>OY757027.1:44827709-45427709 GCA_963580285.1 Lucinisca nassula
TCAGGGTCTAAATTGTTTGCTTACAGTCCAGGAATTTTTGGGTTAGACACTGCAAAATGCATCATCACATCAGGGTCTAAATTGTTTGCTTACAGTATAGGAATTTAAGGGTTAGACACTGCAGAATGCATTATCTCATCAGGCTCTAAACTGCTTGCTTACAGTACAGGAATTTAAGGGTTAGACACTGCAGAATGCATCATCACATTAGGATCTAAACTGTTTGCTTACAGTACAGGAATTTCTTACAGTACAGGAATTTAAGGGTTAGACACTGCAGAATGCATCATCACATTAGGATCTAAACTGTTTGCTTACAGTACAGGAATTTCTTGCAGTACAGGAATTAAAGGGTTAGACAGTAGACACTGCAGAATGCATCATCACAGGGTTTAAATTGTTTGCTTACAGTACAGGAATTTAAGGGTTAGACGCTGCAGAATGTTTGCCGATCAAGATTAAGAACCTAGCCTACACTCTAGAGACAATCGACTCACCAGTGCTCACTAGGGGAATGGGAACATCTGGCAGATTTTTCTGCCATTTTTCAAAGGGAGACAAATTTAGGGACTTCCTGTTTGCTTTTCTATAAGCCCTGTCCCACTGAAAAAGGAGTCTACTCTTAAAGGAAAAATTTGCTCCTCGGAAGCAAAATTAATTCTTTTCTTTAAGAGTTGACCTGGGAGACAAAATTACTTTTGCAGGAGTTGCCTCCCCTGACGGTCTATCCATTCTCCTTATGAGTTAAAGTATTTTTTCTCATTTTTCAGAGAAAAGTAGGCTTGGCATTACATGACAATAATCTGCTGGTGAGACAATTCATATGAAATTTAAAGCCCTTTTGCCTCTAAAAAGCTTGGCTCGGTGGCTCAATCTCCTGACTGGTCAAAAATTCTATCCATTATGAAGACACGCCTATACAAATACATTGTCAATTTTTCAGCCATAAATTGAAAATTTTAAGATGAAAATTGTGATTGTTTTCTTATTTCTGCTCAAAACATAGATTGTAGGGACTCGATAGAACCGCCTCGATGAGGCGGTTCTATCGAGTACTAACAATCTATGCTTTTAAGCAGATATTAGGAAAATACGGTTAACCCCTGTAAACCCCAGTTTTACTATATAAAAGATGGGTTTAAGGGGGTCAATATTATATAGGCGTGTTTTCGTGATGCCCTGCCAGGTATGCAACAAAACATTTTATTCCCTCCACTGATTGAAGAAGGGCATTTGTCAGTTTCTGGTAAAAGAATGTGCACTATACTGGTTTATCACTTAGGTAAGTATAAGCCAGCCCGTAAAAGAATGGTTATGCTTAACCTGTCTTTTGGGGTGGGTTTTTCCAGGAAAAATTCCATCCTTCAGAATAGCAATGTCCGTGTGGGCGGGCAGGCAGCCGGCCGGGCTTCCGCGTCCCGGTTTACCTTTTGGTTGACCCTGAAAAACCCGTCCATAATGCCATTTGGCATTTTTCTTGTTTTCCTCTCAAAATGAGATATTGATTACTGTAATGATTCTAAGTACATGCCTAAGTGAACAGTGCAGACCCAATGAAGGAGCAGTTTGACCAGGGTCTACACTCTTCACTTTTTGCCATTCCATCTGCACTTTTTGGACTCCTTGCTGGATTGTGAAACAAATTTGTTAGAATTGAAGGAGAATTACAGCAAGTCCTCAAGATGTCCGAATTGCTTAGGATTTTTACAGTAAATTGTTATCTGCTCTAAAACTTTGTAAAGTACTTGCTGGGCTAGCAAGATATGCCAAGCATCACGTGAACAAGTCTGTGAAATAAAGACCCCCCTAAACCCCACTTTATATAGAGAAAACTGGGGTTTACGGGGGTAAACATTATTTTCCTTATTTCTACTCCAAGACATAGGTTGTGGGTACTCGTTAGAACCGCCTCAATGAGGTGGTTCTAACGAGCACCCAAAACTTATGTTTGGAGCAGAAAATATACCTTTTTTGAGGTTTGAAAAATGCACTATATCACATGGATATGTTATCGTAATGCATGCCATAAATGGGACATTAGCAAATGGGGACCCAGATAAGAAACTGCTGAGCTTAGCATCTTGTCAGGGTCTACATTGTTCATTTAAATGAAGTACCATAATGATTCTAAGTATTGGAACAGATAGGCCTAAGTAAACAGTGCAGACCCAGATCAGTCTGATCAGAGTCTACACTTTTTGCCATCCTGTCTGCACCTTTTGGACTCCTTGGTGGACCCTCAAACAAATTTATTTAATTTTTAGCTCGGCTGTTTTCGAAGAAAACGACGAGGTATTGTCATAGCTCTGGTGATGTCTGCATTGTCATACCTCTGGTGAAATCTGCATTGTCGTGCAAAAACTTGGACATTTTGTAATATCTCTGTCATTACTGAACATATTTACTTGAAACTCAGACTAGTTGTTCATAATGAAAAGGGGGTGCAACCGAGCGTTGGCACCCGCATGCGATGCTCTTGATTTAGAATTACAGCAAGTTGTTCAGGTGTCCGAATTTTTAGGATTTTTGCGGTACACGAATAGTCGATTTAACATGGTTCTGTTGTGGTTCAGACAAATGGTCTGTTCAGTCCGTATAAAGGCATTCTAACTCATCAGTGCGACATCTCTGAGAACATAGAATGTAACCAAATGTAACCATGATATTAAAAGTTCAAACAGCACATTAAAAACAGTACATGAATTTTTGTATAACTTGGAATAAATGAGCTGCATCCTGAGAAAACATACTTCATAATGTCAACAGAGAGCAAAGGTTTAGACCAGACTCAGATCAGAGAATTTGATGGCAGATATCTTTGGAATGTGGCCGAACTCCTGAATATGTTCCCATGATCTTTCATTTGAAATTCGGCTTAATTCTTATCATGCTGTTCACGACAACCCATATCTTTGGAAACAGTGTAGATCCAGATCAGATGGCTTCTGTAGAAGCCATCTGATCAGGATCTACACTGTTTGACATTCAGTTTATAAATTTGTAGAAATAAATTACATCAAGTAATCTGATTGGTTCAAAGTCAGAGATGGGTGTGGCTAAAATGAATATTCAGCAAGAGAAGGGTTATAATAATAATGTAAATACTGAGTAAAACTACAGCTATCTGAGGATCTGACAATTGCCCTGCTGCAGCACTATTAGAGGAGAAAAACCCATAGAGTTGAAATATTTTGAAATCATGCTTACCAGATAACATCACTGTAAGACATCTGTGACAATATAAAACATCAAGGGATTTAATTCCTTGAGTTCTAGGCCATGTCCGTGGTGTAGTGGTTACGCTACTCGCCTTGTAAACCAGGGATTGCAGGATTGATTCCGGGCTTCTCCAGACTTTCGGATGAGTCTTTAAACCAAGGTCCCATCTCCGTATTACCTTAGCTATTGGTGGGACGTAAAATCAAACACTCACTCACTCTAGGTTAATTGTGTCCTGATTTCGGTATACACAATTCATCAACCCACTGTCCATGTGTGTACTAGGTTTCAACTTTGTAAGCCTTACAGTTCAGTTTCATCGAAGTAGGACAACAAACAAGTTATTCAGCAAAATGCATTTTAATTTTTAGCTCACCTGTTCGAAGGTCATGGTGAGCTTTTGTGACTGTGAGATGTCCGGCGTCGTCATTGGTCTTGCGTCGTCCATAAACTTTTCTTGTAAACACTAGAGGCCACAGTTTTGGTCCAGTCATCATCAACAAAGCTCAGAATGTTCAACTTGACAATTCGAATATGGGTCATGTCGAGTGAAAAAGTAGGTCAGTAGGTAAAATCTTAGAAAAACCTTGTGAACACTCAGTTATGGTCCTATCTTTATCAGACTTGCTCGGAATAATCAGCTTGACAATATCTGGGTCAAATTTGAATACGGGTCATGTCTGGTCAAAAAGTAGAAGGTCAAATCATAGAAAAACCTTGTGAACACTCTAGAGGCCACAGTTTTTGTCCAATCTTCATCCAACTTGCTCAGAATGATCATCTTGACAATATCTGGGACAAGTTTGAATATGGTTCATGTCGGATCATAAAGTAGGTCAGTAGTTCAAATCATAGAAAAACCTTGTGAACAATGTAGGTCACAGTTCTGGTCCAGTCATTATCTAACTTGCTCAGAATGATCATCTTGACATGTACAATATCTGTTTCAAATTCGAACATGGGTTATGTCAGGTAAAAAAAATACCCTGATAAACCTCAAAAAGTATGGAAACATTGAAAATATCAATTTTCTACTGATAGCTCCCGTTTAACTATGAATAAATATCCATATTATCATCTACTGATAGCTCCTATTTAACTATGTATAAATATAGAGGATATCTGCTTTTTTTAAGTGTAAAATCGATTTTGATTTCACAGAATGAACATAGAAAGAAGTATTTTCATGAGTGGCAAAGCCACAAGAGAAAATACTTCTTTTGGTGTTCATGAGTGAAATAAAAATTGATCTTAAACTGAAAAAAAAAATCAAATTTTCTGTTTCTTATATGCTTTAAACTGTTCTTATTAAAGCAATTTTAAACCGTCAGCCATCGCCACAGGGAACAAACTTTTTCCATGGTGACTTCCCGTTGATTATGAGGTGTTCAGCATGTTTACTGGGTATAATATTGGGTGCAAACTGAAAAACAGCTTTATCAAATCGTTCGCTTGAAATTTGCATTCAGATAATGTCCGCAGTTGCTAAGTTTGTCTGGCGTCGCATGCATTATTAATGTTGCATAGGTGCTAAAAGTGATGTCACACTTTTATAACGTTTAGCTAATTGACTAACAAACAGAAAATATATGTTATTTTTTGATGATACATCAAATTCCCAAACAGTGAAAACAAGAGGGCCATGATGGCCCTGGATCGCTCACCTGATCCACACTGTAGAAATGTAATGGTAGGTGATATAGCAAGGTGCCTTGTTAGAAGGAACATACATGCCAAATATGAAGGCTCTATTTCAAATGGTTCAAAAGTTATGATAATGGAGGTCAAGGTCACAGGTCAAATGTTTTGTATGGGTGGGAAGCCCTTGTCACAAAGAACGTGCATGCCAAATATGATATAAGGCTCTATCTCAAATGGTTCAAAAGTTATGATAATGTAGATCAAATGTCAAGGTCACAGGTCAGGCTCTATCTCAAATGGTTAAAAAGTTATGACAAAGTAGACAAAAGGTCAAGGACACAGGTAAAAAAAAATTGTATGAGTGGGAAGCACTTGTCACAAGGAACTTACATGCCAAATATGAAGGCTTTATGTCAAATGGTTAAAAAGTTATGACCAAGTAGGTCAAAGGTCAAAATTTTTGTATGGGTGGGAAGACCTTGTCACAAAGAACATACATGCCAAATATGAAGGATCTATCTCAAACGGTTCAAAAGTTATTATTAAGTAGGTCAAGATCAAGGTCACACGTCAAAATTTTTTGCATGGCTGGGAAGCCCTCATCACGAAGAACCTACATGCCAAATATGAAAGCTCTATCTTTAATGGTTCAATTGATTGTTTGTTGGATTTGAGGTTTAACGTTCCCGTCAACACTGTAAAGGTCATTTTGGAGAAGTTGCTTCCAATTTTGTGCAACTTTGTCCAACACTGAGATGAAATGACCTGCGGCCCAATGAAACCAATAGGGTTTGTAAGCATGGACGGTCTGACTCGCACTGCTTTGCCTGGGCAAGCTTAGATCCTCTAAGCGGTTTACCAGCACTTGTTCAAGGTCATAGGTCACATTTCTGTATGGGTGGGAAGACCTTGTCACAGGGAACATAAATACCAAATATGAAGACTCTGTCTCAAATGGTTAAAAAGTTATGACAAAGTAGGTCATATGTCAAGGCCAAGGTCACAGCTCATATTTTGTATGAATAGGAAGCCCTTTTCACAAGGATTATGTTGATTTGAGGTTTAACGTCCCTGTCAACACTGTATAGGTCATTTTGGAGACGTTGCTTCTTGTGGAACTTTTACCCGACATTGAGATGAAATGACATCTCAAGCCCTGTTGCCCAATGAAATCCATAGGGTTTATAAGCAGTGACGGTCTGACTCGCACTGCTTTGCCTGGGCAGGCATAGATCCTCTAAGCAGTTTACCAGTACTCGTGTGCGATCGGTTTCAGCTCTGCGTGGAAGCATAATGCAGCCCATCTATTTCTTCAAGCCCAGATGGGCGGGGGCCGTTGTCACAAGGAACCTACATGCCAAAGGCTCTATCTCAAATGCTTTAAACATTATGACAAAGAAGGTCAAGGTCATAGGTCAAAAAATTTGTATGGGTGGGAAGACCTTGTCACAAGGAACATACATGCCAAATATGAAGGCTCTATCTCAAAAGGTTCAAAAGTTATGATAAAGTAGGACTAAAACTGAGGCTTCTAGTGTGTTCACAAGGATTTTCTATGATTTGACCTACTGACCTACTTTTTTATCTGACATGACCCATATTCGAACTTGACCGAAATATTGTCAAGATGATCATTCTGAGCAAGTTTGATGATGATCGGACCAAAACTATGGCCCCTAGGTTCACAAGGTGTTTCTATGATTTGACCTACTTTTTGACCCAACATGACCCATATTCGAACCTGACCGCGATATTGTCATGATGATCATTCTGACTAAATTTGATGTTGATTGGCCCAAAACTGTGGCCTCTAGAGTGTTCACAAGAAAAGTTTACGCATGCATGATGAACGACGCCGCCGGTCATCACACAGTCACAAAAGCTCACCATGACCTTGGGTGAGGTGAGCTAATAAAAATCGATTTTCGTTGTTTGAAACAGTAACAATATCGATATCGATTTCACTGAGAAACCTCCATATTTCATTGAAAAGCATGTGAAAAATGGATATTAACCCATTTAGTACCGGAAACCCCAAAACGGGTACCAGGGCAAACAGTGCAGGCCCAGATCAGACGCCGCAGAACGCAGCGTCTGATCAGGGCCTGCACTGTTTGCTAAGAGTTAAATGGGAGTTATCAGTAGAAAATTGATATTTTTTATGTTTTCGTATATTTTGAGGTTTATTGATATATAGGTGGTGTATTTGATCAAGTTTTTCAAGGTCTGAGGCTCAAGTGCCAGTGGCCCAAACTAGCTATAGTCGGGCCAAGAAAAACTTGCACACTATACACTTTTCATTTCTGGGGTGAATTCCATGCTTCCAAGGAATTACCTTTCTTAGAACATATTAAAAAGTTTTATCATATGACACCGCGTCTGAGAGTTAATAACGCCATGTAATATTTTCGATAATCCACTAGTGGATTAGAAATGCAAATTAGCTAGATACATCCCGTAACGTTACATGTACGACGTCCTTAACGACTCGCGTTTACTAATGGCGGAATATTTATATTTTTGTAAACAATGGAGAATAAAATGTGTTTTAAATGTCATATGATAAATAGAATCTTGCATTCGTGCTCATGTATTATTGAATTTATTAAACTCGTTGAGGAAAAGGGATAAAATGCTCGGCAAAGCCTCGTATTTTATCCCTTTTCCTCAACTCCTTTAATAAATTCAATAATACATGACTACTCATGTAAGATCCTCTATATAATACTGGTTTGAATTGATCTGGCTTTTGTGGGGTGGCAGGTTCGACCTGTATACTGGTATGGTCATCATGTTACCAAGTCTGTGAAATGAATACTCAAGTAAACCCTATTTTATACAGAGAAAAGTAGGGTTTAGAGGGGTATCCTACATTATTTTCCTTATTTTTGGTCAAACATTACAATAACACACGCATGTGACACAGTGCATATTTTCACAGCTCCAAAATGGCTACTTTCCACATGAAAATCTGTGCTTTTCTTGTTTATACTGCAACACAGGGTTGTGTCTTGGAGCATAAATATACCCCCACATACCCCAGTTTTCTCTAAATAAAGTGGGGTTTGGGGATGTTCATTTCACAGACCTGTTCACGTGATGAGCATAGAATGTGGGTACTCATTAGAACTGCCTCAGTGACAAGGGTCTACAACCTGTGTTTGAATAAAAAGAAGAAAAATATCACACATTTTCACAAGAAAATTAACCGTTTTCGGAGATATGAAAGAATGCACATGGATATATTACTGTAGTGTATGTGCAGGCTCAAATGTTATGGAAAGACAATCCATACTAAAAGGAATTCCTAAACAAATAATGAAAAGGAATATATGAAAATATACAAAGAATCCTTTAGAAGAACATTTATTTTATTTGTTAAAATGACACATATATAACATGGCAAATCCAAATAATTGCATTGTTATTTAATCGAAAAAAATGCATTGATTGTTGAACAATAGAAAAGAAGTCATCTTCCTAGTACCTATAATAGCATGAGAAAGAAGAGCAGAACGTGAACAGCCACCGTTTTATTACATCACTCCCAGATTCTATAATGTTATGGTTAGACGATGCAGCGTCAATTTCTCGCATCAAAATAAATGAATGTGTTACATTCAGTAATTTTGGCAGGATTTCTTTGGGAGAATTATAGGGAACAACAACAACATTGCCAATTTTCAGTGTTAACATTACGAAAACACGCCTATACATATACATTGTAAATTTTACTGCAAAAAATGAATATTTTAAGATGAAAATTATGATATTTTTCTTATTTCAGCTCAAAATATAGATTGTGGGTACACGTTAGAACCGCCTCATCGAGTACCCACAATCCATATAGACTGCCCAGGAAAAGTGTGGACAGGTAAACTGACTCTCAAAAATGACCTAAATAGTGTTGACTAGGACTCCAGTACAAAAACAAGCATAGTTTCAGTTTTCAAGCTTTCCTAAGAAATTTCCTGAGAAATCTGTTACAAAAATTTTCAAGAACTGCGAAATTTGAAAACCTACCAAGGAACATAACTCCATCAGTTATGGGCCCTCGCTCACTATTCTGCTACTACACCTTCCATGCCTTAGAGACCAAGTGTAGTATAAGTTTCATTGAAGTAGAACCACAAACACAAAAGTTTTTAAGCAAAATGCATTTAAAAAAATCAAAACCCATCAAGGGACATAACTGAAAACATTATGGACCCTTGACCACCATTCCAGTATGTATAATACATCCAGTCATTGTCGAAATTTATACAATGTTTCAGCTTTCTAGCTTTCATAGTTCCTGATAAATCTGTTATAAAAATTGTCAAGACTGGCAAAATTTGTAATCTTACAAAGGGACATAATAGGCCCTTGGTCACTTCAGTACATGTGTATTCTGCTAAAACATCTTTCTTACCTCAGAGACCAAAAGCAACATATCGTATTCGGCCTAATTACCGCACATGCTCCTATAAGCGCACACCAAAGCTATTTTTGAAAAGAAAATGCATAAGCGCACATTTTACAGTAATCTCCCCTTGAAGCTCTCATAGTAAATCTATAAAAAACTTACCATTATTTCTTCCAACAGTGAAGGCAATGCTTAAGTATCTTTTTCCATCCCATTAAATATCAGTATGCATCATCTTAGAAGCTGTTGTTTTCGTATCAAGTGTGCTCTAATTAGGTAGATTTTTCACCATGATTTTATGACACGATTTTGAAAAAACTAAGCGCACGGTGCGGTAATAAGGGCGAATACGGTACATTTCACTGAAGTAGGACCACAAACATAAAAGTTATTGAGCAAATGCATTTTGAAATTTGAATACCTATAAAGGAACATTACTTAAGGAGTTATATACCCTTGACCCCTTTTCTGGTATACACTCATCACGAAAACACGCCTATATAATTTTGACCCCCTTGAACCCCACTTTTATATAGTAAAACTGGGGTTTCCGGGGTTAAGGGTTACCTTATTTCTGCTCTAATAAATAGATTGTGGGTACTCGTTAGAACCACCTTGATGAGGCGATTCTAACGAGTGCCCACAATCTATATTTTGAGCAGAAATAAGAAAAATATCACAATTTTTCATCATAAATTTGTCATTTTTTCGGCGATAAAGGTGGCAATGTATTTGTATAGGCGCGTTTGCGTATTGATGCATCCAGTCATTATCTGTGTTTATACGAAGTTTCAGCTTTCTAGCTTTCATACTTTCTGAGGAAGATGTTATGAAAAAAAAATCAAGAATGGCTAAATTTGAAAACATAACAAGGGTTATGGGCCCTTACATTACGAAAACACGCCTATACAGATACATTGCCAATTTTTTGGCCAAAAATTAGAAATTTTAAAATGAAAAATTGTGATATTTTTCTTATTTCTGTTTAAAAACATAGATTGTGGGGACTTGATAGAACCGCCTCGACGAGGCGGTTCTATCGACTACCCACAATCTATGTTTTTGAGCAGAAATAAGAAAAATAATGTATACCCCCTTAAACCCTTGTTTTACTATATAAAAGTGGGGTATGAGGGGGTCAAGATGATATAGGCATGTTCTTGTAACGATCACTTTTCTGCCACTATACCTTCCATACCTTAGATACCAAGTGTAGTATAAGTTCCCTTGTAGTAGAACCACAAACATGAAACTAATTAAGCAAAATGCATTTAAAAAAAATTGAAACTATCAAGGGACACAGCCCAAAGAGTTTTGGAGTCGAACCCTATTCAGGTATACATAATACATCCAGTCACTGCCCATGTTTATACAAAGTTACAACTTTCTAGCTTTCATAGATCTTGAGAAATCTGCTACTAAAATTTTCAAGAATGGTAAAATTTGAAAACCTACAAAGGAACTTGACTCCAATAGTTATGGGTCTGCTACTACAACTTCCTTACCTTAGGGACCAAGTGTAGTATAAGTTTCATTAAAGTAGGGCCAGAAACTTGAACGTTATTAAGCAAAATGCATCTTTAAAATTTGAAAACCTATCAAGGGACATAACTCTAGAAGTAATGGACCCTTTATCCATATTTGGGTCTACACGATACAGCCAGTTATTGTCCATGTCTATACAAAGTGTCAGCTTTCTAGCTTTCATAGTTCCTGAGAAAACTGCTACTAAAATTTTCAAGAAGGGCAAAACTTGAAAAACAGAAGTGAAGGCATTGAACAGGAATAGATACAATTAACCCACAGCTCCCATCAGAGACACCAAAGGGAAAGAAACACAAACATAAAATAACTAGATCCTAATGGAGACATCAATAGTGGAAAGCCCAAAGGACAGTTACTTTCCCACTAAATGGTCAATTGGCTAACCCAAACCAAAAAAATATAAGCGATACACACACTCAAAGACAAACCATAACACGACAAAAGAATCCCCTTGGAACGGTCAGTGGAACAAATTTTTACTTGGGGGAGTGGGTGGGGGGCTTAAATCTATTTTACGCGGCCGTAATCCTCACTCTTACTTCCGTCGCAATTTAGACAATTTGTTAAGTCCACATGAAGGCCTCCTTGCTCATCAGTGCAACATCTACGAGAACACAAAAATCAAACAACCACAGGGATGAAACAATGGTGAGGACTCGACAGCAAGAAACCACTGAAATGCTGGAGAAAAAGAAAACCAACAGATAGACTCCGATGGGCCTGACCAGAGACAGATCATTAGGCACCAACCAACATTACATAAAATGAAATTCTAATTCCCAGTAGGCCTTTACGCTGGAACACTCTGGCAAATCAAATTAATTGAGAAATAAAAACGCCATAGGTTGCCCCATGAGGAAAATCGCCGTCCAAGAAAGGAAAATTTACAATCTTCAAATCAAAATCATTGCGTTTATCATAAATTTTGCAAGCAACAAACCCATCTACAATAGATAGATGTAAATCAAAAAAGGATCCACGGTATCAGACGAATTTGCTCTATTTAACTGAAGTTCTGGGGGGTAGATTTGACTGATCAAACCATCTAAATAGGTATTGTCAATATTTAATAAATCATCCAAATATCTAGAAGTCAAGCTAAAGGCTTCAATAATTTCAGATTGGTTTTCAACGGAAAGGAACATCATGACGTCTGTTTCATAACAAAACAAGAACAGATCAGCCACAAGTGGTGCAGAATTTGTATTCGTAGGAATACCCACAACTTGTCTAAATAACTTAGTACCAAATCTTATGTAAATATTGTCAAGTAGAAGTTTCAGCTTTCTAGTTTTCATAGTTCCTGAGAAAACTGTTACGAAAATTTTCAAGAATGGCAAAATCTGAAAACCTACCAAGGGACATAATTCCAAGAGTTATGGGCCCTTAGTCATTATTCTGCCATTACATCTTCCTTACCTTAGAAACCAAGAAAGGTTTAAGTTTCATTGAACAGGACAACAAACATGAAGGTTATTAAGCAAAATGCATTTTAATTTTGCAGTCACGGAATGACCGAATTATGAAATCAAGGAAGAACATGGCAAATCCAGTAAAGCGTCGGAATTTTTATAGGAAAAATTTCAAATTTTGGTGGTAAAATTTTCAATATATGTAAATAGGTATGTTTTTGTAATGGTGTCCAAAGTGCTAATTAAAACTGAGAAAAGGAAATATTGCATGCAGTTTTCTTATTAACATGGGAAGAGCGCTGTTGACATCACAAAGTCCCCATCAGGGCTTCCAATCATATTAGAGAGAACCAGGGTGTATTTTTACGCACATGAACAAGTCCGTGAAATGAACATCCCCTAAACCCCACTATTTATAGAGAAAACTGGGGTTTACATGGGTATACATTATTTTTCTTATTTCTGCTCCAAGACATAGGTTGTGTGTACTCAACCACCTACATCCTATGTTTGGAGTAAAAATTAGAAAAATATCACAATTTTTCATCAGAAAAATAACTGTTTTGGAGATATGAAGGAAACCACTATGTCACACGGATATGTTATCGTAATGACTTATTGATCAAAGGTTACATATAGCATGAATTGATGTATTCATTCATTGAGATGTAAACAACATTGTGTTTCAACAGTTTATTACAGGGGTTTTCTGTAAATGCACCAAGAATGTAAATCATTCAAAACTGAACTTTTTGTCTCATCCAAAGCTGCTAAACTACTATTTAACTGCTTCCACCAATGATGTTCTTCAGCAGTACACGGTGATTCTTGAAAAAATGACCCAATTTTGAAAATACCCTGTCTCTAATGTTTGTCCCTTCATGGCGGCTAAACAACGCAGTCTATGGGTGTAAATAAGCCATATAAGCCAAGAGGCATATTCAGGAACTTACTTCCAGTTCTAAAACCAATGCCTTCTAGTATGATTACTGAGTTAGCACCATTAATATACCAGTGGGGTATGCGTTTGTGCCATGTCACAAGGCACGGTTACATACTGAAGTGCAAATATTTAACCTTTTATTGTTTAGATGGAATGGGATTGCAATTGCGGTTCAACGATACGATGCTTACGAAACAATTAGCAGAATTTAAAGACTTATTGCATCTAGTGTCTGGACACAATGCCATAACAAGAGGGCCAAATGGCCCTATATCGCTCACCTGTGTACCAGAAAATCATTAGTGTAGGAGACCACTTGACATTGCTACATACTAAATATCCAAGCTCAGGCAAAGCTGTGTCCATGCTTATAAACCCTACTGGTTTCATTGGGCGACAGGGCTTGAGATGTATTTCATCTCAATGTCTGGTAAAAGTCCCACAAATTGGAAGAGACATCTCCAAAATGACCTATAAAGTGTTGACGGGGATGTAAAACCACAAATCAAGCAAAATCTGTGCCTTATGGTTTTGGAGAAAAATGATACTTTTAAGTTTTTTCCAGTATATGTCTATAGGAGCTAATGAGCCCTGGGGCTTAATCAATTTTGACCCATTTTGTGTTGCTATATATATACTAAATATCTAAGGTCTGTACTTCATGGTTTCAAAGAAGATGTTTGAAGCTTTTTCCATTATAAGTTTGTTGGAGTTTAGGGGCCACTGGATTTGGACCCCAGGGGCATGATTGGCAGGATTCATGTAGGTGACCACTCGACATTGCTACATGCTAAATACCTAAGCTCTGGGACTTATGGTTTCAGAGAAGAAGATTTTTGAAGATTTTTTCCCCATTTTAAGTGTTTTTTTTTTTCATTATAAGGGCCCTGTAGTTTCAGAAGAAGATTTTTGAAGTTTCTCCAATTGTAAGTCTATGGAAGCTAAAGAGCCCTGGGGTGGGGCCAATTTGGATCCCAGGGGCATAACTGGCAGGATTTATGTAGGTGGCCACTTGATGTTGCTACATACTAAAAATCTAAGCTCTGGGCCTTATGGTTTCATAGAAGAAGATCTTTTAAGTTTTTTTCCATTATAAGTCTATTGGAGGTGATGAGCTGGGGCGAGGCCAATTTTGACCCCAGGGGCAGGGTTAGCAGGATTTATGTAGCTGGCTATTTTATGTTTCTAGATAATAAATATCTAAGTTCTGTGCTTCACAGTTTCTGAGAAGAACATTTTTGAAGCTTTTTACCATTATGAGTCCATGGGAGCTAAGGGGCCCCGGGGCGTGGCCCATTTGGGCCCAAGGGGCATGATTAGCAGGAAATATGAAGGTGGCCACATGCCGTTACTACATGCTAAATATCTAAGCTCTGGGCGCTGTGGTTTCAGAGAAGAAGATTTTTGAAAAGTAGAAGTAAAACAAAGATCAGGAATTGATACAATTAACTTACTCCACCCATAAAAGACACCAAAGGGAAAGAAATACAAACATTAAGCGACCAGACCATAATGGAAACCTAAACAAAGGAAGGCCATAAGGCCGAGAAGAAGATTGGAGTCGTTTTTCCATTATGAGTCTATGGGAGCTAAGGGGGTCCCAGGGTGTGGCCCATTTGGACCCCAGGGGCATGATTGGCAGGATTTATGTAGGTGACCACTTGCCATTGCTGCATGCTAAATATCTAAGCTCTGGGCCCTGTGGTTTCAGAGAAGCAGATTTTTTAAGCTTTTTTGCATTATGAGTCTATAGGAGCTAAGGGGCCCCGGGGCATGGCCCTTTTGGATCCCAGGGGCATGATTGGCAGGAATTATGTAGGTGACCACTTGCCATTGCTATGTGCATAATATCTAAGCTCTGGGCCCTGTTGTTTCAGAGAAGAAGATTTTTTAAGCTTTTTTTCATTATGAGTCTATGGGAGCAAAGGGGCCCCGGCGCGTGGCCCATTTGGAACCCAGGGGCATGATTGGCAGGAATTATGTAGGTGACCAATTGCCCTTGCTACATGCTAAATATCTAAAATCTGGGCCCTTTGGTTTCAGAGAAGAATATTTTTGAAGTTTTTTTTTTCCATTATGAAACTATGGGAGCTAAGGGGCCCCAGGGCCTGGCCCATTTGGACCCTAGGGGCATGATTGGCAGAATTTATGTAGGTGACCACTTGCCATTGCTACATGTCAAATACCTCAGCTCTGAGCCCTGTGGTTTCAGAGAAGAAGATTTTTGAAGCTTTTTTTTCCATCAGAGTCTATAGGAGCCAAAGGGCCCCGGGGCGTGGCCCGTTTGGACCCAAGGGGCATGATTGGCAGGAATTATGTAGGTGACCACTTGCCGTTGCTACATGCTCAATATCTAAGCTCTGGGCCTTGTGGTTTCAGAGAAGAAGATTTTTGAAGCTTTTTGTTCCATTATGAGTCTGTGGGAGCGAAGGGGCCCGGGGGCGTCGCCCATTAGGAACCCAGGGGCATGATTGGCAGGAATTATGTAGGTGACCACTGGCGGTTGCTACATGCTAAATATCTAAGCTCTGGGCCCTGTGATTTCAGAGAAGAAGATTTTTGAAGCTTTTTTCCATTATGTGTCTAGGGGAGCTAAGGGGCCCCAGGGTGTGGCCAATTTGGACCCCAGGGGCATGATTGGCAGGAATTATGTAGGTTACCACTTGCCTTTGCTATATGTCAAATATCTCAGCTCGGGGCACTGTGGTATCAGAGAAGAAGATTTTTGAAGCTTTTTTTCCATTATGAGTCTATAGGAGCTAAAGGGCCCGGGGCGTGGCCCGTTTGGACACCAGGGGCATGATTGGCAGGAATTATGTAGGTGACCACTTGCCGTTGCTACATGCTAAATATCTAAGCTCTGGGCCTTGTGGTTTCAGAGAAGAAGATTTTTGAAGCTTTTTGTTCCATTATGAGTCTATGGGAGCGAAGGGGCCCCAGGGCGTCCCCCATTTGGAACCCAGGGGCATGATTGGCAGGAATTATGTAGGTGACCACTTGCCATTGCTACATGCTAAATATCTAAGCTCTGGACCCTGTGGTTTCAGAGAAGAAAATTTTTGAAGCTTTTTTACAATTATGAGTCTATGGGAGCTAAGGGGCCCCGGGGTGTGGCCAATTTGGGCCCCAGGGGCATGATTGGCAGGAATTATGTAGGTGAGCACTTGCCGTTGCTACATGCCAAATATCTCAGCTCTGGGCCCTGTGGTTTCAGAGAAGAAGATTTTTGAAGCTTTTTTTCCATCAGAGTCTATAGGAGCTAAAGGGCCCCGGGGCTGGCCCGTTTGGACCCCAGGGGCATGATTGGCAGGAATTATGTAGGTGACCACTTGCCATTGCTACATGCTAAATATCAAAGCTCTGGGCCCTGTGGTTTCCGAGAAGAAGATTTTTGAAGCTTTTTGTTCCATTATGAGTCTATGGGAGCGAAGGGGCCCCGGGGCGTGGCCAATTTGGACCCTAGGGCATGATTGACAGGAATTATGTAGGTGACCACTGGCGGTTGTTACATGCTAAATATCTAAGCTCTGGGCCCTGTGGTTTCAGAGAAGAAGATTTTTGAAGCATTTTTTCCATTATGAGTCTATGGGAGCTAAGGGGCCCCTGGGTGTGGACAATTTGGACCCCAGGTGCATAATTGGCAGGAATTATGTAGGTTACCACTTGCCATTGCTACATGCCAAATACCTCAGCTGGGGGCCCTGTAGACTGGAATCAGTCCAAAAGTTTAACCAATATCTTCTCATTTGTATTAGCATTGATTTATATTATTCTACTCTAATACTTTCTGATCTCCAAAACTTTTGGGACTGGACTAATGCGATTTCCAGCCGGACAGTGAGCTGGTTGGTCAACAGGTAAAGGTGATTCACTATTTGGTCAATGTCTGGTCAAAGTTCATAACCCCATTAACTGTCTGTAACATGTGTTAGGAATTACAGTTTCGGCCTTAATCAGAAATATCTATTATTCAGTTATCTCATCTGCATAAATGCATTCTGTTCATTAGTATCATAAATTTTGTGCATGTATATCACTATTACATATCTTTTGATGGGAAATAGGATGTATTTTGGGTTAACGTCCCCTTCAACACTATAAAGGTCTATTTGGAGACGTTGCTTCCAATTTTGTGGGACTTTTACCCGACATTGAGAAGAAAAGTCATCTCAATGGCCGCTCTCACCGCTTTGCCAAGACAGGCTTAGATCCTCTAAGCGGTTTACCGGTAGTCGTGTGCGGGTCGGTTTCAGCTCTGCGTGGAAGCATCATGCAGCCCATATATTTCTTCAAGCCCCGATGGGCGGGGGCCGATACAAATATATTGAAAATTTTACCACCCAAAAATGAAAAATCAAATAAAATTTCTGATATTTTTAATATTTCTGCACAAAAACATATTGTGGGTACTCGCTAGAACCGCCTCGGTGGGTACTCATTAGAACTGCCTCTGTGAGGCGATTCTAACGAGTACCCACAATCTATGTTTTGAGCAGAAATAAGAAAAAAATAATGCTTACACCCTTAAATCCCAGTTTTACTATATAAATGTGGGGTTTTAAGGTGGAGGTGCAAAATTTTATAGGCGTGTTTTCTTGATGAAATTATTTTCATTTTACTTCAGAGGAAAAGCTGTCACGTATCACATGGATAACAAGCTAAAAGAACATTTATCATATGATATCTGATACTTTTTATGCCCCCGCATCGAAGATGCCGGGGACATTAAGTGTTTCGGTTTTCCTTGTGTACGTGCGTATGTGCGTACGAATGTACGTCCTTCTGCACGAATGTGTGTACGTTAGTGATCCAACCAGGTAGAACTTGACCTCATATTTTCCAAACCATATGATGGATTTGGTTTATATTTAGTATGATGATAGATATAGGTCCAAAGTTTTATTCAGCAATACCCCCACCCATACCCATGACCTCAAGGTCAAGGTCACGGACTTAGAGATTTTTTTAACGTTTAAGACCCAGGTTAAGGTATGTGTACCAGGTAGAACTTGAGCTCATATTTTCCAAAGCATGTGATGGATTTGGTTTATATTTAATATGATGATAGATATAGGTTCAAAGTTTTATTCAGCAATACCCCACCCATACCCATGACCTCAAGGCCAAGGTCACGGACTTAGAAATTTTAAATGTTTAAGACTCGGGTTAAGGTATTTGTACCAGGTAGAACTTGAACTTTTATGATTCATTTGGTTTGATGACAGATACAGGTCCAAAGTTTTATTCAGTAATACCCCAACCAATGCCAATGACTTCAAGGTCAAGGTCACAGACTTAGAAATGTTTAACCTAATTGTTTTAAGAGTTCATATTTTGAAAACCATATGATGGATTTGGCTTATATTTGGTATGATAATAGATACAGGTCCAACGTGACATACAGCAGTACCCCACCTATGCAAATGACTTCAAGATCAAGGCCACAGACATAGAATTTTTAAATTTAAAGTACGTTTAGAGCTCATATTTTCCAAACCATATGATGGATTTGCTTCATATTATTATAATTATAGTTACAGTTCCAAAGTTGTAATCAGCCATACCACCACCCCGGATGTGAAGGTCAAGGTCACAGGCTTGGAATTGTTATGTTAAAGATTTTAGAGCTCATTGTCCGAACCACACGATGGATTTGCTTCATATTTGGAATGGCGATAGATAGATAGTCAAAGATTTCATTCAGCCATTGTGCCACCCTTGCCCAGGACCTGTTGTTGCAACCTGATTTTTTCGGGGTGAGGTGGGCCCCTGGCGGGGGCATATGTGTTCTATTGACACATTTCTAGTTCTTATTTCTACCTCAAAGCATTTATTTTGTTTACTAGTCAGAACCACAATGTTTACTAGTATGAGGCCGTTAGCATAGATTCTGGTTAGTAGTCAGAACCATCAGAGGTGGTTAGCATTGTCAGAACCTCATTGAGGCGGTTAGTATAGATTATGATTACAAGTCAGAACCACCTCACTAAGGCGGTTAGGACTATGGTGACCAGTCAGAACTACCTCATTGATGGGGTAAACATAGATTATGTTTACCAGTCAGAACCACGTCAATGAGACAGTTAGCATAGACTTTGAGCAGCCTCTGTGGTGTAGTGGTTATGCTACGCAGGATCGATCCCGGGCTTCTTGAGACTTTCGGATGAGTCTTTAAACCGAGGTCCGTCTCCGTATGACCTTAGCTGTTGGTGGGACGTAAAACTCGAAAACTCACTCACTCAGTACAGATTATAGATACTAGTCAGCACCACATTACGAATACACGCCTATACAAATACATTGTAAATTTTACCGCCAAAAACAGAAAATTTTAAGATGAAAAAAATGTGATATTTTTCTTATTTCTGCTCAAAATATAAATTGTGGGTACACTTTAGAACTGCCTCATCGAGGCGGTTCTAATGAGTTCCCATAATCTATATTTTACCGCAGAAATAAGAAAAGCTAGAGCTGTCAGTGAAACTGACTAGGGCCCCGGCAGTGCCATCAGAGGAGTTGGAGTTTTTTTTCAAAGGGTCATAACTGTCAGAGTAAAAAACATGAAAAATGTTGATGGCAAGACGGCAGATGGACAGACAGACGGACGGACGGACAGGCAGACAAGGCATTACCATAGGTCAACTGTCAATAACTAAAGGAAGTTTCATTTGAATATCTATAGCGGTTTTGAAATGAAGATGAAAAAAGATGGAAAAAGCTGAATTTTGTTTTTCCAAGGGCCATAACTCTGAGAGTATTGGGCCATAACTTTGAGAATATTGAAGCTACAGTTACTTAACTTGCTTTTAAATTTTGTAATGACAATGTGACCTTATATTTAAAGTTTGAAGTTGATAGGTTAGTCGGTTTGTAAGTTATTAAGAAAAGAAGAAAAAAAAAACATGAAAAATGTGGACATTTTTAAGTTTTTCAAACGGCCACAATTCTAAGAGTATTGTAGCTAGAGTTCTGGCCCAGAAAAAAAATGTACACTTCAAATTTTCCAGTTCTGTGGTGTATTCCTTGCTTCCAAAAGATAAACCTTTTATAGAACAGATTTAAAGTCACTATGTACAGCCATTGTATTTGATTTCTTTTTATGATATACTGTACCGCAATGATCCTAATTATTGGGACAGATAGGCGTTGGCAAACAGTGCAGTGCTCCTGAAGGAGCATCTGATCAGGGTCAACACTGTTTGCCATTCTGTATACACTTTTAGATGGATTGTAAAACAGATTTGTTAAAAATTCAGGAGAGTTACAGCAAGCCTTCAAAGGTGTCCGATTTTTTAGGATTTTACGGTGCACTGTATTACAGAAACTAGGATGGAATTCTACAACTGCATGTTTTCATATTTTAAAGACCAACTGCTTTTCAATGCATAATACACAGGAATGACCAAATTGTCTAGAATACACCTTATCTTGGTGGCTAGAGGATATAAATCTATTCACAGGCCATTAGCAGCAGCCTTGGAGTAGGGTTATCAAAACATTAGCAGCTGGATTGTCTGTTACCTTGAAGGGGTCAACAAACTATTACATCATGGACCATCGCATTAGTCCAGTCCATTCATTTGGTGCTATGGGATGGAAGTCATTGCTTTTGAGCTGGGTTAAAAAGAATAAGCATATTCTTATAAGTGAAATGATTAAATGAATGGACTGTTTCCAGTCTAGGGGCCCTGTGGCTTCAGAGAAGAAGATTTTTGAAGCTTTTTTTCCATTATGAGTCTATAGGAGCTAAAGGGTCCCGGGGCGTGGCCCGTTTGGACACCAGGGGCATGATTGGCAGGAATTATGTAGGTGACCACTTGCCGTTGCTACATGCTAAATATCTAAGCTCTGCGCCTTGTGGTTTCCGAGAAGAAGATTTTTGAAGCTTTTTGTTCCATTATGAGTCTATGGGAGCAAAGGGGCCCCGGGGCGTCCCCCATTTGGCATGATGGGCAGGAATTATGTAGGTGACCACTGGCCATTGCTACATGCTAAATATCTAAGCTCTGGACCCTTTGGTCTCAGAGAAGAAGAGTTTTGAAGCTTTTTTACCATTATGAGTCTATGGGAGCTAAGGGGCCCTGGGGTGTGGCCAATTTGGGCCCCAGGGGCATGATTAGCAGGAATTATGTAGGTGACCACTTGCCGTTGCTACATGTCAAATACCTCAGCTCTGGGCCCTGTGGTTTCAGAGAAGAAGATTTTTGAAGCTTTTTTTCCATTATGAGTCTATAGGAACTAAAGGGCCCTGGGGCGTGGCCCGTTTGGACCCCAGGGGCATGATTGGCAGGAATTATGTAGGTGACCACTTGCCATTGCTATATGCTAAATATCTAAGCTCTGGGCCTTGTGGTTTCCGAGAAGAAGATTTTTGAAGCTTTTTGTTCCATTGTGAGTCTATGGGAGCGAAGGGGCCCCGGGGCGTGGCCAATTTGGACCCCAGGGGTATGATTGGCAGGAATTATGTAGGTGACCACTGGCCGTTAATACATGCTAAACATCTAAGCTCTGGGCCCTGTGGTTTCAGAGAAGGAGATATTTTAATTTTATCCCATTGTAAGTCTATGGGAGCTATATGTTGCCATGGCAACCACAATTCCAATCTGATCAGCAGCCTTTCCCCCTTCCTGATGATGCTTCTCATGAAATATGATCAAGATTGACCATGGGGTATTAGAGATATACTTATTTGAAATTGTTTACGGACGCACGGACGGACGCACGGACACACGACGGACAAAAAGTGATCACAAAAGCTCACCTTGTCACTACGTGACAGGTGAGCTAAAAATAGGGTATGGCTAAACAGTACTCACCTACCGTAACGGATCTATATCTGGTCAAAGTGTGCAGACAGGAATAATTCTCGGCTTATAACTATGTCATATGTTCCACCAAAGGAATGTTCTGATAAATAAACCATTAAGTGTTTGATCTTCTTTCGAAATAAACATAATATGAAATCTGAAAGTGGATAATTAATTTGTCACTTTTCAGAGCCTCACCTCCATAACGGTGCTTTCAAAAGGTCAATGGATGGAAAGGAACACTTTAAGCTAATTGCCATATATTTTGCATAAGATTGTACTGATATGAAACACAATATTGACCATTGGTCCAACAACAACGGTTTGGTTGATAAAAAACAAACTGTCCTCCACCTCCGTTACTTCTCTCCTCCGTAACATAAAAACCTAAGCCGATATAGGTATCGGAACATCTTTGTGTACATCGAGTGCTATTTGTGCTGGTAATATCAAATCACTAATGCTAAACGTTGGATTTTGGTCTAGCTACAGACTGTGGGGAGAAATCTATTGTTACGGAAGAGATGTTACGTAGGTGAGTTAAAATGTTACGGAGGCGAGCAATTTTATAAGTGTGCATTACTTATTCAGACAATCAGTAGCCCAACGAAGTGTTGTTCGTTGGCAAAAGCTGTGAGTTTAACTTCATAAATATACTCATTGGGTTAGCATAGACTGTTGGATTAAACAGACACATGGGCTTACAAATATAAACTCTCCTCCGTAACGAGCAGGTTTTACTGTCAAAAACTCAAAAACTATTGAAATGGTGTGGGTAAAAGTTTGGGTCAAGTGTTAAAATGTGGAAATAAACCAAAAGAAAACATATCAGTCGAAATTCCATAAGGTTCATTTTTCTAACTTTTTGTTTCATAATTGGGTCATTTTTTCAAGAATCACTGTAAAACAAAACTGCAATAACATTGGATATAACTGCATTTTTGTCTCATTTTTTAACTGCTACATTTTTATACACTGCCAATGGCAGTGGGCATACAGTTTTTACCATGTATGTATGTGTGTGTGCATGTGTGCATGCATACAGGCATATATACATGTATATATGTATGAATTGTATCCGTTCAATAACTTTGTTACTCAATGATGGATTTTGAAATTACTTGGCAGTAATGTTAACCAACATGAGATGATGTATCTGGCTTAGTATTGCATTGAAATTCATGTACCCATAGTCAAAATTACATAATAACCGTCCTGATTTTGCAATGGGTTGACAGTCATGGGATAATTTTTTACATAATTAAACTAGTTTTAGCTAAGTAGTAATGGTAGTTAAAAGTAGTTGGAAAAAATAAAAGCATTGTGTGTGTATGTGCATGACATTCAAAGGATAATTTTTACATAATAACAGGCCTGGCTTGGTATTGCATTGACATTCAAAGGATAATTTTTACATAATTACAGGCCTGGCTTGGTGTTGCATTGTTAGTAATGGGATAACTTTTACACAATAACAGTCCTGCTTAGTATTGCATTGACAGTCTTGGGATACATTTTTCCCCAATGCCAGTCCTGGCTTAGTATTGCATTGACAGTCATGTAATAAATTTACATAATAACATCCCTTGTTTAGTATTACATTGACAGTCATGTGTTAAATTTTACATCATAACAACCCTGGTTTAGTATTAGGCTGACAGAGATCTGATTTTACTTAATAACTATAAAATATTGCATCGACAGTCATGTGACATATTTTACACAAAAGCAGTACTGGCTCAGTTCTGTATCGAAAGCCATGTGATAATTTTTACACAACAACAGTCCTGCTTAGTTTTGCATTGTTTCTCATGTGATAAACTTTACATAATAACAGTCCTGGCTTAGTATTGCATTGACAGTCATGTGATAAATTTTACACAATAGCAGCCCTGGCTTAGTATTACATACAATCATGAAATAAATTTTACACAATAACAGCCCAGACTTAGTATTGCATTCAATCATGACATCAATTTTACACACAAACAGTGCTGCTTAGTATTGCAATGACAGTCATGGGATAAAAGTCCATGGTTTAGTATTGCATTGATAGGCATGAGAAAATTTTACATAATAACAGTCATTTTTGTCATTCTAGTGATTTGGTCTCAATTTTAGGTGGTCATAAAAGTGGGATTTTACTGTACTGTATATGCAGTAAACCTTTGATGGCTGGAACACCAATAACTCAATTCCTACCACTGTTTCAAACTCATTCTTCAGTCTTTGTTTGTTTGTTTGATTTGATGTTTAACATCCTGTCAACACTGTATATGTCATTTTGGAGACGTTGCTTCCAATTTGGTGGGACTTTTACCCGATATTGAGATGAAATGTCATCTCAAGCCCTGTCCCCCAATGAAACCAATATGGTTTATAAGCATGGATGGTTCGACTCGCACCGCTTTGCCTGGACAGGCTTAGATCCTCTAAGCGGTTTACCAGTACTCGTGTGCAGGTTGGTTTCAGCTCTGCGTGGAAGCATCATGCAAACCAATCTATTTCTTCAAGCCCCGATGGGTGGGGGCCAGAGTCCTGGGTTAGTCTTGCATTGAAAGGGATGAGATAAATTTACATAATAACAGTCCTTATTGTCATTCTAGTGATGTGTTCTCAATTTTAGTTGGTCATAAAAGTGGGATTTTACTGTACGGTATATGCAGTAAAACTTTGATGGCGCAAACTTCAATGGCTCATTTATCAAACTCATTCTTCAGTCCCGAGGAAAAAAAATTCCCATAACTGCAGATATCAATGTATCTGGGATAATTTACCGAGCATTTCCTTATTGTACACCCCAACCTCTTTATAACACTATTAATAGGGTCCAAAGCAGAACAGTTTTAGTTAAACAACCGTGTTATATCCAAACAAAAATGTACAGAATATATAGAAAAATGACCATGGTCATTTTTCTATATAATCTATACATTTCTAGGTTCCATCGTGAAACCATATCCAAAAACCGTGTTAAAACGAACTAGAACTGTCAGAGGATCTGACTATAGCCCCGCTATAGCCCTGTCAGAGGAGAAAGACTCATGAATTAAAGGTAAAGACTTGTGAGAGGGTTAAATCCCTAACAAGGTACCTATGCCTTGTCTAAGTTAAAAAATGAGTTTTGGATAATGAAAAAAGCACATGCACATCTTCAGACCTATATGAAAACACCTGTTAAGTTTCAAAAGGATTGACCTAGAACTGTAAGTGGAGTTGCGATCACAAGGTAGCTACTCCCTATACATTTTAACATTAGTAGATCTCAAAAATTGTCTAAGTTAAAAAAGGTGAAATAAGTGAAAAAAATTATTTAAGGATAATGAAAAAAGAATATGCACATCTTCAGACCTATATGAAAACACCTATAAAGTTTCAAAAGGATTGACCTAGAACTGTAAGAGGAGTTGCGGTAACAAGGTAGCTACTCCCTATACATTTTAACATTAGTAGATCTCAAAAATTGTCTAAGTTAAAAAAGGTGAAATAAGTGAAAAAAAATTATTTAAGGATAATGAAAAAAGAATATGCACATCTTCAGACCTATATGAAAACACCTGTAAAGTTTCAAAAGGATTGACCTAGAACTGTAAGAGGAGTTGCGGTAACAAGGTAGCTACTCCCCATACATTTTAACATTAGTAGATCTCAAAATTTGTCTAAGTTAAAAAAGGTGAAATAAGTGAAAAAAATTATTTAAGGATAATGAAAAAAGAATATGCACATCTTCAGACCTATATGAAAACACCTGTAAAGTTTCAAAAGGATTGACCTAGAACTGTAAGAGGAGTTACGGTAACAAGGTAGCTACTCCCTATACATTTTAACATTAGTAGATCTCAAAAATTGTCTAAGTTAAAAAAGATGAAATAAGTGAAAAAAATTATTTAAGGATAATGAAAAAAGGTTATTGCACATCTTCAGACCTATATGAAAACACCTGTAAAGTTTCAAAAGGATTGACCTAGAACTGTAAGAGGAGTTGCGGTAACAAGGTAGCTACTCCCTATACATTTTAACATTAGTAGATCTCAAAAATTGTCTAAGTTAAAAAAGATGAAATAAGTGAAAAAAATTATTTAAGGATAATGAAAAAAGAATATGCACATCTTCAGACCTATATGAAAACACCTGTAAAGTTTCAAAAGGATTGACCTAGAACTGTAAGAGGAGTTGCGGTAACAAGGTACCCACTATCAAATATTACAGACAGACAGAATTCCGGACAAATTACAGACAGACAGACAGACGGAATTCCGGACAAGCCAAATCCAATATAGCCCCCACTTTTTCAAAGCGGGGCTATAACCATGCCATGATGAGGTTGTGGTGTATCTTGAAAATGTATGTTGTGGATACTTTCTCAATATAAATGCTTCAATAAGGCTATTCTAATGTCAGAACGAGTACACATGGCAAATCTTTATTTTTAGAGGTGAAAGGATATCCTTACTTTGCCTCAAGATTAACCCGTTTTGTACCAAATGGAATCTTCCTCCTTATATAAAGCAGGAGTCCATTTCAAAATTTAGGGGTGTCAGGTTGTGTTTTCTTCAAAATGTATCAGGAAAATGGCTGAACTTTTTGCAAACAGTGTAGGCCATGATCAGACATGCATTCTGCGGTGTCTGATCTTGGCCAGCACTGTTTGCAAGGGTACACGTTTTGGGGGTTCCAGTTTAAAATGGGTTAACCCTCGTTGACTCAAACAACCCCTATCTTGAGCCATCAAAGATTCACTGCATCAAATGTTATCAGTAGAAGCTACCGTAATGTAATGATCCTAAGTATTGGGACAGATAGGCCAAAGCAAACAGTGCAGACCCAGATCAGACTGCTTCTGAAGGAGCAGTCTGACCTGGGCCTTCATTGTTTTCCATTTCATGTTAGATTAATTTGATAATACTTTAGGGGCATTATACAGCAAGTCCTCAAGTGTCCGAGTTTTAAGGATTTTTACCCTACTATCTATTTTCTACAGACACATGACATTGGTCATATGATAAAATGAATCTCACACTCTTGGTAATTTCATATGAGCCAGTGCATGTCAAAACCTACAATAAGACATGTGCGCCCAACGAAGACTCAGATCAGCCTGCGCATCCGCGCAGTCTGATCAGAGTCTTCGTTGTTTGCCCTATGGCTAGCAGAGGGCCCAATGTGCCTTCATGCAGCAAGAGAAGTCTCTGATTGGACTATATGGATGCACAGGCTGATTTGAGTCTTCGGTGGGTGCACATGTCTTTTTGTAGGTTTTGTCGTGCGCTGGCTCATATGAACTTTATGAAATAAACCATTGACCTATTTCATATGATATGACCACTTGTTCATGAGATCCTCTATGCTACATCATATTGGTCCCGTCAAGCGATTTTGGTACTTATCTCCTATGCCTATGCGAGCAGCGAAGCCTATGCCTATGCGAGCAGCGAAGGTTCAGGCGAGCCTGCGCATCTGCGCAGTCTCGCCAGAACCTTGGCTGCTCGCTCATACAAGCAGTGAATCAAGAGGAACCCTCAGACAGAAAGCCATATCACTGGCCCCTCTGAATGGCTGGGCATGCGCAGTTAAAATTTGTTATGACGGAATGCTCGAAGACACAAATTCGCTTGGCTGGACTCAGATAATAAACCAGCAGTTATTTCCACAGTGTTTCATGTGACTTTCCCAGAATCTGTCCGAGGCATAGCATTCTTTACACAATAAAGCAGTTGCATACAAATGACAATTTTGTTAGTTTGTTTGTATTGGAGTTTAACGGCCCAGTTTTGAACTGGTCAGTTTACCCACCCACACTTTTCCTGGGCAGGCTTATATGTAAGCGGTTAACCAGTACAGTGCACATTCTTTCGCCAGAAACTGACAACTGCCCTTCTTGAATCAATGGACGGGAGAGAATGACCGTAGAAAAGGTTTCATGATCAATCTCCTCGAAGAATGTTGCCGACCCTGGCAGGTATCGAACCCGTATCCTCCTGATCACCAGTCAGACGAGCATCCGACTGAGCTACTGAGGCCGGCTTACAAATGACAATTGCAGGGCAAGTGTTAACCCTTCTCTTGCTGAATATTCATTTTGGCCACACCCATCTCTGACTTTGAACCAATCAGATTACTTGATGTAATTTATTCCTACAAATTCATAAACTGAATGTCAAACAGTGTAGATCCTGATCAGATGGCTTCTTCAGAAGCCATCTGATCTGGATCTGCACTGTTTGCAAAGATGGGGGTTGTCGTGAACAGCAAGATAAGGGTTAAAAGAAGATATGTGTACTATGAGCAAAGCACACAATGTATTTTCCTCCCAAAAAGAAGAGTTTATTAATTGATGATGCTTGCATTCTGACATATCTGGGATAGTTACAGTCATATTCCCTAATAAGGTGAGTAGATTCACATTCGGGGGTGTGAGGGGAGGGGTGCAACTCCTTCAAAAACATTTTAACGTCCTTTATCAAGCAAGATCTAGTTTTAAAGGAAATGATTAATTTTCTCCTCGGCAGAAATAACCCACCAGATCAACACATCACTAGGGCAACGTCAAATCAACATCGGTCAGGCCTAAGCAAACAGTGCAGACCCTGATCAGACTGCTCTGGAGCTCTACACTGTTTGCCATTCCATCTGAACTTTTTGGACTCCTTGCTGGATCGTTAAACAAAATTGTTAAAATTTCAGGAGAAATATACAGCAAGTCCTCAAGGTTTGGGAATTTTCAGGATTTTATGATTTAACGGTTTAGCAGGACAAGGGTTAAGAGTGGCGCCCTCTATGAGCAGAAAAGATCGTAATTTTATCTAAGAGCAACCTCCCCTGAACATGTATTCATTCACTTCAATGAGATAACACCATGGAAACCTGATTTCTGCTGGTTACAAATTCTTTGATAATAATAAATACACATATACATTACAAGTAAAAATACAACACAACAATGGTATAAGGCACAAGGATTGGAACAAAGCTTCACATACAGTTAATGGAAAACTACCGGATTATTATGACATTATGACTTTACATGTAAAGCATATATAAGTCCTCTTATTTTCAGAGAAAATACGGTTTGACATTTTGTGCTAATCTTTCAAATGTAAGGTCAAACCATATTCTCTCGGAAAATAGAGAAAATTTAAAAAAAATACACCACAACCTCTTTATAACACTGTTAAAGGGTACAAAGCAGAAACCGTGTTAGTTAAACAACAGTGTTATATATATCCAAACAAAAATGTATAGATTATATAGAAAAAGGACCATTTAGGGTATTTTTCTATTAATCTATACATTTTTGGGATCCATCTTGAAACTGTGTTATATCCTAAACAGTGTTATAACGAATTGTGTTATAATGAGATTGTGGTGTAGTTTGAAAATGTCATCTGCTGGTCACGAGTGGCCCTTTTATCTATCTTTATGTACATAGTCGGTCACATTTGGCCATTACCTCATCAAGGTTGGTTATACTTAATTTAGAATTTAGCATAAACAAGTTGTGTTTGTGAAACACTCATGCACTCTGGCAGCACATGTGAAATATGAAAACCCTATCACTAACCAATATAAAATGATATGGCCAATGTTCAAGTTTTTAAAAAGTAGTTCAAGGTCACAAGGTCAAAAATTATGGTACCACTGAAAAGTTCTGTGACAAGAAATGCACATGTGAAATATGAAAGCCCAATCACTACCAATCAAAAGTTATTGCAAATATTAAAGTTTTTTTTAAAAAAGTAGGTCAAATGTCAAGATCAAGATAATAAGGTCAAATTATTGTACCACTGCAAAGGTCTTGTAACAAGGAATGTACATGTGAAATATGAAAGCCCTATCACTTACCAATCAAAAGTAATGACTAATATTAAAGTTTTTTAAAAAGTAAGTCTAATGTCAAGGTCAAAGTCATAAGCTCAAACATTATGGTATTCCTTGCGACAAGAAATGCATATGTTAAATATGAAAACTCTATCACTTACCAATCAAAAGTTATGGTCAATGTTAAAGTTTTTAAAAAAAATTGTCAAACATCAAGGTCAAGGTCAGAAATTATGGTACCACTGGAAAGGTCGTGTGACAAGGAATGCATATGTAAAATATTAAAGCCCTAACAGTTATCATTCAAAAGTTATGCTCAATGTTAAAGTTAGATGGACAGACAGACAGGCCAAATTAAAAACTATATGCCCCCAAATCTTTGATTACGGTGGCATAAAATGTCCAAAAAGCATATTTGGAGAAAGTTTCCCAATAAACAGGTAGGATTATATCTATCTCTCTAATTTGCTTTTCTGGTGGATCCAAAATGTACAAATTAAAATTTTATAGATATATTATGTTTAATTTTTTTTTCTGATTAACCCTTTTTGTACCAGAAACCCAAAACATGTAATTGGCAAACAGTGCAGGCCCAGATCAGACGCCACAGAATGTGGCGTCTGATCAGGGCCTACACTATTTGCAAAAAGTTCAGCTATTTTCCAAATAAATTTTGAAGACAACACAACCTGACACCCCTAAATTTTGAAATGGACTGCTATATCTAAGGAGGAAGATTCCACTTGGTACAAAAGGGTTAAAAAGCAATTTCTTAAAGAACATTTGCTCATTCAAGGGGAACAAACACTTTCTTCCAAAAGATTGTCAGTCCCCAATGAGATGGGGACAAGTGATGCCAGAGCAGTAAAGTCCCTAAAATATGTTTTCCTGATTCTCATGGAATGTTGTTGATACAGCTCTACAATAGTTTCCTTGGCAACTCACAGAACTTTACAAGAAGTGCCGAAATCTCAGACTGCATTTGAGTATTACAATACGATAACACACTCGTACGACATAGTGCATTTTTTGAAGTACACCTCTCCAAAATGGTTACTTTTCTGATGAAAATCCTTGCTATTTTTCTTATTTGTACTGCAAACATAGGTTTAGGGTGCTCGTTAGAACCGCCTCCTTGAGGCGGTTCTAACAAGTACCCACAACCTATGTATTGGAGCAGAAATAAGAAAAAATGGTGTATACACCCGTAAACCCCAGTTATTTCTATATAAAGTGGGGTTTTGTGGGGGTGTACATTTCATGGACCTGTTCACATGATGAGTTAGAGGACAGAATTGGACAAATACATATTCAGGGGAGGAAACTTTTTCAATAATATCTTTCCTCTCTCTTATCCATATGGATCTACTCTTAAAGGAAAGAATTTGCATTTTTTTTTCCTTTAATTGTATAACCCTATTATTAACCCGTTGCATATAGGAAACCCCTAAAGGGGTACTTTGGCAAACAGTTCAGGCCCAGATCAGATGCAGCAAATGCGCCATCTGATCAGGGTCTGCGCTATTTGCAAACAGATTTTTCATCAAAAATAAAAACGATAAATAGGCCTACCCCACCCCCTTATATGATTAATGGACTTTTCCAATAGATAGCAATGGAAGAGTCCACTAGTATACAATGGGTTAAAAGAGACAAAAATATTTCTGAAAGAGTTGCTTCACCTAAAGATTATATCCATTCCATTTAGAATTTATGTGCATGTATATTTTAACACTTCCTGCAGAGTTATGGTCATTCTCCCTATTTCTAGGGCACTTGCCTGGAAACCAGTAGCAAGCTGGTACCCTGTACATGTAAGGGGAAAAGACACCTCTAACGACCAAGAGATGATGTTACAAGTAAGATCCAAGAAGAAAAACCACCTTGGTGAAAAAATAATGGATTCTAACACAGCGCGCCTATATAGGCAAATGGAAAAAAACTGTGTTTTATTCTGCAACAAATCACGCCAAGCAAGAGCCTGACGAGTGACGACATAAAAAACTGCCAATTTATGACATCACTAGTTGATTTCCTTGACGTTGGACGGTGTAACCTCATTTTCTCGTATTGAAAACGTTAGAAAAGGATATAAATGCATGTGTTTCAGTCGATAATTTTAGTGGGATTTCTTCTAACAATGGCCAAAAGTTGTGAGATTGTGAAGGAAAACAACAGCATTATTGCCGATTTTCAGCCTGTTAGAAACGAAATAGATCAGCTCTAGTTTGTGATTTGTTGAGTAAAAAATCACAGTTTTTCGGTCAGTTGTAAGTAGACAAATCATGCGCGCTACGCACCCGTGATTTGATCTACTTTACAACTGACCTCCGAACTGTGATTTATTACTCAACAAATCACAAACTAGAGCTGATCTATTTCTTAAGTAAGATGGAAAATCCATCTTAAAGAACAAGATCTTTTTTTCATCTTGTTCATATTAACAATGGAAAAAAATCAAAGAATAAAGAATTTTCTATCTTGTTCACATTACGATAACACATCCGTGTGATAAAGTGCACTTTTCAAACCTCAAAAAAGGTAATTTTTCTGATGAAAATTTGTAATATTTTTCTTATTTAAACTCCAAACATAGGTTTTGGGTGCTCTAACAACCTATGTACCCACAACCTATGTCTTGGAGCAGAAATAAGGAAAATAATTTTTACCCCCTAAACCCCAGTTTTCTCTATATAAAGTGGGGTTTAGGGGGTCTTTATTTCACGGCCTTGTTCACGTGATGGAAGTTCATCTGTATGATGTACCAAAATCTACAGATGAGGACTGCAACATGCATAGACTCTGATTAGCCTAATCAGTAAATGCTTCTTTGCTGGTCCACATGCCTAACTGAACTCTTTGGTAGATGCTCACAGGTACACACCAACCTTCTTACAACACTGTTGTTTGGGTTTCAACCTGTACATTTTCCTGTATTGCTCCACGCAAAAATCATGCAATTCGTCTAACCCTTATCTTGCTGTTCACGACAACCCCTATCTTTGGAAATAGTATAGATTCAGATCTGAAGAAGCCATCTGATCAGGATCTTCACTGTTTGGCGTTTGGCATTTAGTTTATGAATTTGTAGCAATAAATTACATCAAGCAATTTGATTGGTTGATAGATAGAAATGGGTGTGGCTTAAATTAATATTCAGCAAGATAAGGGTTAATATGGCCTTATAGCAATTCTGATACAGATAAAACTGATCTGTAAGGATGAATAAAATTTCGATGTGAGAACGATAAATGATGAGTTTTGTTGTACTGCGATTTGGCAAAGCTGTTCCGCAAACTCTTTACTGGTACCCAAGTAGTTCTTTTCAGGTCATGCGCAGTGAGTTTTTCCTCAATATTGCAGACACTGGAATTCTTATAAGCCTTTCCCTGCAAATAGCTGCCCAGGTATCTCAAGGAGTCGAAATTCTATCATTCAAAAATGAACATTTCGGTAATTTGATAAGGTGGTGAGAGAAGGGACTGGAGCAAGGGTTTTTTTCTGAAGACATGTTCAGAACGTAAAGTTTGTCTTGATAATACTGAACATTTTGCCAAAAAATCTAAAATGGGTTGACACCAATGAAAGCAGTAACCCTTAAACAAGTGTTACATCCAAACAAAAATGTATTGATTATGTAGAAAAATGACCATTTATGGTCATTTTTCTACATAAGCTATACATTTTGGATCTATAGATTATGTAGAAAAAATGACCTATAATATTCTATATATTTTGGGAACCATCTTTAAATAGATTTTTTCCAAAACGGTTTTACAAGGAACAGTGTTATAAAGAGGTTGTGGTGTACTTGTTAACTTGACAGACATACAAATTGAAGCCGCACCATGAGACTTGTAACCTTGTCTCTGGGGTTCTCAGGGGGTTCATGTTATGAACATTCCTGTAAACCCACTCTTTATGTTATGAACAACCCTGTAAACCCCGGTCTTTTGCCGAGAAATAGCTTACATAGATGATGTTGTTTGTTGTAATATGACCGAGGCTGAAAATATTCATCTTGTATCTTTGATATGGAAAACTGGGGTCTACAGGGGTACAGACTATTTTTCTTATTACTGCTCAAAAGCAAAGGCTGTTGGTACTTGTTAGAACCACCTCAATAAGGTTCTTAGCAGTAGCACCAACCTATGTCTTGAGGATTTTTAAGAAAAATATCACAATTTTTTAAATTTTCATACAAAATGAAAACTTTCTGTAGATATGACAGAACCCTCTATGTCACACGGATATGTTATCATAATTGTCTTTGAAGCTGTTAGAGACATCAATTACTGCACTTTGTAAAATCTTGAATCTATAGAAGCCTATAAGCAATCAGTGAAGACTCAGATCAGATTGTGCAAATGCACAATCTGATCTGAGTTTTCACTGGCTACATACGTCATGACACAAGTTTTCTCATGATGCAGCTAAATGAAATTGAAATAAGTTTCCTAATAATACATTTACGTCAAAATATATTAAAATGTATATTCCTTTTTTGCTTAATCTCTTCTATAGTTCCTCCCCAGTGTAGTCTGTAGTTCATGGGACCCCACGCAACTGTTCTCGACCCAATCAGGCTTTTTAGGGAGAGATAAAATGAAAAACACTCTCTAAACATCCATGCTGAGAAAAATTCAAATTTACTGAAAGGCAGTGGACCGTTCTGAAATGAGAAAGAAATTTTTATGAAACATTTATGTTATACATCATAATACAGTGAAACTGCAATGGTTGGTACACCCTTCTGGCAATAAAATAGACAGTCTTACATCAGTGTTCATGTATTATTGAATTTATTAAACGAGTTGGTAAAAAGGGATGAAATGCGAGGCTTTGCCAAGCATTTTATGCCTTTCCGCAACGAGTTTAATAAATTCAATAAAACATGAGCACGAATGCAAATGAATGCAAGATTCTATTTATCATATGACATTTAAAATGCATTTTATTCGTGATTTTACAAAAATGTCAGTATTCTACCAATAAGGGCGTCACATGTGTAACGTCAGGTGGCTTATCTTACTAATTTGCATATTTAATCCACTAGTGTAATACCAAATTTAACATTTGGCATTATTACATTCTCAGACACGACATCTTATGATAAAATTTGTTCTTGCACACCAGATAAGGAAATCCTGAACTTAACTTAGGATAGAAATTCTTATCCTACCCAGGTCATCTTACACAGGGATAAGATAAAAATTGAGAATAACAATAACATAATGATCCTGAGTATTGGGACAGACAGGCCTAAAGGAGCAGTCTGATCAGGGTCTACACTGTTTGCCATTCCGTCAGCATCTTTTGTACTCCTTGCTGGATTATGAAATAAATTTGTTAAAATTTTAGGAGCATTACAGCAAGGCCTATAGGTGTCCCAATGTTTTGGATTTTTACCATCACTCTCAATCAAATATTTCCATTAATCATCTCATCCTGAGCTGATATGTTCCATTGAAATTGTTATTACAACAAGTTTTGTTGTTATATCAAAATTAATGTAATTATATCAAAATTAATGTACCGGATTCGACCTATTTACCGCACCATGCGCTTATTTTTTTCAAAATTGTATGAAAATATTATGGTGAAAAAGTTACCTAATAAGCGCACACTCAATACGAAAAAAATACAAAAAAAAAGCTTCCGATATGATTATTTTATAGAGTTGAATTTCAGCATAAAGGTTCACCACATATATATACATATGATTTCCCCGGGTCAAAGATGCACAAAACTCAATATGAATTTGTTGGGAGGTTACTGTAAAGTGAGCACTTGTGTATTTTTTCCAGAAAAAGCTTGGGTGTGCGCTTATAGGCGCATGTGCGGTAAATAGGTCGAATACGGTAAGTATATGAAAATTAATGTAATTATATCAAAATTAATGCATCACGTGAACAAGTCCGTGAAATGAACACCCCCTTAAACCCCACTTTATATAGAGGAAACTGGGGTTTACGGGGGTATACCTTAATTTTCTTATATCTGCTCAAAGACATAGGTTGTGGGTACTCGTTAGAACCGCCTCAATGAGGCGGTTCTAACGAGCACCCACAACCTATGTTTGCAGTATAAATAAGAAAAATATCACGAATTTTCTTCAGAAAAGTAGCAATTTTTGAGATGTGAAAAATGCATTATGTCACACGGGTGTGTTATCGTAATGGTAAGTATGAAGAAGGCTGACTGTATTGGACAGTGAGTTAAAGTTCTTGGCTTACTTGTTGAAAACTAACGTAGTCATCAGAAAAAGAACAATGTTGTTACGATGCAGTCCAGAAACATTGCGCACATAAGGTTTTGATAAATTCGTGTGACTTTGTTAAAGCCACCTTTCAAACAGTCACAATCAGAACGATTGCAACACTTCCTTATCTACTTGCTGCAATAGAAATTGGCCTCTGAATTTTTAAATGGCGGGAGATAAAATTCTGTGAAAAGGGATACCCCTTGAAATTTGATTACCATTTTTGTCGCCCAACATTGCGCACAATAAGTGTTTTGTGCTGGTTGAACACAAACGTTGACTGTAACAAGTTGTTCATTAGATATTCTGCAATATTGTTATATGCAGTAAATTTTGATACAAAACATTTGTCCCTTTGCCTATTTTTATACTCAGTCTTGGGTTTGGAAATTTTTGGTCTTTTCGTATTTTGGCAAATTTGAAAAATTCCGCGAAAGTGTCACATCTGCACGTGGAACCCCATGTTTTCAAGGTTAGGTTAAAACTTAATGCAGATGCACAGGTAGTGGTGGTAGAAATTGTGAGGGTTAAAGTTATTGAAACTGTGAATGCAGGTTGCGCAAAGTAAACGACCGCGCAATGTTACCGGACTCGACTGTAATTAAAATTTTGTTAAAACTTCGACAAGTTAATTTAGTAATAGCAAAAATACTGATTATTTTTGCAGAAAAAAAATGGCGAACTTTTTTTTTCAGCAAAAATACAGTATTAGATGATTTTCAGTATTAGATGATGTTCTTACTAGAACAGTTAACAATTTGACTGCTGACAAATACGTAAAGCTGACAATGCTTTGTACAACTGGGCCCTGCTTGTTGTTCAAAGCATCATTAGCTAAGGGACCTCATTAACAATCAACTATTCTAGCAAGAACTTCTTTTCAGCAAATATATCTCTGTTTATACATTGAACTTACTAAAACGTTTAACAATTAAAAGTAAGACATTAAGATATATAATCCTATCTGATGGTAAAGTAAACATGTCATATTGTGATGTTATTAATCATGTAATTTCGTATTGGCCCAGTTACAGGTCCTCAGCCAGCTGCCAATACTGCTGGCCGATGACCTGTAAAGAGGCCAATATGAAATTACTTTTACTTGATTACTGACAATTTTATCAATTGACACAATTAATAAACATTATTATTATAATTGACTATCCTGTATTGATCAGAGGTCATCCGTATTAACACCAGGTCAACCAATATTAACTGAGGTCAAGTGAGGTAAAAAAATCAATAATCATCTTTTTTTTAATTGAATCAATTAATAAAATTAATTGTCATTAATCTTAAGTAATTTCGTATTGACCCAGTTACAGGTCCTCGGTCAGCTGCATAGGCCCTTGGCATTCGGCCTCGGGGCCAATACAGCAGACCTCAGACCTGTAACTAGGCCAATATGAAATTACTTGATTAATAACATTTATCATATGACGTAGCGTCTGAGAGTGTAAAAACGCCATGTATTTTTTTCAAGAATCCACTAGTAGATTAAATATGCAAATTAGCTATATACGTCCCGTAACGTTACATGTACGACGTCCTTAACGACATCGCGTTTACTTATGGCGGAATATTGACATTTTTGTAAACAATCGTGGATAAAATGCGTTTTAAATGTCATATGATAAATAGAATCTTGCATTTGTGCTCGTGTATTCACCATATTTGCATTATTTGCTAGCTCCCAGCTTGCACATTGTCAATATTGGAAAAACAGGTAACCAGACCCCCCCCCTGACCTTTCAAGGTCAGGGGGGTCTGGTTACCTGTTTTTCCAACACTGATAACCTTCAGTCTAGGAACCAGCAGATAATGCAAATAAGGTGAATTATTGAATATATTAAACTCGTTGAGGAAAAGGGATAAAATGCTCGGCAAAGCCTCGCATTTTATCCCTTTTCCTCAACTTGTTTAATAAATTCAATAATACATGAGCACTCATGTAAGATCCTCTATTACAGTCATGACTGTCTCTCAATATTGACAGCTACAAATTGAGAAAAGATGTTTACCTGCACTATACTGAGTAATGTATAGTCAGATAGGAACCAGACTAAAAGATGCAGCAGGAAAAAACCAAGTGACGAAATCCCAAACAAATATTCCACGACCCAGGACATCATGACGCCCTGAAGCATACTCTCAGAAATAGGCTCCATGATAATCAGAAGAGGTACAGTTGAGATCCTAAGCTTGCTCCAACGGACCAGCCTCTTGTGCAACAGTTCCACAGAATATGTTCCAGAATTCTGCATTGCACACATGTTGCTGAGGGTTATTCCATAACCTCTGAAATATAAATACAGTTGATGTTAACACTTGAACCAAAAAGCTAATTTCGTTGCTGCTACAGAAACAATAAAGGTCCAGGGATCAATTCTGTTATAGTTATTCTGCTGTGTATGCCTTTAAAACTTGTGGTGGGCCTTTGACGGTCAAAACACTTTCGTTTTTCCTGTCTATCATGTTAATGATTCTAGGAATCTTATTATATTTTGCATAATGGTTGAAATTTATAATGTTCTTGCTAGGGAAAAAATCAGGGCCCAGGGATCAATGCTTAGATATAGTTATTCACCTATGTAGCTCTTGAAAACTTTTTTTCTGCATCTCTTGCTTGATAATTAGAAATCTTACCATATTTCGTATTACGATTCATGAGATGTTGCTGCTACAGATCTTTTGCATGCATAATAATATTTACAAAATTATCATAGAAGATCTATGCATAACAAACATTTCGAATAAAATTCGTTTTCCGGATCTTTTTACCCACAAGAAATGATCAATCATGTATACAAAAATGACTGTCAGTATGAACTTTAGAGGGGGTTTTAAAAGGATGGATATAATGACATTTTTTGGAAAAACTACTTCCTGTTGTTCCTAGGACACAGATTCATGATAATTAAGGTTGGTGTAAAAATATATAATAATTCAGAGGAAGGACAGTGGAGAAACGTACATTCAAAATTGACCATTCTGAAAGGTAATTTGCTTACAAAGTTATTTTTTGTCTTCAAACAACTAAAATACACTTTCTAATATGCATATGCATGATTTATGATTATTCATCATATAATGTGGAACATTATGGGTTGTGTTTCTAGAACATGCTTTTAGTGCTAAGAATATAAGAAATATAATGTATACCCCATAAACCCCAGTTTTCTCTATACATGTATAATGTGAGGTTTAGAGGGTGTTCATTTCACGGACTTGTTCATGTGATGTCTAGCTCTATAAGTGACTCTAGAGGTGCATTCTGGAGAACATTAACCCATATATGCCTAGTGGCCCTTTTTTGGGGCGTTGGCAAACAGTGTAGACCCAGATCAGACGCCGCGTAACGCGGCGTCTGATCTGGGTCTACACTGTTTGCTCAAAGAACATACATTTTTGTACAACTTACATTAAACAAAACAAATCTGACACCCCTATAATTGAAAATGGACAACTCCAAATTTATAAGATGGAAGATTCCATTGTCATATATGGGTTAATCAGTGGTATTACAATAACACACCTGTGTCCTAAAATGGTTTCTTTGTTATCACGAGAACTGTCATTTTTCAGTTGAAAATACCTCATTAGTATAACACACCCTTGTGACATAATGTATTTTTTCATATCTCCAAAATGGGTACTTTTCTGATGAAAATCCGTGATATTTTTCTTACAATTACTGCAAACATAGGTTGTGGGTGCTCGTTAGAACCGCCTCATTGAGGCGGTTCTAACGAGTACCCACAACCTATGTCTTGGAGCAAAAATAAGAAAAATAATGTATACCCCCGTAAACCCCAGTTTTCTCTATATAAAGTGGGGTATAGGGGGGTCTTCATTTCACGGACTCGTTCACGTGATGTACTATTTTTTCTTATTTCTAGTCCAAACAGAAAATGTAGGTGCTCCTTAGAACCGCTTCATTGAGGCCGTTCTAACGAGTACCTTCACTCTATCTTTCTGAGCAAAAATAATCAAAATAATGTATTCTCCATGTAAGCCTCACTTTTTTCTCTATATGCAGTGGGGTTTAGAGGGATGTTGATCACACACACTTATTAATCTGTCGGAAAGAAAGGGTCCATCTTTCATGTGACAGCTCATTTGGACAACTTACTGTTTTGTAGTTTCTATGGCAATAAAGTGATCTTCGGCAAGATATTTGCCAAAAGTAGAAATGCCCCCTGCTGCTTCTATTATTTCTTTTCGAACCAATGAATTTGAGCCGGATGAACAGTTGATTCCTACGGCATTGGCAGCTAGAGCATTACGAGCTTGCATTGTCCCAAAAAATACCTGAAACGATAAACCTGCAGGCATGAGTGTATACGTTGAAGCAATGTTAAAACAAAATTTTCAACCCTGTATTAACCCTTATCTTGCTGTTCACGACAACCCCTATCTTTGCAAACAGTGTAGATCCAGATCAGATGGCTTCTGAAGAAGCCATCTGATCAGGATCTACACTGTTTAACATTCAATTTATGAATTTGTAAGAATAAATTACATCAAGTAATCTGATTGGTTCAAAGTCAGAAATGGGTGTGGCTAAACTCAATATTCAGCAAGAGAAGGGTTAATGTTCTATCGTTCAGGGCCTGTTGGGTTCTAGTGTACCTGTGTATGAATCACGTGAACAAGTACGTGCAATGAACACTCCCCAAAACCCCACTTTATATAGAAAAAAAACGGGTTTTCGGGGGTATACATTATTTTTCTTATTTCTGCTCCATGGCAGATTTAGTTACACTGCTGTACGTACGTTAGTGCTAAGCCTTTTTGTTCCAATATAACCATGTTTGAAACAAAACAAGTGCATTAGAAAGGAAGTAATTATGCCGAAAATTGTCGTTTTGGGAAGTAAAACTTTGTTTTTTCTTCAGAAGCCATCTGTTGGTAAATTTACAGGAATAAATTACATCTAATAATTTGATTGGTTGATAGTCAAAAAATGGGTTTGACAAAATTAATTTATTCAGCAGGACAAGGGTATGTTATCAGCATTTCATGAACAGTGTAGAACTGTAAAACTGTGAGTCTGCTTCTGACACTGATTAACTTGATTATGTCTCATCAACCATCACGCTAACACGCCTATATAATTCTGACCCCTTAAATTTCACTTTTATATAGTAAAACTGGGGTTTACAGGGGTAAACCTCATTTTTCTTATTTCTGCTCTTAAATATAGATTGTGGGTACTCGTTAGAACCACCTTGATGGGGCAGTTCTAACGTGTGCACTCGTTCTATATTTTGAGCAGAAAAAAAAAATTTCATTAGAAAATTTTCATGTTTTTTTTTTGCGGTAAAATTAACATTGTATTTGAGTAGGCTTGTTTTCGTAAAGGTTGTGGCTCAGTTTCTGTCCTCTCTTCATATGAACAAGTCCGTGAAATAAAGACCCCCTTAAACCCCACTTTATAAAGATAAAACTGGGGTTTATGGGGGGGGGGGTATGGGGGGGGTAAACATTATTTTCCTTATTTCTGCTCCAAGACATAGGTTGTGGGTACTCGTTAGAACTTCCTCATTGAGGCGGTTCTTACGAGCACCCAAAACCTATGTTCTGAATATAAATAAGAAAAATATCACAAATTTTCGTGAGAAAAATTATCCTTTTTGAGTTATGAAAAAAAGCACTATATCACACGGATGTGTTATCATAATGTACGTAATAGAGGCTAGGAAATAGAGGGATAGCCAAGAAAGAGGCAAATCAAAGGAAGTGACAAAACAGAAGAAATGACAACATTTCCCCTCTACCCTAAGCTGCTGCCAGAGCAGCAGGCCTTGCCCAAATGTAAGCCAATATCTTTGAATGAGTGCATGACCATTCATGTGATAACCTTTCGATGACCTTGCTGGAAATTTGTTTTTCATTACCGGTAACCCTTCTTGTTCCAAATGGAACTTTCCTCCTTATATATAGCAGGAGTCCATTTCAAAATTAAGGGGTGACAGGTCGTGTTTTCCTCAAAATCTATTTGGATAATGGCTGAACTTTTTGCAAACAGTGTAGGCCCTGATCAGACGCCGCGTTCTGTGGCGTCTGATCTGGGCCTGCACTGTTTGTCACAGCACCCATTGATTGCTTCAAGATATCAGACGATCATGCACGATTTCTCACGATCCCTGCAAGACTGCTCTACGACCAAGGCCAAATTGGCACGATGATCAAAGACTCAGTACGATCATGGAGGATTCGATACGATTTACTCACGATTAACCAAGACTTCTCCCGATTTGTCAGGATTTATAACGATCTGGGTATATTAAAGTGTTCATCGGGATAAATTGTGCTAGTGTCGTCATCAATCGTAGTGCATTCCTGGTGAACCTTGCATTGTCGTGAGCAGTCGTCTTGATATCATAGTAGATCATACGGCAGTCGCAACGGAATCATAGAGGCGCCGTAGATGATCTTGTCTCGACGTAGCTCAATGGTGGTAGAATTCAGTCACGATTATTCACGATTGGCATTACCACGACCACGGCTCACGACTGTTACGATTTGAAAAATGATGCCGACTCGTCAGCAATGTTTTGAACATGTCCAAAACAGTCGTGGTCACTCCCGAACTATCACGATCGACCACGATTCCTCAAGATCTCTGCCGATTTCTCTACGACGTTGTTCTCGATTTACCATGATTTAAAAACCGTGGTGAGTCATGGCCAAAATCGTGACAGTGTAAGAGCCCCTTAATGGTGCAGTCATAGAAGAATCCTAGAGGATCGTAATACATTGTGGTCGATCGTGGAGGATCGTTGTAAATTGGCTCCATTATCGTACAGCAATCGTGATTGTTCGTAGAAGTGTCGAAGCAATGCCATGAGTATTCGCAGGGTAGTGAAATCGGAACCGTGTATGCCCTGATTTGCCACGATTTTCATGGTCCCCATTGGTCGTGGACAGTCGTGGACAATCGTGGTCAAAGTCGTGACAGCTAGTGTAAGAGCCGCATTATGGGTTTCCAGTCTGAAATGGGTTAATCCATGAACAAAAGTACAGCTCATTTCAATTTTATCTGTTTGTCTCTTAAAGTAAATCAAACTGACATAAGATCCCTTACCCAACCTCCCCAATCCACTAACATTGCATAGCATCTAACTTTGTATGCTCTAGTATCCATTTAATCAATTTTGTACCAGAAACCCGGTAAAAAGTCCAGGACCAGATCAGACACCGCAGAACCCAGCATCTCATCAGGGCCACCACTGTTTGCATAAACTTCAGCCATTTTCCACATACACAACCTGACACCCCTAAATTTTGAAATGGAGTTGTGCTATATACAAAGTGGAAGATTCCATTAAGTACAAATTGGGTTAAAGCTGTCTCAGTGTTCAGCTTATCACTTCTAAAAAATGCATTTCACTTTACTGATCATAGTAAAACAAAAGGTGTGGGTAAAACAGAAAAGCTTCCAGTCAGCGCTTGTCATAAGGTCAAAGGTCAAAGTCAAGGTCACAGAGTGAAACAGTGATACCAACAGAAAGGCCTTACCACAAATTGACCCATTTGGTATTAACTCGAATCTTCAACCTTACACAACACAAGTTCATTTCAAAATATTTAGGTGTTAGGTTATTTTTTGCTTCAAAAATTAATTTGGAAAATGGCTGAACATTTTGCAGTGTAGGCCCTGATCGTTTTGGTACCAAAAAAGGGTTAAGCAAGACAAATAAAAAAGCTATATGGCAAATGGTTCAAAACGTATGGTCCCTGTTATATTAAAGCTTTTTGTAACAGACAGACTGGCCAAAAACTATACCTACAAGCCCCTGAATCAAATAAAAATCAAAATGCATATTTGCATCACGAAATCATTTTGACCCCCTTGAACCTCACTTTTAAATAGTAAAACTGGGGTTTACAGGGGTAAACCTATTTTTCTTATTTCTGATCTAAAACATAGATTTTGGGTACTTGTTAGAACCGCCTCAATGAGGTAGGTCTAACGAGTACCCATAATCTATATTTTGAGCAAAAATAAGAAAAAAATCACACTTTTTCATCTCAAAATTTTCATTTTGTCGGCGATAAAGGTTACAATGTATTTGTATATGCATGTTTTCGGAATGAATGCATTTCATACATGTAAAGAAAGAAACCTACCTTTTCTAAAACTCCTGAAAAGCCCTTTCTATCACACACAAATGGCATTTGAATAACAAGGCCTATCCTGGGTGTCATATGACCTACCATGTCTTTTAAAAGTCCTGGACTTGCTGTAAAATTGAAGAGAAAATTGTCAGCGAGTACCATTACGAAAGCACACCCTTAAACCCCCATTTTATATAGAAAAACAGGGCCTTACAGGGGTGTACATTACTTTTCTTATTAAGCCCCCACCCATAGGGACTCGAAGAAATATATGGGCTGCATGATGTTTCCACGCAGAGCTGAATCTAGTACTGGTAAACCACTTAGAGGATCTAAGCCTTCCAGGAACAGCGGTCCATGCTAATAAACCCTATTGGTTTCATTGGACGACAGGGCTTGAGATGTCATTTCATCTCAATGTCGGGTAAAAGTCCCACAAATTGAAAGCAACGTCTCCAAAATGACCTTTACAGTGTTGACGGGGATGTTAAACCTCAAATCAAACACACAAAAAAATACTTTTTTTATTTCTGCTAAAAACATAGATTATGGGTACTGGTTAGAACCGCCTTGTGGAGGCGGTTCTAACGAGTCCCCACAATCTACGTTTTGAGACGAAATCTAAAAATATCAGATTTTTTTATCTGAAAATTTTCATTTTTTTTTTTGGAGGGTAGGGGAATGGTAAAAGTTTCAATATATTGAATAAGCGTGTTTTTGTAATGACATTCCCAAGAGGCAAAGCAGCCATGAACCCCATTTGGAAAGGGATTGAGATAACAAGGTAGTCTTTCTGTTTAAGAGGTATTCTCTTCAAGTTGAAAAAAAAACAAGAGCTATCATTAGACAGCATAGCTTGCCCGGAAAAGTGCTTTTGAGGTCATATGCATCGGTGGGGGTATTGCCTAATAAACTTATGAACCTATATATATCATCATACCAAATATGAACCAAATATATCATATGATTTAGAAGATACGAGCTCTGAAAGACTTGAACATAAAATTTATGTCTGTGACCTTGACCTTGAGGTCATGAATAGGCTGGTATTGCTGCATAAAACGTTGGATCTATATGAATCATATACCAAGTATGGACCAAATCCATAATATGGTTTTGAAAATATGAGCTGTTTAAAAAACTTTACAATTAAAAATTGTAAGTTTGATAACCTAGACCATGAGGTCATGGGCATGGGCTGGAATTTATAACTCTCTACATCTATCATCATAAAACTCTGGACCTATATCTATCATCATACCAAACATCAGCTTGTGGTTTGGAAAATATGAACTGCTAAAAAAACTTTAACCTAAATGTGAATGCCGGCGCTCATTCCAACGTCAGCTCCGACGCCAGACTCTTTCTGGACTTCATTCTGCCGCGTTAAAAATGGTTGGTATTAACCCTTTTTGTACCAAATGGAATCTTCCTCCTTATATATAGCTGGAGTTCATTCTGCGGCGTCTGATCTGGGCCTGCACTGTTTGCCAGGGTACCCGTTTTGGGGTTTCCGGTACCAAATGGGTTAATTTGCTATACCCATTTACCAGAACATAAGTTCTCTGAATGCAGATGCAGTGTTTCAATTCTCAATTATAATTTTCAGTAAAATATTTACCATCCATTGTTGACCTATTTTTGGACAAGTGAAATTTTGTTTGGACAAGTGGCCTCTTCCTCAACACTTACCTTGGGACAACAATTTCCCTATTATACAGGCCTGTGACAGTATGAACTTTTACGATTTTTGTTATCGTAAGCTGGGAAAATAATCCTGAACTGTGACTTAAGGGGGATGGGAACACTTGGCAGATTTGTCTGCCATTTTTCAAAGGGAGACAACTTTCGGGACTTCCTGTTCGCTTTTCTATAAGCCCTGCCCCACTGAAAAAGGGGTCTTCTCTTAAAGGAAAGAATTTGCTCCCCAGGAGCAAATTCTTTCCTTTAAGAGTTGACCCCGTTTGACATGGGAGACAAAAATACTTTTGCATGAGTTGCATCCCCTGAAGGTGTTCCCATTCCCCTTAAACTGTTTCCACAAACAACTAAGGTCATACGGAGATGAGACCTCGGTTTAACCCTTTTTGTACCAAATGGTACTTCCCCCTTATATATACCAGGAGTCCATTTCAAAATTGGCCCCCGCCCATCGGGGCTTGAAGAAATAGATGGGCTGCATGATGCTTCCATGCAGAGCTGAAACTGACCAGCACACGAGTACTGGTAAACTGCTTAGAGGATCTAAGCCTGCCCAGGCAAAGCGTCGCAAGTCGGACCGTCCAGGGATTGAGATGTCATTTCATCTCAATGTTGGGTAAAAGTCCCTCAAAATAGGAATTAACGTCTCCAAAATGGCCTTTACAGTGTTGATGGGGACGTTAAACCTCAAATCAACCAACCAGCCATTTAACAAGAGGCCCATGGGCCACTACGCTCACCAGAGGTCATGTGGTTTATACCATATACAGGCATGATGCCCATCTTGGTCATGTGACAACAAAAGTCCACCATGCAATGCAATCAGTAAAATCCACTGTCTTGTCTTTTTTTCCATACATTTGTCTATGTGACCAAATTTGACTGTGACGTAAAAACAGGTCAAGGTCAGCCAAAGGTCATCATTTGAACAAAATTGGTAGGGTCCAAGCCCCCGATGCTGCATACCAAGTTTCAATGTCACTGGCCATTTGGTTCCTCAGAAGAAGATTTTTTTAAGCTTTTTACCATATATGGGCATGGAAGCCATATTGGTCATGTGACCCAGTCCTTACGAACAAACTTTCATTCTCCCTTCCCATAGAAGCTCCACATGTAATTTGGTTTCAATCAACCTAGCAGTTTGAGTAGAGAAGAAGATTAAAATGCTGAATCTGAGCCATCCAGGACAAAGGTCAGCAAATAGTTTAAACGTATTTTATTGCATCAAAACCTGACAAAACATGCATGCAATGGGGTTGGGTCACAAGTTCTCACAACATTAGTTACGACCCTTCCCCTACATATAGTAACATCATCAAAATTACAGTCACGCGACAATGACAAACACATAAATTATTAACATTTATACTTTAGCAGTATTTGATAAATATATAAATAAATAAATAAATAAATAAAGTGTGTGTCTCTACAGAATGGTTGTGGTTTGGGATTCAGCGGTATGATATAGATCATCACGCATACATGATTCGATGCATAATCTCAGAAGTTGTTAGAAAATCTACCAGTATTCTTGATGTATGTATGTACAGCATTCATGTTCTCCTCGAATGGTAGCTGTGTAATACCATAAAGTAAAATATTTAAATTAAGGGGGTGAAAATTTCGAGTTTCGGTAAAAAGATTTACTCTCTGATTTGCATATTTCGGACAGCGAAAAAAATAGTGCTCAGCATCCTCATTTTCTAAGTTACATTGACAAACAGGACTGATTAATAAATGGTTAGTGTATAAGTCACTGAACAGGTTGCTACATTTGTTACGTATTCTAGCATGCATTACAGATAAAAATCTATCACCTTGAATATAATATTTTGGTACTCCCTCTGTAATTGAATAATGACTTTTTATTGCATATTTAAAAGAATTAAGAAAAGAGCTATTGCGTAAATTCTCATCCAAGTCGTTCCATAATAACAGAGATGATGGAATACAAGAATTTCGAAATAGCTCTGTTCTGCAGAAAGGAACGGAGAGGTTATTACGGTTTCTGAGTGGATAATTAGTGGTTTCTCTTACGGCAGGAGGAATGAGATCAACAATATACTAGGGGACTTGCCCATTGATTGATCTGTACATAAAATATAGTTTCTGTTTTTTACGTCTCTCCGATAAAGGAGTCCACCCACATTCTTTGTATAATAATTCGAGTGAAACAGACCTTGTCAGTCCAGTTACAATTCTGGCTGCTTCATTTTGTAATATTTCCAAAGCATTAGAATCTTGCTCTGTGCAACCATCCCATACTAAAGAGGAGTATTCAAGTATCGGAAGGACATATGAATTATAAATTTGATTTAAGGCAGATCTATTTAGCGTGAATTTTAACTTTCTCATAATACCAACAACTTTTGCCGCACTATTTAAAATATTGTCAATATGTGTATGCCACTTACAATTGCTGCTAAGCGTCAAACCTAGATGTTTGTGGTTATCTACAAATTTAATTTCAGTGTCGTTGAATATTAACTTTGGAAAATTTTCAAACCCTTTTAAAGTAAAAAGCATTGCTTCTGTTTTCAGCAGATTGAACTTTACAAGCCACTGTTTTGCCCATGCAACTAAAATGTGAAGATCATGGTTAATAATACCTTCAATATCAGCAATACTAGATGCTGAAAAAAACAAAGAACTATCATCTGCAAATAACCTTGTCAAACTTAGCAGCGATTCAGATATGTCATTCACGTATATTAAAAATAATAGAGGGCCCAAGACGGACCCTTGAGGAACTCCAGCATTGATATTTTTAAAATCAGACATACACGATTTGATAACTACTCTTTGTTTCCTATCTGATAAATAATCTGAAAGCCAATTAAGTAAATCGCCATCGAAGCCATACTGGCGTAATTTAAAAATAAGTCCTTTGTGCCAAACTCTGTCAAATGCTTTGGAAATATCACAAAATACCATGCAAGAATATTGCTTATTGTCTATGGCCTGACATATATGATGAAAGATGTCAATCAACTGAAAAGTTGTTGAATGACTGGGTAAGAAACCCGATTGGTATTTGTATATTAAGTTATTTTCAAAATTCAATTAAAGAGTTATGCATATTTTTGAATACAATACGTTCTTGAAGTTTTCCTATACCACTTAGTAAAGAGACAGGACGAAAATTAGATGGCTCTGAGTTATCACCCTTTTTTGGCAGCGGAATAAGATTCGAGTGTTTCCACATGTCTGAAAATTTACCTTCTCTAAATGAATCCGAGTCGTTTCGCCCCCAAACCATTTCCTCCCCTAGTCGTTTCGCCCCCAAGACGTTTCCTCCCTGGTCGTTTCCTCCCTAGTCGTTTCGCCCCCCTGGTCGTTTCGTACCCCTAGTCGTTTCGCCCACTTTTCAAGGTAAAACTAATTTCCACTGTAGAACTATTATTCCTCTTTAAGACAGAGTTGAAAGGAGGCAAATATTTAATTAGCGTCATCACCCTGTCACGTCAGCCTACGAATAACTTATCCTCAGTTACCGTGCCTTAAAAATGGCCACTCGGAGAGCTGGGACTAGGACTTGTTACACTGAAATTATTGAAGTTGTTTTCTTCAAACAATTTTCATCATTGTAAAAAAATCACATTATGTTGCATAGACATGTTAATGTAAGGAAGTGTTTCGACAATAACATTTAAGTTCAAGATAAAAATGGTCACTTTCTCGTCTGTTGCTAGATTCATTGTTGTATTCAATTTTGGGGTTCTGATCAAAATATAGATTGTGGATACACGTTAGAACCGCCTCGGCTCACTTGTATCCACAATATATATATTGTGCAGAAATAAAAATACTGTGTACCCCTGTAAACCCCAGTTCTACTATATAAAAGTGGGGTTTGAGGGGGGTCAAAATTATAAAGGCGTGTTTTCGTGATGTAAATGTATATGTGAAAAGGATATAAAGAGTTAAAAGACAATAATAATCTTTTCATAGAGCATGCGTTTTTATTCTCACCATTAATCGTTGTTCGCCGACACTGTTAACGAACCAACCGACCAATTTAAAATAAAACTGATTAAGGTGCTAAAGAGATCATTAAAATGTTTAACTTTGCAAAGAGCGTGTGTTTTCACACCTCATCATTATGGCATTAATCGCATTAACTGCGAGATTAATGAGTCAAATGCGTCAACCCAAATAAACAATGTGATTGATGGCATTGATCAAAACAGGTAATACTTATCATCAATCCTAATTTACATTTCCATTCAGCATCTCAAGTCCCGGGACTTCAATCTTGTCGGGATCCGAAACCTCTGGGTCACTTTCCCCCTCCCCCTCCCAGGAGAGAAGCCCGCGGACCTATGCCGAGGTCGCTTCCGGTCTAACCTCCCCTGTCATGACAGAATCCCACCAGTCCCACCCACAAGGCAAGAGCCCTCAGACCATAGGGACTATGGCGCAGTCACCCTCTCAAGAGACCCCAAGCCCAGGAAGCCCAAATACCAGCTCCAGCACTCCTAAGCCCCAAAGAAGAAAAGCAACCGCCACTAGACCCACCGGGGTCACGGCGGTTGGGCCTATCATAATGGGGGGATTAGCATAACCCACACCACCGCCAAATCCCCCAAATTTTATACCCCTAAAACCAGCCCCACAGTAAGCCTACAGTCCAATTCAAATCAAAACCCGGCTACCCCTTTAACTCTTAAAAAGAGGAAACAGGTCGACAGATCCCCCCTCTCCCCAGACGACCAGCCCAAACGAGCCAACGTAGGCATCTCCCCAATCAACCCCAATGAAGGGGACAATTCCTTTGATCGCTCCTTGCAGAATGTAGTCAATATGGCAGTCAACAACATGAGCTGCCATGGATCCAATGGAAGCCCAAACACTACACCCTCCCCAAGCCCACCCCGATCCCCACCACTATCCCCATCCCTCACCTACGTCACCATTACAAAGGTCGGGGGACCCATCTCAAAGTCAGAAAGGAAAGAAACTATCAGGGACTTCACAGCCTTTCTTAAATACGACAATATCAAATACACCCTTGGACCAGAAGGTAACCCCGGGATCACCTTCAAAATAACAAGCCAGGCCAGCCATAAAGCAAAACATTACACAGCCAACCACAGGCTGTCCTTCGAGCCAAAAGCTCAGCTGTCAAGCAGCCCCCCAGTTGGCAGAAAAAGGGGTCCAAAGACCCAAAGACCCGACCCTCCAATAAACTCCAATACTGGCACTGGCATTCTCAAAAGCACAGGCGTCATCGAAAATGTCCCCATAGCCACTGACCTACAAGAGCTGAAGGTCAAACTCAACACAAGTGGGCACAACATAATAAAAACAAAACGTGTGCTCACAAGAAACAAAAAACCAACCAGGGTAGTGAAAGTGACCTTTCAAGAAAAGGTTGCGCCCAGCATTATTAAAACAGCTGATAGGACCTACTTAATCCAACCGTGCAGGGTACCGTACATACGGTGCAACTCCTGCTAGTCTCATGGTCATTCCGCGGGGAAGTGCCCAAACAAAATAAAAGTCTGTCCCCACTGTAGCATGTGGCACTCCCATCACCAATGCCAAGTCAACTATAGATACAGGAAATGCCCAAACTGCGGGGGGCCACACGGTGCAGCTCACCCCCAGTGCCCTACCTTCCTCACATACAAAAGGAAGGTAGATACCCTTAACAGAATAACCAGGGAGGAATGGAACATTAGGCGTATACAGGAGTCCGTTGTTCATGTTGCACACCCATTAGACGATGCCCCCACTCATAACCCCACCCAAACACCTCCCACTATAACCCAGATGCAGACACGGCCCATAGCCAGCCCATCAGTACCAAATTATCCCATACCTAACCCTAGCCATACACCCAGCCATAACCAAACGTATGTTACAACAGAACAACTCATCACCATCCTCGTTGAGGTGATGAAATTGGATAAATTGACCCTAGCCCCAAAAGACAAAGCGAAAGCAGTGGGAAATATCGTCAGAACCCACACCCACATAAACCCACACCTGAGTACAAACATAACAGACACCCCGACTAGACAAAAAACGCACTGCCATACAAATGCCACCAACAGGCGTATAGCAGCACTAAGAGCAGACAACCCCACTCCCATGGATACCTCAACACCCAACCCAACAAACCCGACCCCAAGCCCATAGACATTCCGACCCCCACCCACCCGACCCTATAAGGATATATAATGGCGGACTCCACTGCAAAACCACCCCCTCCACCAGCCTCCCGACTTGACGTTCTGCAGTGGAACTCCCGTAGCGCTGTCAATTTACATCAACTTAGAGCCTTTCTTGATGAAAAAACAATATCCCCCCACGCTATATGCCTACAAGAAACCTGGTTCAAAGATAATAAAAGAACCCCTACGATACCGACATTCAAACTTGCCGCCATCTCCAACAGACAGGAAAAAGGAGGAGGTGGCGTAGCCATTTATATGAAAGATAACATCCCATTCGAAAAGCTAGACCTAAATATCAATGACCCCACTTTTGAATCGTGCGCTGTCACCATCCATCTGAAAAACTGTAAAGTAGCCTTGATAAACTGTTACGACCCGCCCAGCAATAAAAACGCAACAAAAGAACTAGATAGACTAAGAAAACTTTTCGACCATATCCCGCACCAAAGCTACATACTTGTAGGTGACTTTAACGCCCATGACACGCTATGGAGCCCAAAGCAGAACCCAAGGGGGAAGGCACTATCAGAGTTATTACTTGAATACGGGGCTACCATCCTCAATGATGGGGCACCAACCATGGCAGAAACTGAATCTTCACCTGACATCACCATAGCCACCCCAAACCTCTCAGCCCGCTCAGAATGGTATACCCTTGACAATTCCTGTGGTAGTGACCATCTCCCCATTTTGTCCAAATATAATGCCAAATACAACACCACGGGAGCAGCCGTTTCCCAAAAATGGAACCTAAACAAGGCCGACTGGGATCTCTTTAAAAATCTCTGCTCACAAAAATTAGAAATTAGTGACAACCAAAACATAGACGAAATTGCCAACCAGTTTACGTCCACCCTAAAAGAGATCTGTGACAGTACAATTCCAACGACCTCAGTTAAACATAAAAAACTACTCCCACCCTGGTGGAATCAAGATTGTAGGAAAGCCATAAATCAACGCGAGCAAGCGAGGAAGAAATACTTGAAAAATAGAACTTCCGAGCTTAAGAATAACTACAATAAAACTAAGGCACACGCTAGAACCACCCTACAAATAGCACAAAAACAAGGGTGGCAAGAAATAGTCAACAAACTTAACCATAAGACCACTAGCAAGAAAATGTGGTCTACTTTTAATAAATTTAGGGGTAAACCTACTGAAAAGATAAACTGTCTCAAAATTAACGGCCAGACCATAACTAATGATAGAGAGAAAGCAGACGCCCTTGCCAACCACTACCATAATATGTCGAAAACCTCCAACCAAGATCCTGCCTTCCAAACAATAAAAGAGACCGAGGAGAGAACCTTCAACCAATCTCTCCCTGACCTCTTCAACGATGACCGAAGAAGCAGTAACCTGAACTGCGACTTCACCCTATTTGAACTTAATGAGGCTCTGCAGAGTAAACGCAGCACAGCTCCAGGAGCGGACAAAATTCATTATGAAATGCTGAAACAGCTCCCACCAGATAGCAAACAAAAACTCTTAGACCTCATAAACACTTCCTGGCGTAGAGGAGAAGTCCCCACACAATGGAAACTAGCCACAACAATCCCAATAAAAAAACCACTCAAGGATAAGCTGGATCCACAATCATATCGACCCATCTCCCTCACCTCATGCACATGTAAAACTATGGAAACCATGATCGCCAAACGCCTCTCCAACTATCTAGAAGCTAATAATATCATCTCAGACAACCAATCAGGCTTCAGGCCTAACAGATCCACAACTGATCAACTTGTCCGACTGGAATCAGAAATAAACATGGCTTTCATGGAACACAAAATCCTAGTAGCGGTAGCCCTCGATCTTGAAAAGGCCTTTGACCTCATGTGGTCAACCGGCACCATAACCAAACTAAAGGAATACGGAATAAGCGGAAACATGCTAAAGTGGATCCATAGCTTTCTCAAGGATAGAAAAATTCAAACCCGAGTTGGGGACAATACCTCAGAGGAACTAATCCTGGAAAACGGCTGCCCCCAAGGCTCAGTACTAAGTCCCATACTCTTTAACGTAATTGTTAACACCCTTCACGAGGCCCTGAAACCACATAATAATATAGGCCTGTCACAGTTTGCCGATGATAGCGCGGTGTGGGGGAAACGCTCTACGCTAGAACTGGCGGTCAAAGACCTACAATCAGTTCTAAGAGAAATCGAAACCTGGGCACTAAGATGGGGATTCAAAGTATCAAACCTAAAGACTAAAGCAATCATATTCAGTAAACGACGAAATCTGAAGATCACTCAAAACAAACTATACCTCTTTGGTAGGGAAATAGAATGGGCCCAGAACATCAAATTTCTGGGCATGATCCTCGACAAACATCTGACTTGGAGAGATCACATTAAAGATCTCAAAGAAAGATGTGAAAAAGACCTGAACCTACTACGAGTAGTGTCAGGTACCACCTTTGGAGCTGATAAAAAGACACTCCTGATCCTATACAAAGCCCTTATTCTTAGTAAGCTAGACTATGGAGCCCAGGCTTACAACTCCGCGTCAGAGAATATCCTTAAAACTCTGAATATCATTCAAAACCACGCCCTCAGGATAGCAACAAGAGCATACCGATCTACCCCAATCAACGCACTAGAGGTAGAATGTGGACTTAAACCACTACATCTACGAAGGGAAGAACTCATACTAAAATACTGGGCTAGATCCTCCCCACTTGGCAAACCCCTCCCAGTGAATGATCTATTAACAGATCATGGTTGCTATTCATGTAGGAGAGCAAAGAACTACAACCCATATTGTAAGAAAGTCCGTGCCCTCCTGAAAGAGCACAACATACCCGATAAGATCCAGGCACCCAAGTACAGATCCAAATGGGATCTCAAACACAACACACCCTCCTGTTACCTCCATCAGGTCCTGGGGAGGAAAGAAGAAAATACAAATGAATACATGAAAAATAAAAGCCTCTCTTATGTTCGCACCAGCCATGCTGGGAAAACTCTAATCTACACAGATGGCAGTAAGGACCCCACAACAGGAAAAACCGGCGCCGCATTCGTTGTCCCAGAGAGAAATCTTCACGTACCGATTAAAACAAACCAACACCTCTCAGTATTCACAACTGAACTGATTGCCATTCACTGGGCCATCTCCTGGGCCATCACAGTTAAGACACCCAAAGCCACAGTACTCACGGACAGCCTTAGCGCTATCCAGGCCCTACAGTCAGGAAAATCCAAAACACGACCTGACCAAATTGACTCAATCCTGTCTAAACTAGATAAGGCAAAAAGAGAAGGGCAAGACATTGAAATCGACTGGATCCCATCCCACGTCGGCATCCCCGGTAATGAGGCGGCCGACGAAACAGCCAGATTAGCACTAGATATAGGTATTAAAGATTATACTCTCCCTTCAAAACGGGAGATCTATACAATCATAGACACCGCCATAACGAGAAAATGGCAAGCTCTATGGGATAGAAACCCAACCAACACCGGGAGGCATTACCAACTCCTCCAGCCCACAGTAGGTAAATCTGCCCACCAATTTAGCAACAACAGAAAATTAGACGTGGTAATTTCCCGTTTGAGATTTAACCATAACGGCCTAAATGCCAACCTCACTCAACTAGGAAACACAACGGGTCTATGCAGAAAATGCGATAACTATGAACTAGAAACAACACAACACATCTTGTTTGAATGTGTAACAAACGCCCATGCACGAGAAGAGATAAAATCTGAAATGTTCAAATTAGGATATGAATCGGTACACCTACAAGATCTCCTCGCTCCCCCCGAAAAACACTGCTCGGCCATAGCCGAGGTGGTTAAGAAATTCCTTAAAGACACAAATTATTGGGAAGTAATATAAGAAAAACAGCTTTTGTTACCCACACACCGCGCTTAGGCAACCATCACCTACCGTCAATCTGCACTTGGACTTGAGACGGGGGCGTCAAAGCGAGACACTGTGGTTGCGGCTCATTTGCTTTGCACTTATGGGTGCCCCGCCGAGGCTACCCCCGTCAAAGGACAAACCAATGACCCTCCCATACCTTCAACATCATAACAGACCACGGGCAAGAAAATCCCATAGCCCGAAAACTCCCACGGACATGCTTGAACCTGCGGCGACAAGCCGATTCGGGACACTGTGGTTGCGGCTCATGTGCTTTGCACTTATGAGTGTTCCGATGAGGTAACATGCCGCTGCAGGACAGGCAGCCCCCATGGGAAGGGTATTCTTCACAATAACCGCGCCACCCGTTAACTTGGTTTTGAACAAGTTACCCTAAGAGCCGGACCGTGCCTTTGTGGGGGGACCCCCCTCACAAGCCCGGCCCGCCCTGTGCACAGAATGGGAAGCCAAAATATGTGACGGATGGCGGGGTCATATTAGCACAAGCACAATATGAACTAATGACTTTTGTTTGTATTACAGGTACAGGTGGGACCCCGGGGGACAAGAAACTGGACACAACTACACTGATCCGAGCGCACACATGGGGTCCCAAAGCACTAATCCGACTTTTCTATTTCAGGAACGAGAGGAGGCTCGACGGAGCCCGTCAGGACAACATCCTGAGGGCACCTGGGAGAAAGCCCGTACTGGGCTCCCCCTAGGTACCAACAGAATGAAGTCCCCTGAAGTAGGCAAAGCGAAGGCATAAATACTGCCAGAACAGAGCATACAAACGGGGACAGGTCACACGCTAAATATCTTTATAGGCGGGGCAACGGCAATATCCACCATTTGCTAGGTATTTGGAAATAGGAAGTCCCTTAAAATGCCTTTTGGAAGACCATTCAAAAATAAAAATTAGTGGGATTGCAAAACGGCTGATTAGCCTCATCACTGCCTTTCCCAAACAAACACATACCTCCAAACACATCACGAAGACACACCTGTCCAATTTTGAACCCCACTTGCATAGGCAGGTCTCCGTGATGAGAGCACGGGTACTAGGACTTTTTGCAATAGCCGGAATTGGCTGGTCTATTAGTCACCCATCCTGGCTCACTTTAGATGCCTGTTCAAAATTCAAAAATTTCATGCGTTATCACCCTTTAACAAGCATCGTGACCGAAGGCGTTTTCTTTGCCATGTCAGGGGTGGAGGCAGAGAATAATGGAAGCCAGAACTGATAATGTATGTTAGCTTTTTTCCTCGGCCAGACATTCGAAAACAGGGCTGTGCTCTGACACATTTGGCAGTCGAAATTGGCAACACGTCATCACATACTAGAGCCCGTCTTTGGTCTGATTCCTGCACCCAAAATTCTAAAATCGCTATAGAGCTGTGTTTCTTAGGACAAACGCTGTACCTTGGGTGCGATTTGTGCCTTCCTCCGATTAAGAGTTCAGTATATTCCCATTGGTCAGCTGACACCTGTCGAATTGACAAGTGCCAGCACATTGGAGGCCCTGGGAAGAGCAGTTCATAAACTAATCCCATTTAGCGAGATGGGGGTAGCCCCTATGTGCTTTTAGCGCCCGGTTACCTTACAAAATCTATCAAGTCAAGTCAAGACATTTCCATTCAAACTGCATGCTCTCTCTCTCTCTCTCTCTCTCTCTCTCTCTCTCTCTCTCTCTCTCTCTCTCTCAGTTCATAAAACTTTTATATACTATACACCACAGCCTCAGCAAACTCCCTAGAATATAGGCTACTAAAATAGCTCAATTGCATTTCCAGCGCTAGAGAGCTATCTGTGATGACTCATTCTTCTGGCCAGTGTAGGTTGCGGTATAAAGTATATACAAAATGATTAGGGAGGAAACGTCTTGGGGGCGAAACGTCTTGTTACCCTCTAAATGATCTATTAAATAAGATGCTCAGCGGTATTGAAACTTCCTTAGCTACTGGTTTTAACATTTTATTACTAATTCCATCCGGTCCGTTAGCTTTATTTGGATTCAAGATCTCAATCAGCGTTTGGATTTCAGAAGGTGTACATGAAATATTTAATAATTTATTTATACTTTTTATCTCAAAGGGTGGTAAAGAACAAATATCATCGTTTGATGTCGAAATAGAAGTAAAGTATTCATTCAAACATTCAGCTTTTTCCTTATCAGTATAGTAATAATCATTTTGGCCATTTGGGGGAAATACTTTAAGAGGTGGTATAGAGCTTGTGGTGCTATTATTCTTAACAAAATGCCTTATTGTGCTCCAAAACTGTCTTTTATCATTACTGTAGAAATCACTTATAGAAGACTCCAAATTATTGAAAAACTTTTCTTTTGCATGTTTTTTTAAATTATTTACTTTATTCCGAAGCTTTCTGTACTTTTCACGTATATTCGAACTACCCGATTTAATTAGTTTAGTTTTAAGTCTGTCTCGTTTGGATGAAAAGTGTCTTATTTCCGAATCGTACCATGGCTTATCATTTGGTCTAACAACTACATATTTAGAAGGAATACATACTTTTACTATATCAAGAAAAACATCAGTAAATTTCCTACATGCTTCATTTAACGGGTCTTCATTTAGAAAAGTCCAATCATAAAGTGATAATTGTTCTTTTAATAGAGTGAAATTTGCCTTTTTATATAACCATACTAATCTCGTGAAAGTTCCTTCAATTTGGTAATGGAAGGGTATATTAATATAAGTTGCTTTATGGTCACTTATATTTTCTGTTATATTAAGAACCCCTGCATCTAAATAACGCATATCATCAGGAATTATAATCGGGTCAAGTATAGCACCTTGTCGAGTAGCATCGGATATAACATTTTGTAATGAATTAAGAAGGATAATATCACGTAAATTATGATGATTAAAGTTTAACAGGTCTTCATTTAACCCTTTACCACTCAGATACGTATATTCCCGACTCGATCCATTACCACTCAGACCCGTATATTTACGACTTTATCGATTAACGTACAGATACGTATATCCCCGTGTGTCGCCATTTGAACAAATACGTGTTTGCCCGTGTCTCAAAATCAATCGCGTTATTTTTACCTTTTTCCTAAATATAAAAACGCCGGATGTTTATTAATGTTAAGTTTGGTCTTTTGCCAACAATATTTGCGAAAAAAACAAATATGTTTCTATACAAAGTTTTTGTGTAATTTACAACCAAACACACCAGGGGTTTCTTCTACTGAATCACGATGACCTTGCCTGACCGGAATGGAAAATTACTGGGTTGAGTTACTGAATGACGCAATATTTGTGTGTTGGTCGCGCATGATTTGCATGATTTAGGTAAAGACAATTAGCGCTGTATAATCAGTTAGATTCAAGGGATTTATGGTTCAAGATAATTAGTTAATTGGGGATTATGATACCCTAGGAATGTTTATACAGCGGATGTCACCCGCAGCGTGCCGAGCTTTGAGCCGCAATAAATTACGTAACAGTACCCAAAAGTGTACCCAGGTGTTCATCGGAAGGGCAATAAAACCCACAGATGGGTAGAAGGCCTTTCATTGGTCAATAGTTTCAGCCCCTTTAATGAATATTAATTTCTAAAAAAAAAAAAATATGCGACGTCTGATCAGGGTCTCACCGCCGACACGTTAACAGACAAACAGATGCAATTATTAAGCGGCACCTGATCAGGGTCTTCAGGTTTTTGGACCTTATAATGCTACGGCACCCGGATCAGACCCTCCACAATTATTGCCGCGACGTCTGATTCAGCTCCAACCGCCGACGGTTCATTTTATTTTATTTTCCGCGACCGAATAGGTTTGGAGGATATAGCGACCGTCCAAATGTCCGTCCGTCCGTAGACACAACAGACAGATGCAAACAATGCAGACTCGGATCAGACGCCGTACTATTATTGAACGGCGTCTGATGAGGGTCAGCATGTTTGTAGAAGGCATCTGAGACGGCGCAGACCCGGACAAGACGCTGCGCAACGGTTATGCGGCGTCTGATCAGGGTCTTATCGGCGACGGTGGTGTTTTTTATCCCTAGTCTAAACAGGTTCGGAACCTGGCGTCCGTATATTCGCCCGTTCGTAGACACAAAATTATGAGTGACAAGACGCTGCGCAACGGTTATGCGGCGTCTGATCAGGGTCTTATCGGCGACGGTGGTGTTTTTTATCCCTAGTCTGAACAGGTTCGGAGCCTGGCGTCCGTTCAAACGTCCGTCCGTAGACGCAATAGACATATGAAAACAATGCAGATCCGGATCAGATGTACAATTATTAAACGGCGTCTGATGATGGTCTACATGTATGTAGACGGTATCTGAGACGGCGCAGACCCGGACAAGACGTTGCGCAACGACGCGGCGTCTGATCAGGGTCTTATCGCCAACGGTGGTGTTTTTTTTAACCCTAGTATGAACAGGTTCGGGGGATATAGCGATCAGCGTGGCGTCATTCACCCAACCGTCTGTATAACAAAAGACAGAACACAAAGGTGCAAACAGTGCAGATTTGAATCGGACGCCATACAATTATTATACGGCGTCTGGATAGGGTCTACAAGTTTGTAGACGGAATATACGACGGCACAGACCCAGACCAGACGCTGTACAATGATCATGCGGCGTCTGATCATGGTCTGACCCCCGCCGGTGCGTTTTATTTTTATCCCCTGACCAAATAGGTTCGGGGATATAACTATCAGCCTGGCGTTCGTCCGTCCGTCCGTCCGCAAACAAAATTATGAGTCTGGCGTCCGTTCACATGTCCGTCCGTTCGTCCGTAGACACAACAGACAGATGCAAGCAATGCAGATAAGAATCAGACCTGTACAATTATTAAACGGCGTCTGATGGGGGTCTACAGGTTTGTAGACGGCATATGGATCGGCGCAGACCCGGACAAGACGCTACACAACGATAATGCGGCGTCTGATCAGGGACTAATTGCCGACGGTGGTGTTTTTATCCCTAGTCTGAACATGTTCGGGGGATATAGCGATCAGCCTGGCGTCATCCACTGAACCGTCTGTATAACAATAGACAGAACACAAAGGTGCAAACAGTGCAGATTTGAATCAGACGCCATACAATGATTATAAGGCGTCTGGATAGGGTCTACAGGTTTGAAGATGGCATATGCGACGACACAGACCATGCGACGTCTGATCATGGTCTGACCGCCGCCGGTGCGTTTTATTTTTTATCCCCTGACCAAATAGGTTCGGGGATATAACTATCAGCCTGGCGTCCGTCCGTCCGCGAACAAAATTGAGTCTGGCGTCCGTTCACATGTCCGTCCGTCCGTCCGTAGACACAACAGACAGATGCAAGCAATGCAGATTCGAATCAGACTTTAAAAATTATTAAACGGCGTCTGATGAGGGTCTACAGGTTTGTAGACGGCATATGGGTCGGCGCAGACCCGGACAAGACGCTGCACAAAGGTAATGCGGCGTCTGATCAGGGACTCATTGCCGACGGTGGTGTTTTTTATCCCTAGTCTGAACATGTTCGGGGGATATAGCGATCAGCCTGGCATCATCCACCCGTCTGTGTGTATAACTATAGACAGAACACAAAGGTGCAAACAGCGCAGTTCGGGATCAGAGCCCAGAAAATTATTATAAGGCGTCCGATCAGGGTCTACAGGATTGTAGACGGCACAGACCCAGACCAGTAGCTATCAACCTGACGTCATCCACCCGTTAGTCTGTATGACAATAGACAGAACACAAAGGTGCAAACAGTGCAGATCGGGATCAGAGCCCAGACAAATATTATAAGGCGTCTGATCAGGGTCTACAGGGTTGTAGACAGCACATGCGATAGCACAGACCCAGACCAGACGCTGTACAATGACCATGCGCATCAGATGTCATTGCACCTCAGTGTTGGGTAAAAGTCCCACCAAATTGGAAGCAATATCTCCAAAATGTCCTAAATAGTGTTGATGGGGATGTTATACCTCTAATCAAACAAATCTTATTTATAAAAAAAAAAAAAAAAAAAATACAGAGACGGCTCTTTGGGGTGAGCTGGCTATGGGGTGGTTGATACATTTATTAAAAAAAAAAAAAGGTAAAGTTGGGGATGGGGGTTCAAAAAAGGATAGATAGGCTGTAATAGTTATTTTAATCTTATGCAAAAGCACTGATTTTTTCATAAACAAAACACACCCATGTGTCATAGCACATTCTTTAATTTCTCCAAAATGGCTACTTTTCCATTGAAAACTTTTATATTTTTCTTATTTATACTCAGAACATAGGTCGTGGGTTCCGATTGAGGCAGTTCTAACGAGTACCCACAACCTTGGTCTTGGTGCAGAAATAAGTAAAATAATGTATACCGGGTTCAGATAGATGTTCATTTCACAGACTTATGAACATGATCTTATTTCTGCATAAAAAGTATGTTATGGAAACTTGTTGGAAGACCCTCAGTGACATGCCCTAATGATTACCTACAAATGCGTTTTTGTGCGGAAATAAGAAAAATAATACGTGGATACCCCCTCTTTTCTGGGGCTATGGTGGTTAAAAATACTTTCTCTGACCAACCCAAAACAGAAATTTTTGCTAAAGAAAATATTTTGCTTACTTTGACACTTCATATTTTCAAAACGCAAAGAGAAACTATAATAAATTTAGTACCATTGGAAAGAAAATTTAATTTCCTAGAAACTTTACATTTACATAAATATTGTCAAATGTACAGAAAATACTAAAATAATCATTTTTGTAACATAAGGGTGAAAATCACACAAAAATGCCAATATCTCTGTTCAGATAAGACTGTCAGGCCTATCAGCCATATATGGACTATTGGTTATTGATTTACCTATATCAGTGTTCTGTTAAGATGCTGTATTGGATAATTTTCTGAGTGGTAAAGGGTTAAGTCTCCGACTAATATAATATTTTTAGTAATGTCTAAAGCTTTCTCAATATTTAAGTTAAAACTATTAAAGAATGCGGCATCTGACGTACAAGTACTGTAGAAAAGACCAATCAAATATGTTTCATGTTGGACTTTAATTTCTGCCCAAATAGATTCTTGACAGTAGATTTCTAAATCATGTCTACGGTAATGTAAAATATTTGAATTTATATACATCAGTAGTCCACCTCCGTAGCAGTTCCTGTCTTTCCTATAAGGATCGCTATAACTGTTAGAAAGGAATAGTAGATCGGTAGATATATTTGTGTCCTGGTGACTTTCCAAAAAACATAAAACTTCAAGGTCAATAAGGTTATCTTTAATATAATCAATTTTATTTCTAATACTTCTTATAGCAAATGACCATGACCTTTGGAGTTGAAAAACTTCCGTTCAGCTGATTGCAAATATCATTTTTGATGCCACAGGTTACCATGCAATCAGAAAAATCCACTGTTTTGCCTTTTTTCCATACAAATGTCTAAAAGACCATATTTGACCTTGACGTAAATGTCTAGGTCAATCAAAGGTCATCATCTGAACAAATTTGGTAGGGCCCGAGTCCCCGATGCTGCATACCAAGTTTCAAGAACATCGGCCGTTCGGTTCTTGAGAAGAAGATTTTTAAAGGTTTTTACCATATATGGGCATGGTGGCCATATTGGTCATGTGACACAGTACCTCACGAACAAACTTTCGTTCCCCCTTCCCACTGAGGCTCCACATGTAATTTGGTTTCAATTGGCCAAGTAGTTTCATGAGATGTTGTTTGAAAATGTTGACGATGACGACGACGACGGATGACAGACCAATGCCTATACTATAAGCTCCCCAGGAGCCTTAGGCTCTGGTGAGCTAAAAATATGCTGTTTTGACTTTTTCCCACACATAAATCTATGTGGGCAATTTTGACCTTGGTGTAAAATGGGTCAAGGACATCCTAGAGTCATCATTTTAGCAAACTATAATAGGCCCGAGTCTCCAATGCTTCATACCAAGTTTCATCACAAGCAGACCACTGGTTCAGGAGAAGAAGACTTTTGAAGGTTTTCTACGTTATATGGGCACGGAGGCCAGCTTGGTCATGTGACCTGGACCCTGAGAGCAAACTTTCGTACCCCCATCCCATGAATGCTGCACATAAAAATTTTTTTCAATTGGCCCAGCAGTTTTTTGAGGAGAAGTCGTTTGAAAATGTTGACACCGACACGGACGTCGGATCACTGCCTATACTATACGCTCCCCCGGAGCCTTCCGCTCTGGTGAGCTAAAAATATATGCTATTTTGACTTTTTCCCATATAAATGTCTCTGTGATGAAATTTGACCTTGCCGTAAATTGGGTCAAGGTCGTCGGAGGGTCATCATTTTAGCAAATTATGATGGGCCCAAGTCCCCAATGCCACATACCAAGTTTCATCACAATCGGCCCACTGGTTCAGGAGAATAAGATTTTTGAAGGGTTTTTACCTTATATGGGCATAGCGGCCATCTTGGTCATGTGGCCAAACTCAAATTAATTTAAATTTCATTTCCATGTTCTAAAAAGATTTCAGACAACATTTGGTTGCAAATGGCCTAGTGATTTCAGTGAAAAACAAATTTTTAATTTTCATATCTGAATGACTAAGGTCATGGAATAATCTTGACCTTGAAAACTAGTGTAGTTTCACTAGCACATTCTGCCCACTGCATTTACTAATTTTCAGGTCAAAGACTGCAATAGTTTAAAAAAATGATGCTGTTTTGACTATTTCCCATACAAAAGTCAATGTAACCAAATTTGACCTTGGCGTAAAATGGGTCAAGGTCATCTGAGGATCATCATTTTAGCAAATTATGATGGGCCCGCGTCCCCAATGCCACATACCAAGTTTCATCACAATCGGCCCACTGGTTCAGGAGTAGAAGATTTTTTAAGGGTTTTTACCTTATATGGGCATAGCGGCCATCTTGCTCACATGACCAAACTGAAATTAATTAAATTTCATTTCCTTATTCTAAAAGGTTTTCAGACAAAATTTGGTTGCAAATGGCCTAGTGGTTTCAGTGAAAAACAAATTTTTAATTTTCATATCTGAATGACCTTGGGCCAAGGTCAGGGAATAAACTTGACCTTGAAAACTAGTGTAGTTTCACTAGCACATTTTGCCCACTGCATTTACTAATTTTCAGGTCACAGGCTGCAATAGTTTAAAAAAAAAATGCTGTTTTGACTATTTCCCATACAAAAGTCTATGTAACCAAATTTGACCTTGGCGTAAAATGGGTCAAGGTCATCCGAGGGTCATCATTTTAGCAAACTTTGATGGGCCCGTGTCCCCAATGCCACATACCAAGTTTCAGCATAATCGGCCCACTGGTTCAGGAGGAGAAGATTTTTTAAGGGTTTTTACCTTATATGGGCATAGCGGCCATCTTGGTCATGTGATCTGGACACTGCGAGCAAACTTTTGTTTCCCCATCCCATGGATGCTCCACATGAAATTTGACTTCAATCGGCCCAGCAGTTTTGGAGGAGAAGTCATTTGAAAATGTTGACGCCGACGCGGACGCGGACACGGACGCGGACGACAGACGACGGACGGCGGATCACTGCCTATACTATAAGCTCCCCCGGAGCCTTCGGCTCTGGTGAGCTAAAAATTAAGGGGTGTCAGGTTGTATTTCCTTCAAAATTTATTTGGCAAATGGCTTAACTTTTTGCAAACAGTGTAGGCTCTGATCAGACGCAGTGTTCTGCGGCATCTGATCTGGGCCTGCACTGTTTGCCAATTACTCATTTGGGGGTTTCTGGTACAAAGTGGGTTAAAGACTCATCCAATAGTCTGGAGAAGCCCAGGATCGATCCTGTGACCCCTAGTTTACAAGGCAAGTAGCATAACCACTACACCACAGAGTCTTCTTTAAAGTCTAGTATTTTAAGCAAACAGTGTAGACCCTGATCATAAGCGACTTTCTGTGGCATCTGACCTGAGTTAACTGATAGACTGATATCAGTCCTAGATGTTAATTGTTTTGTCCATGCTAGCCACATTTTATCTTATGCCATCATGCCGGGCCAGATTTTATTTTATGCTGTCTCAACATCTAGAGACGAGATCAGAGCTCAAGAGAGAGATTTAGTGAGGGGAACTGAGGAAGGTGTATTCATCTAAGGATTCCTTAATAAAAAAAAGTCACATCTCATCAGACTTTATAAGTCTACATAGTACAGTACCGTATTCCTCCCATTTAGCGCCCCTGCTCCTATAAGCGCCCCCTCACTGTTTTTCCAAGAACAAAATAATAAGCATTCCTTCTGCTGTCAGAGGAAAAAATATTTTGGCTTACCTAAGTAATGATTTCAGCCTTTCAATCATCACCCTATCTGCTGTAAATCATATCATGCAAGGTATTCCGAAACCCCCTGCTATCACAGTGCCTGTGTTGACCACTTGGTACTTCACATGTCATAATTCCACCATATTCTAATGGAAAACTACCGCTAGTAATGGGTTTTAAAGTCTCTGTTCTGGTAAGATTTTTGTCTCTGATAAGCGCCCAATCTTTTTCCAATTTTTTAAGTGCCCGGGGCGCTAAATGGGAGGAATATGGTACATGTTTTAAAATATAATCAACCTTTTTTTTTACAAAGCGCTTTGATGTCATAGGGAGAAGCATAGCACTATTATATAGAACCGTTGCCTGGATTTTGCACATGGACAGCTATAGTATTGTCATCACATGAACAAGTCTGTGAAATGACCCCCCCCCCACTAAACCCCACTTTATACAGAGAAAACTGGGGTTTACGGGGGTATACATTATTTTTCTTATTTCTACTCCAAGTCATAGGGCGTGGGTACTCGTTAGAACCGCCTCAATGAGGCGGTTCTAACGAGCACCCACAACCTATGTTTGGGTAAAAGTAAGAAAAAATATCGAAAAAAAATTCACCAGCAAAATAACCTTGTACTGATATGAAAGAATGCTCTATGTCACATGGATGTGTTATCGTAATATCGCAATGTGGACAAAAGCAGTTGGAAGCTTCTGTAGTTACCGTAGTAACTTTAGATCGACTGAGCGCTTATTCAATTGAAAGCATGTGCAATAACTAGGGTGAATATGGTAGTTTGATTCAAGAAAATAAATTTGTAAAGTGTCTGCAAAAAAAAAAAATTAATTGCATTCATTCCGCTTAAGTCCACCTGATGTTAAGACCACTGCTATTGTTAAGAATCCGATTTACAAGTCATAATTTAAGCTTTCTTTACATTTTGCATCCAGTCCACTTCTACACAGTCACAAAGCTGGTCAAAATATAGGAATTTTACGGTACATCACGAAAACACGCCTATATAATTTTGACCCCTTTGAACCCCACTTTTATTACAGGGTAAACCTTATTTCTCTTATTTCTGCCCTAAAATATAGATTGTAGGTACACGTTAGAACCGCCTCGATTAGGCGGTTCTAACGTGTACCAACAATCTATATTTTGAGCAGAAATAAAAAAAAATATCACAATTTTAATGTTTTCATCTTAAATGTTTTTTTTTATTTTTGGCGGTAAAATTAAAAAAATTACAATGTATTTGTATAGGCGTGTTTTCGTAATGACTTGTGTCAAACACACACCAAGTGTATATATACCATACCTTTTATGGAGCTGTCAGATATAACGATTAAGTCATATCGAGAGGCTTGGAAAGGGTTCACCATATTGTTCACCTTACCATTCGGACCCACATACTTTATACCTGAAAGGACATTTTTTTAGAGGAATAGAAACACCTAGAATATGGTCAGCTCCAATAAATATTTGCGGATTAACTCTTAAGATGCCAATCACAACAATTGTTGTTTGCTTTGATGTCTGTTGGTTACTTTAAAAGTCATTATTGCAAACAGTGTGGGCCGAGATCTAGGAGCACTCACGGTCTGGACTGATTTCAGATTGCTCCCCTAGCAGCAGCCTGATCAAGGTTCTCACTGTTTGCCGGCATACAAAGTTGGCAGGAAGATGCATATACGAAAAATTTAACTTGCAGACGAGACGATAAACAGACAACATTTTCAGAATGATGCAGTTTTTCTTGGCATCTTAACCCTTAAGAAAACAGTATCTCAAAATGCCGTCTGGTTTTCTCCCCCTCATCTCTTGACTTTGTCCCGAAGTCACACATGCCTAACAAGGCTAAACCCGAGGGCGGAGACTATGTAACAAACCAGCGGCACTGTTTCTATCCCACCACTGCCACCAATGTAGCGTGTATCGGGTCGTCAACGAAGTCAAGCAACGCGGTCACCCATCCAGGTACTAACAGCGATCTCCGTTGCTTAACTTCGTGAAAAAGCCAACCACTCCACCTGCGTCGCTAAAAGAGCCGGCTCCTACAGCAAGGCTGTAGAAGTAGTATTTATCCATAACCGTTACACAGGCAAACAGTGTCGACCCTGATCAGACTGCTTCTGCTCCTGGAGCAGTCTGATGTGGGTCCACACTGTTTGCAACAATGACTTTTAAAGTAACTAGCATACAAAAAAGCAGACAACAATTTTTTGATTGGCATTTTATGGGTTAAGATTTGTTGTTTGCTTTTCTGTACATCAAACCTGTAAAAATCGGGTCTATACCCTTAAAGGAAAGAATTTGCAAATTCTTTCTTTTAAGGGGAATGAGAACACCTTCAGGGGAGGCAACTCCTGCAAAAGTATTTTTGGAACTCTTAAAGGAGCAAATTCTTTCCTTTAAGAGTAGACCCCTTTTGCAGTGCGACAAGGCTTATAGAAAAGCGAACAGGAATTCTCAAAAGATATTTTTGAAAGAATTGACTCCTCTGAAGGTGTATCCATTACCCTGAAATTACAAACAGTATACCCAACCCAGCGGGAATATGATGTAATTGTGACATCACATCAACGTCGATGCAATGTCATTACGTGTGTGCAACGCTACATCTACCTCGGTGCTTGGTTGTATAATAAAAGCCATCAGTCGCTACATCTTGAACAAATTTTCACCATCGCAAAGGTGTTCGAGCCACTGAAGTTTGAAATAAATATGTACTGTGTGTAGACTATAGCAGTAACACACAAAAAATCGTGTACTGTCTTTTTTGTACTGTGTGTAGACTAGTACTATAATAAACAAAATATCTTGTTCTAAGTGCAGACTATAGACTAGTGCAATAATAAACAAAATGTCTTGTTCTATGTGCAGACTATAGACTAGTGCAATAATAAATATCTTGTTCTAAGTGCAGACTATAGACTAGTGCAATTATATATAATAAACAAAATATCTTGTTTTAAGTGCAGACTATAGACTAGTGCAATAATAAACAAAATATCTTGTTCTATGTGCAGACTATAGACTAGTGCAATAATAAACAATGTATCTTGTTCTATGTGCTGACTGGAACAGTAATAAACACATTAACTTGTACTGTGTGTAGACTGGAGCAGTAATAAATAAAATTATCTTGTACTGCGTGTAGACTGTAGCAGTAATAAATAAATTATCTTGTACTGTCTAAGACTAGTGCAATAATAAACAAATGAAGTTGATCTGTGTGTAGACTAGTGCAATAATAAACAAATTATCTTGTTCTGTGGGGCCGGCCCCGGTAGCTCAGTCAGATGCACGTCTGACTGGCGACCAGGAGGATGCAGGTTCGATATCTGCCAGGCTGGGCAACACTCTTTCATGGAGATTGATCATGAAATCTTTTCTATCATCATTCTCTCCCTTCTGCTGATTCAAGAAAGGCAGTTGTCAGTTTCTGGCGAAAGAATGTGCACTGTACTGGTAAACTGCATACGTATAAGCCTGTCCAGGAAAGTGTGGATAGGTAAAATGACTGGCTCAAAAATGACATAAATAGTGTTTCCTGGGCCATAAGAACTATAATATAAACAAATAAAATCTTGTTGTGTGTACAGACTGGAGCAGTAATAATTAAACACAATATCATGTACTGTGTGTAGACTGTAGAGTAATAAATAAATTAGCATGTACTATGTGTAGATTATAGCAGTAATAAATAAATTATATTGTACTGTCTATAGACTAGTGTAATAATAAACAAAAATCTTGTTCTGTGTGTAGACTAGTGCAGTAATAAACAAATTATCTTGTTCTGTGTGTAGACTAGTGCAATAATAAACAAATTATCTTGTTCTTTGTACAGACAGGAAGAGTAATAAACAAAATATCTCACACTGCATGGCATGCAAACAAATTTGTAGTTTTAACAAATTATCTTGAAATATGTGTAGTCAGGTGCAGTAACAAAGAATTCATCTTGTACTATGTGCAGAATTGTGCAGTGATAAACTTGTACTGTCTATAGACTGGGAGAGTAATAAACAAAATATCTAACGCTGTTTGTAGACTAATGCAGTAATATATAATTTATATTATAATGTGTGTAGAGTGGTGCAGTAATAAACAATTCATCTTGTTCTGTGTGTAGACTGGTGCAGTAATAAACAAAATATCTCGCACTGTGTGTAGACTAGTGACATTATTGTCTACTCCCATGGGTGTAGACATTATAGAGGTTTTGTTTGTTTGTGTCATTTCAGGTTTAACATCCCCATCAACACTGTATCGGTCATTTTGGAGATGTTATTTCCAATTTTGTGGGACTTTCACCCAACATTGAGCTGAAATGAAACCATTAGGGTTTATAAACACAGACGGTCTGACTCGCACTGCTTTGCCTGGGCAGGCTTAGATCCTCTAAGTGGTTTACCTGTACTCTTGTGCAGTCGGTTTCAGCTCTGTGTGGAAGCATCATGCAGCCCATCTATTTCTTCAAGCCCCAATGGGCGGGGGCCGCATTAGAGAGGTAGGGCGTAACAAGGAAATACAGCCATTAGTTTCCCACAATGCAGGTTGACTTTTATATTTATGCAACAACCAGTATAAGCTTTCACAAGAAGAAACAAGAGGGCCATGAATGCCCATGATGGCCCTGGATCGCTCACCTTATCCATAGTGTAACAAGTGGGCCCTGGGGAGGGCCAATATTTGCCCCAGGACTATAATTTGCATTATCTTGAGGGAGATCTAAAAGGTGAAGCTTCATACCAAATATCAAAGACCGGAGCCTTCTGGTTTCAAACAAGAAGATTTTTAAAGGTTTTCCCAATATAAGTCTAAATAAAACCTATGGGCCCTGGGGCAGGGCCATTTTGGCCCCAGGGCTATAATTTGAACAGTCTTGGTTAAGGTCCACTAGACAAAGCTTCATACCAAATATCAAGGAACTGAGCCTTCGGTTTCAGACAAGAAGATTTTTTAAAGGTTTTCCCTCATTAATTCAATGTAAAACCAAAGGGCCCCCGGAGCAGGGTCATTTTTGGCTCAAGGGCGATAGTATGAACAACCTTGATAGAGAGTCTACAAGACGAAGCTTCATACCAAATATCAAACACATGAGCCTTCTGGTTTCAGACAAGAAGATGTTTAATGGTTTTCCCTATATAAGTCTATGTAAAACCAAAAGGGGATTCAGGGCGGGGGCATTTTTGGCCCCAGGGCTATAATTTGAACAATCTTGGTAGAGGTCTACTAGATGAAGCTACACACCAAATATCAAAGACCTGGGCCTTGCGGTTTCAGAGGAGAAGATTTTTCCTTTATAAGTCAATGTAAAACCAAAGGGCCCAGGGTTGAGGGCATGTTTGGCCCCAGGGCTATAATTTGAACAGTCTTGATAGTGGTCCACTAGATGAAGCTTCACACCAAATATCAAATACCTGGGCCTTGCCATTTCAGAGAAGAAGATGTTTTTTAAGTTTTTTCCTATAAATGTCAATGTAAAACCAAAGGGCCCCGCGTTGGGGGCATTTTTTGCGAAAGGGCTATAATTGGAACAATCTTGGCAGAGGTCCACTAGATGAAGGTACACACCAAACATCAAAGACCTGGGCCTTGTGGTTTCAGAGGAGAAGATTTTTTAAGATTTTTCCAATATAAGTCAATGTAAAACTAAAGGGGCCCAGAGCGGGGCCATATTTGGTCCCAGGGGTATAATATGAACAATCTTGATAGCGGTTCACAAGACGAAGCTTCATACCAAATATCAAACACCAGAGCCTTCTGGTTTCAGACAAGAAGATTTTTAAAGGTTTTTCTATATAAGTCAATGTAAAACCAAAGGGCCCCGGGGCGGGGGAATTTTCGGCCCCAGGGCCCGTAATTTGAACAATCTTGGTAGAGGTCCAATAGATGAAGCTACACACAAAATTTCAAAGGCCTTGCAGTTTCTGAGGAGAAGATTTTTTTAGATTTTCCCTAAATAAGTCAATGTAAAACCAAGGGGCCCCGGTGTGTGGGCATTTTTGGCCCGAGGGCTATCATTTTAACAATCTTGATAGAGGTCCTCAAGATGAAGCTTGATACCAAATATCAAACACCTGAACCTTCTGGTTTCAGACAAGAAGATTTTTAAAGCTTTTCCCTATGCAAGTCTATGTAAAACCAAAGGGCCCCGGGCGGGGGCATTTTTGGCCCCAGGACTATAATTTGAACAATCTTGGTAGAGGTTCAGTAGATGAAGCTACACACCAAATATCGAAGGCCTGGGCCTTGCAGTTTCAGAGGAGAATATTTTTTAAATTTTCATTAAAACAAGAGGCCCATGGGCCACTACGCTCACCAGAGGTTATGTGGTTTATACCATATACAGGCAAGGTGCCCAGCTTGGTCATGTGACAACAATACCACAAATAATGTTTAATTGCCTCACCCCCATAGAGGTTTTTCATGTAATTTGGTTTCAATCAGCACAGCTCTTTTACTGGGGAAGAAGATAAAAATACTGAATCTGAGCCATCCAAGACAAAGGTCAGTAATGAACTTGACCTTTGGAATTAATAAACTTCCATACAACTGATTGTAAAAACCATTTCTGATGCCACTAGCTAATATACAATCAGAAAAATCCAGTGTTTTGCCATTTTTTCCATACAAATGTCTAAGTGACCAAATTTGACCTTGACGTAAAACAGGTCAAGGTCAACCAAAGGTCATCATTTGAACAAAAAATGGGGAGGGCCAGAGTCCCTGATGCTGCATACCAAGTTTCAAGATCATCGGCCATTCAGTTCTTGAGAAGATTTTTAAGGGTTTTTACCATATATGGGCATGGTGGCCATATTGGTCATGGGACCCAGTCCGCACGAACAAACTTTCGTTCCCCTATTCCATAGAGGCTCCACATGTAATTTGGTTTCAACTGGTCAAGTAAAATACTGAATCTGAGCCGTCCTGGACAAAGGTCAGAAAATGACCTTGACCTTTGGAACTGATAAACTTCCATTCAGCTGATTGTAAATACCATTTCTGATGCAACTAGCTAATATACAATCAGAAAAATCCAGTGTTTTGCCATTTTTCCATATAAATGTCTAAGTGACCAAATTTGACCTTGACGTAAAACAGGTCAAGGTCAACCAAAGGTCATCATTTGAACAAACTTGGTAGGGACAGAGTATCTGATTCTGCATACCAAGTTTCAAGATCATCGCCGTTCGGTTCTTGAGAAGAAGATTTTTAAAGGTTTTTACCATATATTGGCATGGCGGCCATATTGGTCATGTGACCCAGTCCTCACGAACAAACCTTCATTCCCCCACTCCATAGAGGCTCCACATTTAATTTGGTTTGAATTGGCCAAGTAGTTTAAATGAAGAAGAAGATAAAAATACTGAATCTGAGCCATCCTGGCCAAAGGTCGGTAAATGACCTTGACATCTGAAACTGATAAACTTCCATTCAGCTGATTGCAAATACCATTTCTGATGCCACTAGTTAACATACAATCAGAAAAATCCACTGTTTTGTCGTTTTTCCATGCAAATGTCTAAGTGGCCAAATTTGACCTTGACGTAAAATAGATCAAGGTCAACCAAATCATCATTTGAGCAAACTTGGTAGGGCCCGAGTCCCCGATGCTACCTACCAAGTTTCAAGATCATCGGCTATTCGGTTCTTGAGAAGAAGATTTTAAAGGTTTTTACCATATATGGGCATGGCGTCCATATTGGTCATGTGACTTGTCCTCCCGAACAAACTTTCGTTCCCCCTTCCCATAGAGGCTCCACATGTAATTTGGTTTCAATTGGCCAAGTAGTTTCAGAGGAGATGTTGTTTGAAAATGTTGACGATGCAGACACAGACACAGACGACGACAATCAACGACCAATGCCTATACTATAAGCTCCTACGGAGCCTTCGTCTCTGGTGAGCTAAAAATCTATTTTTGGCTCCCGTGACCTTGATGTGCAACGAACCGGAACCATTTGAACAACTTTGAAAGGGGACCACCTAAGGATCATTCCTGTGAAGTTTGGTCAAACTCCGATTAGTGGTTTAGGAGGAGATGTCGTTTGAAGAAATTGTTTACGCATGCACGCACGGACCCATGACAGACGAAAAGTGATCCCAAAAGCTCACCTCGTCATTACATAACAGGTGAGCTAAAAAGTGGTCCATATTAAGTATAAGCTTTCACACAAAAAGAGGCCCACGGGCAGAGCTCTGGTACAGAATTGCAATCACACTTTGTGCAAGCACATACATGTATTTGCTGTTATAATTTTGCAGGCTAATACAAAATATACATCTACAAACTCTCGACCACAACGGACCTTCGCCTATCCTATAAGCTCCACAGGAGCCCCTGGCTCTGGCGAGCTAAAAACTTGCTTCACTGTTAGCAAAAGTTTTTTTATTAATCTTCAATTAGTCTTCTATAAAGTGTAGGTAAGCTGTCTAGTTAATTTCTCCAACATTTATTCAGCATTCCATTTGGTAAGATGTTAGAAGAATATTAAAAGTAGAAGTAAAACAAAGATCAGGAATCGATACAATTAACATACTCCACCCATCAAAGACACCAAAGGGAAAGAAATACAAATATTAAGCGACCAGACCATAATGGAAACCTAAACAAAGGAAGGCCATAAGGACAGTTACTTTCCCACAAAATGGCCATATGGCCATCAAAAAATTAAAAGACACAAGTGATACACACAGTAAGTAACAAACAACAACATAAATAAAACGCCACAGAAGAACCGCCTTGGAACGGTCAGTGGAAAGATTTCCACTGGGGGGCTTAAATCGATTTTACGTGGCCACAATCCTCGCCCTTACTTCCGTCGCGATTTAGACAAATAATTTGTTCAGTCCGCATGAAGGCCTCCTAACTCATCAGTGCAACATCTCCGTGAACACAAAAAATCGAAGAACCACAGAGGTGAGACAACGGTGAGGACTCGACAGCAAGAAACCACTGAAATTCTGGAGCAAAAGAAAACCAACAGTTAGACTCCGATGGGCCCAACCAGAGACAGAGCATCAGGCACCAACCAACATTACCAAGAATTAGATCTCTCTAATTCTCAATAAGCCTTTATGTTGGAGCCTTCATAGAATCTGAGGCCTGACCCACCGGCGTGCAATTAAAGAGGGAAGCAAAGTTGCCAACCGTGATTGGGTTAACTACCATGCATGCAGTCTGTTGTATAACATCCATGTTGTACCCAATCTTTTTATATCGAAGAATGATTTTACGAAATTGGGTGCTGAAGTCATTGCGGTTATATATTTTTCTGAATTTATATACTAAGTCACCATAAAATTCGGGTTCCGATAGACCTTGTTGCAGAAGAGATTTAAGTCCAATATTGAATTTTGAAATTAAATCAGAATGGTGTCTATAAAATTTTGAAAATGCTTTGCGTAGTTTATGGTATCGATAACCCTGATTAAGGAGTTTAGCCATTAGTAATTTATTACGAGTGTTGAAGTCAGTTACATGACTACACACTCTAGCAAATCGAATTAATTGCGAAATATAAACGCCATAGGATGGCGCACGAGGAACATCACCATCCAAAAAAGGAAAATTTACAATCTCAAAATCAAAGTCATCGCGTTTATCATAAATTTTGCACGAAACAAACCCATCTACAATAGATAGATGTAAATCCAAAAACGGGGCCTTGGTATCAGAAGAATTTGCTTTATCTAATTGAAGTTCTGGGGGGGGGGGAGTCTGACTGATCAAACCATCGAAATAGGTATTATCAATGTTTAATAAATCATCTAAATATCTAGAAGTGGAGCTAAAAGCTTCAATAATTTCAGACTGGTTATCAATGGAAAGCGACAACATGAAGTCTCTTTCATAACAATACAAAAACAGATCAGCCACAAGAGGTGCGCAATTCGTACCCATTGGAATACCCACAATTTGTCTAAATAACTTAGTACCAAATCTAATATAAATATTGTCAAGTAGAAAGGTGAGGGCATCACACACTTTCTGACATGACCAAAGTGTATAATTCTTATGCTCTTTAGAAGTGAAAAATGCATTTCTGACATTACATGCAAGATAGAGAGAATCTTCTCTGTGAAAAGCCCATTCAATTAAATCATTAAGCTTTTCTTTTATAAGATTATGAGGAAGTGTAGTGTAAAGAGTGGAAAAATAGTAAGTAGACAGACTTGAAGCACGAAAATGTCTGGATTTCAATTTATTTAAAACCTCATTCGAATTTTTTATAGACCAAAACAGATTTCTTCCTGATCTTTCAAAAAATTTATCACAATATTTAATCACATGCGTTTTAATAGCAGTCAGACAGGAAGTTAATAATTTAGAAAGTTCAGTGGTAGTGCAAGAGCTAGAATTTGTAATAAACCGTGCTTTGTAAGGTCTTTTATGAAGTTTTGGTAACCAGTATAGCATAGGAAGCTTGTCTTGGCCTTCGGTAACACACACAGCAAACTTGGTGGCTGAATGACAAATATGTTTATCTACTATAACTCTCTCTTCAGCTAAAGGCTGAAGTTCATAGGCCTTAGTACCACCAAGCTCCTGCTTAAGCGTGTTAACATAGTGGAGCCGTCACACAACGACAACGTTGTTAGCGGCCATGTCTGCAGGGGCCAAAACAAACTTCTTATGAAATTCTTGAATACCTAGCTTAAGATGACGTAAAGACGTCTTAGGCTTAGGAGGTAATAAGTTAGTATTTTGAGAATAGAAAGAAATGCGTTTATTCACTAGTTTTAAAATGCTTAAAGTTTCACATGTGCCTTTTAGAGATGAATAAAACTGCAAGCACTGCATGATGCCCTGCCACTACAATAACATCAAGCAAGTGCCATATCACAGTGAAAAAGGAATTCAAAGCAAGGATACATTACTATTTACCTTAATAAAGTTGACATGGGAACATAACTAAGATGACTATTTTCAATGTTCATAGAGCCATGGCTCCAAAAAAGTACACCAGAATTAAAATTCTCATTGTTAGTTTTTTAGGGGCCAGTGCCCTTTAAACTAAAGTCAAGGTCTTCAAAATCTAGTCAAATCTTGGTCAATTGCAATGATATTTTGGACCAAGTTACACATTTCATTGATGTGTTCATGAGATTGGGTGCAGACATGCCATCTTTGGCCCAAAACAGACTGTTTTTTTGGGGGGCTGTGTGCTTGAAAATAAGGTCAAGGTCACCAAAACCTAAATGCTGTTTTCCCACATAGTAGTGATGTAACCATGCGAGTTTGGTCAGAATCAATCATTAGGTTTAGGAGATATAGTGCTTCAAACAGACTACATGATAGAAATGGCTATGTTCAATGTTCAAGGGGCGATAACTGCAGAAGTAGGAAAATCAGAGTTATGGTTCATATGTTCTGCATGTTGTTTCATTTTGCTCTACATATCTGTGAAGTTTGATGTAAATATCCCAAACGGCATCAAAGTTATGGAGCGGACACGAAACTATGTCAGAAATGGCTATGTTCAATGTTCAAAGGGCAACAACTCCAAAAGTAGGAAAATCAGAGTTACGGTTCATACTTTCTGCCTATCATCTCATAGTGCTCCACATATCTGTGAAGTTTAGTGAAAATATCTCAAATGGTATCAGAGATATGGAGTGGACACAAAACTGATAGCAGCAGCTAGATTCAAAGTTCAATGGGCAATAACTCCAGAAGTAGGAAAATCAGAGTTACGGTTCATATGTTCTGCATGTCGTCTATTGGTGCTCTACATACCCGTGATGTTTCATGGAAATATCTCAAATGGTATCAGAGTTATCAAGCGGACAATTAAGAAATGAAATTTATTTTTGTGCAGTTCATGGAAGTATGAACGCAGTGGGTCGCGCGCAAAGTAAATGAACCCCGAAGGGGTTCATGTAAACTTTGCTAGCGACCCACTGTCGTTCATACTTTCATGAAAAGCAGAAAAATTAAGTTCATTTTTTTATATTTACATTATTTGACCCTCATTACTGGGCGAAAAATATGTTTGTAGGGCAAACTTTTAAAGCTGACAAACATTTACATGCTGTTTTTCTACAAATAGCGGAGCAGCGATGACGTCATCAACGCCCGTAGAGAACAATGGTTTAGAATTACGTCATTTAACGTCACTGAAAATCATGTGATTCGATGCGTTCATGGAAGTATGAACGCAATTGTTTTCTATAGGTTTACATTAGACTTTACACTGGAAATGTAAATATAAAACAATGACAGAAATCATGCTATGTTCAATGTTCAAAGGGCAACTTATCTCCAAAAGTAGGAAAATCAGAGTTATGGATCATATGTTCTGCACGTCGTCCCATGATGCTATACACATCTGTGAAGTTTCATGAAAATATCTCAAATGGTATCAGAGTTATAGAAAGGACACGAAACAGATAGCAGCAGCTATACGCAAAGTTCAAAGGGCAAAAACTCCAAAATTAGGTAAACCAGAGTTACCGATCATAAGTTCTGCACGTCGTCTCATTGTGCTCTTAATATCTGTAAAGTTGCATGGAAATATCTCAAATGGTATCGCAGTTATGGAGCAGACACGAAACTATGACAGAAATGGCTATGTTCTATGTTTAAAGGGCAACAACTCCAAAAGTAGGAAAATCAGAGTTATGGTTCATATGTTCTGCACAGCGTCTGATCGTGCTCTACATACCTGTGAAGTTTCGTGAATACATCTCAAACGGTATCAGAGTTATGGAGCGGACACGAAACTATGAGGCGCTGACGGACAGACGTACTGATGGACGGACGGACACTCAAAATTTCGGAGGGTATAACATAATACCCCGCCACTTTTTCAATGACGGGGCATAAAAAGTACGTTTTCAATTACTGCATTTGCAACTTTGTCATTTCAGGCATTATAATTCAGTGTGTAGACTGGCCGTTGGAATATTGCCAAAGACAGTTAATTGTATGAAACAGATTTCTATGATATAAGGCTCTTGACATTCGCATTTAATATGTACTAAGCGTAGACTTACCTTTTTGTAAAAGCTATACTTGTAAACAAATAACCATGTACTGCAGTCAGCCATACTGGTCGATTAATGACACATTATCATGCACTGTGTGTAGACTAGTGTAGTGATAAAAGTTTTTTTTTTTTTTTTTACTTAAGCGAGGGCTATTTGAGGTTTTTTTTCAGTGTAAGATCGATTTTCATTTCACCGAAAGTATTTTCACGATTGGCGTTGTTTTTTTTTTTTTTTTTTTTACTTAAGCGAGGGATATTTTTTTTTCAGTGTAAGATCGATTTTCATTTCACCGAAAGTATTTTCACGAGTGGCGAAGCCACGATTGAGAATACTTCTTTTGATGTTCAAGAGTGAAATAAATATTGATATTAAACTGAAAATTGTTTTGTTTCTTTCATGCTTTTAACTGTAATTTGTACCGCAATTTCAAAGCGTCAACCATCAGCACTGAAAACAAACTTTTTCCAGGGCGATTTCGCATCAAATTGGAGGTGTTTTGCGTGTTAACTTGGTATAATATTAGGGATAAACTGAAAGTTTGCCCTGGAAAACAGTTTGGAATGTTACTTTATCAAACGGTTTACTAGAAATTTGCTTTCAAATAATGTCCGCAGATGCTAAGCTTGGCATCGCGTGCATTATTTACGTTGCTTAGGTGCAAAAAGTGACGTTGTCGACGTCCTAATGACATGAAAACGTGCGTGACATAATTTCTCTCACACAGTAATAACGTTTACCTTATTGACTTTTCACAAACAGAGAATATGTGCATGTTATTTTTGAGAATGCATCGAATTCATGAATAGTGAAAATAAAAATCGTATTTCATAGTCTGAAACAGTGATTTAGATTTCACTGAGAAATCTCTTTATTTCATATTATCGTATGACGTATCGTCTAGGAGTGTAATAACGCCATGTAACATTTTCGATAATCCACTAGTGGATTAAATACGCAAATTAGGTAGATACGTCCCGTAACGTTACATGTACGACGTCCTAAACGACGTCGTGTTAACTGAAGGCGGAATATTGACATTTTTGTAAGCAAACGTGAATAAAATGCGTTATAAACGTCATCTGATAAACAGAATCTTGCATTCGTGCTCATGTAATATTGAATTTATTAAGCTCGTTGAGGAAAAAGGATAAAATGCTTGGCAAGCCTCGCATTTTATCCCTTTTCCTCAACTCGTTTAATAAATTCAATAATACATGAACACTCATGTAAGATCCTCTATGAAATTCCTTTTCGCAAGTGCAATTCAATTAAAACACAAACAGCACTTGTGTATTAGTTCTGTCTGAGTTTTGGCGGAAAAATGATTCTGAACCTAGACTTCTGTATACTTTAACCCATTTTATCATATGACGTCGCGTCTGAGCGTGCAATAACGCCATGTAATATTTTCGATAATCCACTAGTGGATTAAATATGCAAATTAGCTAGATTCGTCCCGTAACGTTACTTGTACGGCGTCCTTAACGACGTCGCGTTTACTAACGGCGGAATATTGACATTTTTGTAAACAATCGCGAATAAAATGCGTTTTAAATGTCATATGATAAATAGAATCTTGCATTCGTGCTCATGTAAGATCCTCTATGTATACTAGTGGACTCCCCCATTGCTATATATGGGTCAGGTCCATTTGTCATATAAGGGGTGGTAGGCATATTTTTTCATTCTTATTTCATTTTTGACGGAAAATTCTGTTAGCAAGTAGTGCACGCCTTGATCTGGGCTTGCACTGTTTGCCAAGTACCCCATTTAGGGGAGCCGGCCTCGTTGGCTCAGTCGGATGCGCGTCTGACTGGTGATCAGGAGGACGCGGGTTCGACTCCCGCCGGGGTCGGCAACATTCTTTCGTGGAGATTGATCATGAAATCTTTTCTACGGTCATTCTCTCCCTTCCGCTGATTCAAGAAGGGCAGTTGTCAGTTTCTGGCGAAAGAATGTGCACTGTACTGGTGAACCGCTTACGTATAAGCCTGCCCAGGAAAGTGTGGATAGGTAAACTGACCGGCTCAAAAATGACCTAAATAGTGTTGACTGGGCCGTTAAACTCCAATACAAACAAACCCCATTTAGGGACTTCCAGCATACAGCGGGTTAAGCAAACAGTGCAGACCTTCTAATTAAGAAATAGATCAGCTCTAACTGTGATTTGTTGAGTAATAAATCACAGTTTGGAGATCAGTTGTAAAGTAGATCAAATCACGAGCGCGTAGCGCGCGTGATTTGTCTACTTACAACTGATCGACAAACTGTGATTTATTACTCAACAAATCACAAACTAGAGCTGGTCTATTTCGATTCTAACGGACTGAAAATCGGCAATAATGCTGTTGATTCCTTCAAAATCTCACAACTTTTCGCCATTGTTAGAAGAAATCCCGCTAAAATTATCGACTGAAACACATGCATTTATACCCTTTTCTAAAGTTTTCGATGCGAGAAAATGACGTTACACCGTCTAACGTCAAGGATATCGACTAATGACGTCATAAATTTGCTATTTTAATGACGTCACTCGTCACGCTCTTCCTTGCCGTGATTTGTTGTAGAATAAAACACAGTTATTTTCCATTGCCTATATAGGCGCGCTGTGTTAGAATCCTTTATTTTCATTTTATTGTGTAACTTTATTGGCATTAGGGTACGATAACACACATACCGAACTTTTTCCTTCATAGGCGGCGATCGGAATAAGTCGTGAATTTCCGTTAAAACCTATCTGGGCGAGATATTCGAGTTATCTCCCTGTACACCACTGGGATCAAGGTACAGAATAGCCAATATTTTTTCTCTAGTAGCTGACCTCAGGGATTCAGTAATCATATATCTGCAGATATGACACTTTGATCTACCTGTAGGTATTCAAAGGAGCGCCAGTGCTCAAATTAAGGCTATCTAAATGTGAAAAAGAACTTCTTGAAGTAACAACCATGCCTTTTCATTTCGAGCCATCTAGTATGAACGAACATATTTAACATATTGAAGAGCTACATTATGTAGAATTGCTTAATAAAAAAAATAAATAAATAAAAATAATAATAATAATCAATATTATTATTAGTAGTAGTAGTAGCGGTAGTGTTTTTTTTTTTTTTTTTTTTGTTGTTTTTTTGGTTTTTGTTGTTGGTTTTTTAATTATTTATTATTATTATTATTTTTTTTTTTTTGACATGTAGAATATTGGGTCTATATCTCTTGTCAGCCTTTTGTCCAGTGATTTTAAATAAGGGTTAAGGTCAAATATGATACGTGAAATCTCTTGACTCCGATCTTTTTATGCATTTATTTTATCTATTTATTTAAATAAATAACGCCATGAAAAATATTGTTAGCCAATCACGAACACACGCCTATAAGACTCGATCAAGATGAACTCAGATTTTGTTTGTTTGTTTGATTTGAGGTTTAACGTCCCCGTCAACACTCAACACAGTAAAGGTCATTTTGGAGACGTTGCTTACAATTTTGTGGGACTTTTACCCGACATTATGATGAATTGAAATCTCAAGCCCTGCCGCCAAATGAAACCAATAGGGTTTATTAGCATCCGCCTCGCACCGCGGTTCCTGGACATGCAGACTTAGATCCTCTAAGCGGTTACCAGTACTATTGTGCGGGCCGGATTCAGCTCTGCGTGGAAGCATCATGCAGCCCATATATTTCTTCAAGCCCCTATGGGCGGGAGCCAAGATGAACTCAGATGAGAAAGTTCTTACATTAAAACCAATTTTGTTCCATGACGAAAACACGCCTATACATATACATTGTAAATTTTACCACCAAAAATGAAAATTTTCAGATGAACAAAAAATGATATTTTTCTTATTTCTGCTCAAGACACAGATTGTGGATACTCGTTAGAACCGCCTCGGCGAGGCGGTTCTAACGAGTACCCACAATCTATGTTTTTAAGAAAAAATAATGTATACCCCTGCAAACCCAAGTTTTACTATCTGAAAGTGGGGTTATAGGGGTCAAATTTTCGTGATGGTCTGCCGCAGTCTTAATTGACACCTTAAGAGTTAACATTATACCGATATACAGTATATTGTATAAGATATTTCCTGAATAATGAAAAGGACGCCATAAAAAGTAACTTATAGGTAAACACATTTTGAAAAATGTTGTCTTCCCAAGTCATGATTGACACCTTAAGAGTTAACACTACACCGATATACAGTATATTGTATAAGATATTCCCTGAATAATTGAAAGGACGTCATAAAAGTTACATAATGTGTAAAAACACAGATAAGCCTATTTATTTATTTATGTATTTATTTATTATAAAGGGCATTTCACTCATATTTGAATCGGCTGTAATGTTTGTCCTAAACAATTTTAACACAATTTCGAAAAATGTTTTTTGTCGAGCTATGGTTGACACTTTAAGAATTCAAGAAAGATCTAAAAAGTGCCTTAAAAGTCGGTCACAGAAGGTGATTACAGATACGGCATATTTATTTATTTATTAAAATGAGGCATGCAATTAATATGTGAATGGGCTGCAATAGTTTTATGATCACATTACAAAAACACCCCATATTACCCACTTTTATGTAGTAAAATATGGATCATTATTTTTCTTATTTCTGCTAAAATATGTATTGTTGTTTGTCGTAAGAACCGCCTCGCTGAGGTGGAACTAACCATTCCATCAATTTATGTTTCCAGAAGAAATACGAAAAGTAGCAATTTTTTTTTATCTGAATACTTTCATTTTTTGGTGGTAAAATTTTCAATATTTTTTAATAGACGTGTTTTCGAAATTAATCAACTCAAAACCTGGAAAATGTCATCTGCACTAGTTATGATTTACACTTTAAGAGTTAATAAAACTGTACACAAATCAAGACACCACAAAAATTGTCTATCAAATCAATCACAAAAAGTGAACAATGATGAGACTATTACTTTATTTATTTATTTAATTTAATTTAAGTAATCAAATTGTTATCTTCAATATTATGATTGACACTTTAAAGAGTAAGACATAGTGGGGGACGACGGGCACGCGCCAGCTCATTGTTAAATTACAGCACGTTTGTTAACTTCGTCATCACGATAACACACCTATATAATTCTGACCCACGTGTACCCCACTTTTATATAGTACAACTGGGGTTTATAGGGGTATACATTATTTATTTGTCTGTTACTCTAAAACCTCAAATCAGCTGCAGTGAAGATAAATAAGTTTTATACAATAAAACTGGGGTTTACAGTAGTATACATTATTTTTTCTTATTTTTGATCAAAACAAAGATTGTGGATACTCGTTAGAACTGCCTCTCCGAGGCGGCTCTGACGAGTTCCTATAATCTATTTTTGGAACAGAAGTATGAAAAATAGCAGAATTTTCTATCTAAACATTTTCATTTTTTTTTGTGGTAAAATTTGTCAGTATAGGCGTGATTTCTTAATGTGAATTTAGACAATTCCATTTTTATTGACGGTGGTTTAATCAAAGTCATCAACCGAATGGCAAACAGTGTATATCTGGAGAAAAGACGGCTCATCCTGAGCAGTCGCACCATGCTCTACACTGTTTGCAAAGTAACTGTGCGGACAGACAGAGTTGAAACTCATTAACAGAAATTTACAGAATAGCAAACAGTGTTTTGTTCTGCACAAAAAATAGATTGTTGGTGCTCGTTTGAACCCCCTCGATGAGGCGAATGTGCACTGTACTTATTAACCGCTTACGTATCAGCTTGCTCAGGAAAAGTGTAGACAGGTAAACTGACCGGTTCAAAACTGACCTAAATAGTGTTGAGTGGGCCGTTAAACTCCAATACAAACAAACAAACAAAATCAATCACTGGCTTCAGACTGCCAATTAACTTTTCATGGTGGTTTTAATCGCCATTTAATCGCCATATCACAGTTAATGATTTCGACAATTTTTGTCCTTTTTGACATATTTGCTGCCCATACATAATGGATGAAAACATAAATGTAACAAAACTGAGACAAAATAAAATAAAGAAATCCAAGAAATATAACCACTGTATCAAGTACATTATCCGCATGTTGTTTATTACTAGTAATTACAAAATTAATACAAAAAAAACTTTACAGGTTTGATACGATTTCTGGTACATATAATGTGGACTTAGCGATTTTCGCATCATGAACTGCAGTACTGAAAGACAGCTTATAAACGATATTTAAGCTCTCGGGGAAGCAATTTATCATTTTTCAGTAGAAAAAAACTTTATATCATCGTAAACTTTGAACAACAGTCTAACAGTATATAACAGTGACTTAATTCCAAACAAATCATTTCTATTTAATATTGGCAACCAAACATGGAAATCTGAACGTTTTTTTAAAAAATACATTGCCGTCTATGGAGCATATAGGCATGACATTAAATTGCAGATGGAAGCAATAAGAATTAAGTATTCATCACTTTGAAATGCACCAAATAAAAACTGAATAATTTTCTTACATGAGGATAACAGTGACTTTTTTCTAGTGTTAAGGATAAATAAGATACGAAGAGTTAAGATTTTTTTCTTCATAATTTTAATATAAAAAACCTTCAAAATATACAGGTAACTTTAACTGCCGATTTCCTACGGAAATCGATATTCAACTCGGTAATTTCCGGCGAATGAAGGAAAAAGTTCAACATGCCCATGTGACACTAGAGAATTTTTTCACAAAAAGGCTACATTTCTGGTGATTTGTTTGATTTGAGGTTTAACGTCCCCGTCAACACTGTAAAGGTCATTTTAAAGACGTTGCTTCCAATTTTGTGGGACTTTTACGCGACATTGAGATGAAATGACATCTCAAGCGCTGTCGCCCAATGAAACCAATAAGGTTTATTAGCATGGACGGTCCGCCTCGCACCGCGGTTCCTGGACAGGCTTAGATCCTCTAAGCGGTTTACCAGTACTAGTGTGCGGGTCGGATTCAGCTCTGCGTGGAAGCATCATGCAGCCCATATATTTCCTCAAGCCCCTATGGGCGGGGGCGACATTTCTGATGAAAATCTGTGGTATCTTTTTTCTTATTGATACCTCAAACACAGGCTGTGTGTTCTCGTGAGGCGGTTCTAACAAGGACCCACAATCTATGTCTTGAAGAAATAAGAAAAATAATATACACATCCGCGAATCCCAGTTATCTCTATATAAAGTGGTGTTTAGGGGGTGTTCAGGTCACGGACTTGTTCACGTGATGGTCAGCCAGATACGCGGATATAAGCAGTATAACAAAAAAAAAAGTGTTATTCATCACGAAAACACACCTATATAATTTTTACCTCCTTGAATCCAATCTTTACACAAAAAAACTGAGGTTTACAGGGGTAAACCATATTTTTCTTATTTTTTCTCTAAAATGTAGCTTGTGGGTACTCGCTAGAGGCGGTTCTAACGTGTGCCCATTATCTCGTTTTTGTGCAGAAATAAGAAAAATATTACAATTTTACATCTCAAAGTTTTCATTTTGTGGCAGTAAAATTTACAATGCACTTGTAATGGCGTGTTTTCATAATGTGAACTGCCCCTGTTGTACATATAGCTTGATAATAACACCACAATCTATATTTTAGAGCAGAAATAAGAAAAATAAGGTTTTACCCCGGAAACCCCAGTTTTACTGTATAAAAGTGGGGTTCAAGGGGGTCAAAATTATATAGGCGTGTTTTCGTGATGATATCAATTCCTACCGCCCAATGAAAACAATAGGGTTTATATGCAAAGGTGGTCCACCTCGTACCAAAATTACATGGGCAGGCTTACACCTGAGGGGTTTACCAGTGCTCATGTGTGATTGTTAACTTTGTCAGAAAATACAAAAATGGTTCATTTGTATTTTCCTTTTTTCTCAAAGCAGAGATTGTGGGTACCACATCAGCAAGACACTCCATGTCTTCAAGCAGAAAAATCATGTGTACCCCTGTAAATCCCATTTTTACAATATTAAAGCTGAGTTTAAGGGGGTTGGAATTACATAGTTATGTTTTTATAATGTTATGCTTAATTCTAAACTCAGTCGAGCACATGCTGAGTCTTGATTGATAAATGGATAGATCTACTTAACATACATTTAACCCTTGTTCTGCTGAATATTCAAATATGCCACACCCACTACTGATTATCAACCAATCAAATTACTTGATGCAAATTATTGCAACAAATTCCCAATCTGAATGGCAAACAATGCAGATCCTGATCAGATGGCTTCGTCAGAAGCCATCTGATCTGGATCTACATTGTTTCAAAGATAAGGCATATCCGGGATTAGCAGAACAAGGGTTAATATTTATTACCGGTATCTTCGTTTCATAATTTTAAAATAAATAATGATGATAAGCAGTTAAATTTTGTTAAGTCTTATTTAAAGTCCTTTCAGTGAAATTGCTAAAAATTACCTGTTTAATACCTGTAAAAATGCTATCAAAGTGTTTATTCAGGGTGATTATATGCATTATCTATCATGGTCAGACAGGTAAATGGGCAGAGTTTTACACCCAAGTTGGTCCAAGTTGGACTTACTTTGACTGGTCAAAGTCAGAGTGGTCAGAGTGATTTAGTCAAAGTATTACACCTACCCCCAATGTAGCCAGTAAATGAGTGAACAGGTTGAGAGTACAACTAACTATAAGCATACCTTTAAATAGTTTAGCATCAACTTTGGGGTGTTTTTCAATGAGTTTTTCAACCACCATGATAGCTGGGTCATGTTCATCATGGACCGAAAACAACAGTTCATACTGCAATGTAGAAACATAAAGATCACACTGTAATATGTATATAGAGAATACCAGGTTGGTGTCTTTTGATATCAAGGTTATCAGGCAAGGCTTCGCGAACGCTTGTAGAATCGCGAGGCTTGTCGAGCGATTCTACATGCGTTCTCGAAGCCGAGCCTGATAAACTTGATATCAAATTACACGAACCTGGTATTCTATTTATCAGTTTATCCCCTTGTAAACTCTTTAAAATGGCAATTTACGATCACTTACCGGTTGTCCTGAGTGTGTCCCAACATTCCCGCGCGGAATATAATCGATCAGTATATTTTCTATCATCTGACCGTTATTTTCTTTTGGTAATTTTTAACGTAATTTTTTCAATTTTTTAGTAATAGCATTTCGGCCATTTTTCCGGTTGTCCGGTTCATTAAAAAGTGCAATGTCATGTTGACGTGATAAAGCTCACTTGACCTGAGATAGCATATCTTTATCAGGTCAATGCTTTACAATGCAGTATATATAGGGGGTAACTGATAAATGTAACTAACAGCTCATACCGCAAGGCTTGAAAACAAATCTCATATTGTAATCTATGACAATAATTGTTCAAAATGCACTGTACGAAATCAAAGTCCATGTTGTAATGTTGGCAAACAGCAGCCTATACTGCAATATATGAAAAACAAAAGTAGCTTATATTGTTCAGCTGATACTGCAATTTATCAGTTACTCCCTATGTCTATTGCATTGTAACACATTGACCTGATAAAGATGTGGTATCTCAGGACAAGTGAGCTTTATCACGTCAACGTGACATTGCACTTTTATTAGTGAGGCGGACTACTAAAACGAAATGGCAAAACTGTTATTATTACTGGAAAAGAAAATGGAAAAAATACTTTAAAAAATAACAGGAATAACTGATGTCAGTTGATACTGAATATATCGACCGCTAGAATGTTGGGACGCAAAAAGGACAATGGATAACTGATCGTAAATTGCTACTTTAAGAGTGTACAAGGGGATAAACTGATAAATAGAATACCAGATTCGTGTCATTTGATATCAAGTTTATCAGGCTCTGTTTCGAAAATCATGTAGAATCGCTCGGCAAGCCTCGCGATTCTAAAAGCGTTCTCGTAGCCTTGCCTGATAAACTTGACATCAAAAGACACTCACCTGGTATTCTCTATGTATGAAAAACAAAAGCTTGTGTTGTAGTATATAAAATAGATAAAACTTCAGTGAAGTCGGTGTCGCACCCGACCACCACCTGCCCCATCCAAAGAGGAATGTTTATTTCAGGTAGAAAACGTAGGCGGATTAATGGCCCATGCTGCAAAGCTTATATATGGTAATTCAGGTAGAAGAAATAGATATAGGATTGTAAGAGGTACCACGGTAGTTGATAATGTAGAAATTGTGACCAAAAATGACCTCTGACAATAATATCAAAAGTACATGCATATCCTTAATACCACACAGAAAACAGACGCAACGTGTCAAAATGATTTGAGAGTTACACTCATAAGGTATCTATTCTAAAAGTAAGTGGATCTAGAAAAAACTAAGTTTTGGAAGTGGGAAAGGTTGTTCTTGCACACCAGACAAGGAAATCCGTGATTTTATCCTGGGATAGAAATTTATGTTCTGACCCTGGTGTTCCGACCCCAAATCGAATATAATCGCGTGTTTGATAAATGCACTGGTTGATTACAACCCCATGCGCGGCGTCGTCATGCGTGACGTCACTAAACATTCCTGTTTTGTCATCGCAAAATGGCGGACGTTGGTAACCGAAGTGACAGCAGCATTAAAAATTCGCAATAGAAATGGAAGGTATGCAAGAAAAAGAATCCAATATGGGTGTGAGGGTGGATAGAAAAATCCGTCCCTCGGGATCACTGTCCGGCATCACTCGGCAAGCCTCGTGATGCCGGACAGTGTCCCTCGGGACGGATTTTTCAATCCACCCCTCACACCCATATAAGATTCTTATAATAAAACTGAATCAAGGACAACCCCCAAACCATGTACAGACCATAAAAACGCCTGCAGCGATTTATAAGACCATATGCTAATAGTAAAAGGACCTGGAAAAACTAAGTTGTGATGGTGAAAAAAAAACAAAAAAACATAAAGGGGGGGGGGGGCATGTTGGCCCTGGATAACATGCCCCTGGATCGCTCGCCTTATCCATAATGTACAAAGTGAAATTGTAGAGTAGAGGCTTTGGGCAATTTTGGTTGACAGTGACCGAAGGAACATTTCCGCGAAAGCCTGGCTGTTTAGGAGTAGGTGTCATTTTGAGGTTTGTATTTTGAGGTTTGAGACTTTTAGCTCTGGTGGCCATCATGTTCAGTGAAGCAAAATATTTTGAGCAATTTTGTTCGAATATTATAAGATCTATTTTAAGCTCTTGCGACCATCTTGTTCAGCAACGTGTACCAATTGGAACAATTTTGACAGATGGTCACCAAAAACAGATTCCTTTGAAATCATTTATCAGAGCAGAATGGTCTAATTTTAAACAATTAGGGTAGATAGTCACGCTAGGAAATTCCAATGAAATAGTTTCAAAATCCATTCACTGGTTAAGGAGGAGTAGTCATTCAAAGTGTTTTTCTGTTTTAGCTCTGCTGGCCATCTTGTTCATCCGGGCGGAATGGTTTGAGCAGTTTTGCTAGTGGGTCACCCAAGAAACATTCCTGTGAAATTATTTCAACAAAGATCGAACTTCGGTGAAGCTGTTGTCGCACCTGCCCCACCTGCCTAACCCCAAAACATGATGTTTATTTCGGGTAGAAGAAATAAATATGAGAATTTAAGAAATACCTTTTTTAAAAGTAACTGGACCCGGAAGTTGTAAAAGTGAAAAAAGTTAAAAAATAAAACACGGATAACCCGCCCAAAACCACAGGCATATCTACAGACAATGACAAAAACAGCTGCAAAGTTTCAGAAGGATTGGTAGCAAATTGTAAGAGGAGTTGGGCTCGCATGTTCTCATATCCAACAGTAAATGATCCTGGAAAAAACTAAGTGGAAAAGTTGACAAAAAATTTAAAGAGGATAACTCCAAAATCACATGCACATCTGCAAACCATGACAAAAACACCTGCAAAGTGAAACAAGAATTCCGCCGAAGGCTATGACGCTCCTGTGGGGGCGCAAAGCCAGCGAACCATGACATCTAGGTCAAGTTCAAACATAGATGCTTGCATAAAAGTTGCCATTCTTAAATGCAAGCTTGTACTAAGTATCATTAATTAAGCTGTAATAATTCTTGAGAAATGACCATTAGGGTGAACCCTAGTGTGGTTGCAATATTTTACAAAGTCAGTGAACCATAAAATGTAGGTCAAGGTCAAATATGGATGCTTGTATTTAAGTTTCCATCTCCAGATACAAGTTTGTACCAAGTATCATTAATGAAGCTCTTATAGTTCTTGAGAAATTAACTTGACCATTTGGGTGAATGGTAGGGTGGTCGCAATATTTCACAAAGTCAGTGGACCATGAAATTTGGGTCAAGGTCAAATATGGATGGTTGCATTTTAGTTGCCATCCCCAGATTCAAGTTTGTACCAAATATCATTAATGAACTTGACCATTTGGGTGAATGGTAGGGTGGTCGCAATATTTTATAAAGTCAGTGAACCATGAAATGTAGGTCAAGATCAAATATGGATGCTTGCATTCAAGTTGCCATGCCGAGATACAAGTTTGTACCAAGTACCGTTAATGAAGCTCTTATAGTTCTTGAGAAATAAACTTGACCATTAGGGTGAACGCTAGGGTTGTCGCAATATTTTACAAAGTCAGTGAACCATAAAATGTAGGTAAAGGTCAAATATGGATGCTTGCATTTAAGTTGCCATCCCTAGATACAAGTTTGTACCAAATATCATTAATGAAGCTCTTATAGTTCTTGAGAAATAAACTTGAATATTAGGGTGAACGCTAGGGTGGTCGCAAATGTTGGCGCCTTGACAAACGGACGCACGGACGGAAAACCGAAAGCCTATAACGCGCCATGCTAATAGCAGGCGCGACAGAAAGATGTAAGAGGAGTTGCGCTCACAAGGAATCTGTTGTAATAATATTTGGACATAGAAAAATGGAAAAAGTTGGTAAAAAATTAGCGGAGGATAACCCCAAAATAAACGGAGGATAACTCCAAAACCACATACACATCTTCAGACCATGACAAAAAAACTTGCAAAGTTGAAAAATTATCAGTAAAACCTGTAAGAGTAGTTGTGCTCACAAGGTATCTATTCTAATAGAGTTTGGACCGGGAAAAAAAACTCAGTTAAACAGTGAAAAAAAAACTGGTGAAAAACGGCCGATAACTCCAGAGCCACACGCAAATCTTCAGACCATGACAAAAACACCTGCAAAGATTCAAAATGATCGGTAATAAAAGCGTCGCCAAGACTGCATGATACCCCACCACTGCAAGCCAATATGGATCAATCCATGACCACAATAAGCTTCCTTAAACGTTCTATATATCTGTAAAATTTTATCCAGGTATCCAAATATTGTTTGCAATGGGCCACATAGAAAATAAATACATAAATAAAAGTCCTTAAACTATTTAATGGAAATTGTTAAAACCCGTTACCTCATTTTGCCCACTAACCATAGCAACCATGGTTCTATAAATGCTTCTATATGAATTTTTATCCAAATATTCCATTAGGTAAAGGAATAAAAAAAATGTTCTATGAAAGGGTGAAAACCCATTTAATGAGAATTGTTAACAGCCATAACTGTGACAAAGATGTTAACGTATTTTGCCAATTAACGATCCCAAACATGCTTCCTTTAATAGAACATATATGTGAAGTTCCACCCATATCATCAAAATCAAAATACATTAACATGCTTGACAGTATATATGGCCGTGTACAAATCCCATTAAATGCTTTTTGGGCTCTTATTCCTTAACTTAATGGAATAGTATGCTTTTTGGGCTATTATTCCTTAACTTAATGGAATAGTATGCTTTTTGGGCTCTTATTCCTTAACTTAATGGAATAGTATTCCATTAAGTTAAGGAATAAGAGCCCAAAAAGCATTTAATGGGACTTGTACACGGCCATAACTGTCAAACATGTTAATGTATTTTGCCAATTAACAATACTAAACATTCTTCTTATAGTCGTCTATATATCTGTGAAGTTTCGTCCATATATTCCATTAAGTAATGGAATAAGTTTTTTAAAAACCATTTAATGGAAATTGTTAACGATAATAACTCTGTCAAATGTTAACGTATTTATACCATGAGCAATTCCCAAACCACACATTCCCAATACCAATATATATACAAAAATGCATCCAATTATTCCATAAAATAAACGAATAAGAGTCCACAAACCATTTAAATGGAAATTGTTAACGGAAATAACTCTGTTAAATGCTAACGCATTTTGCCTATTAACAATCCAAAACCTGCTTCGTATGGTGGTCTATATATCAGTGAAGTTTCATACATACATTCCATTAAGTAAAGGAAAAAGTGCCCCAAAACTATTTAATTGGAATAGTAAACGGGCATAACTCCGTTAAATGTTAATGTATTTTGCCCATTAACAATCCCAAACCACTCATACCCAATACCAATGTGCATGTATATACAAAATTTGAAGAAAATCCATGAAAGATGTTCAAGTTATTGATCGGACCCCCCTCCCCCCAACCCCCTTAATTTGAACTAAAAAGGGCTGTAACTCTGTCAAATTTTAACGGATTTTGCCCATAAACAATCCAATACTACTCATTCCCGGTATAAACATGTATGCAAGATTTGAAAAAAAAAATCCGAGAAAAATTAATCACGTTATCGATCGGAAATGGTGCGGACGGACGGACGGACGTACGGACGGATAGACAGACACACGACGGTATATCATAATACCCCACCACTATCGTGTGGTGGGGTATAAAAACTGTAAGAGGAATTGCGCTCACAAAAGACCCGGGTGAAATGCTGACGGAAAGACGGATGGACAGACAGACGGACGAACGGAAACTTGCACGCCTATGTCTTCCTGCTAAAGCATGTGCGACAAAAATGTATCCACTGGTTAAGGAGGAGAAGTCGTTTAAAGGTTTTTCTATTTTTAGCTCTGGCGACCATCTTGTTCATCCGAGCGAAGCGCTTTGAACAATTTCGGTAGAGGTTAACCCAAGGACATTCCAGTGAAATAATTTAAAAATCCACACACTGGTTAAGGAGGAAAAAGCGTTTAAATTTAAATCTTTAGCCCTTCTATGCCTACCAGAATCATAGGAAAGGAGAGAAGGACCGTACCAAAGATTTCATGACCGCGACGACCGCGACCTGCTGATCATCAGCTGAATGCGCATCTGAGTGAGCTACCGAGGCCGGTTATCTGGTAGGAACCATCATATTTGTTCAAATGATGCCCTAGTCTGACCTTGACCGATGCAAGGTAAAGTCAAATTCGGTGCCATTTGTATTTGAATGGAAAATGTAAGTTTATGTATTGCACAGCATTGCATGGGATTGAGTGTAGATTGACTGCACTTTTAATTTTGGCCTCGCCCGTGTTTAGGTAAGTCGCCTTTAGAGGGTATTTTTGACACTGGGCGATAGTTACCGTCCTATTCTTAATCTTATGCTTTGTGTAACCAGATTGGCCTCAAGTCGAGATAGTCTTGTAATGCGTCTTCCAGCTTGGAAATCTATATTTCGAACCTTGTTGAGATTTTTTTTATTCTATTTTTTTTTTTCTTTTTTACATTTGCAAAACATTTTTTCGTACTTGTGTTATTTCTTTAATTATGCTATGTCCGCGTATAGTCTTTCATTCGCACACCTTTAAATTTGGATCACACGAGGTAGTTTTTGTTTAGTTGATTTTAGGTTTATCGTCCCCGTTATAGGTAATTTTGGAGAAGTTGGGGGTTTTACCCGACATCGAGATGAAATGACATCTCAAACCCTGCCACCCAATGAAACTAAACAGGTTTATATGTACGGAGGGTCAAACTCGTACCACTTTGTGGGCAGGCTTAGACTGACTGAGCGGTTTTCCATTGCCCATGAGCGTTCAGTTTCAGCTCCGCTTGGGCATCGTGCATCCTCTTTCTATTTCTCCTAGCCCCAAGGGGCGGGACCATCACACTAGATGTATATTCCCTGCAGGCACACGTCGCTAGGCCAACGTCAAATCAACGTCCGTGCAACGTCATGACGTTGCACCGACGTTGATGTGACGTTGCTTAAACATCATGACGTTGCACCAACGTTTATCTGACGTAACAATTACGTCATGTGCCTGCTGGGTTCATTTTATTGAAAAAATGAAACGAGCACAAGGGAATCGTTGTAGAAGAATCATCAAAATGCGCTCTTGAAATGTATAATGGCATAAAACTATAATTGATGAAAATAAAACAAAGGGAACAAAAAATAAAGTATGTAAACATATAAAATAAAGAAAATAACATTAAAAGATAAAATATAAAAAAAAAAAATGAAACATTAAATATTAAAACAAGAGGGCCATGATGGCCCTGGATCGCTCACCTGATCCATAGTGTAACAAGTGCCACGGCCCCAGAGACGGCCATTATCCCAGGGCTTTAATGTGCATAATGTTGAGGGAGGTCTTAAAGGTGAAGCTTCATACCAAACATCAACAAAGACTATAATTTGAACAATCTTGGCAAAAGTCCTCTAGATGAAGCTACACATCAAATATCAAAGACCTGGGCCTAGGGTTTCAGAGAAGAAGATTTTTAAAGATTTTCCCTATATAAGCCTTTGTAAAACCAAAGGGCCCCGGGACGGGGGCATTTTTTGCCCCAGCACTATAATTTGAACAATCTTGGTAGGGGTCCACTAGATGAAGCTTCATACCAAATATCAAAGTCCTGGGCCATGTGGTTTCAGAGAAGAAGATTTTTAAAGATTTTCCCTATATGAGCCTATGTAAAACCAAAGGGCCCCGGGGCAGGGGCATTTTTGGCCCCAGCACTATAATTTGAACAATCTTGGTAGGGGTCCACTAGATGAAGCTTCATACCAAATATCAAAGACCTGGGCCTTGTGGTTTCAGAGAAGAAGATTTTTAAAGATTTTCCCCATATAAGGCAATGTAAAACCAAAGGGCCCCGTGGCAGGGGCATTTTTTGTCCCAGCATTATAATTTGAACAATCTTTGTAGGAGTCCACCAGATGAAGCTTCATACCAAATATCAAAGTCCTGGGCCTTGTGGTTTCAGAGAAGAAGATTTTTAAAGATTTTCCCTATATAAGCGGATGTAAAACCAAAGGGCCCCGGGGCGGGGGCATTTTTGGCCCCAGCACTATAATATGAACAACCTTGGTAGGGGTCCACTAGATGAAGCTTCATACCAAATATCAAAGACCTGGGCCTTGTGGTTTCAGAGAAGAAGATTTTTAAAGATTTTCCCTATATAAGCCAATGTAAAACCAAAGGGCCCCGTGGCGGGAGCATTTTTTGTCCCAGCACTATAATTTGAACAATCTTGGTAGGGATCCACTAGATGAAGCTTCATACCAAATATCAAAGTCCTGGGCCTTGTGGTTTCAGAGAAGAAGATTTTTAAAGATTTTCCCTATATAAGCCTATGTAAAACCAAAGGGCCCCAGGGCGGGGGCATTTTTGGCCTAAGCACTATAATTTGAACAATCTTGGTAGGGGTCCACTAGATGAAGCTTCATACCAAATATCAAAGACCTGGGCCTTGTGGTTTCAGAGAAGAAGATTTTTAAAGATTTCCCTATATAAGCCAATGTAAAACCAAAGGGCCCCATGGCGGGTGCATTTTTTGTCCCAGCACTAAAATTTGAACAATCTTGGTAGGGGTTCACTAGATGAAGCTTCATACCAAATATCAAAGTCCTGGGCCTTGTGGTTTCAGAGAAGAAAATTTTTAAAGATTTTCCCTGTATAAGCCTATGTAAAACCAAAGGGCCCCGGGGCGGGGGCATTTTTGGCCCCAGCACTATGATTTGAACAATCTTGGTAGGGGTCCACTAGATGAAGCTTCATACCAAATATCAAAGACCTGCCCGGACTTGTGGTTTCAGAGAAGAAGATTTTTTAAAGATTTTCCCTATATAAGCCTATGTAAAACCAAAGGGCCCTGTTGCGGGGGCATTTTTTGTCCCAGCACTATAATTTGAACAATCTTGGTAGGGGTCCACTAGATGAAGCTTCATACCAAATATCAAAGTCCTGGGCCTTGTGGTTTCAGAGAAGAAGATTTTTAAAGATTTTCCCTATATAAGCCTATTTAAAACCAAAGGGCCCTGTGGCGGGGGCATTTTTTGTCCAGCACTATAATTTGAACAATCTTGGTAGGGGTCCACTAGATGAAGCTTCATACCAAATATCAAAGTCCTGGGCCTTGTGGTTTCAGAGAAGAAGATTTTTTAAAGATTTTCCCAATATAAGCCAATGTAAAACCAAACGCCCCCGTGGCGGGGGCATTTTTTGTCCCAGCACTAAAATTTGAACAATCTTGGTAGGGGTCCATTAGATGAGCTTTATACCAAATATCAAAGACCTGGGCCTTGTGGTTTCAGAGAAGAAGATTTTTAAAGATTTTCCCTATATAAGCCCATGTAAAACCAAAGGGCCCCGGGGCGGGGTCATTTTTGGCCCCAGCACTATAATTTGAACAATCTTGGTAGGGGTCCACTAGATGAAGCTCCATACCAAATATCAAAGACCTGGGCCTTGTGGTTTCAGAGAAGAAGATTTTTAAAGATTTTCCCTATATAAGCCTATGTTAAACCAAAGGGCCCCAGGGTGGGGGCATTTCTGGCCCCAGCACTATAATTTGAACAATCTTGGTAGGGGTCCACTAGATGAAGCTTCATACCAAATTTCAAAGACCTGGGCCTTGTGGTTTCAGAGAAGAAGATTTTTTAAGTTTTTGGTGAAAAAAAATCTATTTTTGGCTCCTGTGACCTAGATGTGCAACGGACCGGAACCATTTGAACAACTTTGAAAGGGGACCACCTAAGGGTCATTCCTGTGAAGTTTGGTCAAAATCCGATCAGTGGTTTAGGAGGAGATGTCGTTTAAAGAAATTGTTTACGGACGGACGGACGGACGCACGGACGGACGGACGCACGGACGACGGACAAAAAGTGATCCCAAAAGCTCACCTCGTCACTATGTGACGGTGAGCTTAAAACAATTGTCACTGGGATTCGAACCCCTCGTCAAAAAGATTTAAAGTGTGTCTCGCAGTTCACCGCATTAACCAATCGGCCATGACTTCTAGATAATGTAAATATCAAAACCTTTATTTATGAGAAAAAAAGGTATCCGAAACCGGTTTCCGCTTAAACTTTGGTCTATGAATACAAAAGGTCAGTTTCATTCAGTAACACTTGCCCCAGGTCACTTGCGTATGGAGTTTACACTGGTTGAGAGAGTGACAGTACATTCAAATGGTCTAGGTCAAATGACCGAGATGGCAAACACGCTCATATTCACCTTATTTGCATTATTTGCTGGTTCCTAGTCTGAAGAATATCAGAGTTGATAAAAAAACAAGAGGGCCATGATGGCCCTGGATCGCTCACCTGATCCATATGATAGAGTAACAAGTGGGCCTCGGGGAGGGCCATTATTGACCCAAGGGCTAAAATGTGCATAATGTTGAGGGAGGTCTAAAGAGGTGAAGCTTCATACCAAATATCAACAAAGGCTATAATTTGAACAATCTTGGCAAAGGTCCACTAGATGAAGCTACACACCAAATATCAAAGACCTGGGCCTTGGGGTTTCAGAGAAGAAGATTTTTTAAAGATATTCCCTACATTAACCTATGTAAAACCAAATGGCCCCGGAGCGGGGGCATTTTTGGCTTCAACGCCATAATTTAAACAATCTTGGTAGAGGTCCACTAGATGAAGCTCCATACCAAATATCAAAGGCATGGGCCTTGGGGTTACAGAGAAGTAGATTTTTAAAGATTTTCCCTATTTAAGTCTGTGTAAAAGCAAAGGGTCTCGGGGCGGGGGAATTTTTGGCCCCAGGGCTAAAAGCCTATAATTTGAACAATCTTGATAGAGGTCCACTAGATGAAATTTCACACCAAATATCAAAGGCCTAGGCCTTGTGGTTTCACAGAAGAAGATTTTTAAAGATTTTCCCTATATAAAGTAGAAGTAAAACAAAGATCAGGAATCGATACACATCAAAGACACCAAAGGGAAAGAAATACAAACATTAAGCGACCAGACCATAATGGAAACCTAAACAAAAGAAGGCCAAAAGGACAGTTACTTTCCCACAAAATGGCAATATGGCCATCCAAAATTAAAAGACACAAGTGATACACACAGTAAGTAATTAACAACAACATAAATAAATCGCCACAGAAGAACCGCCTTGGAACGGTCAGTGGAAAGATTTCCACTGGGGGGCTTAAATCTATTTTACATGGCCACAATCCTCGCCCTTACTTCCGCTGCGATTTAGACAAAAAATTTGTTCAGTCCGCATGAAGGCCTCCTAACTCATCAGTGCAACATCTCCGTGAACACAAATAATCAAAGAACCACAGAGGTGAGACAAAGGTGAGGACTCGACAGCAAGAAACCACTGAAATGCTGGAGCAAAAGAAAACCAACAGTTAGACTCTATAAGTTATAAGTCTATGTAAAACCAAAGGGCCCCCGAGACAGGGGCGTTTTTGGTCTCAGGGCTAAAATTTGAACAATCTTGGTAGAGGTCCACTAGATGAAGCTTCATACCAAATATCAAAGACCTAGGCCTTCTGGTTTCAGAGAAGAAGATTTTTCAAGATTTTCCCCATATAAGTCTATGTAATACCAAAGGGCCCCGGAGCGGGGACATTTTTGGCCCCAGGGCTATAATTTGAACAATCTTGGTAGAGGTCCACAAGATGAAGCTTCATACCAAATATCAAAGACCTAGGCCTTGTGGTTTCAGAAGAAGATTTTTAAAGATTTTCCCTATATAAGTCTATGTAAAACCAAAGGGCCCCGATGCGGGGGCATTTTTGGTCTCAGGGCTATAATTGAACAATTTTGGTAGAGGTCCACTAGATGAAGCTTCATACTGAATATCAAAGACCTAGGCCTTGTGGTTTCCGAGAAGAAGATTTTTCAAGATTTTCCCCTCTATAAGCCCATGTAAAACCAAAAGGCCCCGGGGTGGGGGCATTTTTGGCCCCAGCACTATAATTTGAACAATATTGGTAGGGGTCCATCAGATGAAGCTTCATACCAAATATCAAAGACCTGGGCCTCGCAGTTTCAGAGAAGAAGATTATTAAAGATTTCCCCTTTATAAGGGGGGGGGGGTAACTGGGCCTTGTGGGGTGAAGCTTCATACCAAATATAAAAAAATGGGCCTTACAGTTTCAGAGAAGAAATTTTTTTAAGATTTTCCCTATATAAGTCTATGTAAAACCAAGGGGCCCCGGAGCGGGAGCATTTTTGGCCCCAGGGCAATAATTTGAACAGTCCTGGTAGGAGTCCACTAGGTGAAGCTTCATACCAAATATCAAAGACCTGGGCCCTGTGGTTTCAGAAAAGAAGATTTTTAAAGAGTTCCCCTATATAAGCCATGTAAAACCAAAGGGCCCCAGAGCGGGGGCATTTTTTGCCCCAGCACTTTAATTTGAACAATCTTGGTAGGGGTCCACTAGGTGACGCTTCATACCAAATATCAAAGACCTGAGCCTAGCGGTTTCAGAGAACAAGATTTTTAAAGATTTTCCCTTTATAAGCCCATGTAAAACCCAAAGACCCGGGGCGGGGGCATTTTTGGCCCCAGCACTATAATTTGAACAATATTGGTAGGGTTCCACCAAATGAAGCTTCATACCAAATATCAAAGACCTGGGCCTTGCGGTTTCAGAGAAGAAGATTTTTCAAGATTTTCCATAAATAAGTCTATGTAAAACCAAAGGGCCCTGGAGCGGGGGCATTTTTGGCCCCAGGGCTATAATTTGAATAATCTTGGTAGGGGTCTACTAGGTGAAGCTTCATATCGAATATCAAAGAACTGGGCCTTGCAGTTTCAGAGACGAAGATTTTTAAAGATTTTCCCTGTATAGGCCCATGTAAAACCAAAAGGCCCTGTGTGTGTGTGGGGGGGGGGGGGCGGGGCTGGGCCTTATGGGGTGAAGCATCATACCAAATATCAAAGACAAGGGCCTTACGGTTTAAGAGAAGAAAATTTTTAAAGATTTTCCCAATATAAGCCCATGTATAACCAAAGGGCCCCAGAGCGGGGGCATTTTTTGTCCCAGCACTATAATTTGAACAATCTTGGTATGGTCCACTAGGTAAAGCTTCATACCAAATATCAAAGACCTGAGCCTAGCAGTTTCAGAGCCGAGATTTTTAAAGATTTTCCCTATATAAGCCCATGTAAAACCAAAAGGCCCCGGGTTGGGGGCATTTTTGGCCCCAGGGCCTGGGCCTTGTGGGGTGAAGCTTCATACCAAATATCAAAGACATGGGCCTTACAGTTTCAGAGTAGAAATTTTTTAAAGATTTTTCCCTAAATAAGCCATATAAAACCAAAGGGCCCCAGAGCAGGGGCATTTTTTGTCCCAGCACTATAATTTGAACAATCTTGGCAGGGGTCCACTAGGTAAAGCTTCATACCAAATATCAAAGACCTGGGCCTTACGGTTTCAAAGAAGAAGATTTTTAAAGATTTTCCCTATATAAGCCCATGTAAAACCAAAGGGCCCCCGGGCGGGGGCATTTTTGGCCCCAGCACTATAATTTGAACAATCTTGGTAGGGGTCCACTAGATGAAGCCTCATACCAAATATCAAAGACCTGGGCATTGCGGTTTCAGAGAAAAAGATTTTTCAAGATTTTCCATATATAAGTCTATGTAAAACCAAAAGGCCCCGGAGCGGGGGCATTTTTGGCCCTACGGCTATAATTTGAACAACCTTGGTAGGGGTCCACTAGGTGAAGCTCATACCAAATATCAAAGACCTGGGCCTTGCGGTTTCAGAGAAGAAGATTTTTAAAGATTTTCCCTATAAAAGCCCATGTAAAACCAAAAGGCCCTGCTGGGGCTGGGGTGGGTGGGGTCGGGGGGGGACCTGGGCCTTGTGGGGTGAAGCTTCATACCAAATATCAAAGACAAGGACATTACGGTTTCAGAGAAGAAAATTTTTAGAGATTTTCACTATTTAAGCCCATGTAAAACAAAAGGGCCCCAGAGCGGGGGCATTTTTGGCGCCAGCACTATAATTTGAACAATCTTGGTAGGGTTCCACTAGATGAAGCCTCATACCAAATATCAAAGACCTGGGCCTTGCTGTTTCAGAGAAGAAAATTTTTAAAGATTTTCCCTATGTAAGCCCATGTAAAACCAAAGGGCCCTTGAGCGGGGGCATTTTTGGCCCCAGCACTTTAATTTGAACAATCTTGGTAGGGGTCCACTAGATGAAGCTTCATACCAAATATCAAAGACCTGGGCCTTGCGGTTTCAGAGAAGAAGATTTTTAAAGATTTTCCCTATATAAGCTCATGTAAAACCAAAGGGCCACCGGGCGGGGGCATTTTTGGCCCCAGCACTATAATTTGAACTACCTTGGTAGGGGTCCACTAGATGAAGCTTCATACCAAATAACAAAGACCTGGGCCTTATGACTTCAGAGAAGAAGACTTTTAAAGATCTTCCCTACATAAGCCCAAGTAAAACCAAAAGGCCCTGGGATGGGGGCATTTTTGGCCCCCAGGGCCTGGGCCTTGTGGGGTGAAGCTTCATACCAAATATCAAAGACATGGGCCTTACGGTTTCAGAGAAGAAAATTTTTGCCCCAGCACTATAATTTGAACAATCTTGGTAGGGGTCCACTAGATTAAGCCTGATACCAAATATCAAAGACCTGGGCCTTTTGGTTTCAGAGAAGAAGATTTTTCAAGATTTTCCATATATAAGTCTATGTAAAACCAAAGGGCCCCGGAGCGGGGGCATTTTTGGCCGTAGGGCTATAATTTGAACAACCATGGTTGGGGTCCACTAGGTGAAGCTTCATACCAAATATCAAAGACCTGGGACTTGCGGTTTCAGAGAAGTTTTTTTAAGATTTTCCCTGTATAAAACCATGTAAAACCAAAAAGACACAGGGCGGGGGGGGGGGGGGCAATCTTGGTAGGGGTCCACTAGGTGAAGCTTCATACCAAATATCAAAGACCTGGGCCTAGTGGTTTTAGTGAGGAAGATTTTTTAAGATTTTCCCTATATAAGCCCATGTAAAATCAAAGGGCCCCGGGGCAGGGGGCATTTTTGGCCCCAGGGCTATAATTTGAACAATCTTGGTAGGGGTCCACTAGGTGAAGCTTCATACCAAATATCAAAGACCTGGGCCTTGCGGTTTCAGAGAAGAAAATTTTAAAAGATTTTCCCTATGTAAGACCATGTAAAACCAAAGGGCCCTGGAGCGGGGGCATTTTTGGCCCCAGCACTATAATTTGAACAATCTTGGTAGGGGTCCACTAGATGAAGCTTCATACCAAATATCAAAGACCTGGGCCTTGCGGTTTCAGAGAAGAAGATTTTTTAAGAGTTTCCCTATATAAGCCCATGTAAAACCAAAGGGACCCAGGGCGGGGGCATTTTTGGCCCCAGCACTATAATTTGAACAATCTTGGTAGGGGTCCACTAGATGAAGCTTCATACCAAATATCAAAGACCTGGGCTTTACGGTTTCAGAGAAGAAGATTTTTAAAGATCTTCCATATATAAGCCCATGTAAAACCCAAGGGCCCTGGAGCGGGGGCATTTTTGGCCCCAGCACTATAATTTGAACAATCTTGGTGGGGGTCCACTAGTTGAAGCTTCATACCAAATATCAAAGACCTGGGCCTTGCGGTTTCAGAGAAGAAAATTTTAAAAGATTTTCCCTATGTAAGCCCATGTTAAACCAAAGGGCCCCGGTGCGGGGGCATTTTTGGCCCCAGCACTATAATTTGAACAATCTTGGTAGGGGTCCACTAGATGAAGCTTCATACCAAATATCAAAGACCTGGGCTTGCGGTTTCAGAGAAGAAGATTTTTTAAGATTTTCCCTATATAAGCCCATGTAAAACCAAACGGCCCTGGGGCGGGGGCATTTTTGGCCCCAGCACTATAATTTGAACAATCTTTGTAGGAGTCCACTAGATGAAGCTTCATACCAAATATCAAAGTCCTGGGCCTTAGGGTTTCAGAGAAGAAGATTTTTAAAGATCTTCCCTTTATAAGACCATGTAAAACCAAAGGGCCCTGGAGCGGGAGCATTTTTGGCCCCAGCACTATAATTTGAACAATCTTGGTAGGGGTCCACCAGTTGAAGCTTCATACCAAATATCAAAGACCTGGGCCTTGCACTTTCAGAGAAAAAGATTTTTAAAGATTTTCCCTATATTAGCCCATGTAAAATCAAAGGGGCCCGGGGCGGGGGCATTTTTGGCCCCAGCACTATAATTTGAACAATCTTGGTAGGGGTCCACTAGATGTAGCTTCAGACCAAATATCAAAGACCTGGGCCTTACGGTTTCAGAGAAGAAGATTTTTAAAGATTTTCCCTATATAAGCCCATGTAAAACCAAAGGGCCCCGGAGCGGGGGCATTTTTTGCCCCAGCACTATAATTTGAACAATCTTGGTAGGGGTCCACTAGATGAAGCTTCAGTCCAAATATCAAAGACCTGGGCCTTACGGTTTCAAAGAAGAAGATTTTTAAAGATTTTTCCTATATAAGCCCATGTAAAACCAAAGGGCCCCAGAGCGGGGGCATTTTTGGCCCCAGCACTATAATTTGAACAATCTTGGTAGGGGTCCACTAGGTGAAGCTTCATACCAAATATCAAAGACCTGGGCCTTGCGGTTTCAGAGAAGAAAATTTTAAAAGATTTTCCCTATGTAAGCCCATGTTAAACCAAGGGCCCCGGAGCGGGGGCATTTTTGGCCCCAGCACTTAAATTTGAACAATCTTGGTAGGTGTCCACTAGATGAAGCTTCATACCAAATATCAAAGACCTGGGCCTTGCGGTTTCACAGAAGAAGATTTTTTAAGATTTTCCCTATATAAGCCCATGTAAAACCAAAGGGCCCCGGAGCGGGGGCATTTTTGGCCCCAGCACTATAATTTGAACAATCTTGGTAGGGGTCCACTAGTTGAAGCTTCATACCAAATATCAAAGACCTGGACCTTGCGGTTTCAGAGAAGAAGATTTTTAAAGATTTTCCCTATATTAGCCCATGTAAAATCAAAGGGGCCCGGGGCGGGGGCATTTTTGGCCCCAGCACTATAATTTGAACAATCTTGGTAGGGGTCCACTAGATGTAGCTTCAGACCAAATATCAAAGACCTGGGCCTTACGGTTTCAGAGAAGAAGATTTTTAAAGATTTTCCCTATATAAGCCCATGTAAAACCAAAGGGCCCCGGAGCGGGGGCATTTTTGGCCCCAGCACTATTATTTGAACAATCTTGGTAGGGGTCCACTAGATGAAGCTTCAGACCAAATATCAAAGACCTGGGCCTTACGGTTTCAGAGAAGAAGATTTTTAAAGATTTTCCCTATATAAGCCCATGTAAAACCAAAGGGCCCCGGAGCGGGGGCATTTTTGGCCCCAGCACTATAATTTGAACAATCTTGGTAGGGGTCCAATAGATGAAGCTTCAGACCAAATATCAAAGACCTGGGCCTTGTGGTTTCAGAGAAGAAGATTTTTTAAGTTTTTGGTGAAAAAAATCTATTTTTGGCCCCAAAAACCTATATGTGCATCGGACCGAAACCATTTGAACAACTTTGAAAGGGGACCACCTAAGGATCATTCCTGTGAAATTTGGTCAAAATCCGATCAGTGGTTTAGGAGGAGATGTCGTTTAAAGAAATTGTTTACGGACGCACGGACGCACTGACGCACGGACGGACGGACGCACTGACGCACGACGGACGACGGACGAAAAGTGATCCCATAAGCTCACCTCGTCACTACGTGACGGTGAGCTAAAAACAAAAAAAAAAAAACAGGTAACCAGACCCCCCTGACCTTGAAAGGTCCGGGGGGGGGGTCTGGTTACCTGTTTTTCCAATACTGACATCGGCCCCGATAGCTCAGTTGGGAACGGGAGGTCACGGGTTCGATCCCGGGCCGCGACATACCAAAGTCGTTAACAATGGTACTAGCAGCTCCTCGCTTGGCACTCATATTTGCGGGGTAGAGCTAGGACTGGTCGACCCAGTGCCAGGATAATGTGACTGGGTGTGGTATCATGTAATGTGTCTGGGACATGATACTTCAGTGAGGCAGGCAGCACTATAAAAGTGAGCTCCATGTCGCAACCAGACACCGTCGTGGTATGACTGAAAATTGTTGAAAGCGACGTTAAATCCGAATTCACACACACACACACACGCACGCACGCACGCACGCGCACACACACACACACACACACACACACACTCCAATACTGACAATGTACAAGCTGGGAGCCAGCACATTAATGCAAATATGGTGAATACCATAAACAAGAAAAATGTCTGAGAGCATATTACGAAACCTGGGAAGGGACATGCTGGTTTTATTAATGACAGATTCAATCTGTCTATTCTTGCTGTGCTACACGTTTAAAGTAATTCAGACTTTTTCTTCCGGCTTTGACTGCCATAGAAATATGAGTCCGCACAAAATGTAGTCCGGTTTGGCGCAGTAATCAAAATTGTACAAGCGTATTATTTATCCTGTAAGCGCAATACAAACTTTTGAAGCAGACGACTTGACAATTCAGCATTCCATTTGAATCAGCCGCATCATGGGGAAGATTGTATACCCAGATCAATGCGGCGTCTGCTCAGCAGTCTGCTCAGGTTTTACACTGTTTTCTATCAGTGCTGTCAATATTTAATCCTTAAAGACCAGCCTGCTGTTGGACCAGGTCAGCTGTAGACAAGAATATTATTGGGTTTTCTTTCTGACTTTCGAGGTCAAGTTTAGGTCAGTTACAACTTAGGCGTATATTGACTTTGCGTGGAGAAATTGAAAAGAAAGGATGTCCCTGTCAACCCTGAAATATGGTACAGATAATTAGTGTAGGTCCTGTGATATAATTCTAGGTGCCATATATTTAGCAGAATGGACGAGCCCAACTTCAGTGATGGAAGAGTGCACTCCAGAAACCCAAGGCAGTGAATAAATCAAAGCACCGACAACACTCATGCCGATTGTCTCTTAATGCAGGCTGGTCATGAACGGGGACTTGGACTGATTCGTTTAAACTTAAGATGTTAGTTACTAATGCAAAAAAGTGTAGAACAAGATCAGCACCGTGTTGTGTGGCTTTTGAACTGAGTTTACATTGTTTGCCATATCCAACATTTGATTCATGTGCAGATTTTACAGATAACACTTACATGTACCCAACACTGACAGACCACGCGGCTATGTTTGGGTTGATTGTTTGGTTTTCGACCCGAAGTTGCTAATAAGGAAAGCACTTTCGTGCTAACGTCTACGTGACTATCACTGACTTGTCAGAATAACCTTTTGTCTTGAAGAAAATAGCCACAGTGAGATAAGGGTATTCCATAAGGCTGAAGAAGGTTATACTGGAATCATAGGGTGAGCTTGGCAAACAGTGTAGGCCAAGATCAGACGCTGCCGAACGCGTCTTCTTATCAAAATCTTCACTATTTGTTTGGATTTCAGAGTTAAATGAAACAGTTTAAATCTCAGCCCAGGTCTATTACTAAAACCTATACCCCACACTCTCAGTGCTTTGATTCTGAAACCAAACGATAACAACACACTTAGGCACCATGCCCTTTAGCTAAAAAGGTTAAATTAATCAACCGTGACGTCTGGTTACAGTCCGGCCACGTCGATCCTGTGCACCGCCCTCACACCAGTACGGATAGAAACCACATGATTAGGATCAAACTTTTGATGTGTAATGTAAGGTGGTGCCTAGAAAAGAAGAAACTGAACTTTGTTCTCAAAAAAAGCATTTAGTGAGAGCGTATTGCAACATCTTTCATTAAAGGATCGTAAACGTGCCCCTGGACAGTTAGAAACTGGTCAGAAAGCGGATGACGTTGACTCTGATTTTGGGTGCCACATGTGTGTGATCTATCGTCTATTGGCGCGACATTTTACTTTATACAGGAGACGCTAGTGGACGTCGACGTAGCGGAAGACCGACGTCCGTACGTCAAGATCGATTCGACAGTCAGACGCATATGCGAAACAGATTTTCGCCGGCAGCCGGTACACTGTACCTGTAGATAAACAAGGGGTTTCAACTACCAACTAATAAGCACTGACACTGATCGTCGCCCTTATGCGATGCACGTTTGAGAGCTAGACGACCCTGTCGCGACCAAAGTTAATGCGTCGACACAGTACGGAACACTTACGTTAGTGCATGAAATTCGTACTTTGGCGTCTAATCGACTGACATATGCGTTTCAGTGACAAATCGCACTTCAGCGTGAATCACGCCGGTTGTCGTTTCCGGGTGTTTCGACGTATAGGTGTGAGGTATACCGAGGCGACGCGTGCATAATAGAGCATGGCATATCGGGTGAAATAAGTGTAACTGTGTGGCGAGCTGTTGCGTCTAGTTAGCGAACGCAGCTTAGTGTCATTAAGAACATTCAAGATCATAGCTGAGACATGGATTGAACAGCGAGACGTTACATCAATCAAGTGCTTCGGCCTCACATGGTTCCATTTATTTGTTGACGCTCAAAATCCGGGATATCTTATCCAGCAGGATTACGAGCGGGCCAGCCTTTCTCCTCCGATCTCTTTCCCATAGAGTATCTTTGGGTAGAGGTGTTAACAACCGAACGGAAAAAACTGTTACTTATGGGCAGTAGCATTGTTAAAACTTGAATTTTAATGTTTGGTTTTGAAAACGTAAATAGTTTCTTTCAAATTTTAAAACATCGAATGGCGTTTCATAATACCACCGGTCTATAGACATCTGCAAACATATCATATATTTGAATTTGCAGAACTACCTTTCTAAATTTTAAGCTCTTTTTAGAAAGGTTTTCTGTAAGTTTTCACATTGTTATGATTTTCTCATAGAATCTGTCATTTCAGTGCCTTTGGCGCTTTGATTTTTTAAGTTATCTGCTCAAGATATAGAGAATACCAGGTGAGTGTCTTTTGATATCAAGTTTATCAGGCAAGACTTCGAGAACGCTTGTAGAATCGCGAGGCTTGCCTCGCGATTCTACTTGCGTTCTCGAAGCCGAGACTGTTACATTTGATAACAAATGACACGAATCTGGTATTCTATTTATCAGTTAATCCCCCTGTAACAATTTATGATCAGTTATCGATGGTCCTCAGTGGTCCGAACATTCCGCAGGTCGATATAGCTTGTATCAGCTGACCAAATTTTTCCTATCATATTTTTTTCAAGTAATTTTTCCATTTTGTCCAGTTATAGTAACATTTTTGACATTTTTTCTAATAGCCCGGTTCATTCATAAAAGTGTAATGTCATGTTGACGTGAAAAAGCTCACTTGTCCTGAGATAGCATATATCTTTATCAGGTCAATGTGCTGCAATGCAATTAATATAGAGGGTGACTGATAAAATATCTTGTTTGCACACCTTTTTATCTTGATCGCACAACATATTATCTTGTTTGCACAGCATATAATCTGGTTACACAACATATCATCTTGTTCGCTTAAAATAATATCTTGTTCACACAACATACGAGGGCCAGTCAATAAGTAACCAGCCTATCCCATTTCCAATTGACCGAGACACCCACGATTTTCATGCCTTGTTTCAATACACATTTTAGGCATGAGGGCAAAATTGCACCATTATCGTGTCATTCACTCATAAAATATTGAACGTCAAACATGGCTAGCGATGCAAAAAGCAAACTTTCCGTCAAAGTGGAGTACCGTGCTGTTGTTCGGTACTTGTATTTGAAAGGGAAAACAGGCCAGGAAATGCATTGCGAGTTGACCAATGTTAATGGGTCTTCTGCACCATTGTATGCACAAGTGGGGAATTCAGACACGGTAGAGCGTCTTTAGGAGACGAAACAAGGTCAGAACGCCCATTCACCTTATTTGCATTATCTGCTGGTTCCTAGTCTGAAGGTTATCAGAGTTGGAAAAACAGGTAACCAGATCCCCCCCCCTGACCTTTCAAGGTTAGGGGGGTCTGGTTACCTGTTTTTCCAATATTGGCAATGTGCAAGCTGGGAGCCAGCAAATAATGCAAATATGGTGAATGAAGGAATGTGTAACAAAGTACGGGATCTGGTGTACTCTGAGAGGTGAATTAAGGTAGAAAAAATAGCGAATGCATTTCACACGGTAGCGTTTCAACAATTTAACATGATCGCTTGGGTATGCGCAAGCTAACAATCCGTTGGTTCCGAAAATCCCTTAGCGACGTGCAAATGGCAACCAGAGCATCAGTAAACAGCGCGTTGTTGCAGCGGTTTAGGTCTCTCACGTCTGGTGACTGTTGACGAGACCTGGGTCCACTTTTGTTTTTGTTTGATTTGAGGTTTAACGTCCCCGTCAACACCGTAAAGGTCATTTTGGAGACGTTGCTTCCAATTTTGTGGGGCTTTTACCCGACAATGAGATGAAATGACATCTCAAGCCCTGTCGCCCAATGAAACCAATAGGGTTTATAAGCATGGACGGGCCGACTTGCACCGCTTTGCCTGGGCATGCTTTGATCCTCTAAGCGGTTTACCAGTACTCGTGTGCGGGTCGGTTTCAGCTCTGCGTGGAAGCATCATGCAGCCCATAAATTTCTTCAAGCCCCGATGGGCGGGGGCCGACCTGGGTCCACTATTATGAGCCATAGAATAAAACTCAAAGTGGCCAGTGGGTAGGACTCATTTAGCTGATTTGTATACCTGGAGATTTTCGAGGGAAGTTTAATGTAACTGACTATCTTGGTTATGTTCCAGAGCCCGCTTCAAATGAGCCATTCGCTTGTTTCAGAGCAGATGTTTAAAAATAATAGACCCATGTTCAGCTGTAATTAATTTTCTAGGATAAGCTTATAATAATATACTTAGTTATCATATGACGTTGCGTCTGAGACTGTAATAACGCCGTGTAATAAATTCGATAATCCACAAGTGGATTAAATATGCAAATTAGTTAGATACGCCCCATAACGTTACAGGTACCACGTCCTTAAGGACGTCGCGTTTACTTATGGTAAACTACTGACAATTTTGTTAAAAAATAGAGAATAAAACGCGTTTTAAATGCCATATGATAAATAGAATATTGCATTCGTGCGCATGTTTGTTTGTTTGATTTGAGGTTTAACGGCCCGTCAACACTGTAAAGGTCATTTTGGAGACGTTGCTTCCAATTTTGTGGGACTTTTACCCGACATAGAGATGAAATGACATCTCAAGCCCCGTCGCCCAATGAAACCAATAGGGTTTGTGTTATCAAATTTATTAAAGGGATAAAATGATCGGTGACGCCTCTCATTTTATCTCTTTTCCTTAACTCGTTTAACAATACATGAACACTCCTGTAAGACCCTCAATATGGACGTTGTTTACAAAGTGCGGTGTAAGACGCCAAGTTCTGCAACGGAAGGTCAGGTGGTTTTTCTCCGGGTACTCCGGTTTTCGCCCACCTCTGATTAACGATCGGCTCGATATGAGTGAAATAATCTTGAAAGGGCCGTAAAACCCAAACAAAACAAACAAACAAATACAAAGTGCGACATGAGAAAAGGGCCCTTAGCACACTATATATATATTATGCGTTATCCAAGTGCGCGTGCGCAGATAAATCGTGATATACGCCTCACTTCTAACATGAACTTCCTGTGTATGGATAGAACTGCGAACGGCAAAGGCTATGGCGAGCCTGTGCTCATGCACAGGCTCGCCTTTGCCTTTCCTGTTCGCCTAGACAATAAGTGTCTTTTTCTCATGCGCTGGCCCAAAACACAACTTACCGTGGGATAGTCTAGATAGAAGAAAGTTTCTAAATTGTGGTAGAGGTTTGGATCTACTCCGACTAAAGGTTTTATGATTGACACACCCTGTATATCTTCTGGACACAGAGGAGGCGGGGCCTTATGAAGTTTGTTCCTGCTGAAACACAAGATATATATACATAAAGGTCTTTACTTTGTTTGCTCCAAGACATATCTTTTCTGGCAAAAGAATGTGTACTGTACTGATAAGCCTGCCGAGGAAAAGTGTGGCTAGGTAAACCGACTGACTCGATATGATCTAAATAGTGTTGACTGGGCCGTTAAATCTCAGTACAAACATACATTCTGGATACTGGGGAGGCCGAGCTTTATTTCCTCCAACACAGAAGAGCGTATGAGCCGCGCCAAACCAAAACGAGGCCTCAAACATTTGCGCCGGGTGCATGCCACTCACAACAATTGTCGTCTGCTTTGTTGCTTGCTGGTTACTTTAAAAGTCATTGCCGCAAACTGTGTAGACCCAGATCAGACTGCTCCTGTTTTGACTGTATCCAAGTTAACAAGAAAATCGGCAGACGACATTTTCAGATGCAGTTTTTCTTGGCATCTTAACCCAGCAGACACACGTCGCAAGGACAACGTCACGACGTTGCACCGACGTTGATGTGACGTTGCATAAGTCATGATGTTGCATAAGTCATGATGTTGCACCGACGTCAATGTGACGTTACAATTACGTCATGTGCCTGCTGGTGTGGTTTATCTATTCGGTCAGTTGGTCTCACTGAGGCGATTCTAAAAGGAAAGAATTGAATTCTTTCCTTTTACCCTTTTTATACCAAATGGAATCTTCCTCCTCATATATAACAGGAGTGCATTTCAAAATTTAGGGGTGTCAGGTTGTGTTTTCTTCAACATTTATTCGGGAAATGGCTTCAATTTTGCAAACAGTGTAGGCCTTGATTAGACGCCGCATGATCTGAACTTGCACTGTTTGCCAATGTGCCCCTTTAGGGGTTTCTGGTACTGGATGGGTTAAGAGAACATCATTTTTTTTTCAGTGGGACTGAGCCTATAGAAAAGCGAACAGGAAGTGCCAAACGTTACCTTCCTTTTAAAAATGGTGGTGGTGGTGGTGGTGGTGTGTGTGTGTGGGGGGGGGGGGGGTGCTCGGAGTTCCGCTTCCCCTTCAACAAGACACAGCCGGTTATTTGAACGACACGTCAACCCTTGTGGGTCATTTTGTGTCGTCTCCCAGAGAAAGGGAGAAATGAGATAGAAGAGGAGACGAAAATGAGGACAAAGAGGCAAATGAATGGGAGTGTAGAAACAGAAGAAATAACAACATTTCCCCTCTACCCATACCTGCTGCAAGGATAAGCCAATATCAGTTGGACGCCCCGATAACACCTTTGTTCCCAGTTGCGCCTACACTCTTTCGCTAGAAACTGACAAATGTCCTTCATGAATCAGAGAGAGACAGAGAGACAGAAAGAGATAGCTAATAGCAAAACTGACCATTTATTAGAGAGAGAGAGAGAGAGAGAGAGAGAGAGAGAGAGAGAGAGAAAGAGAGAGAGACAAAAAATATTTCATGATCAGTATTCATGAAAGGCGGTGAAATGGCCGGCCCGGCGGAGATCGACGCGACATCAGTCGGACGCGCATCCGACGGAGCCACCGAGGCCGACAGACCACTTCCAGCTGGGCGCCCTGAACGAAAAATTCGCCTATCCAACCGTGGTAACAGACAATGACGACATTAACTCGAACACTGACGGCGAACACCGACGGCGAACACCGACGGCTTGTTTACCATGGCTAAATCGAAGCCATTCTTTCCGTGCAGGCACATGGCGTAATTGTGACGTCACACCAACGTCGGTACAACGTCAAGACGTTTATGCAACGTCACATCCACGTCGGTGAAGTTGCACCGTCGTTGATTTGACCTTGCCCTAGCGACGTTTGCCTGCTGGGTTGGTACATGGGGAATTCTTACCGCAGCTCGAGAGTGGGGGGATAATTTAGGAATGTATGTTGTGTGTACTCATCGGGTACACACGACATACCTTTATTTCATATTTATTATCAAAAAGATATAATTAACAGGTGTGTGTGTGTGTGTGTGTGTGTGTGTGTGTGTGTGTGTGTGTGTTGGTGGGGTGGGGGAGGGATGACTTATTTCCGTGACTTGGGACTGGGCTATTTTGAAGTCTGTTATTTGTGAAAATGTTGAAAATATGTCTGTGACTTGTGACAGAGGTATTGTCTGTGATCTGTGATGACCCAATTCAATTCCTGAAAGAATTTAAATGATTTTAATGATTCTCTGTGATCCGTGATTCACAAAAAAAGATTTGGCTCCTTGCGGAGGGAGTGGGGAAGGGCAGACCCAACTTTCTGGTAATAAATATAATTCTCTACCTCCGTTGCTGTTTATGCTTCTTATCATTTTATTAATCAGTTTACCACAATCAATATTGATGCCTGTGGGTAGGTGTGTGAGTGTCTGATGACTTCAGTACATTTCCATTACACCTAAATTTTCCCCATTATGCCTCAAGGCATAATGGGGAAAATTTAGGTGTAATGGAAATGCACTGATAAGGCATAATGGGGAAAATTTAGGTGTGATGGAAATACAAAATGTACACTGAAAATCATGACAAAACGGTCATCAGACACTCTCATCTACCCACAGCCATTAGGCATAATGGGGAAAATTTAGGTGTAATGGAAATGCACAGAAAATCAGGAAACGGTCATCAGACACTCACACACCTACCCACAGGCATCAATATTGATTGTGGTAAATGATTAATAAAATGGTACACCTCTCATGAAGTCATTGGAATTCGATTGTATACCTGACAGATGTCGCATCCCATTCAGTTAAAAAACGAAAGAAAAACAGAACATGTGGCTTACCCATAAATTATCGCCAGAATATGTATAAACCAGTTTAAAAATACGTAAAGTATGAATAAAAACACAGAAACCGAAAAAATCAAAGCCTGGGCCACTGTCATAGTATCCTTATTTTTCCGCAAAGAGAAAAAGCAACAACACACGCACACTACTTAATTGTTCTCCATGCTTGAACGGCTCAACATCCTGAACAAAAAACGACAATATGAGATGTGCGACCGCCAAAGCCTCAGACCAGCCTGCGAATATAGAAAGTCTTTTCAGAGTTTTGTATTGTCGCTCAGTGGGCAGTTGGACATCCATAGAAGGCGCATATGGCATCAGCCTGTGCATCTGCATGACTATCAGAATCTTTGCTGGTAGCGCATGTTGTTGTTTATGTTTTGTTGCTTTCAAGTCAAGTGATGAAAAATCTATACGCCGCATCCAATATTCATGTGTAAGCGGACAAAAATGTGTACCCGATTTTGAAATGCATCGGTGATTCATGTTTTATTCTTTTTTTCTTTTTTTTTTCTTTTATACTATAGGTTAGGATGACATGGGCGATATTTTTCCTCATTTCTGTACTGATTTATATACATTGTTGGCACGCCTAGTTGTAGTGAGTGAGTGTTTGAGTTTTACGTCCCACCAACAGCCATTACGAGAACACACCTATATAATTTTGACCCCCTCATACCCCAATTTTATATAGTAAAACCGGGGTTTAAGGGAGTATACATTATTATACCCGCTTTTTTTGGAAAAAAAAAAACCGGGTATATTATTTTCGTCACGGATGTCCGTCCTTCCGTCTGTCACGTTTCTTGTGAATGTAACTACTTTTTTTTTTTCTTTACCTACAGTGACCAATCTTGGTACTTACATTGCTTGGGGACTGCAGATGTGCATATAGGTGTCGAAATTTTCATCTGACCCCCTGGGGTCATGGGGTGAGGTCAAAGGTCAAATTTCTAAGAAAAGGCTTGTTCATAGGAAAAGCGGGTATTTGCGATGGTATACCATCGACTGCTGCTCTAGTTTTTCTTATTTCTGCTCAAAAACATGGAGTGTGGGTACTTGAAAGAACCGCCTCGTCGAGGCGGTTCTATCCAGTCCCCGCAATCTATGTTTTGAGCAGAAATAAGAGAAAAAATCACAATTTTTCATCTTAAAATTTCTAATTTTTGGCATGTTTTCGTAATGTAAGGTCACACGGAGACTAGACAACGGTTTAAAGACCCATCCGAAAGTCTGGAGAAGCCCGTGATCGATCCTGCGATCCCTGGTTTACAAGGCGAGTAGCGGAACCGCTACTCCACGGAGGCTTCTCCTTACGTTGAAGAAGAAATAAGAAAAATAAATAGCGACCACTGTACAGGGACCAGTTCATTACGATAACACATCCGTAAAACATTATGCATTCTTTCATATCTCCAAAATGGCGACTTTTCAGATGAAAATTTTTTATATATGTCTTATTTTTACTCACAACATTGGTTGTGGGTGCTCGTTAGAACCGCCTCATTGAGGCGGTTCTAACGAGTACCCACAACCTATGTCTTGGAGCAGAAATAGAAAAAATAGTGTATACCCCGTAAACCCCAGTTTTTTCTACATAAAGTGGGGTTTAGGGGGTGTTCATTTCACGGACTTGTTCACGTGATGTGTTCAATGCATCGTAAGTGGTCACATTGATAACTGTTCTAGCAAGTTCAATATACAAAAAGTTTGGTATTTTTGCTGAAAAAATGTGAGCAGCTTTCGCATCTGCCAAAGCTGCTCACATTTTTCAACAAAAATATTAGCGTATTTGCCATAATAAATGATCAAAGTTTTAACGATATGTTAACTAAAGACGTCGTTAGTTGCGAAAAACAGGTCCCTGGTCAACGCGACTGTACTAAATAAGTATAAAATTGGATTTTTTTTTTTCTTAATTTTTGTATGAAACCCTGGTAACAGTTGTTACCTGTATAAAGAGGACAGGGCTATCTATCAGCGTTGCGTGTTGTATAAAGAGGACAGGGCTATCTATCAGGGTTGCGTGTTGTATAAAGAGGACAGGGCTATCTATCAGGGTTGCGTGCTGTATAAAGAGGACAGGGCTTTCTATCAGGGTTGCGTGCTGTATAAAGAGGACAGGGCTATCTATCAGGGTTGCGTGCTGTATAAAGAGGAAAGGGCTATCTATCAGGGTTGCGTGCTGTATAAAGAGGACAGGGCTATCTATAAAGTACTGACTGGTCCATGTGCCTCGTGGTGTCTGATCAGGGCCTACAGTTTGCTTAAAATACTGGAATTTCACAGCCTCCTGAGTCTCCATGCAGGACTATTTCCCAAGCCTACGCTCAGAGACAATTGACCAATCAGTGCTGTTAACGCTTTATGTCAAATACATGCCAAATATGAAGGATCTATCTCAAACGGTTCAAAAGTTATGACTAAGTAGGTCACAGGTAAACTTCTTGCATGAATGGGAAAGCCTTGTCACAAGGAACCTACCAGCCAAATATGAAGGCTCTATAACACAACTTATATATTTGGCCACAGACCAAATGACCAACCGATCGACTTTTTGATTCGACATGACCCATATTCGAACTTGACCCAGATATTGCCAAGATAATCATTCTGGGCAATTTTTTTTTTATCATCGGACCAAAACTGTGGCCTCTATAGTGTGTTCATAAGGTTTTCCTATGATTTGACCTACTGACCTACTTTTTGGCCCGAAATGACCCATATTCAACCTTTACCGAGATGTTATCAAGATGATTATTCTGCGCAAGATTGATGATGATTGGACCCGCAAAGTTTGGCCTCTAGAGTGTTCACAAAGTGTTTCTATGATGGGACCTACTGACCTACTTTTTGATCCGACATGGCCCATATTCAAACCTGACCGAGATATTGTCAAGATAATCTTTGTGGGCAAGTTTTATGATGATTCGACCAAAACTGTGGCCTCTAGAGTGTTCACATGGTTTCTCATGATGATTTGACCTGCCGGCCTACTTTTTGACCCAACATGGTCCATATTCGAATTTGACCGAGATATTGTTCAGATGATCATTCTGAGCAAGCCTGATGATGATCAGACCAAAACTGTGCCCTCTAGTGTGTTCACAAGGTTTCCAATGATTTGACCTACTGACCTAAATTTTGACCCGACTTGACCCATATTCGAACTTGATAGAGATATTGTAATGATGATTATTCTGAGCAATATTGATGGTGATCAGACCAAAACTGTGGCCTCTATAGTGTTCACAAGGTTTTTCTATGATTTGACCTACTGACTTATGTTTTGGACCGACATGACCAATATTCGAACTGGACTGAGATATTGTCAAGATGATCATACTGAACAAGTTTGATGATGATCGGAATAAAACTGTGACCTCTAGTGTGTTCACAAGTTTTTTTCTATGATTTGACCTACTGACCTTGTTTTTGACCCGATGTGACCCATATTTGAACTTGACCGAGATATTGTCAAGGTGATCATTCTGAGCAAGTTTGATGATGATCGGATCAAAAATGTGGACTCTAGTGTGTTCACATGGTTTTTCTATGGTTTGACCTACTGGCCTACTTTTTGACCCGACATGACCCATATTCGAGCTTGATCGAGATATTGCCAAGATGATCATTCTGAGCAAGTTTGATGATGATCGGACCAAAACTTTGGCCTCTAGTGTGTTCACAAGGTTTTCTGTGATTTGACCTACTGACTTCTTTTTGACTCAACATACTTGACCAAGATATTGTCATGAGTAAAAGAGTAAGTACGTTAGAAGTATCGAAAATTGTCAATTGCGAAGCCGTAAAACGAAATTTCCGACCGTAAAACCGCCGATTTACCTCCCTAAATGACAAGTTTGAATACAGTTGTCCCCTAATCAATTGCTCAACAAATCTTCACTCACTAGAGCTGATCTACTTCCAGTCTAACACATTAACCCTTGTCCTGCTGTGCCCGGGTAAGCCTTATCTTTGAAACAATGTAGATCCAGACCAGATCTGATCAGGATCTTCACTGTTTGCCATCCAGTTCATTAATTTGTTGCAATAATTTGCATCAAGTAATCTGATTGGCTGATAATCAGTGGTGGGTGTGACATATTTAAATAATCAGCAGGACAAGGTTTAAAAACGACAAAGTTTTGTTGTTTCCTTTTGTAGCATTTTAGATAGGCCTACGAGAAGATGCTGTTTCATTGACGGACACCACCTAACGTCAATGAATCTACGAACGACCAAAAAACGTTATGGCGTCAGACACCACTTCTCTGTGATTTATTTAAGAAATGAAATTTATTTTTCTGGAGTTCATGGAAGTATGAACGCAGTGGGTCGCGTGCAAAGTAAATGAACCCCGAATGGGTTCATGTAAACTTTGCTCGTGACCCATTGTCGTTCATACTTTCATGAAAAGCAGAAACATTAAGTTTATTTTTTATATTTACATTATTTGCCCCTCATCAATGGGCGAAAAAATGCTTGTAGGGCAAACTTTTAAAGCTGAACAACATTTACACGCTGTTCTCCTATTGGTTTCATTGGGCGACAGGGCTTGAGATGTCATTTCATCTCAATGTCGGGTAAAAGTCCCACAAAATTGGAAGCAACGTCTCCAAAATGACATTTACACTGTTGACGGGGACGTTAAACCTCAAATCAAACAAACAAACAAGCAAACAAACGCACGCGTCGCCTCGGCATACCTTACACATGTACGTCGAAACACCCGGAAAAGACAATCGGCGTGATTCACACTGAAGAGTGCGATTTGTCACTGAAACGCATATGTCAGTCGCTTAGACGCCAGTTTACGTATTTCATGCACTAGCGTAAGTGTTCCGTACTGTGTCGACGCGTTAACTTTGGTCACGACGGGGCGTCTAGCTCTCAAACGTGCATCGCATAAGGGCGACGATCAGTGTCAGTGCTTATTAGTCGGTAGTTGAGACCCCTTGTTTATCTACAGGTACAGTGTAGCAGCAGCCGGCGGAAATCTGTTTCGCATATGCGTCTGATATTGACGTACTGACGTCGGTCTTCCGCTACGTCGACTAGCGTCTTCTGTATATAGTATTCTATTCTATTCTATAGTAAGATGTCGCTCCAATAGACGATAGATCACACACGTGGCACCCAAAATCAGAGTCAACGTCATCCGCTTTTCGACCAGCTTCTTACTGTCCATGGCACGCTTACGATCCTTTAATGAAAAATGTTGCAATACGCTCTGACTTAATGCTTTTTGAGAACAAATTTCAGTTTCTTCTTTTCTAGGCACTACCTTAAATTACACATCAAAAGTTTGATCCTGAACATGTGGTTTCTATCTGTACTGATGTGAATCTGGTGCACAGGATCAACGTGGCCGGACTGGTAACCAGACGTTGCGGTTGATTGATTTAACCTTTTTAGCTTAAGGGCACGGTGCCTAAGCGTGTTGTAATCGTTTGGTTTCAGAATCAAAGCACTGAGAATATGGGGTCTAGGTTGGAGTAATAGTCCTGGGCTGAAATTTAAACTGTTTCATTTAACTCTGAAATTCCAAACAAATAGTGAAGATTTTGATAAGATGCGCTCTGCAGCGTCTGATCTTGGTCTACACTGTTTGCCAAGCTCACCCTATGATTCCAAGATAACCCTCTTCCGTCTAATGGAATACCTGATCTCACTGCGGCTATTTTCTACAAGACAAAAAGTTATTCTGACAAGTCAGTGATAGTCACGTAGACATTAGCACTGAAGCCCTTTTCTTATTAGCAACTTCAAGTCGAATGCCAAACAATCAACCCAAACATAGCCGCGTCGTTTGTCAGTGTTGGATACATGTAAGTGTTATTTGTAAAATCTGCACACGAATCAAATGTTGGATCTGGCAAACAATGTAACTTTAGACCAAACGCCACAGGACACGGCGCTGATCTTGTTCTACACTTTTTGCATTAGTTAAACGAATCAGTTCAAGTCCCCGTTCATGACCAGCCTGTATTTAGAGACAATCGGCATGAGTGTTGTCAGTGCTTTGATTTATTTCTGGCGTGCACTCTTCCATCCGATGATCACTGAAGTTGGGCTCGTCCATTCTGCTAAATATATGGCACCTAGAATTATATCACAGGACCTACACTAATTACCTGTACCATATTCCAGGGTTGAAAGGGGCAGCCTTTCTTTTCAATTTCTCAACGCAAAGTCAATATACATCTTAGTTGTAACTGACCTAAACGTCAGAAAGAAAACCCATTAATAGTCTTGTCTGCAGCTGACCTGGTCCAACGGCAGGCTTGACTTTAAAGGTTAAATATTGACAGCACTGATAGAAAACAGTGTAAAACCTGAGCAGTCGTCGCCAAACCCGTCGCATGATGCAGCTGATTTATATGAAATGCTGAATCGTAAGATAAAATCGGCAAGTCGTCTGCTTCAAAAATTTTTATTACGCTTAGAGGATAACTAATACGCTTGTACAATTTTGATTACTGCGCCAAAGCGGACCACATATTGTGCGGACTCATATTTCTATGGCGGTTAAAGCCGGAAGAACTGAAGCCTGAATTACTTTAAACGTGCAGCACAGCAAGAATAGACAGATGGAATCCGTCATTAAAAAATAATGTATACCCCTGTAAACCCGAGTTTTATTTTTATAAAAGTGGGGTCAAAGGGGATAAAAAATTATACAGGAGTGTTTTCGTGATGTAATATTTTACGGTTATACGGGATAAACATTTAAAGGAGACATCTTTTTCAGTAGTATTTCTCCCTTTAAGGGGAATTGGAACACCTGGCACATTTTCAATGCCATTTTTCAAATGGAGACAACTTTTGGAACTTCCTGTTCGCTTTTCTATAGGATCAGTCCTTCTGAAAAGGGGGTCTAATCTTAAAGGAAACCCCTATTGACGTGCGAGACAAAAATACTTTTGCAGGAATTGCCTTCCCTGAAGGTGTTCCCATTCCCTTTAATTGGCGACATAGTGCGTTTTTTCACATCTCTAAAATGGCGACTTTTCTGATGAAAAACCTTGATATTTTTATTAATTTTATCGCAAAAAAATAGATTGTGGGTGCTCCTTAGAACCCCCTCATTGGTTCTAACGAGTACCCACACCATATGTCTTGGAGCAGAAATAAGAATAATAATGTATACCCCGTAAACCCACGTTTTCTCTATATAAAGTGGGGTTTATGGGAGTGGTGCTCATTTCACGGACTTGTTTACTTGATGAAACATATAGCATTACAAGACAGCTAACAGAAAGTCACAAAACATAATTGTCGACCACACACACGCACACACACACGCGCGCGCGCGCCCTGCGGAGAGAGAGAGTTTGTTTGATTTGAGGTTTAACGTCCCCGTCAACACTGTAAAGGTCATTTCGGAGACGTTACTTCCAATTTTGTGGGACTTTTAACCGACACTGAGATAAAATGACATATCAAGCCCTGCCGCCCAATGAAACCAATAGGGTTTATTAGCATGGACGGTCCGCCTCGCACCGCGGTTCCTGGACAGGTTAGATCCTCTAAGCGGTTTACCAGTACTAGTGTGCGGGCCGGATTCAGCTCTGCGTGGAAGCATCATGCAGCCCATATATTTCTTGAAGCCCCTATGGGCGGGGCAATGAGAGAGAGAGAGAGAGAGAGAGAGAGAGAGAGAGAGAGAGAGAGAGAGAGAGAGAGAGAATGCTCCTGTTTCGTTATTCCGCGGGTATCTTTGTTAACAGTGGCTCTATTCCACCTGGGGGAACACAGATCAATTACATAACCCATAAATGACACATAGAATCTTCTTCCTACATTTGCACAGGTCTATTTCAAATTCTAACTCAATTCTTTGAAGTTTTTACAAACACCATTTTACTCTGAGCAAACAGTATAGGGCCTGTTTAGTTTGCGGCGTCACGGTTAACCCATTTAGTACCAGAAACCCCAAAACGGGTACCCTGGCAAACAGAGTGCAGGCCCAGATCAGACGCCACAGAACGCGGCGTCTGACCAGGGCCTCCACTGTTTGCAACAAGTTCGGCCATTTTCCAAATAAACTTTGATGAAAACACAACCTGGCACCCTAAAATTTTGGAATGGACTCTTGCTATATATAAGGAGGAAGATTCCATTTGGTACAAAAAGGGTTAAACAGTGTTTCTTTTTGGACGCTAGGCTCATAAGGGATAATCTCAGTGATGTATACAACAATCGATATTTCATTAAACAACAAAAACATCATCCCTGCAAATTAAGGAGAATGGGAACACCTTCAGGGGAGGCAACACCTTCAAAAGTATTTTTGTCTCCTATGTCAATAAGGGTCAACTTTTAAAGGAAAGAATTTGCTCCTGAGGAGCAAATTCTTTATTTTAAGAGTAGACCCCGTTTTCAGTGGGACAGGGCTTATAGAAAAGCGAACAGGAAGTCCATCCAGAAAGTTGTCTCCCTTTGAAAAATGGAGGAAAAAATCTACCAGGTGTTCCCATTCTCTTTAAAAATTGATTTTAGTAAATTAATGTGTGAAGCATGGTGAAAATGTCATTTCAGGAAAGTGATTACAGCCCGCATTTCTTCCGCTTTTTTACACGGGAAAAATCTTCCGAAGCTTAAAAAGAGCAGTTTTTTTCCTGTAATCTAGGGTTACACTGAAATGGGGATGGATGCGTTCCTTAGGAGCAAATTCTTTTCTTTTAGAGTCAAATCCCTATTAATAATTAGATGTTAGGTATGAACCCATAAACGGTTGGGTGGGTAGAGGGGGTGAGGATTACCCTGGAGAATTAGACATTTTTGAAAATCGGGAGTCTCATTTCCTACAAGTGCGTCACAATTTCGAGTCGCAGAATAATTCTTATTAAGGGGAATGAGAACACCTTCAGGGTAGGCAACTCCTGCAAAAGTATTTTTGTCTCCCATGTCAGTACGGGTCAACACTTAAAGGAAAGAATTTGCTCCTGGTGAGTAAATTCTTTCCTTTAAGAGTAGACTACCCCTTCTCAGTGGGTCAGGGCCTATAGAAAAGCGAGCAGGAAGTCCCGAAAGTTGTCTCCCTTTGAAAAAATGGCGGAAAAATTGCCAGGTGTTTCCATTTCCCCTTTAAGGTGGGCATGAAAGTTTGAACATATTTTTTTTTCAGAGAATAACACGAAACTACGCCTATACAGTTTTGCCCCCATTCATCCCCAATTTTATATAGTAACACTGGGGTATGGTAAATTAAGGAACGTAGTGGACTTAGTACCCTTGGCTCGCGAAGATGGTAAACCCCAGTGTTACCTAACCTAACCCCTTAGATGGGTCTTCGCGAGCCAAGGGTACTAAGTCCACTACGTTCCTTAAGGAACGTAGTGGACTTAGTACCCTTGGCTCGCGAAGATGGGGGTTTACAGGAGAGTATGTTATTTTTCTTATTTTGGCTTAAAATCATAGATTGTGGGTACTCGTTAGAACCACCTCACCGAAGCGGTTTTAAAAAAAGTATCCATAATCTATGTTTTAAGCAGATATATGAACAAGAGGGCCAAGATAGCCCTGTATCGCTCAGCCGTGGACCAGAAATTATTAGCGATGTTTAGAAAAAAGAAACGGTGAAGAAAGGCAAGACATTGTTGATATAAACACGAGCGTATCGTTGTTCGTATATAGTTGTGTTTAACCAGTTGAACCCCAAGGATATAACTTGAAAGTCTAAGATGAAGTTCAAAATTTCAAACACCTGGGCCTTCCGGTTTCAGACAAGAAGATTTTTAAAGGTTTTCCTTATATAAATCTATGCAAAGCATGTGTGCACCGGGAAGGGGACGTTTTTGGCCTCAAATTTGAACAATCTTGGTAGAAGTTCACTAGATGAAGCTTCAAACCATATATACTCACTCTCAAAAGAAACGATACATAGATTTGAAAGGGAAAAAATAATTGAAAACATAATAATGATCAATCCTTTACATGTATAATGAAAATGTAGACTTTTATGGTACATTTCATCCAAAATTCCTAAAATTTGAACAGCATCTAATTCCATTAGAAAGTACGAAGTCTCGTAGGGGTCACATCAGAATTTACACAAAAGTCAATAACGTGTATGCCCACCATTTGCATCTCTGACTGCAGTACAACGACGCCTCATTGACCGGATAAGTGTCTGGATTTGGTTCTGGGGTATCGCGTTCCATTCCTGGTTTAGAAAAAGTTCAAGCTGGGCTAACGTTGCAGGTTGACGACGTCTAATGCGGCGATCCAGAACATCCCACAGATGTTCTATTGGCGAGAGGTCTGGAGATTTTGCGGGCCAAGGGAGAACATTCACTTGCTGCTGCTGGAGGTAGTCAGCACAGACACGAGCCGTGTGACATCTGGCGTTGTCTTGCTGAAATAACGTCAGCTGTCTGTTAGCGTTCATCAGCGGAACAACAACTGGTGCCAGAATCTCGTCCCGATAGCGTACTCCAGTCAAGTTTCCTCGCACAACAACAAGCTGGGAACGATGGTGGAAAGAAATGGCACCCCATACCATCACGCTACCGCCTCCGTAACGGTCTACTTGACGCACACAGGCGTCAGCAAAACGTTCACCGCGTCTTCGGTAAACCATCACTCGTCCATCCTTGCGTTCCAAAAGAAACCTTGATTCGTCGCTGAATAGAACCGTGTTCCACTGTTGCTGAGTCCAACGAATGCGCTGACGTACCCACTGTGCCCTATTAAGACGGTGACGTCGATTAAACTTTGGTCCATTGTATGGGCGCATTGCTCTGATACCGTGTTCAGCCAATCTCCTCCGAACTGTTGATGCACTTATTCTGTTGTTGTTTTGTCCCCGTGTTGCCGCACTAGTTGTTGTGGCCATAAGAAAACGATTACGTAAATGTGACGTCCGAATGTGACGGTCCTGAGCACGTGTTGTTACGCGAGGCCTGCCTGAGCGGGGTCGATCAGCAACTAATCCTGATGTTCTGTAGCGTGCTACAAGACGTGTGATAGTCAAACGCGAGACACCAAACTGAGCTGCGACGTCAGCTTGACGTCTTCCAGATTCAAGCATCCCAATGGCTCGCCATCTCTGATTTTCATTCAGCCGTGGCATTTCGCTTCAATTCAAATTCTTAATTTTAGGTGTTTTTTCTTCGTTTGGGTACAAGTCCTTCACAAAACATTCGAAGTTTTCCCTATACATGTATTGGGATATGCTCGAATCGGGCTGCACGTGCAAATCGTTAAAATCGACTTAGCAGGCAATCGGACTGTCCGATATGGTTCAAAAGCCACCACACTCCAGCTAGACGTCATATACAACGAATTTTTATGTCATTTGAATCTGTAATTTGGTTGTTTTGAAAATATTTTCACTTTAATCTTGTATCGTTTCTTTTGGGAGTGAGTATATATCAAAGACCTGGGCCTTCTGGTTTCAGACAAGATTATAAAAGCTTTTCCCTAAATAAGTCTATGTGAAACATGTTGGCCCTGGGGCGGGGCCCTTTTGGTCACAAGGCTATAATTTGAACAACCTTGGTAAAGGTCCTCTAGATAGAGACATTTTTTAAAGGTTTCTCAAATTCAAGTCTATGTAAAACATGTGGGCCCCGGGGCAGGCCCCAAAGCTATAATTAGAACAGTCTTGGTAGAGGTACACTAGATGAAGCTTCATACAAAATACTTGGGCCTTCTAGTTTCAGGCAAAAAGATTTTTAAGGGTTTTCGCTATATAAGTCTACGTAAAACATGTGGGCGCCGGAGTGAGGCCATTTTTAGCCCCAAGGCTAAAATTTGAACAACCTTGATAGAGGTCCACTAGATGAAGCTTCATACCAAATATCAAAGGCCTGGGCCTTGCGGTTTAAGAGAAGATTTTTTTTTAAGTTTTCAGCTAAAAATCTAATCCGGTGAGCTATATGTGCAATGGACCGGAACCATTTGAACAACTTTGAAAGAGGACCAACTCATGTGAAGTTTGGTCAAAATTCAATCAGTGGTTCAGGAGATGTCGTTTGAAGAAATTGTTTATGCACGCATTGGCGCACGCACGGACGGACTGACGACAGACAAAAAGTGACCACAAAAACTCACCTTTTAACTACCTGACAGGTGAGCTAAAATATCAGATTTTTTTTATTGAAAATGTTTATCTATTTATTTATTTATTTTGTGGTAAAATGTTCAGTTCATTTGAAAAAGTCGTACTAATAACTTAGTCATTGTGTTATATCCAGTTCTATAGCATTGGGATTATTTCAATGACTAATCCACAGGGTATTCCCGCTACTGCCTACCCATTCCTGTCGGAAAACATTAACCCATTTAGTACCGGAAACCCCCAAACGGGCACCCTGGCAAACAGTGCAGGCCCAGATCAGACGCCACAGAACGCGGCGTCTGATCAGGGCCTCCACTGTTTGCTAAAAGTTCAGTCATTTTCCAAATAAATTTTGAAGAGACACAACCTGACACCCCTAAATTTTAAAATGTACTCCTGCTATATGTAAGAAGGAAGATTCCATTTGGTACAAAAATGGTTAATTAAAGTATTTCCACTGAAGGTGTATCCATCATCCTTAAACCAAACCAATTAGAGGACATGAAATCCAAAAACCAAATGCGCTGAAATGAGTAAATCTTATAAGTAGTTTAGGTCGTAGTACCAAAACGTTAATCCAAAATCATTAGTCCATAGACAAAATGACAAATATCAATGTTCAGATCAACAGACATGGACTCCAGAAGAAAGTAATCAGGCGTCCACGGATAGTAAGCATTACTTGGTAAGCAAGTTTCGCCCACCATGCCCATCGACCCAAACGAAGAAAGGGTGTAAATGCCGAGAAGGGTATGTCCGAGATTTTGGAAGTCTTCCTATGGCTTTCCATTGGCAAACATATCAGGAATAATTCTGGAAATGGCCACATTGTACGGATCAACAAGATCATGGTGCCTCCCATAGAACTTCTTTAGTGTTGATACCAGTTTGGTTTTTTGATACCCCTGGCATAACGACCTTTATAAAAACTTTAAAAGTTTCAGAATACATATATATATATATATATATATATATATATATATATATATATATATATATATATTTGTATGTGTCAATATACTACCAATGTTAAATGCCAAAGTGTGTATGTTAGGTTTTCAAAATTATACATTCATAAACTGATCAAAGTTGGAAGTTTTCAAAAGAAATATAGAGTGGTAGAGCGTCCGCTTCGGGAATGGGAGGTCGCGGGTTCGATCCCCAGCCGCGTCATTACTGAAGCGTGAAAAATAGCACTAGGCGCTCCCTTGACTGACGCTCGCATTAGCTGGGGTAGTCCTAGGAAGATAATGAACGCAGGTAAGTATTTTTAAAGGATACTTTTTTTTCGAAGCAGTGAAAGCTCTACAGAGCTTATGTTATTTGTTTCGGATATGCGACGTTAAATAATATAAACAAGAATTCCGCAGAAGGCGGCGTCGCACCTGCTGGGGGCAAAAGTCATAGAAGCCACAATCAGCATGTTGTTATTAATTAATTAAATTTCATAGCAGTTGATAGTTGATGTAAAATGTGTCAAAGTCACTGGACCAAAAATATACGTGCCAAATCAGTACAATGAGGAGAAGTACTATGCAAAGTTTGGTGGCTGTAGGCCATTTATTTTAGGACATTTTGAACATTGACGTAAAAAGTCGCTGGAGTGCATAATATAGGTTAAGGTCACCAGGTCAAGGTACCCACAGAGTAAGTAAATGTAGAAGAAGCACTATGCACGGTTTGGTGGTTGTAGGCCTTATAGTTAAGAAGATATGGAATGTCGACCTAAAATGTGTTAAAGTCAATGGAGTGCAAAAAATAGGTCAAGGTCACCAAGTCTAGGTACCTGCATAGTCAGGACATCTAGGAAAACCACTATGCAAGATTTGGTGGTTGCAGGCCTTTATTTGAGAAGATCTGGAACATTGACGCAAATTGTGTCAAAGTCAATGGAGCGTAAAATATAGGTCAGGGTCACCAGGTCAATGTACCTGCAGAATCAGTACACCCAGGAGCAGCATTATGCGAGCTCTGATGGTTGTTGGCCTATTATTTGCAGAGATCTTGAACTTCGACATAAAAATTCGTCAAAGTCGCTGGAGCGTAAAATATAGGTCAAGGTACCTGCAGAGTCAGTACATCTAAGAGAAGCACTATGCAAGATTAGATGGTTGTGGGCCTTTGATTTGAGGAGATCTGGAACTTCGACGTAAAATGTGTCAAAGTCAGTGGAGCGTAAAATATTGGTCAAGGTCACCATGTCAAGGTACCTGCAGAGTCAATACATCTAGGAGAAACACTACTCAAGATTTTATTAGTGTAGGCCTTTTATTTGAGAAAATCTGGAACATTGACGTAATTTGTGTCAAACTCACTGAAGTGTAAAATATAGGTCAAGGTCACCGGGTCAAGGTGCTTGCCTAGTCAGGAGCTCAGGGTGATGTTTCATGAAAGGTTTGATAGTTGTTTAGTCTTATAGTTGATTACAATACAAACTTCGACGTAAATGTCGAACTTTGACATAATGGTAAAAGTCACTGGAGCGCAAAATATAGGTCAAATTCACCAGGTCAAGGTGCTTACAAAGTTGAGAAGGTCTATGAGATGTTTCATGTAAGGTTTGATGGTAGATGAGGTTTGTAAAATAAAAACTTTGACGTAAATGTCGAACTTTGACGTAAATGTCGAACTTCGACGTAATGGTCAAAGTCACTGGAGCGCAAAATATAGGTCAAAGTCACCAGGTCAAGGTGCTTACAAAGTGAGAAGGTCTATGAGATGTTTCATGTAAGGTTTGATGGTAGCTGAGGTCTGTAAATAAAAACTTTGACGTAAATGTCGAACTTCGAAGTAATGGTCAAAGTCACTGGAGCTCAAAATATAGGTCGAAATCACCAGGTCAATGTGCTTACAAAGTGAGAAGGTCTATGAGATGTTTTATGTAAGGTTTGATGGTAGCTGAGGTTTGTAAAATAAAAACTTTGACGTAAATGTCAAACTTCGACGTAAATGTTAACAGACGGACGGACGAACGGACGGACGCACGGACGGACGCACGGACGGAAAATCGGACGCCTATGTCGCACTTTGCTACAAGCAGGTGCGACAAAAGAGAAGTAGAGGCAATGATCAAGAATCGATATAATTAACCCACAGCTCCCATCAGAGACGCCCAAGGGAAAGAAATACAAACATGAAGCAACAGACCCCAAGGGCGGAAAGCCAAAAGGACAGTTACTTTCCAACAAAATGGCCAAAAGGCTATCCAAAATGAAATAATATAAGCGACACAAACCATAACAAAAATAAACCGCGACAGAAAGACCGCCTTGGAACGGTCAGCGGAAACGAATTCCACTGGATGGCTTAAATCGATTTTACGTGGCCACAATCCTCGCCCTTACTTCCGTCGCGATTAAGACAAATAATTTGTTCAGTCCGCATGAAGGCCTCCTAACACATCAGTGCAACATTTCCGTGAACACAAAAATCAAACAACCACAGAGATGATCCAACGGTGAGGACTCGACAGCAAGAAACCACTGAAATGCTGGATCAAAACAAAACCAACAGTTAGACTCCGATGAGCCCGACCAGAGACAGAGCATCAGGTACCAACCAACATAAGCCTTTACGTTGGAACCGCCATAGAATCTGAGACCTGACCCACCGGCGTGCAAATAAAGAGGGAAGCAAAGTTGTCAACGGTGATTGGGTTAACTACCATGCAGTCTGTCGTACAACATTTATGTTGTACCCAATCGTTTTATATCGAAGAATAATTTTACGAAATTGGGTGCTGAAGTCATTGCGGTTATATATATTTCTGAATTTATATACTAAGTCACCATAAAATTCGGGTTCCGATAGACCTTGTTGCAGAAGAGATTTAAGTCCAATATTGAATTATTTTGAAATTAAATCAGAATGACGTCTATAAAATTTTGAAGAGGCTTTTCGTAATTTATGGTACCGATAACCCTGATTAAGAAGTTTAGAACAATTTATTACGAGTGTTTTAGTCAGTTACATGACTACACACTCTAGCAAATCGAATTAATTGCGAAATATAAACCTGGAGCCTGCTCAAATTTTTTGCCGTCCATTTCGTTCTGCAATTTGACGGAGTTAAAACGTGTCATTTCATCTCAATATTGGGTAAAAGTCCCACAAAATCGGAAGCAACGTCTCAAAATGACGGCGACGTAAAACCTCAAATCAAACAAACAAACAAAACGCACTAACAAGCAATGTCGATCCTGTGGGTGCCAACTGACCAAACGATAGAATCTATGTCAAGGTCAAACATGGACACTTTCGTAAAAGTTGCCATTCCAAGATGAAAGCTTGCCCCATGTATCATTTATGAAGGTCCTATAGTTCTTGAGACATGAACTTTAACATTACGGTGAAATCTTCGGTTGATGCAATAGTTACTAAATCAGTGAACCATAAAAACGTAAGTCAAGGTCAAATACGGATGCCTCCATTATAGTTGTCATTCCAAGATGCAAGTGTGTACTAATTATCATTAATGAAGGCCTTATAGTTCTCGACAAATAAACTTGACCAGCTGGGTGAACCCTAGGGTGGTCGCAAATATTAACAAAGTCAGTGAACCATGGAATGTAGGTCAAGGTCAAATGTGGATTCTTGCATTGATGTTGACATCCCAAGATGAAAATTTGTACCCAGTATCATGAATGAGCATCTTATAGTTCTTCAGAAATGGACTCTGCTCTGTCTCTGGTCGGGCCCATCGGAGTCTTACTGTTGGTTTTCTTTTTCTCCAGCATTTCAGTGGTTTCTTGCTGTCGAGTCCTCACCGTTGTTTCATCTCTGCGGTTGTTTGATTAATTGTGTCCACGGAGATGTTGCACTGATGAGTTAGGAGGCCTTCATGCAGACTGAACAAATTATTTGTCTAAATCGCGACGGAAATGGGGGGTGGGGGTTGTGGCCGCGTGAGGTCGATTTAAGCCCCCCACCACCACCCCACCCCCAGTGGAATTCGTTTCCGCTGGCCGTTCCAGGGCGGTTCTTCTGTCACGGTTTATTTTTGTTATGGTTTGTCTTTGGGTGTTTGTGTCGCTTATATTATTTTATTTTGGATGGCCTGTTGGCCATTTTGTGGGAAAGTGACCTTCCTTTTGGCTTTCCGCTATTTATGTTTCCGTTAGGGTATGTTGTTTCATGTTTGTGTTTCTTTTCCTTTGGTGTCTCTGATGGGAGATGTATCGATTCCTGATCATTGCCTCCAGTTCTATTTTCTAATATTAGGGTGAACGGTTGGGTGAATGCAAATATTTACAAAATCAGTGAACCATGCAATGTAGGTCAAGGTCGAATATGGATACTTTCATCGAAGTTGCTAAACCAAGATGAAAGTTTGAACCCGTTATCATGTATTTGCCTCTGATAGTTCTTCACAAATGGACTCTTAAATCTCTTCTGCAACAAGGTCTATCGGAGCCCGAATTTTATGGTGACTTAGTATATAAGTTCAGAAAAATATATAACCGCAATGACTTCAGCACCCAATTTCGTAAAATCATTCTTCGATATAAAACGATTGGGTACAACATGGATATTATACGACAGACTGCATGCATGGTAGTTAACCCAATCACGGTTGGCAACTTTGCTTCCCTCTTTAATTGTACGCCGGTGGGTCAGGCCTCAGATTCTATGACGGCTCCAACCTAAAGGCTTATTGAAAATTAGAGAGATAATGTTGGTTGGTGCCTGATGCTCTGTCTCTGGTCGGGCTCATCGGAGTCTAACTCTTGGTTTTCTTTTGCTCCAGCATTTCAGTGGTTTCTTGCTGTCGAGTCCTCACCGTTGTCTCACCTCTGTGGTTCTTTGATTTTTGTGTTCACGGAGATGTTGCACTGAAGTAAGGGCGAGGATTGTGGCCACGTAAAATCTATTTAAGCCCCCCAGTGGAAATCTTCCACTGACCGTTCCAAGGCGGCACTTCTGTGGCGATTTATTTATGTTGTTGTTTGTTACTTGCTGTGTGTATCACTTGTGTCTTTTGGTTTTGGATGGCCATATGGCCATTTTGTGGGAAAGTAACTGTCCTTATGGTCTTCCTTTGTTTAGGTTTCCATTATGGTCTGGTCGCTTAATGTTTGTATTTCTTTCCCTTTGGTGTCTTTTATGGGTGGAGTAAGTTAATTGTATCAACTCCTGATCTTTGTTTTACTTCTACTTCTTATATTAGGATGAACGCTAGGGTGAACACAAATGTTTACAAAGTCAGTAAACCATGAAATGTAGGTCGATGTCAAATATGGATGCATGCATGAACCCGTTTTGTACCGGAAACCCCATGACAGGTAATAGGCAAACAGTGCATGCCCAGATCAGACGACCAGGGCCTACTCTGTTTATAGTTCGGACGTTTTCCAAATAAATTTTAAAGATAACACAACAGCGTGATATTGTGGGGAGAATTTGGGATCTGATTGTATCAGTTACTGATCGTTTCTCCTTTTAATTTTCTGACACCGATGGAAAAAAATAAAAGAAAGATCCAGGGAGCACCACAATCACAAGACGCAGCCCATTTCCGACAACAAGATGAAGCGGAAACCTACAAAAAACTAGAAACATTACGAGTGTTTATGAAATGGAACAATCAGCCCTTAGACTCTTGTTATATATAAGGAGGAAGATTTAATTTGGGTAAAGTTGTCATCCCAAGACGCAAGTTAGTACCAAGTATCATTGATGACGCTCTAATAGTTCTTGGGAAATGGACTCTAACATAAGGTGAATGCTAGGGTGAACGTAATTGTTGACGGCTTCACGGATGAACAATCAGACAGAAAACAGGTATCCTATATCGCGCCATGCTAAAAGCAGGTGAGACAAAAACAAGGTGGCCGTACTTCAAATGAGATGGACATACTTTGGACGGGACTCTCGTACTTCAATCCTATTAGGATCGTGTTACTATGTGGTGCAATCAAGTATCAACTAAAACTAGGTGTTGAAAGCGGTCAACCCAATTGGACTTCAAAGGAGCTGCAGAATGGGGCTCTGAGGGGTAGTGGTTGCTTTCGCTTAACAGGTTTTCGTCATTTTGGTCCAGCTCTGTAATTGGAGCAAGGTGATAACAAGGATGCAATTTGCTTGATGCTAGTTTCAGAGCACACGGAGGTGATGACTTTAACAATGTTTAGGTGATAATACTTGATCTGCACAGCTTTGTGTGGCGATTGGGAATGAGGACTGACAAGAACGAACTGGATTTTTCTAGCCATCTGGCCAGGCCGCAATTGAAATTACGTTCCACCTGCACGTGGGATAAGATGAGGACGTAGTCGGAACAAGAGGAACTTTCAGTGAACTATAGATGGTCGTGTTACAAACTAGCTAGAATAGGTTTGACCGTACTGGAGACGGACCATAACTAGTTGCAAACGGATCTGAAACGACCACGAATGGACTAGGACCGCTTGGAAACGGTGTTCGCATATAAACGGGCAATTCTGACCAATTTGAACTTGATACGAACTAACTGTGGACGAAATACACAGACTGGACGTGTTAGGAACGGCTTATGGTCGATATAGAATTGCATTTCAGTCATAAGTGAACAAAAATTACACATTCTACCCAGACCATGGTCCGTGTAAGGATTTGGCATGTGACAGATCGGTCTAAGAACTAGCTTGGTGTGACTGGGGCTTTTCTTATGGCGTTTATATTTCGCAATTAATTCAATTTTCCAGAGTGTAACTGACTTCAACACTCGTAATAAATTGTTAACTGCTAAAGTTTTTAATCAGGGTTATCGTTTTCATAAACTACGCAAAGCCATTTCTAAATTTTATAGACGTCATTTCGATTTAATTTCAAAATTCACTGTTGGACTTAAATCTCTTCTGTTGGGCCCAACCACAGACAGAGCATCGGGCACCAACCAACACTACATAAAATTAAATTCTAATTCTCAGTAAGCTCTGTAGCCAGCTTACTGAGAATTGGACTTTAATTTTATGTAATGTTGGTTGGTGCCCGATGCTCTGTCTCTGGTCGCGCTCATCGGAGTCTAACTGTTGATTTACATTTGCGCCAGCATTTCAGTGGTTTCTTGCTGTTGAGTTCTCACCATTATTTCATTTCTGTGGTTGTTTGATTGTTGTGTTCTCGGAGATGTTGCACTGATGAGTTAGGAAGCTTTCATGCGGACTGAACAAACATTTTTTTAATCGCGATGGAAGGGCGAGGATTGCGGCCACGTAAAATTGATCTATGCCTTCCAGTGAAATTCTTTTCTCTGACCGCTCCAATGCGGTTCTTCTATCGCGTTTTATTTTTGTTATGGTTTGTCTTTATGTGTGTGTTTGTGTATCACTTATATCTTTTTTGTTTTGGATAGCCAATTGGTCATTTTGTGGGTAAGTAACAGTCTTTGGCTTTCCGCTATTGATGTTTCTATTAGGGTCTAGTTACTTCATGCTTGTGTTGCTTTCTCCTTGGTGTTTCTGATTGGGGCTGTGGGTTAATTGTATCGATTCTTGATCACTGCCTTTACTTCTATTTTAGAACTGTTCTAATGAATTTCCACGATCTATGTTTTTGAGCAGAAATAAGACAAATAATCAATAACCCTGTACACCCCGGTTTCATTATATAAAACTAAGTGGGATTTAAGAGGTCAAAAGTATTTAGGCGTGTCTTCGTGAACAGGGTTTCATTTTGAAAATTTAAGGTTATGAGGTTCAGGTATTTTTCAGAAATTTATTTAGACAGTTTTCCGCCAATTGCTATGTCACACCCGCATATTGGACTTGAGTATTGGCTTACACAAAAGTTGATGGATTGACAAACAAACAAATGGATAAACAAATGGACAGAAAGCTATATAGAGAATACAAGGTTCGTGTCTTTTGATATCAAGTTTATCAGGCAAGGCTTTGAGAACGCTTGTAGAATCGCGAGGCTTGCCGAGCCGAGCGATTCTACATGCATTCTCGAAGCCGAGCCTAATAAACTTGGTATCAAATGACATGATTCAGGTATTCTATTTATCAGTTAATCTCCTTGTACACTCTTACATTCTTGCAATTTTTCCAGCAGTCCAGTTCAAAGAAGGGCAAAGTCACCTTGACCTGATAATGCTCACTTGTCCTGAGATAACATATCTTAATCAGGTCAAGATGTTACACTGCAATAGAGGGGGTAACTTATAAACTACTATATCACACCATGCGTTAAATATGCATGACAAAAATGGCTGAACTTTCTGGAAACAGTGAAGGCCCTGATCAGACGCCCCACAAAGCAACTTCTGATCTGGGCCTGCACTATTTGCCAATGAGGTGTTTCGGGATTTCCTGCACAAATTGAGTTAATGGTTGATGGTTTATACACTTTCCAGAGTGTAATAGTGTAACCGTGGATATCTTGGATGTGACTTCTTCCAAATATTATAAATAAATTTAGTCACTAGTGGCAGTAACAGAATAACTGCCAAATACAGGAATCTCGGTAAAGGTTGTGTTTCTCCAAATGGTGGAATCCAAAGTCCTCGTCTCACAGAATCCCGTATATGATGTGACAACCATGCGACGGTGAATATCATAGCTAACAACTGTAGTGACCTTGTCCATAAATCATTTAGCGAGAGGAGTATTAAGATTCCATCAACGATAAATACCAATGTTGTTGCATGGAAGAATGGTCTTTTGGCAAGAGACGAAGCATCCTGTAAAGAGCCAGAAACTACTGTAAACTCACTTTTATTCATGGGAGCTTTGATTTTGCAAATATACATAAAACTATTTCTAACACTGCACTTTATAACACAGTTATGGATACAGGGTAACACATTCTGATGACGGATCACAAAATGTATAGATGATATAGAACCAGAATTCTGCCAAAGGCCATGTCGTGCCTGCGGGGGCTGAAAGTCAGAGAACCATGAAATCTAGGTGAAGGTCAAACGTGGATGCTTGCACTATAGTAACTCTTAGATGCAAGCTTGAACCAAGTATCATTAATGAATCTCATAGTTCTTGAAAAATGGACATGAATACTAGGTGACACAATAGATCGCAAAGTCAATGAACCATGAACTGTAGGTTAAGGTCAAATATGGATGAAGGCATTATAGTTGCCATCATTAGATATTATTTATGAAGCTCCAATAGTTCTTGAGAAATGAACTTGAATAGTAGGGTAAACGCCAGTTTACAAAGTCGGTGAACCATGAAAAGTAGGTCAAGGTAAAACATGGATGCTTGTATTATTCTTGTCATCCCCAGACAGTATCATTGGTGAAGCTCTTACAGTTCTTGAGAAATGAATTTGACCATTTGGGTTGTCACAAATGTTCATGGATTGAAACAAGGGGACGGACTCAAATTCGGCACCTATATCATGCCATGCATGCAAATGGTCATTTTGTCTACAAGATCTGTACATGTTTGTTTGGGTATATTACATGGTTGTTTGACAAGCATAGTTTCTGCTTTGGACAAGTTTCTAATTAAAGAGGTTTAGTCAAATTCACTGGAGTGCGAAATACAGAAAAGGCCAAGGTCACCGGCTCAAAGGTCCTGCTGAGTCAGTACATTCAGGAGAAGCACTATGCAATGTTTGTTGGATTTAGGCTTTATATTTGAGGAGATGTCAAACGTCCTCGAACAATGCGTCAAAGTCAATGAGTGCAAAATATTAGTCAAGGTCACTGCCCTGTCAGTACATCAAGGAGAAGCACTTTGCAAGGTTTAGTGACCTTGAGCAGAGCTATATTGAGGAAGCCTTTATGCGGACTGAACAAATTATTTGTCTTAATCGCAAATGAATCAAGGGCGAGGATTGCGGCTGTGTAAAATCGATTTGACCCCCCTCCCTACACACACACACACACACACACACACACACACACACACACACACACACACACACACACACACTCCCCAGTGAAATTATTTTCACTGACTGTTCCAATAAAAATCGAAAATGAGTTCCTTTAAGAGCAATGAAAACATTCATAAGAAAGAAGATGGGTCAAAACACCCGGGCGAACGCTAGGGTGGTTGCAATGATCCACAAAGCCAGCGAACCACGAAACCTAGGCCAAGGCCAAATATGGATGCTTGCATTTAAGTTGCAATCCACAGATTCAAGTTTGTACCAAACACCATCAATGGGGCTCCCACAGTTCTCGAGAAATAAACTTGACCATCAGGGCGAACGCCAGGGTGGCCGCAACATCCCACAAAGCCAGCGAACCATAAAATGTAGGTTAAGATCAAACAGGGATGCTCGCACTCAAGCTCCCATCCCCAGACACAAGCCCGCACCAAGCATCACCAATGAAGCTCCAATAGCTCCCGAGAAACAAACTTGAACCTAAGGGCGAAAGCCAGGGCGGCCGCAATACCCCACAAAGTCAGCGAACCACAAAACGCAGGCCAAGGCCAAACATGGATGCCTGCATTTCAGCTGCCATCCCCAGATACAAGTGTGTACTAAGTATTATCAATGAAGCTCTTATAGCTGTTCTTCTGTCGCGGTTTATTTTGTATCTTTGTGTATGTGTATCGCTTATTCGCTTATATCTTTTTTTGATAATCAGCTGGCCATTTCATGGGAAAGTAACTTGGTTTCCATCAGGGTCTAGTTTTTCAATGTTTGTGTTTCTTTCCCATTGGTGTCTCTGATGGGAGGTGTGGGTTAATTGTATCGATTCCTGATCATTGCCTTCGCTTTTATTTTTGTGATTGTAGAGCTTATCGATGATCATTTACGGAACTTCGACATAAAATGTGTAAAAGTCACCGACGGACGTAATATAGGTCAAGGTCATTAGGTTAAAGGGCCTACCACATCAGAACATTGATGAGAAGCACTTTGCAAGGTTTTATGGTCGTAGGTCTTATATTTGATGAGATATCAAACTCCCCACTAAAATGTGTCAAAGTCACTGGAGTGCAAAAATATAGGTTATGGTCAACAAGTCAAGGTACCGTCCATGCACAAACATCAAGGAGAAGCACTTTGCAAGGTTTGGTGAGTGTATGCCTCATAGTCGAGAAAAACTTCGACGTAAAATGTGTAAAGGTCACAGGAGGGAGCAATATAGCTCAATTTCACTTAGTCAAAGGACCTAACACATCAGCACATCGATGAGAAGCACTTTGACAAGCTTTTTGTGGTTGTAGGCCTAACATTTGAGGAGCCATCGAAGGTTAACATAAAATATGTCAAAGTCACTGGAGTGCAAAATATACGTCAATGTCACCAAGTCAAGGTACCTGCAGTGTCCGTACATCCAGGAGAAACACTATGCACTATGGTGGTTGAAGAACTTATAGTTGAGAAAATATGGAATGTTGACGTAAAATGTCTAAAAGTCATTGGAGCACGAAATATAGGTCAAGATCACCGGGTTAAAGAGCCTGCCTAGTCGGTATATTGAGAAGAACAATGCAAGGTTTGGTGGCTGTTTATTTGAGGATGTCGATGTAAAATGTGTCGAAGTCACTTGAGTGCAAAATTTGAACAAGGACAGCGGGTCAAAGTACCTGCCAAGTGAGTACATCGCAGAGGAGCCCTTCGCAAGGTTTTGTAGTTGTAGGTCTTATGGCCCAGAAGATACGGATTTTGTATATCACCGAAAATATGAGAGCAAAATATAGGGCAAGGTCACTGGATCAAGGTATCTGCTAAGTCTGTACATTTAGGAGAAGCACATTGCAAGGCATTGTGGTTGTAGGCCTTATGAATGTGTGATAGTTAAATATCCCACCATCAGCTCAGGTCATAAGGGATCTCGGTTTAAAGACTCATCCAAAATTCTGGAGAAGCCCCGGATCTAACCCACGATCTCTGGTTTATGAAGCGCATAACATAACCACTACCGGGGGGTTCTACTGTCGGTCTTATAGTTGAGGAGATATCGAGCATCACAGTAAAATGAGTCAAATAAATGGAGCCCAAAATACAGGTCAATGTCACCTGGTCAAGGTACCTGCCGAGTCAGTACATCTGGAGAAGCACTATGTAAGGATTAATGGTAGTATGCCTTTCATTGGAGGAGATATGGAAAGTCGACGTAAATTGTGTCAAAGTCCTTCAATGCAAAATATAGTTCCAGATCAAGAGGCATGCCATGTCAGAAGGTTAGGGAGATGTTTCATGCAAGGTTGTTTATAGAGGATCTTACATGAGTGTTCATGTATTATTGAATTTATTAAACGAGTGGAGGAAAAGGGATAAAATGCGAGGCTTGCCGAGCATTTTATCCCTTTTCCTCAACGAGTTTAATAAATTTAATAATACATGAGCACGAGTGCAAGATTCTATTTATCTTATGACATTTAAAACGCATTTTATTCACGATTGTTTTACAAAAATGTCAATATTCCGCCATTAGTAAACGTGACGTCGTTAAGGACCTCGTACATGTAACGTTACGGGACGTATCTAGTTAATTTGCATATTTAATCCACTAGTGGATTATCGAAAATATTACATGGCGTTATTACACTCTCAGACGCGACGTCATATGATAAAGTCCTGTAGTTGATTACAATACTAACTTTGAATGTTGACAGATGGATGGAGAGATGGAAGGATGGACAAAGATATGCAAAAGCAAAATCCAATGTCGCACCCTACTACAAGCAGCTGGGACAAAAAGCATAATAGCTGATACGTTAGTGTGATCTTTTAGCAAAGCTTCAACTTAAGCAGACTGCACAATTTTGCCATCTTAATTTTTGTCTTAAACACGATGACGGAGTCGTACCTGCGGTGACAAAATCAAAGGAGCCAAAATTACTATGTGTTATGAAATAAGTTAATCTCATTCTTAGCATTTGAAAGTTGAGGAGGTATCAAACGTCAACATAAAATATGTCAGAGTTACTGGAGCACACAATATTTTTCATGGTTGTCAGGTCACAGTACCTGCCGAGTCAGTACATTGAGGACTATGCAAAGCTTGTGGGCTGCGGGCCCTATGTTTGCGGAGACATTGACTGTAGACATAAAATGTGTCAGGTCACTAGATCATAAAATAAAGGTCAAGATCACCGGGTCAAGGACATCCAAGATAAGCTATTTGCAAGGTTTTGGTGTTTGAAGCTCTTATAATGAAGAGAAGCACTATGGAGGTGTTGGTGGTTGTATGCCTCATGGAATGTCGACACAAAATGTGCAGAAGTCACTGGAGCACAAAATATAGATCAAGGTCACCGGGTCAAAGAAACTGCAGTCAGTACATTGAGAAGAGGCACCATGCAAGGTTTGAAGTAGGTAGGAACTCATTTTTGATTTTTATTTTACTTGTAATTAATGAAAATTCCGAACGTCGACCCCAAATTTGTGAAAGACACTAGAGGGCAAAATATATATCAAGGTCAATGGGTCAAGGTACCAGGGGAGTAAGCGCAATGAGGAAAAGCACAATGCAGGTTTTCTTGCTGTCGAGTCATCCCCATTGTTTCATCTCTGTGGTTGTTTGATTATTTGTGTTCACGGAGATGTTGCACTGATGAGTTTAGGAGGCCTTCATGCGGACTGAACAAATTATTTGTCTAAATCGTGACGGAAGTAAATGCGAGAATTGTGGCCACGTAAAATCGATTTAAGTCCCCCAGTGGAATTCGTTTCCGCTGACTGTTCCAAGGCGGTTCTTCTGTCGCTGTTTTTTTATGGTTTGTCTTTGGCTGTTTGTGTTGCTAGATTATTTTATTTTGGATAGTCTATTGGCCATTTTGTGGGAAAGTAACTGTCCTTTTGGATTTCCGCTATTGATGTTACCATTATGGTCTGTTGTTTCATGTTTATGTTCCTTTCCCTTTGGTGTCTCTGGTGGGAGCTGTGGGTTAATTGTATCGATTCCTGATCATTGCCTTCACTTCTATTTAGTGGTTGTATGCCTCATGGTTGAAAAAATATGGAGCTTGGACGTAAAAGTCACATGAACACAAAATAACTGTCAAAGTGATCGATTAAAAAAAACTTTAGAGTCAGTACATTTAGGAAAAGCACTATGCAAGTTTTGGTGGTTGCTGTCTTTATATTTGAGGAAATATCGACGACGTAAAATGTGTCCAAGTCACTTGCGTGAAAAATGCACTTTGCAAGGCATAGTGGTTGTAGGCCTTGTAGCTGATGAGATATAGAGCGCTGACGTAAAATATGTCAAAATAACTGAGGCACAAAATATATATCAAGGTCACCGGGTCAATGTACCTGCCGTAAGTACATCTAGGAGAAGCACAATGCAAGGTTTAATGGACCTTTTATTTGAGGAGATCTGGAAAATCGATGTAAATTGTACCCAAAATATAGGTCAAGGTCACCAGGTCAGGGTGCCTGCCAAGTCAGTTCATCGAGGAAAGGCACTATGCAAGGTATGACAGGCCTTCTATTTGAGGAGATCTGGAAAATCGATGCAAATTGTGTAAAAGTCACTGGAGTGTAAAATATCGGTCACGGTCACCGGGTCATTTGAAGTGTCTGCCAAGTCAAGAGGTCAGGCCCCAAGGCTACAAAAGGTTTTTCATACTCAAGACAACTCACTTAAGGACAAAATTTATCCTGCTCAGAAATTTTAAAATGCAAACAAATGTTGAAATTTTTAAATAATGGCATTCTGTGCTGAACTGAGCCGGAAAATTGCCTTATTTGTTTGTAGCTGGAATAAATCTGAGTTTCTTCTGCAAGTGGCTTTAGAAAATCAGTTTTATTGCAGTTTTGCATCTATTTCTATATTTTTGATGCTCCAAGAGCGATCACTTCGTCTGCATCGATGTTTAAAAATTCCTGCTGAGCAGCGATTTAAGAGCCTTTCAATAACAGAACGTGATTAATACTTTTTTTCTTTAAACTCTTTATTTCTCTAAGCCGACACTTTTGATCTTTTTGAGTATGCCGATGGCGGCTCATATTAATCATGCGTGGCAAGCTGAATGATTTTATATACTGTATTTTTAATTGCTAATTGGATAAGGTGGTATGACTTTTTTTAGGCCTGCAATTAACATCACAAAGTACCGTTAAAGACCGTGTTAACTACCGTATTACTGCAGTTAAAAGTCGAATGAAAATAAAGTTGTTGTGCTTGAAACTTGACAGAAACCTTATATTATATTTATAAATGTTGGATGGAGAAAATATGGGGTCCAAAGCAAAACCGTGCTATATCCAAATTCGTTCTGTAACGAATCATGCTAAAATGTGGTCTGGGTGTATTTTAATAGTTAAGAGCATTATAAAGTTCATGCTAAGCTGAGTTGAGCATGAGATACGTTTTATAACCTTGGGGCCTGGGAGATGTTTTTTTAGTCTTGTAGTTGATTACAATACTTAAACTTTGACGTAAATTTCAAACCTCGAAATAAATGTTTACATCCGTACAGACGGAAAAACAGATGCTTATGTCGCACCAGTCCATGCTAAATTCAGGTGAGACAAAAACTGTGCTTATCAAACGTTCTCCAAATTTGTGCTGTAACGAATCTTGCTAAAATGAGGTCTTGATGTATTTTAATAGTTAAGAGCATTATAAATTTCATGCTCAGCTGAGTTGAGCATGGAATATGTTGCATGTTTGATAATTGCACCAAATACAGTTTGTCAAAAGATGTTTCTGGAATTAGATACATAGCAACAGATAAGGTTGTTATTTTGTGATAACTGAAGGATTGTTTTTGTTGGTAAATGCACAAAATCCCCCCCCCCCACACACACACAAACACACACACCGACATAATCCCTCGGACGAAATCCCCCCTTTTTGTGAAGGCGGACAAAATCTCCCTGGACAAAATGCCCCCTGGGCAAAACCCCCCTCCCTGTATGTCAGGTCGGACAAAATCCCCAAACCCCACCCACCCCACCCCCGGACATAATCCCTCCCAGACAAAATCACCCTTGCTCTAAATTAGTCCAGTTAATTATCCTTCCATTACCCACAATCTATGTTTTTTTCAGCACAAATATGAAAAATATCGGAATCTTTTATCGAAATAAGTTAATCTTTGGAGATATATTTGAACAGGCACTTTTCGTAATGATAGAGGTTCTAAAATAGAAATGAAAGCAATGATGAGGAATCAATACAGATCTAAGTGTGCCTGGAACTACTGATCATTCCAGATATAGTCCTTATGGGTAAAGAGGTCCATAAAACCCCAAGCCACACATGTAATTATAAATAGTTAATACAAGTATTCTCTTTTCACTTTGATCTTACAAAGATTTTTTCTTTAATCCCACAGAAAAGGAACAGAATTCCTTATTTATTGTCCTGGAACCAATTTTCTTTGATTAGCAGGTAATTATAGAATTAATTTGTTGATAGGATAATGTATCACTTTTGAAAATTCTGATTGATTATGGTGATGATCATAATTGAACAAACATATGTCAGATCAATGAATTTAATCTCTTGCCTGACTAAAGAACTATGTTTGTTTCATTTGTAATGTTATTATTAATTGTAAGACTTTTTCGTTGATGATTTCACTGTTCTATATTTCGTCACCTTTTGTACCTGTGCAGTACCACCTGCTTGTTGCAATAATTTCTCCATGAGCACCAATATAGCTTTCATAGACCCTTTTTATAGTATTGCATCAAATCTGATTTGGAATCTGCAGTTTTCAAAATGTCACATGTATATACAGACTGATTTTCAAAAATCAGTAATTGTGCATGTGGAGGGGTGGGGGATATTGTCTGCTTTTATAAACAGCAAGGGGGATTATGTCCGGGGGAGGGGATTTTGTGCAGGGGGATTTTGTCCACCTGAGCAAATGTTGGGGGAGGGATTTTGTTCACGTGAACAAATGTTGGGGGGGTGTCCAAGGGGGGATTTTGTCTGAGGGAGATTATGTCCGGGGGATTTTGTCCGTGATTCGTTTTTGTCAATGCTCCATGTAAACCATTGTTGTAGTATTCATTTGAACCGCCTCGAAGATGCAGTTCTAATGACTACTCACAACATAGGTTTATATGGAGAAATAAGAAAAACTATCCTTCAATTATCACAAAATACGCACCTTTTATGTTGTTATGAGATAAGAAAAAGCAAGGAGGATACTTTTGAAGTATTTTTTCTTGTTTCTCTGAACAGTAAAACTTTAATGTTTTGTTTACTATGGCTGACTGGAACTCGTTCTTAAGTCCCTATGGATTCTACTCCCTCCCATCCCCTCCCTTACCCTGGCAGTTTTTTTTCTTATTTTATCTTGAAAAAATGTATGCTGTATAAACTCATTAAACCCACCCTGATGATGAGGGCCATTGAGTACACACAATATACATTTATTTTATAGAAGATCATAAAGATATCCTTAAATTATCCTGGTTGTATTACATGGGTATTTTTACTCTTATCCTGTTGAATACATAAATTCAGCCACACCCAGGGCTGAACACTAACCAATTAAATGACTTAATACAATGTACTCGTTCAATTCACAAACTGCGTAAAAAGTAGTGTAGTTCCTGATCAGATGGCTATTTCTGAAATCATCTGATCTGGACCCACACCTACATTGACCGCAAAGACGGGGCTTGTCATGTTCAGAAGGATAAGGGTTCTTCTATTGCGGTTTATTGTTGTAATAGTGCATCTCGGAGTGTGTTTTGATTATATCTTTTTGTATTGGATAGCCAATTGGCCATTTTGTGGCAAAGTAACTGTCCTTTTGGCTTTCTGCTAGTATTGATGTTTCCAATATGGTCTAGTTATTCTTTCCCTTTGGTGTCTCTGATGGGAGGTGTGGGTTAACTTTTTTGATTCCTGATTATTGCCTTCACTTATATTTTAACCCATTCAGTACCATAAACCCCTAAAGTGGTACCTTGGCAAACAGTGCAGGCCAAGACCCGACGACGCAAAACGCGGCATTTGATCAGGGCCTACACTGTTTGCAAAAAGTCAAGGCATTTCCCAAGCAAGTTTTGAAGAAACACAACCTGACACCCCCTAATGCTGAAATGGACTCCTGCTATATATAAGGAGTAGGATTCCATTTGGTACAAAAGGGGTTAATATACTGCTGCTCAGCAAAATTATGATGTCCTTAATCCTTACCTTTAAGTATAAAGATTTAGCTGCTATGAAGTGATCAATGTCGACTAACATTGCAAAACCCAGACAGATTGCCCATTCCGCTACCCTCTGTCTGTCTAGATGTATGTCTGTTACTATAGCCCATGACACTCCTCCCACAAGACCATGAGTGATACTGTCTGTTAATGCTCTGACAAACGGTTGCTTAGCAACAGGGTGGGATAGCAAGTGGTCACCAAGGAGACAGATTAGCAGGAGTATCCCTTCACTAACAGCTATTTTCACAATGTAACGGGTACTTAGAAGCCTGGAAAAATAAAATAGGCATTAACCCATTCTATGTTCGCCCTGGAAAAAAAACAAAATGAGTCACTGGCAAACAGTGGAGGCCCTGATCAGATGCTGCAAAATGCAGCATCTGATCAGGGCCTTTACAGTTTGCAGGAAGTTTAAAAATTGTCTAAATAATCTGGGCAAAGACACAGATCACCATGAACTGCTGGGTCCCGGCACATTCGGGCTTAGAGAAATAGATTTGACTCAAAAATCTTCTTCTCTGAAACCACAGGGCCCAGAGCTGAGATATTTGGCATGTAGCAACGGCAAGTGGTCACCTACATAATTCCTGCCAATCATGCCCCTGGCGTCCAAACGGGCCACGTCCCTGGGCCCTCTAGCTCCTATAGACTCATAATGGAAAAAAGCTTCAAAAATCTTCTCCAATCATGCCGGTGAGGTCCAAACGGGCCACGCCCTGGGGCCCCTTAGCTCCTATAGACTCCTAGTGGAAAAAAAAAGCTTCAAAAACCTTCTTCTCTGAAACCACAGGGCCCAGAGCTTAGATATTTAGCATGTAGCAATGGCAAGTGGTCACCTACATAAATCCTGCCAATCATGCCCGTGGGGTCCAAATGGGCCACGCCCTGGGGCCCCTTAGCTCCCATAGACTCATAATGGAAAAAAGCTTCAAAAGTCGTCTTCTCTGAAACCACAGGGCCCAGAGTTGAGATATTTAGCATGTAGCAATGACAAGTGGTCACCTACATAAATGCTGCCAATCAAGCCCCTGGGGTCCAAATGGGCCACACCCTGGGACCCCCTTAGCTCCCATAGACTCATAATGGAAAAAAACTTCAAAAATCTTCTTCTCTGAAACCACAGTGCCAAGAGCTAAGGTATTTAGCATGTAGCAACGGCAAGTGGTCACCTACATAATTCCTGCTAATCATGTCCCTGGGGTCCAAATGGGCCACGCCCCGGGGCCCCTTAGCTCCCTTGGACTCATAATGGAAAAAAGCTTCAAAAATCTTCTCAGAAACTGTGAAGCACAGAACTTAGATATTTAGTATCTAGCAACATAAAATAGCCAGCTACATAAATCCTGCTAACCCTGCCCCTGAGGTCAAAATTGGCCACGCCCAAGCTCATCACCTCCAATAGACTTATAATAGGAAAAAAACTTTGAAAATCTTCTTCTATGAAACCATAAGGCCCAGAGCTTAGATTTTTAGTATGTAGCGTCGTCAAGTGGCCACCTACATAAATCCTGCCGGTTATGCCCCTGGGATCCAAATTGGCCACACCCCAGGGCTCTATAGCTTCTATAGACTTACAATTGGAGAATATTCAAAAATCTTCTTCTCTGAAACCACAGGGCCCTTATAATGAAAAAAAAAAAACACACAAAATAACAACCAACTTAAAATGGGGAAAAAAATCTTCAAAAATCTTCTTCTCTGAAAACATAAGTCCCAGAGCTTAGGTATTTAGCTTGTAGCAATGTCGAGTGGTCGCCTACATGAATCCTGCCAATCATGCCCCTGGGGTCCAAATTGGCCAAATCTTGTGGCCCCTTAACTCCAACAATCTTATAATGGAAAAAAGCTTTAAACATCTTCTTTGAAACCCTGAAGTACAGACCTTAGATATTCAGTATATAGCAACACAAAATGGTCGCCTACATAAATCCTGCCAACCATGCCCTTTGGGTCAAAATTGGCCAAGCCCCAGGGCTCATTAGCTCCTATAGACTTATACTGGAAGAAACTTAAAAAAATCTTCTTCTCCAAAACCATAAGGCACAGATTTTGTTTGATTTGAGGTTTTACATCCCCGTCAACAATGTATAGGTCACTTTGGAGATGTCTCTTCCAATTTTGTGGGACTTTTACCGGACATTGAGATGAAATTACATCTCAAGCCCTATTGCCCAATGAAACCAGTAGGGTTTATAAGCATGGACACCGCTTTGCCTGAGCTTAGATATTTAGTATGTAGCAATGTCAAGTGGTCTCCTACACTAATGATTTTCTGGTACACAGGTGAGCAATATAGGGCCATTGGGCCCTCTTGTTTATATTATGAGTCTATGGGAGCTAAGGGGCCCCGGGGCGTGGTCCGTTTACACCCCAGGGGCATGATTGGCAGGAATTATGTAGGTGACCACTTTCCGTTACTACGTGCTAAATATATAAGCTCTGGGCCCTGTGGTTTCAGAGAAGAAGATTTTTGAAGCTTTTTTCCATTATGAGTCTATGGGAGCGAAGGGGCCCCGGAGCGTGGCCCATTTGGAACCCAGGGGCATGATTGGCAGGAATTATGTAGGTGACCACTTTCCTTTACTACGTGCTAAATATATAAGCTCTGGGCCCTGTGGTTTCAGAGAAGAAGATTTTTGAAGCTTTTTCCATTATGAGTCTATGGGAGTGAAGGGGCCCCGGAGCGTGGCCCATTTGGAACCCAAGGGCATGATTGGCAGGAATTATGTAGGTGACCACTTGCCAATGGACGGAAGCACGGACGTTCTCACGAACGGATACTTAAGTGGCTAGGCGTCGGCATATTGACTACTTAAGCGGCAAATTCTCTTAAGCGGCAAGCCACCTAAGAGCAAATTTTTGCCACTTAAGTACCCAAATAACGGAATAAGCCGCATTTGGACTCACGAATATATACTTAAGTGTCAAACTGTCCAAATTTTTTGCCCCCTAAATGTCGTTTCGTTGGTGCGGACAGACGCACGGACGCACGCACGACGGACAAAAAGTGATCCCAAAAGCTCACCTCGTCACTACGTGACAGGTGAGCTAAAAATCCATCCATAAAAGTAGGCACTAGAGCAATCACTAATTTTTTTTTCTGAAAATAGCCACAGTGACCTTTTATCTTTAAATCCATAATTTATAAATGTGGACACTAGAGCAATGACCAAGTTTTTCTAAAAATAGCCACAGTGACCTTGACCTTCAGCCCCAGACCCTGAAAGTCAAACTCGCTCAAGATATCATCATTGCCAACATTTATGTGAAGTTATATTAAAATCCATCCATAAATGTAGGCACTAGAGCAATCACTAATTTTTTCTGAAAATAGCTACAGTGACCTTTTATCTTTAAATCCATTTATAAATGTGGACACTAGAGCAAGTGTTTCTAAAAATAGCCACAGTGACCTTGACCTTCAGCCCTGACCCTGAAAGTCAAAGTCACTCGAGATAACATAATACCCTACATTTGTGTGACGATATATTAAAATCCATCAAAAAATGAAGGCACAAGAGTGATGACAACGTTTTCCTAAAAATGGCCACAGTGACCGTTACCTTCAGCCCTAGACCCTGAAAGTCGAACTCGCTCGAGATATCATCATACCAAACATTTGTGTGAAGTTATATTAAAATCCATCCATAAATGTAGGCACTAGAGCGCTCACAAAGTTTTTCTAAAAATAGCCACAGTGACCTGACCTTCATCCCCGGAACCTGAAAGTCAAAGCCACTCAAGATATCATCATACCCATTATTTGTTTGAAGTTATATTAAAATCCATCCATAAATAAAGGCGCAAGAGCGATGAAAAAGTTTTTCTAAAAATAGCCACAGTGACCTTAACCTTCAGCCCCGGACCCTGAAAGTCGAACCCGCTTGAAATATCATCATAAGTTCATAACCAACATTTGTGTGAAGTAATATTAAAATCCATCCATAAATGTAGGAACTAGAGCTATCACAAAGTTTTTTCTAAAAATAGCCACAGTGACCTTGACCTTCAGCCCCGGAACCTGAAAGTCGAACTTGCTAGAGATATCATCATACCCTACATTTGTGTGAAGTTATATTATATCAAAATCCATCAATAAATTAAGGTGCAAAAGTGATGACAATGTTTTTTCTAAAAATAGCCACAGTGACCTTGACCCCGTGACCCTGAAAGTAGTGACCATGACCTTAAGCCCCGGACCCTGAAAGTCAGTCACTCGAGATATCATTGTACCCAACTTTGAAGTTATATTAATATCCATCAATAAATGAAGGCGCTAGAGAGATGACAATGTTTTTCTAAAAATAACCACAGTGACCTTGTCCTTGAGCCCAAGACCCGCTATGTTTTTAAAAACAAAAAAAAAATAAGACAAAACATTCCTCCCCTGGGATTTGAACTCACGCAGCTTGCAGGTAAACTTTAACACAGGGAAATAACGGAGGTAATACAGAGGAAAATATTAACTTCTCAAAAAGTCCAATTTAAGCCAAAAAACCTGTAAAATGAAGAACGATGATAATGTTAAATATTGTTTTTTTTTACCAAATGTTAATTATATATTCAAAATAAACTTGTAAAACATCACATATAAGAGCTTGCCGGTAAACTTTAACCAAATGTGGACGCCGACGGGTATGGCAATAGCTCCCCCTTACTTTCATAAGGCGAGCTAAAAATGAATGTTCTTTAAGCAAACAGTGTAGACCCACAGCAGACGCCGCATTCTGCGGTGTCTGATCTGGGTCTGCAATGTTTGCAAATGTCACAGAAAAGGGCCGCTAGGCATACATGGGTTAAAAATTTAATCCTTAAGATGCCACGAAAAACTGCCTCTAAAAATGTTTTCTGTTTATATGTTCTATCCTACATCTTCTTGCAAACATTTTTTTAAAAATATTTCGAATACCTGTTAGCAAACAGTGTGGACCCTGATCAGACACTTCTAAAGGATCTGAGTCCACACTATTATGGCGACTACAGTGTATTTGCAACCGTGACTTTTAAAGTGACCAGCAGAAAACAGAGCAGACAACAATTGTTGTGACTGGCACCATAAGGGCTAAAAGAATGTTACAATTCAAATTTTTCACAGCTGTGAAAGAAAGAATTACATGCAGTGTGTTTTTCTAATGGTTCTTACTTACATCATGGAAGAAAAGCTCACGCTCACCAGATTTCCCTGGAAAAGCTTTTTGAAACCAGTAAATTTGTTCCCTGCCAGCAGCCTCTGAAAATAATTGAAGGTAAACCCTGAAGCTGCCGAGAAAAACTACATCTGAAAATGTCGTCTGCTTATGTCGTCTGCTGAATCTTCTTGCAAACTTTTTAGAAATATTTTTTCATACTGGCAAACAGTGTGGAACCAGATCAGACTGCTCCTAGAGGAGCAGTCTGATCTGGGTCCACATTTTTTGCAAAAACGACTTTTAAAGTAACCGGCAGATGACAAAGCGGATGCCAATTGTCGTAAGTGGCATTTTATGGGTTAAATACATGTACGAATTTATGTTTGGTTTGTATGTATATTGCTTGTTAACTGAGGACTTTAAATTTATGGCAACATAACTTGTTTTGTTTGTTTGATTTGAGGTTTAACGTCCCCGTCAACACTGTAAAGGTCATTTTGGAGACGTTGCTTCCAATTTTGTGGGACTTTTACCCGACATTGAGATGAAATGACATCTCAAGCCCTGTCTCCCAATGAAACCAATAGGGTTTATTAGCATGGACGGTCCGCCTAGCACCACGGTTCCTGGACAGGCTTAGATCCTCTATGCGGTTTACCAGTACTAGTGTGCAGGCCGGATTCAGCTCTGCATGGAAGCATCATGCAGCCAATATATTTCTTCAAGCCCCTATGGGCGGGGGCTGTGATGTTATCTGTGTAATAAATGTTTTTTGTTTGATTTGAGGTTTAACGTCCCCATCAACACTGTAAAGGTCATTTTGGAGACGTTGCTTCCAATTTTGTGGGACTTTTACCCAACACTGAGATGAAATGACATCTCAAGCCCTGTCTCCCAATGAATGGGTTTATAAACATGGACGGGCGGACTCGTGCGCACCGCTTTGCCTGGGCAGGCTTAGATCCTCTAAGCGGTTTACCAGTACTTTTGTGCGGGTCGGATTCAGCTCTGCGTGGAAGCATCACGCAGCCCATATATTTCTTCAAGCCCTGATGGGCGGGGGCATGTAATAAATGATATCTGTGTAATAAATGTTATCTGTGTAATAATTACCTCTGTAAATTCTTTCTTTCGTCCTTTCTACTAATACTGCGATTGGTCATATTTGCCTATTACTAGCATTCCAGTTTTGCAGATTGCAGATTTGTTCATGTAATAACTGTAGCCTTGGATCTTTAACCTGCACATGAGATGACTCACCATGCATAGGGGCCCTCCAATTATAACAACCCCAAAGCCCCAGATAAAAGGGGATATCCAACTATTATTATACCCGCTTTTTCGAAGAAAAATCGGGTATATTGTTTTCGTACTAGAGTTGAGTGGGCGTCAGTCCATCCATCCGTCTGTCCATCTGTATGTCAGTCTGTCTTTCCGTCCGTCACGTTTCTTGTAAATGGATCTCCTCTGCAACCACTGAAGTTACACTTTTGAAACTTTGCATGTGGATAGTACATGGTATGTAGATGGCAGTGGGCTACTTTTTTGTGACCTTGACCCCAACATGGCCCCAAGGTCAAAGGTCAGAAAGTAGGACATTATCATATCTTCTAAACTGTTGGGATTGCACTTCCGAAACTTAATTATTGGATAGCCCTTGGAATGTAGAACATATTGGAATACATTTCATGTGACCTTAACCCCAACATGGCCCCAGGGTCAAAGGTAAAAAAGAAGGACTATATCATATCTTCTAAACTGTCGGGATTGCACTTCCGAAACTTGATTATTGGACAGCCCTTAGAATGTAGAACATATTGGAATACTTTTTGCGTGACCTTGACCCCAACATGACCCCAGGGTCAAAGGTCAAAAAGTATGACATTGCAATATCTTTAGTGTTATTCATAGAAAAAGCGGGTATTTGCGAAGGTATACCATCGACTGTGCCATCTAGTTTTTCTTATTTCTGCATGAAAACGTATGTTGTGGGTACTCGTTAGAAGTGCCTCATCGAGGCACTTCTTATGAGTACCCATTACATATGTTTATGTGCAGAAATAAGAAAAAATCAGTACTTTTTGGATGAAAACAGTGCCTTAGATGGAGCTATGCACCCAAATCCCAATTTCTTTATATTAAGTTGAGGTTTACAGGAGTATACATTATTTTTTTCTGATTGTTGCCCTAAAACATAGATTCAGGGTACTTGTTAGAGCTTCCTCAATTAGGCAGTTCTAGCAACCATCCACAATTTATATTAGGACTAGGGCTGGCAAATCGGAGCTGAAAAGATAATCCATTTTCAGTCCTGCCATTGTGATTGATAATCGATTAGTAATCACTGAAGATTTGGTCACAATTTTACTTGTCTGGATTTCTGTCTGAGCATGACTCTTACCATATGTTGTACTTTACCATATGTATTTGAACAGACGGGGCTGAGCAGTGTAGACCCAGATAAGACACCACTCATCCAGCTATTTTAGGCACAACTTGGTGTAGTAAATTGTACTTATCAAATAATCGATCACAAGCAAATCAGTAATGATAATCATTTTTGTAGATTTTATCGATGGATTAATTGATTATCCGTTTAATCGTGATAGCCTTAATTAGGACAAGAAAGAAAACTATAAGAAAAACTAGAATCACACAGTCGATGGCAAGCCATCGCATATCCCCACACTTCCCTGCGGGCCCCACCCCCTAGACCATCCCCTAGGGGTGTTGGGCCCGATGGGTAAAATTTTGATTGTAATGTATTCTACTCATCATGCCGTTTGATTTAATATGCTACACGACCAGGTTCTGAAAACTTTGATTTTTTACCCACCAAGGTGCCCCACCCCTGGCCCCACTCCCAGGGTAGGATCATAATTCTGAAAGTGTCATACACTCCCCAGACCAAAGATGTATCAGTTCCCAAAGTTTCTATTTATAACGGTCTAGTCGAGGAGTAGTTATCCGGTAACAGTAATGTATGGGCGTGAAGGGTCAAAATCAGTTTTTGACCTCTGGTTACCTCAAAATTGACCCTAGGGGTCAAATTTTGGTTGTAATGTTTTTACTCATCATGCCGTTTGCTTTGATATGTTACACGACCATGTTCTGATAATTTTGGATTTTTGACCCCCGCGGGCCCTACCCCTAGGGGTGTGATCAAAATTCCGAAAGTGTCATGCACTCCCCAGACCAAAGATCTATGAGTTCCCACTGTTTCAAGTTTCTATCCTTTACCATCTAGGAGGAGTTATCCGGTAAGACTTACGTACGTATGTACGGACAGACGACGAAGACCATTACAATATCCCCATTTTTCTTCGAAAAGTGTGGGGATAAAAATGTTTTCAGCTTTCAGTCTCTAATTAAAGGTGGTAAAAAGGATTGAACTTGGTATTGTAGAGCAAAAGTGATAGTGAAGGAACAGCAGGAAACTCTATAAGGAGTTGCATTGACAATATACACTTTAATGAATATCGCAAATATTGCAAAGAGTTCTGTATAAAGTGACACAAATTATTATGACATCTCGCCTCATCGTGCTTTACATTCGTGTACAGTTTCGTGAAAATATCTGAAACAGTTTCTGAGTTATGGAGCGAACACAAATTATAACTGTACTGGGTCTACTCTAAGTTCAAAGGGCAATAACTCCGAAAGTAAGCAAACTAGAGTAACGGTTCTTCTGCTCTGCACCTCGACTCATCGTGCTTTACATTTGCTTTACAGTTGCATGAAAATATCTGAATTAGTTTCAGAGTTATGGAACAGACACGAATTACAAATGTATTTCTGTACTGAGTTTTTTCTAAGTGCCATTTTTCAATGTTCAAAGGGCAGTAACTCCAAAAGTAGACATTCTAGAGTTATGGTTCATGCGCTCTGCACATCGTCTCATAGTGCTTTACAATTGTGTGAAGTTTCATGAAAATATCTCAAAAGGTTTTTGAGTTATCATGAATAACGGAATTATGGTTGCCATTTTTCAATGTTCAAAGGGCAATATATCCAAAAGTAAGGAATCCAGAGTTATGGTTCATGCGCTCTGCACATCGTCTCAAAGTGCTTTACAAATTTTGTGTGAAGTTTCATGAAAATACCTCAAACAGTTTTTGAGTTATTATGAATAAAGAAATTATGGAATCACAGAAGGACAAGGCAAATCCAATATAGCCCCCACTTTTTCAAAGCGGGGCTATAAAAACACCTCAGCACATGGGTGTAATAATGAAATAAATAGAAGCATGGAATAAGGTATGCTTAATCTCTCCTAGAAATGAGATCATTACTGAGTAACATACTCAACATGGCAAATCAACACCAATATAAACAAGAGGGTCATAATGGCCCTGGATCACTCATCCGATCCTTATTGTACAAATAAAATGGTTGGTAATATAAGAGGAGTGGATGGTTTGATCAAATTTGGTGACCCAAGGAACATTTCTGTGAAATATTTCAAAATCAGTCAAACTATTCAGGTATAGATGTCATTTTAAGGGTGATTATTTTTCTTCTGGGCCCAGTTGTTCAAAGCATCGTTAGCTTAACGAGCTCGTTAATGATCAGGGGCCGGTTGTTCAAAACTAACGACGTCGTTAGTTAACGTATCGTTAAAACTTTGACCATTCATTATGGCAAATATGCTAATATTTTTGAAGAAAAAATGTGAGCAGCTTTTGCGGAAGCAAAAGCTGCTCACATTTTTTCAGCAAAAATACCAAAATTTTACATATTAAACATGCTAGAACAGTTAACAATATGACCACTAACGAGCTCGTTAAGCTAACGATGCTTTGAACAACTGGGCCCAGATTGTTAACTGTTCTAGCAAGTACAATATCTAATACAATCTTATTTTTGCTGAAAGAATGTGAGCAGCTTTTGCATTTGCAAAAGCTGCTCACATTTTTTCTGCAAAAGTATTTGAATACTTCCCATATTAAATGATCAAAATTTTAACGATACATTAACTAATGACATTGTTAGTTTTGAACAATTGGCCCCTGGTGGCTATAATGTTCAGTGTAGCGAAAGGATTTTGGGCAATTTTGTCCGAGGGTCACCCATGGAACATTCCTTTTTTTTTTTTTTTGAGGATGAAGTCTTTCAAAAGTTCCCTTTAACAATAAAGAGCTGACTTGTATGTCTCTATCTGGGCACCTTGGACATGAAGTTTTAGGTCCTAGTGCACCAGACACAGATGAACTGGCTCATTCTAACTTGCAAATTGCAATGCCTCGTGGTGACAAGTATGTGTGTTTGTAAGGGGTGAGGGATGGCATCAGAAGCTAGACTTATGAATTGGTGGTTTCCTTTGACAGTATACAGCTGACTTGTATGTCACTATCGGGGCATCTTGTGGACATTGAGGGTCAGTTCCTAGTGCACTAGACAGAGATGAATAGACAATGTATTGTGGAGACAAAGACCAGTTCCTAGACTGATTTTCACAACACCATTACCCAATACTATGTCTGTCTGACTACACCTTCATACCCTTTGCTGACAGCTCACGTAAAAAGGTTACCATTCTATTCATAAAATATCCCACCTGACCAAGATATTGTCAAGATGATCATTCTGAGCAAGTTTGATGATGATTGGATCAAAAGTGTGGCCTAAAGAGTGTTCATAAGGTTTTCTATGATTTTACTGAATTACCTACTGACCTACTTTTTCACCCAACATAATCCATATTAAATCTGGACAGAGTTATTGTCAAGCTGGTCATTCTAAAAAGTTTGATGATGATTGGTCCAAAACTCTGGCCTCAAGAGTGTTCACAAGGTTTTTCTATGATTTGACATACTGACCTACTTTTAAACCTGACATGACCCTTATTCAAACTTGACTGAGATATTGTCAAGATGATCATTCTGAGCTGATGTTTGCTGATGATTGGACCAAAACTTTGGCCTCTTAGTCTAGAGTGTTCACAGGGTTTTTCTATGATTTTACCTTCTGATCTCCTTTTTGACCCAACATCTTCCACATTAGAACTTGACTGAAATATTGTCAAAATGATCACTTCAGAGCTTCAGCAGTGCTTCAGCAGGTGTAGCAGATCCTACCACTGAGGATATATGGAACAGCATCAAGACCAGCCTGCTCAAGACAACTGAAGAGGTGTGTGGCACAACTCGGCCCCACCGCTGGCGTCGCGAAACCTGGTGGTGTAATGAGGATGTTAATAAGGTCATTGCAGCCAAGCGGCAAGCCTTTAAAGCATGGAAGACTGGTAAGTGCACCCGTGCATCATATCTTGCGGCCAAACGCATAGCCAGACATGCAGTGCACCATGCTCGCCAAGAAGCTGAGAAGGAGATCTACAAGAATATTGACCCAAAGTCCTCAGAAGTATACGCCTCGCTAACCAGATGAGAAGAGAGAATGCGGATGTTGTCGGTGACAAACCAGTAAAGAATGATGCAGGGGAGATGTCAATGAGTGAAGACTCAAAGCAGAGGGCCTGGTTAGAACACTACCAAAGGCTACTCAATGTTGAGTTCGACTGGGACCCAGACCACCTGTCTGATGAACCACCAGTGGAAGGGCCACCCATCCCAATCACTATTGATATGGTTAAGAAGGCTATCTCTCAGATGAAGACTGGCAAAGCACCGGGTCCCTCTGGCATAGTGGTGGAGATGATAAGAGCAACAGGTGATGCAGGTGCCGCGATGATCCGCGACCTTGCAGCTGCAATCATCCGTGATGGGAAGGTACTCTCTGACTGGGAACAGAGTTTCATTGTCTGTCTCTACAAGGCAAGGGCAATGCATTGGAACGGGGCAACAAACATGGTCTCAAGCTGACAGAACAGGTCATGAAAGTCCTGGAGAGGATTGTGGATGGCCTCATTGGGCAGTGGATGTCCATCGACGATTCCCAGTTTGGCTTCGTCCCAGGAAGAGGCACAACAGACACAATTTTTGTTGTACGGCAGCTGCAAGAGAAGTATTTGGCAGCCAACAGGAGACTCTACATGGCTTTTGTAGACCTGGAAAAGGCATTTGACCGAGTGCCTCAGAAAGTCATCTGGTGGGCACTAAGAAAGCTTGGAGTGGACGAGTGGATTGTGAAACTGGTCCAAGGGATGTATGCTAATGCTCGGAGCCGTGTCCGCGTGGATGATGGTTACAGTGAAGAATTCGAGGAGAAGGTGGGTGTTCATCAAGGCTCTGTTCTCAGCCCACTGCTTTTCATCATTGTGCTTAAAGCCTTGTCATGCGAGTTCCGCTCTGGAGTCCCCTGGGAGGACCTGTATGCTGATGACCTTGTCATCATAGCTGAATCCCTTGAGGAATGTGTCAGGAGGCTCTTAACTTGGAAAGACGCAATGGAGGCGAAAGGGCTTAGAGTGAATGCAGGAAAGACAAAGATCATGATCTGTGGTACAGGTTTGAACCTCTTGCAGAGTACAGGCCAGTTCCCATGCGCTGTATGGCAGCAACAGTATCTTTTGTAAAGGCTGCAAGTTCTGGGTGCACAAGAAATGCAGTGGGCTCAAACGCTTGATAGAGGACCCTGATTACAGGTGTACACGGTGCCAAGGAACTGCACGCCCCTTAGATGGCAGACCACAGAGGGAAGTCCAAGTCGGATCTGACAAGCTGGAGGTTGTAGCTTCCTTTTGCTACCTAGGTGATATGCTCTCTGCAGCGGGTGGTTGCAACCTTTCAACTACATCACGTGTGAAAACAGCCTGGAAGAAATTCAAGGAGTTGCTACCAGTTCTCTCTTCCCGACACCTCTCGTTCAAGACACGTGACCGTGTGTATAGCTCTTGTGTGCGGAGCGCAATGCTCCATGCCAGTGAGACATGGCCACTGACAAAGCCAAACCTCCAACGTCTACAGCGAAATGACAGGGCAATAATCAGACAGATCTGCAATGTCAAGCCACAGGACACTGTCACCATCAGGTCCAGTGAGTTACTTGAGCGTCTTGGCATTGAGGACCTAGACCTCATCCTGAAAGAGAGAAGGCTTCGCTGGTATGGACATGTGGAACGCTCCAACGGTGCAGTCAAGACTGCCTGTGACATACAGGCAGGTGGAAAGCGGAGGCCAGGAAGGCCCAAGATGACCTGGAAGCAGCTAACAGGAAGAGATTGCAGAGAATGGAAGCTCTCTGCTATCGATCCTCATGATAGACAAGCCTGGAGATCTGGTGTAAGATCTGCCATGTGTGCAGCAAGCCAGCTACCTGGAAGGGGGCCCACTTACGTGGACGTTGCCCCTGTACCTGCACATTAATCAAAAATCCGTTGATGATGATGATCACTGAGCAAGTTTGATGATAATTGGACTAAACTGTGGCCTATAGAGTGTACAAAAGGTTTTTCTATGATTTGACCTACTGACCTACTTTTTGTCCGAACTTGACCCACATTCAAACACGACTGAGATATTGTCAAGATGATCACTCTGAGCAAGTTTGATGATTATTGGGCCAAAACTCTGGCCTCAAGAGTGTTCACAAGTTTTTTTCATGATTTGACATACTGACCTACTTTTTCCCCTAAAATCACCCATATCTGGACATGGCTGAGATATTTCTGAGCAAAATTGATGATGAGTGGCCCAAAACTATGGACTCTAAAGTGTCCACAATGTTTGACCTACTGACCTACTTTTTGACCCAACCTGACCCATATTCAAACATGAATGAGATTTTGATCATTCTGAGTAAGTTTGATGATGATTGGACCAAAACTGTGGCTTTCAGAGTTTTCAAAAGTTTATCTATGATTTGATCTACTGACCAACCTTTTTACCCAACATGACCCACATTCAAATTTGACTGATATATTGTCAAGATGATCATTCTGAGCAAGTTTGATGATTAATGGACCAAAACTCTGGCCCCTTGAGAGTGTTCACAAGGTTTTTTCTATGATTTGACCTACTGACCCACTTCTTCCCCCAACATGACCCATATTTGAACATGACAGAGATATTGTTAAAATGATCATCCTGAGCAGGCTTGATGATGAGTGGACCAAAACTGTGGCCTCTAGAGTGTGCACAAGGTTTTTCTATGATTTGACCTACTTTTTGACCCGACATGACACATATTCAAACCTGACTGAGATATTGTCATGATGTTCATTCTGAGAAAGTTGATGATGATTGGACCAAACCTGTGGCCTCCAGAGTCTTCACAAGGTTTTTTCTATGATTTAACAAACTGACCTACATTTAAACCTAAATGGGCTGCATGATGCATTGACGCAGAGCTGAATCCGGCCCGCAAACGAGTACTGGTAAACCGCTTAGAGGATCTAAGCCTGCCCTGGCGATGCGGTGCGAGTCGGACCGTCCATGCTTATAACCCTTTTGGTTTCATTGGACAACAGGGCTTGAGATGTCATTTCATCTCAATGTCCGGTAAAAGTCCCACAAAATTGGAACCAACATCTCCAAAATCATTAAATGACCTACATAGTGTTGACGGGGATGTTAAACATCAAGTCAAACAAAAATACACTTAAACATGACATGACCCATTCTTGAACTTATCAGATATTGTCATGATGATCATTCTGAGCATGTTTGATGATGATTCAACCAACTTGTGGCCTCTTGAATGTTCAAAAGAAAAGTTTACGCACGGACGACAGATGAGGAATGCCACCGCCGGGCATGGCATGACCACAAAAACCCACAATGATCTTCTGTCTGGTGAGCTAAAAAGAGCCCATCTGACAAAATGACATAGTATCTACTATCAATACCTTTAAATCTCACTGAATATTGGGAGTATCTTTAATTTCCACACCTGCCAAAAGCATATGGGCAAATCAACACAAAAATAAAGAAGCCCATTTGACGAACAACATCATTTCTAGCCAAATGTTGAAAACATAACATGTAGCTGTATATGGTGGCTCCTCAAACAAGGTTCCTGGGCTCTATTTCTTACAGTCAATTGTTTACAAAAGAGCTAGGACGAATCAGTCCTGTGGCGAATACAGTTCGTTCTGAAACAACGGAATCAACATTTTGTTTTTTGTCAGAATCAGAATTGTCAACCAATAAAATATAACATAACGATATGAAAACAAATAAAACATCCACTAGGAATTAGTAAAATACATTTACTTCTTCTGTCAACGTTTACATTTTTGCGATTCGCATCATTCGGAAGTTTCTTATTGTCAGTTCTTTCAAGGGGAATAACTATTAAAAACCTGGAAATGGTGGCGAAGGTAAACAAGTTTCTTGCTCATGAAATTCCTGCCATCAGACATTAGACAATGTTGAAGTTTTGTCCTAGTCTACATATATAGATCTAAGCGACCATTTATTTCAACAAAACGTGTCACTGAAAGATGAAAACAAGCATTAAATACTGTCATACATTTCACTTCAAAAAACAGAGAAGGAATTTACAAGTACTAGCTTTTAAAAACAATACTAATTAATCTATATTTTGTTTAACGGCCCAGTCAACACTATTTAGATCATTTTTGAGCCAGTCAATTTTTACCTATCCACACTTTTAGAATTTCCTGGGCAGGCTATCACATAAGCGGAAGGGGGAGAATGACGGTAGAAAAGATTTCATGATCAATCTCCATGAAAGAATGTTGCCGACCCCATCAGGTATCAAACCTGCGTCCTCCTGATCTTCAGTCAGACGCGCAACAGACTGAGCTACTGAGGTCGGCCAGCAATTTGTGCATGTGCAAGAATGACGTCACCAAGGGAAGTCCAAAAAGCTCCAAAATCAGATATCAAACCTGCTTCCTCCTAGTCAGTTTACCGAGCCACTTTTCCTGGGCAGGCTTATACGTAAGCAGTTAACAAGAACAGTGCATATTCTTTCGCCAGAAATTAAACTGACAACTGCCCTTCTTGAAGCAGCAGAAGGGAGAGAATGACCACAGAAAAGATTTCATGATCAATCTCCATGCAAGAATGTTGCCAACCCCATCAAATATCAAACCTGCGTACTCCTGATCTTCAGTCAGACGCGCATCCGACTGAGCTACTGAGGTTGGCCAGCAATTTGTGCATACATGTGCAAGAATGACGTCACAAAGGGAAGTCCAAAAAGCTCCAATTTGTTTTATTTTGGAGACACTGCTTCCAATGTTATGGGCCTTTTACTTGACATTGAGATGAAATGACATCTCAAACTCTTAATACCACCCAAACAGACCAAGAGGGTCCATATGTGGGGATGGTCTTATTCGCACCACTTGGCAGACCCTCTAAGAAGTTTACCAGTACTCGTGTCTGGTCGGTTTCAGCTCCAGGTGGAAACATCATGCAGCCCAGTCTACATGTGTATCTCCAAGCCCAATGGGCAGGGGCCCAAAAAACATTGATTTAGGTGAACACAACATCCTGTTTATCTTCCAATGAAAAAAATTTAAAACTGACTCAGATGCCTTCTCTGCATGTAAATATTCACCTTATTTGCATTATCTGCTGGTTCCTAGTCTGAAGGTTATCAGTGTTAGAAAAACAGGTAACCAGACCCCCTGACATTGAAAGGTTAGGAGGTTCTGGTTACCTGTTTTTCCAATATTGACAATGTGCAATAGCTGGGGGCCAGCAAATAATGCAAATATGGTGAATATTACAGGAACTTGAACTTGGTCAGCAATGTGTTTTTTGGCTTGCCTTATCATATATTGATGGATCCAATGTTTTGACATTTGATTTTGGTCACATTTCATTGCATGTGTGATAGTTACCCCTCTTTCCTCTGGTTGACAAAATATGTTTTGCCACGTACATAGTTTCAATGAGATTTTCGATTAAATTAATTTCTTCTTACTAAAATTGACTAATCTTTGACACTGTTTTTTTTAAATATTGAATGACCAGTCTCTTCTGACAGTTTATTGCACATTTTGATGGCTAAAATGCATGATAAAACTACTTACCCTAACGATGAATCATAGTCCACGTGCCTTATTCGATGAACAGCAGTAAAATTAACCCATTGCATGCGGAAACACCTAAAGGGGTACCTTGACAAACAGGGCAGGCAATTTGCTGACAGAATTTTCCGTCAAAAATAGAATCATCACGAAAATACGCCTATATAATTTTGACCCCCCTTGAACCCCACTTTTATATAGTAAAACTGGGGTTTGCAGGGGTATACATTATTTTTCTTATTTCTGCTCAAAAACATAGATTGTGGGTACTCATTAGAACCGCCTCGTACCGCCTCGACGAGGCGGTTCTAACGAGTACCCACAATCTAAAACATAGATTGTAGGTACCACAATCTATATTTTGAGCAGAAATAAGAAAAATATCACAATTTTTCATCTTAATATGTTCTTTTTTCGGCGGTAAAGTTTACAATGATTTTATATAGGCGTGTTTTTGTAATGAAAAACTAAAAAATGGGCCTCAAACCCCATATATGACAAATAGACTTGTCCAACATATAGCAGTGGAAGAGTCCACTAGTATATAATGGGTTAAAGTAGATGTGTTTACCACCTAAATTTATATGGAAAATATGTAAGCAGTTGATTTGTTTGTTTATTTGATTTGAGGTTTAACGTCCCTGTCAACACTGTAAAGGTCATTCGGGAGACGTTGCTTCCAATTTTGTGGGACTTTTACCCGACATTGAGATGAAATGACATCTCAAGCCCAATGAAACCAATAGGGTAATGAAACCAATAGGGTTTATAAGCATGGACAGGCCGACTCGTACCACTTTGCCTGGGCAGGCTTAGATCCTCTCTGTTTACCAGTACTTGTGTGCGGGTCGGTTTCAGCTCTGCATGGAACCATCATGCAGCCCATCTATTTCTTCAAGCCCCGATGGGCAGGGGCTTGTTGTAAGCAGTTGAGTGTCCAAAATTGATCACAGTTAATAATTTTGATTGTACGATTCTTAAACAATAGTAATTACAGAAAATTATTGTGCTACATCAATGGTGGCATATGGAACCGGAAGATAGTTTGCCACCAGAGAACAGGAGAATAATGACCTTTTATCTTGTGTGACATAGACTTTGGACATGTCTGACATTGTCTGTACATGTACCATCAAAATCCTAAAATTCTGGACACCTTCAGGACATTACGAAAACACGCCTATACGAATACATTGTAAATTTTTCACCGAAAAAGCTAAAGTTTTAGGATGAAAAATTGTGATATTTTCCTTGTTTCTGCTCAAAATATAGATTGTGGGTACTCGTTAGAACCGCCTCATCGAGGCGGTTCTAGCGAGTACCAACAATCTATATTTTAGAGCAGAAATAAGAAAAATAAGGTTTACCCCTGTAAACCCCAGTTTTACTATATAAAAGTGCGGTTCAAGGGGGTCAAAATTATATAGGCGTGTTTTGGTGATGCTTGTTGTATTTCTCCTTAAATTTTAACAAATTTGTTTCACAATCCTGCAAGGAGTCCAAAAGGTGCAAACATAATTGCAAACAGTGTAGACCCTGATCATACTGTTTCTTCAGGAGCAGTTTGAGCTTGGTCTGCATTGTTACCTTAGGCCTACATGTATTTGTCCCAATATGTGGGATCATTACCATAATACATGTAATGTCAATTTTGGCCATTATAAAATGCATTGCTGACCAAACTGCAAGTTCTGTGCTGTGATCTCTCTCTCTCTCTCTCTCTCTCTCTCTCTCTCTCTCTGTCTCTCTCTCTCTCTCTCTCTCTCTCTCTCTTATATATATATAGAGAGAGAGAGAGATATATAGAGAGAGAGAGAGGGAGAGAGTGTAGTTGATAGAGTGCGGGACTCTGAGCATTCCGTCATGACAAATTTTAACTGCGCATGCCCAGCCATTCAGAGGGGCCAGGGATATGGCTTTCTGTCTGAAGGTTCCTTTTGATTCACTGCTTGTATGAGCGAGCAGCCAAGGTTCTGGCGAGTCTGCACGGATGCCTGCGCGGATGCGCAGGCTCGCCTGAACCTTCGCTGCTCGCATAGGCGATAAGTACCAAAATCGCTTGACGGGGCCCAATTATGATCTTAACAAACAAACAATTTTAACATTATCTTTTTTTCATGAAATTTCCTTCAGCAAATGGAGAGTTGAAAATGGCTAGTGAATTGTTGTTTATCTGACATTTTCTTTCAAAAATATTTCAGTGAAAACAATGGATTCAGTCCTGCCACTGAAGTTTACAGCCAAATTGGTGTGCATACAGACCCTTTTCAAGCATCTGGATGAACCAGACTGTGACATTTTATCAGGATACACAACCAGTCTATTGGAGACAGACTGCTTCACTGCTGTTTCAGAAGATATACTGCACAGAATAATAAAGTACTTCCCAGAAAAATTGAACAATCGCTTGTTGAAAGCCCTGCTACCCAGTCATGTCAGGGAGCTAAATTTAACATCTTGCCATAATGTGACTTTAATGGGCCTAGTAGATGTTTTGAAAAAGTAAGTACCATGTATACATGTATGCCACAACCTCTTTATAACACTATAAATGGTGTCCAAAGCAGAAATCGTATTAGTTAAACAACCATGTTATATACAACAAAAATGAATACCGGTAGATTAAATAATTTATGGTCATTTTTCGATATCTGTATATAATCTATACATTTTGGGGATACATCTTAAAACTGTGTTATATCCAAAACCATGGTATAACAAACAGTGCTATAATGAGTTTGTGGTGTATTTACTGTAATATTTTTATAAAAGCATGGTGTGCTTAGATATTTCATTTTTGTTTCAAAATCCATACGGTACAAAATGGAGTTTGGCCCCGCCCATTGGGGCTTGAAGAAATGGGCTGCATGATGCTTCCACACAGAGCTGAAACCGTAGAGGATCTAAAAGAGTCCATGCTTATAAACCCTATTCGTTTCATTGGGCGACACTCGCAAGTCCCCAAAATACAGGCCTTGAGATGTCATTTCATCTCATTGTTTGGTAAAAGTCCCACAAAATTGGAAGCAACATCTCCAAAATGACCTATACAGTGTTGACGGGGGCATTAAGCCAGAAATCAAACAAAATCTCCAAAATGACCTATACAGTGTTGACGGGGATGTTAACCCTTTACCACTCAGGGATTTTGTGAATTTCGCTGATTTTCACTCTGTTGCACCTGGCAGCAACTTCAACTAGCCATTGTTTCATATTGGATGGTCTGTTTTACACCAAACTCGGTCTGAATGTTCATTGGGCAGTAGCTTTTCAAATGCAACCTATCATGACTTGATCATTGTTGTCATAATAAAGAGGGGGCATCTCAAAGTTGGCAAAAAGTGTGTTTTCACATGAATTTTTGACCACATTTTAATCTTCACACAGCTGTCAAGGCAACAATTAAGGTGTTTGGCACTGGCCATTTTCACTGTTTTCAGCATGTTTTATCAGCATCAATTTTCAGGCATTTTTGACCCCAGACACCCTCAGATATAAATTTTAGCGGCCGGTTGGGCCATACACCCAAAATTATTCGGGATGTGAGGGGGGCAGTGCCCCCCTTCAATCCCCCCAAGAATATTTTTAGTGGGGAGGCGCGCAAAAAAACAGGTCACTTTTTTGCCCAACAAATCTTAAAGCAAACATAACTATCCAGGGGTAGAAATACAGATTTTAGGTGCTCCTGGGGCTTAAAATGGGGGGGGGGGCGTGCAGACACGTAAAAACACGTATCTGAGTGGTAGAGGGTTAAACCTGAAATCAAACAAACAAACAAAATGGATTAACTCGCATCCTGTCTAACTCAATTACCCCGAGGAGCCTTCATGGTGCAGTGGTTAAGCTACTCCCCTCATAAACCAGGGATTGTGGGTTCAATTTAGGGCTTCTCCAGACTTCTACTGAGGTCCAATCTCCATATGGCCTTAGTTGTTGGTGGGATGTAAAATTCAAAACAAAAAATACACAGCAGCCCATACCTTTGCAAACAGTGTAGATCTAGATCAAATTCCTTCTGGAAATGAGAGCCATCAGATCAGGATCTACACTGTTTGGCATTCAGTTTGCAATTTATTATGAATGACTACATTATACATGTATCAAGTAATTTGATTGGTTGATAAACAGAAATGGGTTTGGCAAAATTAATTGATTCAGCTGGACAAGGATTAAGAAGAAAAGGTGAGCTACACTACTTGCTTCCAGGCCTGTGGATTTTACAAAATGGTATGCGTATCCATCACGCCATGGACATTCAGTGGCTTAGTAAAAAGCAGCTTGTCTGAACAACATTCCCATACCTGTGATAATTTTTGGAACTATATGAGGGAGATTTGCCCTTGTGGCTTGTGATGAGGGAGATGTAAAGAATATATAGGGAAATTTTCAGTTCAAATGAGGGAGACTTCAAAATTTTACTAAAATTTAGCATAAATTCGACAAAAATTTCCGTAAAAATCCTAAAAATTCAGACCCCTTGAGGACCTGCTGTAATTCTCCTAAACTTTTAACAAATTTGTCTCATGATCCAGCAAGGAGTCCAAAAGGTGCTGACAGAATGGCAAACAGTGTAGACCCTGATCAGACTGCTCCTTCAGGAGCAGTCTGATCTGGGGCTGCACTGTTTGCTTAGGCCTGTCTGTTCCAATACTTAGGATCATTATGGTATCATCAAAATGTGGGAGTCTCACTCCTGATGAGGGAGGTATCACACGTATGCATTCCTCTTGTCCAAAAGGACTAAGGTCATGAAATAAGACACTTTAACTGAGAATTGAAAAGCTATGTCTGATACGTGTATTGTCATTCGGAGAAAATCATAACGATGGTCACGGGTCGTTTCGCTTGCCCGTAAGTGGTTTTGCCTGTGGGCCATATCTTTCAGGAATATGCTGCTATAATAGATATTGTAATTGCTAGATGACCACTAATGAGCTTGTTAGGCTACTGATGCTTTTAACCCATTGTATACTAGTGGACTCTTCCATTGCTATATGTTGGACAAGTCCATTTGTCATATAAGGGGTTGTAGGCCTATTTTTAGCTCACTATTTTTAGGTCAGTAGGTCAAATCATAGAAAAACCTTGTGAACACACTAGAGGACACAGTTTGGATTCGATCATCATCAAACTTGCTCAGAATGATTATCTTAACAATATCTCGGTCAAGTTCGAATATGGGTCATGTCGGGTCAAAATATAGGTCAGTAGGTCAAATCATAGAAAAACCTTGTGAACACACTAGAGGCCATAGTTTTGGTCCTATCATCATCAAACTTGCTAAGAATGATCATCTTAACAATATCTCGGTCAGGTTAGAATATGGGTCATGTCAGGTCAAAATGTTGGTCAAAAGGTCAAATCATAGAAAAACCTTTGTGAACACCCTAGAGACCATTGTTTTGGTCCTATCGTCATCAAACTTGCTCATAATGATAATCTTGACAATATGTGGGTCAAGTTTGAATATGGGTCATGTTGGGTAAAAAGTAGGTCAGCAGGTCAAATCATAGAAAAATGTTGTGAATACTCTAGAGGCCACAGTTTCAAGTCACAAAACTTGCTCAGAATGATCATCTGGACAATATCTCAGTCAAGTTCAAATATGGGTCATGTGAAATCAAAAAGTTGATCAGTAGGTTATTTTGTCATGACTTTTGAACCGTTTGAGATAGAGCCTTCATATTTGGCATGTAGGTTTCTTTTCACAAAGCTTCCCACTCTTACAAAAAACATTTGATCTGTGACCTACTTTATCATAACTTTTGAACCATTTGAGATAGAGCCTTCATATTTGGCATGTATCTTCTTTGTGACAAGGTTATCCCAACCATTTAAAAAGATTGACCTATGACCTTGACCTTTGACCTACTTTGTCATAACTTTTGAAGCATTTGACATAGAGCCTTTATATTTGACATGTAGGTTCCTTGCGACAATGGCTTCCTATTCATACATAAAATGATCTGTGACCTTGACATGTGACTTACTTTATCATAACATTTGAACCATTTCAGATAGGGCCTTCATATTTGGCATGTATGTTCCTTGTGACAAGGGCTTCCAATTCATACGAAATGTCCTGTGACCATGACCTTGACATGTGACCTGCTTTATCATAACTTTTGAACCATTTAAGATAGAGCCTTCATATTTGGCATATGTGTTCCTTGTGACTAGAACTTCCCACCCTTACAAAACTTTTGACCTGTGACCTTGACATTTGACCTACTTTCTCACAACTTTTGAACAATTTTAGATAGAGCCTTCATATTTGGCATTTAGGTTCCTTGTGATTAGGGCTTCCCACCAATACAAAAATTTGACCTATGACCTTGATCTTTGACCTACTTGGTCATAATTTTTCAACCATTTTACATGATAAGGCATTCATATTTGGCATGTAAGTTCCTTGTGACAAGGGCTTCCCACTCATACAAAAATTATGACCTGAGTCCTTGACCTTTGACCTGCTTTGTCATAACGTTTGAAACATTTGCAATAGAGCCTTCATATTGGGGATGTAGGATTCCCACTCATACAAAAAAATAACCTGTGACCTTGATCTGTGACCTACTTTATCATAACTTTTTAACCATTTGATATAGAGCCTTCATATTTTGCATGTATGTTCCTTGTGATGAGGGCTTCCCACCCATACAAACATTTTGACCTATGACATTAACCTACTTTATCATACTTTTTAACCATTTAAGATAGAGCCTTCATATTTGGCATGTATTTTCCTTCTGGCAAGAGTCTCCCACCCATACAAAAAATTGTTCTGTGACCTTGACATTTGACCTACTTGACAAAACGTTTGAATCATTTCAGATAGAGCCTTCATATTTAGCATGTAGGTTCCTTGTGACAAGGGCTTCCCACCCATTCAAAGCGTTTGACCTGTGACCTTGACCTTTGACAAATTTTGTCATAACTTTTTAACCATTTAAGGGAGAGCCTTCATATATGTGGCATGTAGGTTCCTTGTGACAAGGTCTTCCCACTCATGCAAAACATTTTGAGCTGTGACCTTGATCTGTGACCTACATAATCATAACTTTTTAACCATTTTGCCAAGGGGTTTCCCACATACAATGGGTTAATTAATAACCATGCCATGGTCTTTCTATCTATACATGTACATTTGAGTCTGGGGAATTCAGGTCAGAATGAGCAGCTATTCAGTCTGACAAATTTTCACATATCTCTTTGTAGCCCAAGGGCTACAGAAGGCTTATGCTAACAGCTAAAATGTTCTATTGAAGGGGTAATCCTTTGGAAGCAAGGACTATAGAACAAAACTGAAAACTTTAGACTGTACAATTTTTTCATGGACTGAACTACAATGTAGGTAGTTTCTGCCAATTAGGTCTCATCAGAGACCCTTAAATATCAGGGAGAATATTTTCAATTTTCTGCAGTGGAATTTATGCTCCCAAAGGACTAGAATATATCATCACAATAACAAATCCAATTTATAAAGACAAAACCATGGTTCACGGGGATATATATTATCTGCCTTATTTTTGCTCAAAGACTTGTTAGAACCACCTCATTGTGGTGGTTCTAATGAGCACCCACAATCTATGTTGAAAGCAGAAATAAGAATGATGTTACAATTTTTACCCAAATTTTGTCATTTCTGACACCATGTTCGATGCCATTATTTCACATGGACATGTTTTCCTAATGTAACCCGAAGTAAGATGACGTGCAGGGAGACTTTTTATGGCTGCCACACATTCTCTTAACACCAGCTGTAGTGAAGCAGCTAAGACTGAGATCAGAATGCATGCAAGTACAGGTTGATCTGAACCATCAATGATTATAAAGGGTCCAGTTGTTAAAAACTAACAATGTCCTTAGTTTTGTTTGCAGAGTTTGCATTGGAGTTTAACTGCCCAGTCAACACTATTAACGATCAGTTTACCTATCCATGTTTTTCCTGGGTAGCTAGCTTACATGTAATCAGTTAACCAATACAGTGCTTATTCTTTCACCAGAAACTTACAACTGCCCTTCTTGTATCAGGGGAAGGCAGAGAATGACCTTAGAAAAGATTTTATGATCCATCTCCACAAAAGAATGTTGCCGACCCTGGCAATGTCCTTAGTTAATATATCATTAAAACTATGAGCACTAATATGGCATGTATGTGCATATTTTTGCAAAATAATGTGAGCTTTTGAAAATGTACAAGCTTCTCACTTTTTATCAGCAAAATAAACTATATTACATATGAGCCAGCGCACAACAAAACCTACAATAAGACATGTGCGTCCATCGAAGACTCAGATCAGCCTGAGCATCCATATAGTCTAACCAGAGACTTCTCTTGCTGCAGGAAGGCGCATTGGGCCTTTAGCTAGCCTTAGAGCGCACAACAAAGACTGATCAGACTGTGCGGATGTGCAGGCTGATCTGAGTCTTCGTTGGGTGCACATGCCTAATTGTAGGTTTTGTCATGCACTGGCCCATATTGTACATGCTAGAATAGTTAACATTCTGCCCACTAATGAGCTTGTTAAGCTAACAGTGCTTTGAACAACTGGGCCCTGGTTTTCTTATGGGTATTTGTTTGTTTGAATTTGGGTTTTACATCTCCATCAACACAATTAAAGTCATTTTGGAGACATTGCTTCCAATTTTGTGGAACTTTTACCCAATATTGAGATGAAATGACATCTCAAACAAACCAAAAGGCTTATTATGTAGGGACGGTCCGACTCACACCACTGCCTGGTCAGACTTAGAGCCTCTATGCGGTTTACCAGTACTCATGTGCAGTTGGTTTCAGCTCCGCGTGGAAGCACCATGCAGCCCAATCTATTTCTCCAAGCCCGATGAGCAAGGGCCTTTTCTTCTCCTTGTGGGTAATGTCAAGCCCTGGTTCATTCGTGTTATGTTGTTGTTTTTTTCTCACCTGCTTAAAGCATTGCCCCATGTAGGCCATCCATTGTTCGTCTGTTTGTCTATCCATAATCTGCTTCCGTCAACACTTTTATCAGCCCCAGCGTCAGCCTTGATGTTCATTTCTCAAGAAACCAGACATACTGTAATGACCCAAAGTATTGGACAGATAGGCCTAAGCAAACAGTGCAGACTAAGATCAGACTGCTCCTTCGGGAGCAGTCTGATCAGGGTCTACACTGTTTGCCATTCTGTCTGCACCTTTAGGAGGAGCAGTCTGATCTCCTTCAGGAGCAGTCTGATCAGGTTTTACACAGCCATTCCATCTGCACATTTTCGAGGAGCAGTCTGATCTTGGTCTGCACTGTTTGCCATTCCGTCTGCACCTTTTGGACTCCTTGCTGCATTGTGAAACATATTTGTTAAATTACAGCCAGTTCTCAAGGTGTCCGAATTTTTCGGATTTTTATGGAACCTTCAGCAGAATTCTTGTACTCTTTCCAGATGCAGTCATTTACAAAAGCTGAATTTGTGTGGTTGTACCCAGCTCATGGTCACAGATATTTTCACATGTATGGGATTGTTGGGGCTCCAGATCACCACTATCTCTGTTGAAGGGAACCAGAATGTCACTGATGATATTGTTCAGGCAGGTTTATATGGATAGCATACCTCTGCAATGAATATGTATATTGTATTTCTACTCCCATTACCCCTCATAAACCAGGGGTTATGGCTTCTCCATACTTTCGGATGAGTCTTTAAACCGAAGTCCCATCTCCCTATGACCTTAGCTGTTGGTGGGATGTAAACTCAAATTCACTCATTCACTCACTCACTCACACACTCACTCACTCACTCACTACCATCAATTCTTTCATTAAACCAGAATTGACCTAGTCTAGTTTTAAAGTACATGTAAATACATGTAACACTTCTTTACCTAATTATACATGTATCTTGGGGTAAGGAATTCCAGTTTATCTTGGGGTGAGGGATTCCAATTGTCAACTATTCTTTAACCCTCTCCATCCAGAATTTTTTAAAAAAGTATAGATCATGATCAGCTGGCTTCTCAGAAGCCAGCTGATCAGGATCTATACTGTTTTCCATCCTGCTTCTGAATCCATGGTTAAAATTGAAATCATGCAACACTAAAGGCTGAAAATTGGGGAGGAGTGTAGCAAATTGAAATATTCAGCATGACAAGGGTACAGCAAATTAATTATACATAGTGCTCTTAATAATCCTAAAATTGAATATCGTATTTGAATGTCTGTGCGTTGATATTTCCACAATTTGAAAGTATTGGAAAGGAGCACCAGAAGCAGCTAAAATCTGTGTTTCTACCCCTGGATAGATATGTTTGCTTTAGGATTTGTTGGTCAAAAAAGTGACCTGTTTTTTCGCACGCCTCCCCACTAAAATATTCTGGGGGAGATTGAAGGGGCGTAGCACCCCCTCACATCCAGAAAAATTTTGGGTGTATGGCCCAACCAGCCACTAAAATTTATATCTGAGGGTGTCTGGGGTCAAATATGCCTGAAAATTGATGCTGATAAAACATGCTGCAAATAGTGAAAATGGCCAGTGCCAAACACCTTAATTGTTGCCTTGACACCTGTGTGAAGATTAAAATGTGGTCAAAAATTCATGTGAAAACTCACTTTTTGCCAACTACTTTGAGATGCCCCCTCTTAACCATGACCACAATTATCAAGTCATGAAAGGTTGCATTTGAAAGGCTACTGCCCAATGCACATTCATACCGAGTTTGTTGTAAAAATCGACCATTCATTATGAAACAATGGCTAGTTAAAGTTGCTGTCAGGTGCAACACTGTAATCAAAGTACTGAAAGTACTGAGGAAACTTGATTTATGAGGAATAATTATTATATAACAATGTTAGTCGTAGACCAAGCAGTTATCTAGATATTTTGTTGAAAAAATCTAGAGACTAACTTCCCATATCACAGGTCCTGGTGTATGAATGTCATTTGACGTGTCCCCAGTAACAATAATAATATTATTCTGATTCTGATTCTTAAATCCCTTTCTATACGAATATATTTCAAGCGAGAAGAGCCCTGTTTAGAAACTCAGGGATGAAAGAGTAAAGGAAAGCGCGTAGGAAAATAGTCCCAGAGTACTGTTTTCTTTTCAGAATTCGTCTTTCTGTGCCAATTTATATTCAATCCGTATAAAGTCTCGAAAACTGAAATATTTTGAAAGACGTTCCATGCCTGCAAAATTAGATTTCAAGGGTTCATTTGGACTATTTTATGCAGCGAACAAACAGCGGAAGTGGAATAACGCGGTCCAGTACCGGAAGTAGAAATGTGTTGACTAAGAAACTTGATTTTAAAAATCAACTTTCAAAAATCAGTGAAATTCACAAAATCCCTGAGTGGTAAAGGGTTAATACATGTATTTACATTCTCAGTGCATTTGCAATAAAAAACTTTGGGAAGAAATGTTTTTCCTTCAATGAATACATGTACATGTACTCACATGGGGTTACATGATCACTAGGTGATCTAAAAAAATAGTTATGGTCTCTCTAATGTGAAAATGATTGGACAATGGCGACATTATGTAGTCAAGGATCCTGTTTCAATGTTAATAGGAAAAATTATTATCCCCACGTTTTTAAAAAAAAGTGGGGATATTGTTATCGCCTCCGTCCGTCTGTCTGTCTGTCTGTCCGTCTGTCCATCTGTACGTCTGTCTGTCCGGCTATCTCCTCCTAAACCGTTAGCCGGAATTCAACCAAATTTGGTATGCGAGTTGCTTACATGAATGGCTTGCGCAAGAGCACATTTTTTTTTGTCCCCGCCCCCAGGGGCCCTGGGGAGGGGTCAAAAGGTCAAATATCAATAAAATTCAATTACAAAGTCAATTTTGAAGATTTTGTTGCCAAACTTTGCACATGTACTTAGTTATGAAAAAAGTAAAACATATTGAACGGGATTTTGGCTGTGACCCCTAGGTCACGCCCTGGGGGTCGGACTTGGGGGGGGGGGGGGGGGTCGGGGGTCAAAATTAAAGTTTTTCAGAACATAGTCATGTTGCATATCTATGCGAAGGGGATAATGGGTAGAATAAACTACAAGTAAAATTTTGACCCTGGGGTCAGATTGGGGCCCTGGGAGAGGGGTCAAAGGGTCAAAATTTAGTTTTTTGGAACATAGTCATGTGGCATATGAAATTGAAGGGCATGATTAGTAGAATATAATACAGGTAATATTTTGACCATGGAGTCAAATTAGGGCCCAGGGTGAGGGGTTTTTGGTACTTGGCCCCTCTGTAGAAAACGTGGGGATTTGCGATGGCGCGCCATCGACAGTATTCTAGTATACAATTGTTGTCCTGTTTAAACTTTAGCCCTCAAACCAGACTTTTTTATAGGAATGAATTATCATTTTTGTGGATTTTATCAATGTGTTAACTCTGGCAAATCACTCATAAACTTAGCATGAAGCCCGGCTTCATGCTAAGGTTGTGAGTGATTTGCTGAAGTTTACACATCGATAAAAGCCACAAAAATGATAATTCATTCCATAAAATTACAACTTTCTCATCGACACTTTGTAAATGTCACCAAAATGGAATGTTTTTGAGGAATTCTTTCGAAAGTATAAGAATGCATTTACCAACGGCCACGGGTGAATGCTTATTGAATTGGGAGCTGCCATCTTTGAAAGAAACCCAAGCGGAAAAAAACAAACCAAAAAAACAAGTCTTTAAACTCTGTTTACTTGTCTTCTAACATTTACGTTTTCAATAGTTTTCCATCTTTTAATCGAATGCTGTTGCCATCGCTTCATAAACAATGACGTAAAACACAGGTTCTACACATGCTATTTGAACACGCGGGTTCTAAACATGCTCTTTGATGTCACATTATATTACTACTTGTCACTGTGTGAAACAGATCTAAGATTCTTGTTTGTTTGTTTTGTTTGATTTGAGGTTTAACGTCCCCATCAACACTGTAAAGGTCATTTTGGAGACGTTGCTTCCAATTTTGTGGGACTTTTACCCGACATTGAGATGAAATGACATCTCAAGCCCTGTCAATGAAACCAATAGGGTTTATTAGCATGGATGGTCCGCCTCGCACCGCGGGTCCTGGACAGGCTTAGATCCTCTAAGCGGTTTACCAGTACTAGTGTGCGGGCCAGATTCAGCTCTGCGTGGAAGCATCATACAGCCCATATATTTCTTCAAGCCTCTATGGGTGGGGGGTCCTAAGATTCTTGCTCATGGAATTTATTGAAGTATAAAACTTTTATTTTAACCAATCAAATATTTGAAATGCACATAATGATGGAGAATTGGAACTTTCATTAAATAACAGATGGAAAATAATGTAATAAAGGTTATTTATTTAACGTTCATTGAAGGTCTTTGACATAAAAACAAATGTAAGCCAATGAAAAGCAATATTACATGATGACATCAGCACTCACAGAATCAGAATTGTTACTGGTGACATGTCAAAGGACATTCATACACCAGGACCTGTGATATGGGAAGTTAGTCCCTAGCTCTAATCAAAGAGGTAAAACTTAGCTACACAATCCTCAGCACCTTCAGCTGTCAAAATAATATTCGGGAAGAGCATTCCAATCTCTTATGGTTTGGGGGAAGAATGATTCTTTATAAATGTCATTTCATGCATTAAGGGTCTGAAATGCCAATGAATGGTGATTTCTACTATGCCTACCTTGGGGAACAAGGTCATCTGTTGGAATGCTGGCAGCACCCTTTAGACCTTTGTATGAAAGTTTGAGCCTACTGTCTTTTCTGTATATTCTGGAATATTCTACCTCATTTAATGTCATCCAATACAATAGGACATTTTGTTATACATGTATTTCAATTGTTTTACATGATAAAAGTGATAGAAAAATCTTATTATCTCTTTATATATGATATGTAATCTGTTTGCTTACAGACGATGATAAAACTCTTGCCGGCTCTTCGGAATCTCGACATCTCCTGTTGTAACAATGTCACGGATGACGTATTTCTTGTCGAGAAGGAAATTCAGCTGAGAAGAGAAACCTGTAAACAGGTACTGTATTTGCTTTAAGAATCACGACTGTTGTCGTCTGCTTTGCCGTCTGCCTGATACCTTAAAACTAATTTTTCGCAAACAGTGTGGACCCAGATCAGACTACTCCTGTAGGATCAGTCTGATCTAGGCCTGCACTGTTTGCCTGTATGCAAAAATATTTTTAAAAAGTTTGCACAAAAAAAAAATCAGCAGACGACACAAGCAGACGACATTTTCAGATGTAGTTTTTCTCAGCTTCTTAAGGGTTAATAAGGTTATGCTTGGATACAGTAAAATTCCTATATTTAAAACCACCTTTGGGGCTGTTCAAAAGTGGTCTTTAGGACCACTTGTGAACAATCCCATTGATGGTCACTGGCTAGAGGACAAAGAGTGTAGAAAACGCAAAGAAAGAAGATCCAAAACCTTTTAAATTGAAAATTTGTCTTAATTCTAGCACGTCTAAATTGGAGAATTTCCCTGTATTTCAATATAAGTGACCACTACTAGAAAACAGCATTTCAAAGTATTTTCTTACAATTTTTCAGGCAAAATAGGGCTTGACACTGCATGTGAGTTGTCTGCTTGGCAGATGATTAACATGAATGTCAAGCATTATTCCCCTAAAACTAATTATGTCTTCCCACAGAAGGGAAGGGGACATATTTTTTTGGTGCGGATCATGTTAGTTGGTGGTTGCTTCCGCATTGGCACTTTGAAGCACTTGTCTCCTGAAACCATGGATGTGTTTTCACCAAACTTGAATGGTTATATCACAAGGACGGTAAAAACAGTGATGACATTTTGATGGCATTGACCTTATTTTCAAGGTCACAGGCAAAAAAAAATGATTGTCCAATTTGAGCCCAAAATAGCTTGTCTGCACCCCATCTCCTTAATTTTGATCAAACTTGGTATGGTAAATCATTGCAATCTACAAAGAAATTCAGATTAAATATAGCTTCTTTGCACCCTCATCCTGAAGGAGCGAAGGCTTCGCTTGTATGGACATGTGGAATGCTCCAAGGGTGCAGTCAAGACAACCTTTGACATACAGGTGGATGGGGAGGCCCAAGATGACATGGAAGCAGCTGACAGAGAGAGATCACAGAGAGTGGAAGCTCTTGGCTATCAACCCTTGTGATAGACATACCTTGAAATCTGGTGTGAGATCTGCCATGTGTGCAGCAAGCCAGCTACCTGGAAGGGGCCCACTATTGTGGATGTTGCCCCTGTAGCTGCACATTAATCAAAAATCCGATGATGATGATGATGATGATGGGTCAAAAATGGCCCTGCCCTAGGGTCACATGATTTACATGGAACCTTTAGAGTAAATCTTTAAAAATCTTCTTGTCTGAAACCAGAAGGCTCAGGTCTTTGATATTTGGTATGTAGCCTTGTCTAGTGGACCTCTACAGAGATTATTCAAATTGTAACCCTGGGGCCAAAATCCACCCTGCCCCTAGGCCCACTGGTTTTACATGGACTTACATAGGGAACACTTTTAAAACTGTTGTTCATTAAGATACTATGCATTGAATGACAAAAACTATAGGTCACCAGGGTGAATGACCCACACCCTCCAGTTCATATTAGGTTAAATATTTCAGAAATCGTTCAGATCCCCATCCTAAATAGCTATACCATATATATATTGTTCCCTTTGATCAGACACATTGGTAATCGGCTGGCCTCTGCAGCTTAGTCGGATGCGCATCTGACTGGTGATCAGGAGGATGCGGGTTCGATGCCTGCCGGGGTCGGCAACATTCTTTCATGGAGATTGATCATGAAATCTTTTCTACGGTCATTCTCTCACTTCTGCTGATTCAAGAAGGGCAGTTGTCAGTTTCTGGCGAAATAATGTGCACTGTACTGGTTGACCGCTTACATATAAGCCTGCCCAGGAAAAGTGTGGATAGGTAAAATGACTGGCTCAAAATGACCTAAATAGTGTTGATTGGGCCATTAAACTCCAATAAAAACAAACAAACAAAACAAGACAGTAACTGTGGGTCCACAGGAGGTACGCCCATGCACCTCCATATAAGGCTTCATATTTAAGAAACCATTCAGATCCCACCCCTAAACAAATATTTATACCGCAATCAGGCATACTAGTAACCTAATCAAGTGGGTCAAACAACCGTGCACAATAATTAGAAATGACCTATAATACCTTCTACTGACCTATAATACATCTAGAGACTGTTTATAGCCGGACCTACTTTTCAGTTCCCTAATTTGCAAGTGTAAACAATAACATGCAACCTTTTATACACGAGAAAACAATACCAATATTTATTTAAACAGATTTTCAGAAATTTAAGCTAAATTCTTACCCTTGAATGGTTTGTTGGAATAATTGCACACTGCTACTGCGGTTGCATCTCAACCTCAAAAAATAATTTCTAAAGGTAAACTAAACTATTTATTTGCAGATTTTCATACAGAATGTAAAGCATTGAGAAACCTTTATTCGAATGTCCATGTTGTTTCCAATGTGGTGCGGTGACGTCAGAAACTTTGCACTATTTGATGTCACGTTATACTGTGTGTGCACACCATGGCACTGAATGTCGTTTAACATGCCACACTGTCTGCTGTATTATTTGCTTAATTATTGCAAAATCCTTTGATTTTTTTGAGTTGCGGTATAAACTAAATACATGATTAGTGTCTTTAATAATAAAATATAATCAGTTCACCGTGACAATTTTGTAGGGGCTCACTAAAGCTCGCTGCTATAAAATTGTCTAAGGCTCACTGATTATATTTTATCATTAAAGAAACAAACCATTTATTAACTATATAAGGCTTAATGTTTTGGAAACCTTTCAGATCCCAAACCCTAAACAGTATATGCAGTATATTATTGTTCATTATGATAAGACACATTTATTGTCACTGACTGGGAGTCATCCAGTAGATGATGCTCCACCTCTTTCATTTCATATATCTCAGAAACTGTTCAGATACTTCAGTATTACCTTTATAAATCTCCTAGCTCAGGTGAGTGATATGGCCATCATGGTCCTTTTGTTGTCATTTTTACTTGTGATGGCTTTAACGCATAAATTGCCAATTGTCGTCTGCCTATTACTTTAAAAGTCATTTCTGCAAACAGTGTGCACTCAGATCAGACTGCTCCTGGAGGAGCAGTCTGATCTGGGTCCGCACTGTTTGCCTGTATGCAAAAATATTGTTAAAATGTTTGCAAGAAGATTAAGCAGACAACATAAGCAGACGACATTTTCAGTTGAAGTTTGTATCAAATGGAATCTTTCTCCTTACATATAGCAGGAGTTCATTTCTTAATTTAGGGGTGTCGGGTTGTGTTTTCATCAAATTTTTTTGGAAAATCAGTGAACTTTTTGCAAACAGTGACAGCCCTGATTAGAAGCTGTCTTCTGTGGCGTCTGATCTGGGCCTGCACTGTTTGCCAGGGTACCTGCTTTGGGGTTTCTGGTACTAAATGGTTTAAGGGTTAACTCGAGTTGTTTTTATGAAACTTCACAGAGAAGTGGAGTTAACATTTTGATCACTAACAAGACCTGCTTTCAACAACTCATCCCAGAATTTATATGTTATCTCTTGTCCTGCAGAATAACAATAAAGGATACCTTTGGAAACAGTGTAGATCCAGATAAGAAGCCATCTGATTAGTATCTACAGTTTGACATTCAGTTTGTGAATTTGTGGAAATAAATTACATCAAGTACATGTAATCTGATTGGTTAAAGTTAGAAATGGGTGTGGCTAAATTCATTTATTCATATGATACTTTGAAAACTAATACCAATATTTATGTATGTTTAGCCCTTGTCCTACTGAAACACAGTACACCATACCTTTGCAAATAGTGTAGATCCGGATCAGATGGCTTCTTAAGAAGCCATCTGATCAGGATCTACACTTTTTATAGCCCCCCTTTGAAAAAGTGGGGGCTATATTGGATTTGGCTTGTCCCGAATTCCGTCTGTCTGTCTGTCTGTAATATTTGATAGTGGGTACCTTGTGACCGCAACTCCTCTTACAGTTCTAGGTCGATCCTTATGAAACTTTACAGGTGTTTTCATATAGGTCTGAAGATGTGCATATTCTTTTTTCATTATCCTTAAATAATTTTTTTCACTTATTTCACCTTTTTTAACTTAGACAATTTTTGAGATCTACTAATGTTAAAATGTATAGGGAGTAGCTAACATGTGACCGCAACTCCTCTTACAAGTCTAGGTCAATCCTTTTGAAACTTTACAGGTGTTTTCATATAGGTCTGAAGATGTGCATATTCTTTTTCATTATCCTTAAATAATTTTTTTCACTTATTTCACCTTTTTTAACTTAGACAATTTTTGAGATCTACTACTAATGTTAAAATGTATAGGGAGTAGCTACCTTGTGACCGCAACTCCTCTTACAGTTCTAGGTCAATCCTTTTAAAACTTTACAGGTGTTTTCATATAGGTCTGAAGATGTGCATATTCTTTTTTCATTATCCTTAAATATTTTTTTTCACTGATTTCACCTTTTTTAACTTAGACAATTTTTGAGATCTACTAATGTTAAAATGTATAGGGAGTAGCTACCTTGTGACCGCAACTTCTCTTACAGTTCTAGGTCAATCCTTTTGAAACTTTACAGGTGTTTTCATATAGGTCTGAAGATGTGCATATTCTTTTTTCATTATCCTTAAATAATTTTTTTCACTTATTTCACCTTTTTTAACTTAGACAATTTTTGAGATCTACTAATGTTAAAATGTATAGGGAGTAGCTACCTTGTGATCGCAACTCCTCTTACAGTTCTCGGTCAATCCTTTTGAAACTTTACAGGTGTTTTCATATAGGTCTGAAAATGTGCATGTGCTTTTTTCATTATCCTAAAATTATTTTTTTCCACTTATTTCACTTTTTTAACTAAGACAGTTTTTGAGATTTTCTAATGTTAAAATGTATAGGGAGTAGCTACCTTGTGAATGCAACTCCTCTTACAGTTGTAGGCCGATCCTTTCTTAAGATGTGCATGTGGTTTTTTCATTATCCAAAACTTTATTTTTTTAACTTAGACTGTTTTTCAGATCTAATAACACGAAAAGTCTATAAGGCGTAGGTACCTTGTTAGGGATTTAACCCTCTCACAAGTCTTTACCTTTAATTCATGAGTCTTTCTCCTCTGACAGGTCTATAGCAGGGCTATAGTCAGATCCTCTGACAATTCTAGTTCAATTTGTCATTCACTTAGTAAATTTGCAGGAATAAAATACATCAAGCAGCCTGATTGGTTGAAGGCCAGAAATGGGTGTGGCAAAATTAATTTATTCGAAATAGAATACCAGATTCGTGTCATTTGATATCAAGTTTATCAGGCTCGGCAAGCCTCGCGATTCTACAAGCGTTCTCGAAGCCTTGCCTGATAAACTTGATATCAAGTGACACAAACCTGGTATTCTCTATATATATATAGCCTCTAACGGGAGCATTATCAGAGTACAAACACAAGCTCTCCAGTGTCGATGTCTCTGGCTGCGGTGGATTAACATCTGTGGCTGTGCGACATCTTACATCTCTCAGTGGACCATACCTACAGCACGTCAGTATAGCCTTCACCAGGATAGATTGTACAGCTCTCTTCAGCTTGACAGGATACTCTTTTCCATCCATCATTGACTTTGTTATGAATGGTGATGAGAAATTGAAGAAAGACGCAGATTTAAAGGAGTATCTCGAAGATTTGAAAGAAATTGCAGCTGTCTATGGCATCCCTGTATCAAATCAAGGTAGCAACTCAAATGACATGGTGGCAATGGTAGCAGTTATTACACTACCACATGTATCTCAATATTTCAAATTGATAATTCAAAATACTGGATAAGTCAAAGCGATTCTGAAGTCACAATCATGTAAAAAGCACTAATGGGCCTCCATGGCCTAGTGCTGACTCTTAATTATTAGGTCTCTCACCACTGTGGTTCGAGCCTGGCTCAGGTCACGTGAGATGCCTAGTTCTGCAATGGAAGATCAGGTGTTTTTTCTCTTGGTACTCTGCTTTTCACCCACCTCTGATTAATGGCCGGCTCTATATAAGTGAAATAATCTTGAAAGGGCCTTAAAACCAAAAAAAAAAAAAAAAATGTGAAAAGCACCTGTTTAAATCCTCTGTTGCTCAAAGTCTTGATAATTCAAACAAAAATAGCCAGTCCCATCTGGGTTCAACTCTGTATTCAACAATTTCCATGAAATAGCGTAGGTATCAAATTCACGACCTAATGATAATCAGTCAGATACACATATGACTTATCTAGCGAGGCCAGCAGTAATGAGGGTAATTTTGGGATGTTTTTTCTCATTTTTCCGTCAAATTATATATTGTGGGTACTTGTTAGTATTGCAGTTAACAAGTACCTCCAACATGAGGTGTCTTAACAAAAAATAAGGAAAAATATCAATACTCTTCCTGAGCTGGAATGGATAAATCTGTGAACTACCATAATGATATAATGTTATTAATCAAGTTATTTCGTATTGGCCCAGGTACAGGTCCGAGGTCTGCTGTATTGGCCGGAGGCCGAAGGCCGAGGCCAATACAGCTGACCGAGGACCTGTACCTGGGTCAATACGAAATTACTTGATTAATGACAAATTTATTAATTGATCGATTAAAAACATGATTATTGATTTTTGACCTGTGTTAATATGGATGACAATACAGGATAGTCAATTAATAATCCTAAGTATTGGGACAGAAAGGCCTAAGCAAACAGAGCAAACCCAGATCAGACTCCTCTTGAAGGAGCAGTCTGATCAGGGTCTACACAATTTGCCATTCTGTCTGCACATTTTGGAACTCCTGCTGGATCATGAAACAAATGTATTAAAATTTTAGGAGAATTACAGCAAGTCCTCAAGGTGTCCAAATTTTTAGGATTTTTAGGGTAATGCAGTCTTATCCTTTATGCTTGTTTTAAGTCTCTAAATCTATAGATGGCTCGTTACCTGCAAAGACAAATCAGAAACATGGGGATGTACAGCCTAGTAAGTAAGTAAGTAAGTAAGTAAGTAAGTAAGTAAAGTCTTCATTTAACAAGGGTAACAACATTTAGCATAGCCATTTACATGTGTTAGCTAATCTTCCATGAGGCCCACCCTGTATCTTTATCACACGTGTTCATTTCCCTATACATATCTATTTAGATTTGAGCTCCAAACATTTGTGGCTTATTATATCTTTTTAGTTTATACCAACTTTTGTCTTGAAAAGAGAAGAAAATTTATCACAAGAATTTTTTGTAAAAAGAAAAACTGGGGTGGGGAAGAAACGGGCCGGCCCAGTTCTTCCCCACCCCCAGTCTCCAAATTCTATTTAGATTTGAGCGCCAAAAATTTGTGGCTTATTATATCTTTTTAGTTTATACCAATTTATGTTTTAAAAAGCGAAGAAAATTTATCACAAGAATTTTTTGTAAACAGAAAATTCTGGGGTGGGGTAGAAACGGGCCTGCCAAGTTCTTCCCCACCCCCAGTCTCCAAATTCTATTTAGATTTGAGCTTCAAACATTAGTTGCTTATTATATCTTTTTAGTTTATACCAATTTATGTCTTAAAAAGCGAAGAAAATTTATCACAAGAATTTTTTGTAAACAGAAAACTCTGGGGTGGGGAAGAAACGGGCCGGCCCAGTTCTTCCCCACCCCAGGTCTCCAACTTCTAATTAGATTTGAGCCCCAAACATTTGTTGCTTATTATATCTTCTTAGTTTATACAAACTTTTGTCTTAAAAAGTGAAGAAAATTTATCACAAGAATTTTTTGTTAACAGAAAAATCTGGGGTGGGGAAGAAATGGACTGGACCAGTTCTTCCCAACCAAGAGTCTCCAAATTCTATTTAGATTTGAGCTCCAAACATTTGTTGCTTATTATATCTTTTTAGTTTATATGAATTTATGTCTTAAAATGCGAAGAAAATTTATCACAAGTATTTTTTTGGAAACAGAAAAATCTGCGGTGGGGAAGAAACGGGCCGGCCCAGTTCTTCCCCACTCCAAGTCTCCAAATTCTCTTTATATTTGAGCTCCAAACATTTGTTGCTTATTATATCTTTTTAGTTTATACCAATTTATGTCTTAAAAAGCGAAGAAAATTTATCAAAATAATTTTTTGAAAACAGAAAAATCTGGGATGGGGAAGATTGGAGCACAAAAGGGTTGTTGCTTATTATACCTGTTTAGTTAATACCGATTAAAGTCATAAAAAGCTAAGAAAATTAATCACAGATACTGAAATTGGGATGAAAATTTCCTTGGATCTCCATATATTGTATGGCATAGAGAAAATTTTGCCATTAAAGCTGTAAAGACTCAGACTAATTCAGAACGGTTTATTTTTGAATTTTTAACAATTTGTGAGGCATAAATTACTCGTTCTCTATGGTTATAAAAAAATTTCAGGTGGGGAAGGAACTGACTGGGTGGGGAAGAACTTGACTAGTCAGTTTCTTCCCCGGGGAAGAAACGGGCCGGCCCAGTTCTTCCCCGGGGAAGAAACTGACTGGGGGGAAGAACTTGCCTGTTGCACCGGAAACCCCTAAGTGGGTAATTGGCAAACAGTGCAGTCCCAGATCAGATGCAGCAGAATGTGGCGTCTGTTCAGGACCTTCACTGTTTGCAAAAGTTCGGCCATTTCCAAAATAAATTTTGATTAGAACACAACCTGACACCCCTAAATTTTGAAATGGACTTACACCGTACTCGTATATAAGGCGGAAGATTCCATTTGGTACAAAATGGGTTAAAATGCCAAAGGTTAGTTACATTTTAATATTCATGAGTAGGAAATGTATAATTTTCTACCCTGTTGATTTTTAAGCATGAAAACAGTATTGTGTCATGTTTAACCCTTATCTTGCTGTTCACGACAACCCCTATCTTTGCAAACAGTGTAGATCCAGATCAGATGGCTTCTGAAGAAGCCATCTGATCAGGATCTACACTGTTTGACATTCAGTTTATGAATTTACAGGAATAAATTACATCAAGTAATCTGATTGGTTCAAAGTCAGAGATGGGTGTGGCTTAAATGTAAGGGTTAATTACATGCTCTGCTTTTAACAGTTGAAGATTTGTGATTTTTTCTCAAAATAGATAGAATCTGGGTGCGCATCCCCCCCCCACCCCCACCAATCGGGGCTTGGAGAAATAGATTGGGCTGCATTGTGTTTCTGTACAGAGCTGCAACCAACCCAAAATTGAATACTGGTAAACTTCTAAGCCTGTCCAGGAAAAGTGATGGGAGTCTGACCACTCCTAAAACCTTAGTGGTTTCTATGAGTGGTATGGCTTGAGATGTCATTTGAGCTCAATGTCGGGTAAAAGTCTCACAAAATCAGAAGCATTATTTCCAAAATTACCTAAATGGTGTTGACTGGGATGTAAAACTTCAACTCAAACAAAGCAACAAAATAGAATCTGGGTACATTTTATAGTTGACTCATTGAGGCAGTTGTTACTAATGCAAAGAATTTTTTAGCAAAATATGCAATGTATATATATATAAGATACATTATGTATTGTATCCACATTATGTAATGTATCCCATCATTATGTCATATATCCAGTCACTTTAATTCATATTAACTGTGTATAACTTGTAAAATCAGGGAAGATTTGCCCCCTCCAACTGAACTTCCTCTTTAAATAAAGTCATTATTACTGTTGTCATTATTATTATCACATGGATATATTGCCAAATGTTATCATGCAATCTGTGACAGCATTATGTTCTATGGAGAAAATACAAAGGAAAAAAAAAGGAATCCCGCAATCATGTCATTGCACATGGATTTTAAGAAACTTGTCAAATGTTTGTTCCATTTTCATATGAAATGACCAAGTATGTTAGATACTAAAACTACTCTTTCTTTTCTTTTTTTTTCTTTGTTTTGCACACATTTATTAGTGTGATGATTTTTTTTCCTTAGAGGATCTTACATGAGTGTTCATGTATTATTGACTTTATTAAACAAGTTGAGGAAAAGGGATAAACTTTTGAGGCTTTGCCAAGCATTTTATCCATTTTCTTCAACAAGTTAAATAAATTCAATAATACATGAGCACGAAAGCAAGATTCTATTTATCATTTGACATTTAAAATGCATTTCATTCACAATTGTCTAACAAAAATGTTAGTATTCAACCATTAGTAAACGCAACATCATTAAGGGCACCGTACCTGTAGCATTATGGGGCGTATCTAACTAATTTGCATATTTAATCCACTAGTGGATTATCAAATTTATTACATAATGTTATTACACTCTCAGATGCGACGTCATGTGATAAAGAGTTGTTATTGTGCACCTTTTTTAGGCCATGTTTACTCATTATCATTTTCTCTTTTGTTGCTCTGCAAGGAGATGCAGAAAAAGCTGAAGACAGTGACAGTAATACTCACTCTTTTAATCACGCTGGAGATGTTTCTCACTCTACATCACAAGAGAAATATGATTCTGTTGATCAAAGTTTGTCACAAGATCTTACTGTGAAAGAATCTATTAACTTAGTGAACAATGTGACTGTAACTGACCAAGAAGATATTCAGCATATCAAAATACTTGGAGTTGAAGAGACAGAGAATGTGGAATGTGTTTTTGATCTCTCTGAAAACAATCCAAAACTTTCTGAAGAATTTGCACCACCTGAAAATGCAGTTGAAACTGACACACCGATTGTCAATAAAATGGAAAGTCTGTCCCTTGCAGAATCTGGCCCATGCAGTGAAAATTATAAGGAGTGTAAAATATCAGAAGAAAAGGAATCACTAGCTACTCTTATACCAAACGAACTGAACAAACTACAAGTTTCTAGAGATGCTGAAAACAACAAGAATTCCAATGGACTTGAGTGCAGGGATTTCACGAAGTCACCATTTGCCAAAACTAATCGAAATCATACAGATGCGGCTTTTGGGACTTTGAAACTTGTACATAATTTTGTCAGAAATGAGACTGAATATGTAGTTGATGATTCATCTCGCATTCAGTTTGATAGTTTGAACCAGCCAGATACGACAGATTATTCCGGTCTTGGCAGTAAGGTGATATGTTCAGAATGTGTAGATGATACAGAAGATGCAGTTAGCAGCCAAACAAAAAACATTCATAGTGATCTCAATAAAAATGTCTGTGATATTCATGACTGTGATCTTAATACCATTGGTAATATTTTTGGTGTTAGTAATGAAATTCTACCTCCGAATTCAGTTATATCAAGTCTTTCATGTGGCAGTAACAAATCTTTAGAAGTTTTGAAAGAATCACAATTTGATATAAGGACAGGCTCTGATGCAGCTGATAATAATGTGTTGGAAGGTGAAAAACAATGTCTTATGAGTCATACAGAATCTTTTGATTATGAGTTTGCTATAAATGAAGTTGAACAGTGCAATCAGTACAATTTTGATTCTGCACCCAGTACAGGTTTAACTGATGAAAATATACCTCCTTTTGATAAAAGTGTACCATTAGCTGATTATATTGATGCTGATGAAGATACTTCAGAAAAGTACCATGATACTGTAGAAAATGAAGATATCCTAAGGTGCTTAGAGTGCAATGAAACAGATGACACAAATCTGCAGAAGAAAACCGATTGCTTTGGAATGGATAAAGATGATGCTAGCTGTAAAGAATGCCAAAGCATAAGAGACAAGATTAAGGCTTCAATAATCATGGACAATGATTTTTGTGAAACAAATGACTTAATTTCTGGTAGAAATGTGTCAGATACACATAATAGTTTAGACACAACTAGTTCAGACACAGAGGATAATTTAGTCGAATGTTGTTTAGATAGATATGTTGTGGAAAAAGCTGAAAACACATCTGATAATGAATTCTCTACAAACAAAAATGATGTTGAAGGATCTGAAGGTGAAATTATTAGCATAGAAAACGAAATAATAGAAATAGCGCACAATTTGGACGGTTTAGATGAGAAACTTGGTGTCTGTATAGAGAATGGGCATCAAGCAGTCCAGCTTTATAGACCCCATCTTATTAGTTTGAATATTGAAAGTATGAAGTTTCCAAGCAAACAACTGGGTCAGCTGTGTTTGGAAAAGTTCTTCCAGATGAACAATCAGTTGAAATCTTTCAAGACAAACTGGAAAGGACTGTCAGAGACTCTTACAAAGGTAAACTAGACGTTATGACAAGCTTGCTTTAGGATAGCATAGCTATGAAACGCAGTGCATCAAGAAGTAACAAACATACAGTACTGTAAATAGAGGATCTTACATGAGTGCTCATGTATTATTGAATTTATTAAACGAGTTGAGGAAAAGGGATAAAATGCGAGGCTTTGCCGAGCATTTTATCCCTTTTCCTCAACGGGTTTAATAAATTCAATAATACATGAGCACAAAGCTTCGCATTTTATCCCTTTTCCTCAACTCGTTTAATAAATTCAATAATACATGAGCACGAATGCAAGATTCTATTTATCATATGACTTTTTAAAACGTATTTTATTCACGATTGTTTACAAAAATGTCAATATTCCGCCATTAGTAAACGCGACGTCGTTAAGGACGTCATACATGTAACGTAACGGGATGTATCTAGCTAATTTGCATATTTAATCCACTAGTGGATTATCGAAAATATTACATGACGTTATTACACTCTCAGACGCGACGTCATATGATAAACATTGATATTCGAATGCCCTGTGTTTGATCTTTTTGTTGCCTGGTTAAGCGAGGGCAAACCTGTCAGTTTACTGTTAGTCCATGAAGGTGTCAGAAATAATTGAACACTGATTTTTCATAATTAATAATGGGTCATTGAACTGGCCCATGGCTAGTTCAATGGCCATGTAGTTTGTGTCGATGAGTGACAAAATTCCTTGGCCAGACTGAAGCCTACAGTTCAAAATGATTAATACTAGCTATTTTCAGCCAGCTGATTAATTAAAACTATTTATCTACTATGACTTTTAGTGGATTTTCTGTATATTGTATATATTTAATTAATGCTTATTGCTGGCTGGTTTTGCTTACTTCAGTCTTGTATTGCTTTTGGCTTAATTTTTGTATTTCAGACAATACTTCCAAGTCTTGCTAAAATCCAGGAACTGTCATTAGAGGAATGTTCATGGTTACAAAATGGTGGCATAGCAGCCATAGGAAAAGGTTGTCCCAATCTAAGGAAGGTCAGCTTGAGAGGTAAGCCAAACCCTCGTATTATGCATGATGTATATATATCTATAGTAGAGGAATGTTAGTTTTGCATAGCAGTTCCAGGGAAAGGGTGGCCCCAAAGTAAGGGTCAACTTAAAAGTAAGCCAGTATTATAGTATGTATACAAGGGTTAGTTAATAAGAACTGATCTCTGCCTTGTAACCTTTTTTTTTCAATGTAAATTATCAATACATCACAAGATTCTTGATTAATATCTCATGCATAGTTTGCCTATGACAAAAATGTTACATCACTTCTATGTGACATACCCTAATGGTGAGTGAGTGTGAGTGAGTGTTTCAGTTTTACGTCCCACCAACAGCTAAGGTCATACCGAGACGGGACCTCGGTTTAAATACTCATCCGAAAGTCTGGAGAAGCCCGGGATCGAACCTGCGACCCCTGGTTTACAAGGCGAGTAGCGTAACCACTTGACCACAGAGGCTTCTAGAATACCCTAATGGTAGGTAGATGGTGCATTCATGCTGACATATCTAGAATATACAGTGAAATTCCGCCATTAAGACAACCTAATATTAAGACTATTTCTGCTGTAAAAAGCTTATTTAGAAGGATACAGTTATGTCCTTTGGTCAGGGGCCACCTTTGAAATTGTTCAAAAGTTGAAAAGTGGTCTTTTTAAAGACCACTTTTGAACAGTCCTAAAGGTGGCCTTAATATAGGAATTTTACTGTATCAAGTTTGAAGAAAGACAGGGTAAACACAAAAGAAATTCAGAAAGAACTTAAAGTAATTACATAGAGGATCTTACACGAGTGTTCATGTATTATTGAATTTATTAAACGAGTTGAGGAAAGAGTTAAATAAATTCAATAATACATGAGCACGAATGCAAGATTTTATTTATCATATGACATTTAAAACGCATTTCATTCACGATTGTTTACAAAAATGTCAGTATACATCCATTAGTAAACAAGACATCGTTAAGGACGTCGTACATGTAACGTTACAGAACGTATCTAGCTAATTTGCATATTTAATCCACTAGTGGATTATCGAAAATAATACATGGCGTTATTACACTCTCAGACGCGACGTCATATGATAAATGTAGTTCAGAACCTATTCTTGCATACAGCTCTATCAAACGATGTAAATAAATATTGAACAGCGGCTGAACTACTGTTAGCAACAAGCACCTCAAAGACATGTAAAATTATGTCAAATCTGTGCCAAAATATTAATGATTATTGCATACAGTTTTCATGAAGTATTGACAACAAATAGGATAAAAACCATTCTGACAGTAGAAGCCTTCGTGTTGTAGTGGTTATGCTACTTGCCTTGTAAACCAGGGGTCGCAGGATCGATCCCGGGCTTCTCCAGACTTGTGGATGAGTCTTTAAAAGGAGGTCCTGTCTCTGTATGACCTTAGCTGTTGGTGAGACTTAAAACTCAAACACTGACTCACTCACAAACCAATCAGACCGTGAATAAAGATTATTATAAGAATTAAAGTAGAACAATATTTTATGCAGGACCGAGAACTTAATATCTGCACACCACTCATTTTACACCAAAATGCATCCCACCACCCTCTTAAAGCAAATATTGTCAAGCAGGTACTTGAGTCATATCAGTGGGAATATAAGAATCTTATATGGGTGTGAGGGGTGGATGGAAAAATCCGTCCCGAGGGTCATTGTCCGGCATCAGTGATCCCGAAGGACGGATTTTTCTATCCACCCCTCACACCCATATAGGATTCTTTTTCTTGCATACCTTCCATTTTTAGCGTGGATATTTAATGCTGCAGTCACTTCGGTTACCAACGTCCGACTACAGGAATGTTTAGTGACGTCACGTAATGTGCATGAAGTCAACCTTAACAACGGCGCATACGAGGTCGTATTCAACCAGTACATTTATCAAACACGCGGGAATATTCGATATTGGGTCGGAACACCAGGGTCAGAACATAAATTTCTATCCCAGGGTAAAATCACGGATTTCCTTGTCTGGTGTGCAAGAAATTCTTGATCGGCCCCGATCTCTCCTGACTCCCCCCTAACCCCTGATTTTGAGTTGTTCCCATAACTGAAGGAACCATTATGAGAAATACACTACAACAATTTTGATACCATAATAATCCTAAAAATTTGGACACCTTGAGGATCTGCTGTAATTCTCCTAAAATTTTAATGTGTTTGTTTCGTGATCTAGCAAGGAGTCCAAAACGTGGAGACGGAATAGCAAACAGTGTAGACCCTGATCAGACTGCTCCTGCTGGAGCAGTCTGATCTTGGTCTACACTGTTTGCACGGGTTTGTTTGGTGATCTAGCAAGGAATCCAAAAAGTGGAGATGGAATAGCAAACAGTGTAGACCCTGATCAGGCTGCTCCTTCAGGAGCAGTCTAATCTGGGTCTACACTGTTTGCACAGGCCTGTCTGTCCCAATTCTTAGGATCATCACAGTAAACTAGTGTGTGCTATGAATGTGGAGGTCAGCGGATCAACTTAGGTTGCATAGCAGCCTGCTTCGATGCAATGCCAAGGAGTTGTATAGTTTCAATCAATTTTTCAGGGGTTGTATTTATCAAAGATATGGCTATGGTCCCTTACCTATTCCTGTCTGATCTCACTTCACTTGACCTCGCAGAGAGTGAAATAACCGACTCGACATTGGTACGACTTGCTAACAGATGTAATGAGAGGGTAAGATAATGACATTTGAGTCCGAGCATGACAAAACCTACAAGAAGACCTGTGAAGCCATTGAAGCCTCAGATCAGTCTGCACATCTGGACAGTCTAATCAGAGTCAGGCTATCAAAAGAGAGTGCTAAGCAAAAGTGTGTGTGTGAATTCGGGTTTAACGTCGCTTTCAACAATTTTTCAGTCATATCGCGACGGTGTCTGGTTGCGACAGGGAGCTCAATGCTCACTTTTATAGTGCTGCCTCACTGAAGTATCATGTCCCAGACACATTACATGATACCACACCCAGTCACATTATCCTGACACTGGGTTGACCAGTCCTAGCTCTACCCTGTAAATCTGAGTGCCAAGCGAGGAGCAGCTAGTACCATTTTTAACGACTTTGGTATAGCCCGGCCCGGGATCGAACCCGTGACCTCCCGTTCCCCGGAGCAGAAACTCTACCAACTCAGCTATCGGTGCCGGTCTCTAAGTAAAAGTTCATGCCATACTAGGTGGTTACTAAGCATCTTCTGTTAACCCTTTACATGAAGAGAAAACCTGCATCTGAAAATGTTGTCTGTTTGTGTTGTCTGCTGTTTCTTCTTGCAAATTTCTCAAAAATATTTTTACATACAGGCAAACAGTGTGGACCCAGATCAGACTGCTCCTAGAGGAGCAGTCTGATCTGGGTCCACACTGTTTGCAAGAATGACTTTTTAAAGTAACCAGCAGAGGACAAAGCAGTCAACAGTTATCGTGATTGGCATTTTATGGATTCAGCTTTTGCTGGGAGCAAGGTCTTTTTTTATGTCCCTGGTAGCAATAGCTGGGACATATTGTTTTTGCCCTGTGTTGGTTTGTTTGTACGTGGACAACTTTAACATTGGTCATAACTTTTGAACCGTTTGAGATAGAGCATTCATATTTGGCATGAAGGTTCCTTTTGACAAGAGCTTCACATTCATATAAAAAAGTTGACCTGTGACCTTGACCTACTTAAAAGAAAAAAAAATAACATTGGTCATAACTGGCATGTATGTTCCTTGTGACAAAAGCTTTACATTCATGCAAAAAATTTTGACCTGGGACCTTGACCTTTGACCTACTTAAAATAAACAAATAACATTTTGGTCATAACTTTTGAACCGTTTGAGATAGAGCCTTCATATTTTGCGTGTTGGTTCCTTGTGACAAGAGCTTTACATTCACACAAAAATTTTGACTGTGACCTTGACCTTTGACCTACATAAAGGAAAAAGTTAATATTGGTCATAACTTTTGAACTGTTTGAGATACAGCCTTCATATTTGGCATGTAGGTTCCTTGTGACGAGCTTTACATTCCTGCAAATATTTTTGACCATGACCTTGACCTTTGACCTACTTAAAAATAAAATTGTTCATAACTTTTTAACCGTTTAAGATAGAGCCTTCATATTTGGCATGTAAGCTCCTTGTGCCATGGGCTTCCCAATCAAACAAAAAATCTTGACATGTGACCTTGACCTTGAACTGTGACCAAAAAAAGACCATGTCCGGAGACATGTTCGTGTTTCACAAACACAGCTTGTTTATTACAGGTTTCCTTGTGCTTGATCAATCCTGGGCTTCTCCAGACTTTCAAATGAGTCTTTAAACTGAGGTCCCGTCTCCGTATGACCTTAGATGTTGGTGAGAGGTAAAAACAAACACTCACTCTAACTAGTACTCAGAATCTGTTTTTATACAAAAATAAATAAGGAAAATAATATTTACCCTTGTTTATCATATGACGTCGCGTCTGAGAGTGTAATCACGCCATGTATTATTTTCGATAATCCACTAGTGGATTAAATTTGCAAATTAGCTAGATATGTTCCGTAACGTTACATGTACGGCGTCCATAATGACGTCGCGTTTATTAATGGCGGAATACTGACATTTTTATAAACAATCGTGAATGAAATGCGTTTTAAATGTCATATGATAAATAGAATCGTGCATTCGTGCTCATGTATTATTGAATTTATTAAACTCGTTGAGGAAAAGGGATAAAATGCTTGGCAAAGCCTCGCATTTTATCCCTTTTCCTCAACTCGTTTAATAAATTCAATAATACATGAACACTCATGTAAGATCCTCTATAAATCCAACATTATAAAGTGAGGTTTACAAGGGCAAGAATCACACAGACATGATGAAAGTCTGACATTCGTCTTTGCCAAGTTGATCAAATTGTCAAGGCCCATGGTGTGGACAAGATGTACATTTCTAGTTTATAATTTCAGCTGACAGAGTTAGACTTGTCCTGGTGTGAGGAGATCACTGAGAAAGGTGTAAATGAGATCTGTTGCAAATGTTCTAAACTTGAGGTGAGTTACTGTAGATAAGTTACTGTAGATACACTTAAACCAGACTCCTGTATTGTGCCATACAAACTTGACAAAAAAGACTCCCTGTCCACCAAGGACACCAGGCATTGCCCAACTGTAAGCCAGTATCAGTTTGATGCTCCAATTTGGAAATGATACCTCACCAACCATACCTTCACACCCCCATACTTGCATATCTAAAAAAAAGTGCACATAATACTCTTTATATCACTTTTTTATATAACACAGTTTTCGATGTAACACTGTTTATGAAAGGGCTGATCCCAAAAGTGTATAGATTATATTGGAAAATGATTTGTAATGTATAGATTTGATAGCAAAATTACCATAAATGTACATTTTTCTTTCCGTTTCGATTTCAAAACTTTGGGGTTTAGACACACTGATGAAGATTAAATATCAGAAAGGCCTCTGTGTCACTAAATTTGGTATAGTTACACCTTAATTTCATACATTTTTCATTTGACTTCAGAATACACACATATGTTAAAACCATATGGCTAACCCACATCTTGCTGAACATGACAGCCCCTACCTTCCCAAATAGTATAGACCCAGTTCAGCTGGCTTCTGAAGAAGCCATCAGAAGCCTCCTCGGTGCAGTAGTTATGCTACTCGCCTTGTAAACCAGGGGTCGCAGGATCAATCCCGGGCTTCTCCAGACTTTCGGATGAGTCTATAATCCGAGGTCCCGTCTATGTATGACCTTAGCTGTTAGTGAGATGTAAAGCTCAAACACTCACTCACTCTAAAGAAGCCATCTGATCAGGATCTGCACTGTTTGTCGTTAAGTTCGTGAATTTAAATAAATAAATCACATCAAGTAAATCGATGGGGTTTCACCGTAGTATACAGAAGAGACTAATCAGGCTGTATAGTTGCATATGTAAATCTGAGTCTATAAGTTAGGCTCACCTGCTGTAAAGTACATTTTTGGGTGATCCAGCTCATCTTGCTTTGAATGTTACCGAGTTGAAAGATTCTGTGTTTTTTTTTGGTTTTTTATTAGCTCACCGTCACGTAGTGACGAGGTGAGCTTTTGGGATCACTTTTTGTCCGTCGTCCGTCGTGCGTGCGTGCGTGCGTGCGTAAACAATTTCTTCAAACGACATCTCCTCCTAAACCACTGATCGGATTTTGACCAAACTTCACAGGAATGATCCTTAGGTGGTCCCCTTTCAAAGTTGTTCAAATGGTTCCGGTCCGTTGCACATCTAGGTCACAGGAGCCAAAAATAGATTTTTTTCACCAAAAACTTAAAAAATCTTCTTCTCTGAAACCACAAGGCCCAGGTCTTTGATATTTGGTATGAAGCTTCATCTAGTGGACCCCTACCAAGATTGTTCAAATTAGGGTGCTGGGGCCAAAAATGCCCCCGCCCCGGGGCCCTTTGGTTTTACATAGTCTTATATAGGGAAAATCTTTAAAAATCTTCTTCTCTGAAACCACAAGGCCCAGGACTTTGATATTTGGTATGAAGCTTCATCTAGTGGACCCCTACCAAGATTGTTCAAATTATAGTGCTGGGACAAAAAATGCCCCCGCCACGGGGCCCTTTGGTTTTACATTGGCTTCTATAGGGAAAATTTTTAAAAATCTTCTTCTCTGAAACCACGAGGCCCAGGTCTTTCATATTTGGTATGAAGCTTCATCTAGTGGACCCCTCCCAAGATTGTTCAAATTATAGTTCTGGGGCCAAAAATGCCCCCGCCCCGGGGCCCTTTGGTTTTACATAGGCTTATATAGGGAAAATCTTTAAAAATCTTCTTCTCTGAAACCACAAGGCCCAGGACTTTGATATTTGGTCTGAAGCTTCATCTAGTGGACCCCTACCAAGATTGTTCAAATTATAGTGCTGGGACAAAAAATGCCCCCGCCACGGGGCCCTTTGGTTTTACATTGGCTTATATAGAGAAAATCTTAAAAAATCTTCTTCTCTGAAACCACAAGGCTCAGGTCTTTGATATTTGGTATGAAGCTTCATCTAGTGGACCCCTACCAAGATTGTTCAAATTATAGTGCTGGGGCAAAAAATGCCCGCGTCCCGGGGCCCTTTGGTTTTACATGGCCTTATATAGGGAAAGTCTTTAAAAATCTTCTTCTCTGAAACCGCCCAGGACTTTGATATTTATAATGAAGCTTCATCTAATGGACCTCTACCAAGATTGTTCAAATTATAGCCCTTGGGCCAAAAATGCCCCCGCCCCGAGGCCCTTTGGTTTTATATAGACTTATATAGGGAAAATCTTTAAAAATCTTCTTCTCTGAAACCACAAGGCCCAGGTCTTTGATATTTGGTATGAAGCTACATCTAGTGGACCCCTACCAAGATTGTTCAAATTATAGTGCTGGAGCCAAAAACGCCCCCCACCCCGGGGCCCTTTGGTTTTACATAGGCTTATATAGGAAAAATCTTTAAAAATCTTCTTCTCTGAAACCACAAGGCCCTGGACTTTGATATTTGGAATGAAGCTTCATCTAGTGGACCCCTACCAAGATTGTTCAAATTATAGTGCTGGGACAAAAAATGCCCCCGCCACGGGGCCCTTTGGTTTTAAATTGGCTTATATAGGAAAAATCTTTAAAAATCTTCTGCTCTGAAACCACAAGGCCCAGGTCTTTGATATTTGGTATGAAGCTTCATCTAGTGGACCCCTACCAAGATTGTTCAAATTATAGTGCTGGGGCCAAAAATGCCCCCGCCCTGTGGCCCTTTGGTTTTACATAGGCTTATATAGGGAAAATCTTTAAAAATCTTCTTCTGTGAAACCACAAGTCCTAGGTCTTTGATATTTGGTGTGAAATTTCATCCAGTGGACATCTATCAAGATGGTTCAAATTATAGCCCTGGGGCCAAAAATGCCCCCACCCCGAGATTCTTTGGTTTTACATTGACTTATTTAGGGAAATCTTTGAAAAAAATTTTCTCTGAAACTGCAAGGCCCATGTCAATGATATTTGGTTTGGTGCTTCATCTAGTGGGCCTCTACCAAGATTGTTTAAATTATAGCCCTTGGTCTACAAATGCCCCTGCCCGGGGGCCCTTTGGTTTTACATAGACTTATATAGAGATAATATTTGAAAATCATCTTCTCCGAAACAGCAAGGCCCAGGTCTATGAAATTTGATGTGAAGCTTCATATGTGGACCTCTATCAAGATTGTTTAAATTATAGCCCTGAGGCCAAATATGCCCCCGCCCCGGGTCCATTTGGTTTTACATAGGCTTATGTAGGGAATATCTTTAAAAAAATTTCTTGTGAAACCGCAAGTCCCAGGTCTTTGATATTTGGTGTGTAGCTTCATCTAGTGGACCTTTGCCAAGATTGTTAAAGTTATAGCCTTTGTTGATATTTGGTATGAAGCTTCACCTTTTTAGACCTCCCTCAACATTATGCACATTATAGCCCTGGGGTCGATAATGGCCCCCAGACCACTTGTTACTCTATGGATCAGGTGAGCGATCCAGGGCCATCATGGCCCTCTTGTTTGTTGTTGTTTTTTGTTTTAGTTTATATAATGGCCCAGTCAACATTATTTAGGACATATCGAGCAGGTCAACTTACCTGGCCACAGTTAGCCCCTGCCCATTGGGGCTTGAAGAAATATATGGGCTGCATGATGCTTCCATGCAGAGCTGAATCCGGCACACTAGTACTGGTAAACCACTTAGAGGATCTAAGCCTGTCCAGGAACCGTGGTGCGTGGCAGACCGTCCATGCTAATAACCCTATTGGTTTCATTGGGCGACAGGGCTTGAGATGTCATTTCATCTCACTGTCAGGTAAAAGTCCCACAAAATTGGAAGCAACGTCTCCAAAATGACCTTTACAGTGTTGACCGGGACGTTAAACCTCAAATCAAACAATCAAAACAAAAACTTACCTGGCCACACTTACTGAGGAGGCTTATAGACACATCCAAACACTACATCATCACTCAATAATACTATTTGCCGGGACTTACCGGTGGTGGGCAAAAACGTCTTTGGCCGTTTGTCGCCATTGTAAATGCGATGTTATTTTCTGTAAACTTGTGTTTTGTTTGGAATCGAAACAACAAAATTGACCTTTAAACTTTTAAAATAGACATGTCTTAGCAAGTAATTATTGGTTTCTAGTATATTTGAGGATGTTTTGATGATAATTACCTGTTAAACTTAGGCAGGTAACGAGGCTGGATGGTCTTAATTATTTGTAATAAAAATGCGCAAAACGAATGACTAAAAATGCGGAAGATGCAGGAATGAAGTCTAGAATATATTTATCTACTCATTTAAAGTGTAATTCGATCGATTTTCTGTAACAGTTAACTAAAATATGCCTGTAATATTAAACCTATTTACAATGTGTTTATATGGAACCAGCGGCTTTTTGCCAACCACGAAAGATCGTTATCAAAGGGAAAAGTAGTTTTGCACCTGCGCAGTGACAAGTAAACAAGGTCACGTGTCAAAACTATGGACCCGTCTATATGTAAGCCAATAACCAGTACAGTGCTCATTCTACAACTGCCCTTTTTAGCTCACCTGTCACGTAGTGACAAGGTGAGCTTTTGGGATCACTTTTTGTCCGTCGTCCGTCGTGCGTCCGTGCGTGCGTGCGTCCGTGCGTGCGTCCGTAAACTTTTCTTCAAACGACATCTCCTCCTAAACCACTGATCGGATTTTGACCAAACTTCACAGGAATGATCCTTAGGTGGTCCCCTTTCAAAGTTGTTCAAATGGTTCCGGTCCGTTGCACATATAGGTCACAGTAGCCAAAAATAGATTTTTTTCACCGAAAACTTAAAAAATCTTCTTCTCTGAAACCGCAAGGCCCAGGTCTTTGATATTTGGTATGAAGCTTCATCTAGTGGACCCCTACCAAGATTGTTCAAATTATAGTGCTGGGGCCAAAAATGCCCCCGCCCCGGGGGCCCTTTGGTTTTACATAGGCTTATAATAGGGAAAATCTTTAAAAATCATCTTCTCTGAAACCGCAAGGTCCAGGTCTTTGATATTTTGTATGAAGCTTTATCTAGTGGACCCCTACCAAGATTGTTCAAATTATAGTGCTGGGGCCAAAAATGTCCCCGCCCTGGGGCCCTGTGGTTTTACATGGGCTTATATAGGGAAAACCTTTAAAAATCTTCTACTCTGAAACCACAAGGCCCAGGTCTTTGATATTTGGTATGAAGCTTCATCAAATAGACCCCTACCAAGATTGTTCAAATTATATTGCTGGGCCCAAAAATGCCCCCGCCCAGGGGGCCCTTTGGTTTTACATGGGCTTATATAGGCGAAATCTTTAAAAATCTTCTTCTCTGAAACCGCAAAGCTCAGGTCTTTGATATTTGGTATGAAGCTTTATCTAGTGGACCCATATCAAGATTGTTCAAATTATAGTGCTGGGGCCAAAATGCCCCCGCTGAGCTTTTGGGATCACTTTTTGTCCGTCGTGCGTCCGTGCGTGCATCCGTGCGTGCGTTCGTAAACAATTTCTTCAAACAACATCTCCTCCTAAACCACTGATCAGATTTTGAATAAACTTCACAGGAATGAGCCTTAGGTGTCCCCTTTCAAAGTTGTTCAAATGGTTCCGGTCCGTTGCACATCCAGGTCACAGGAGCCAAAAATAGATTTTTTTCACCGAAAACTTAAAAAATCTTCTTCTCTCAAACCACAAGGCCCAGGTATTTGATATTTGGTATGAAGCTTCATCTAGTGGACCCCTACCAAGATTGTTTAAATTATATTGCTGGGGCCAAAAATGCCCCCGCCCCGGGGGCCCTTTGGTTTTACATAGGCTTATAATAGGGAAAATCTTTAAAAATCATCTTCTCTGAAACCGCAAGGTCCATGTCTTTGATATTTGGTATGAAGCTTTATCTAGTGGACCCCTACCAAGATTGTTCAAATTATAGTGCTGGGGCCAAAAATGCCCCCGCCCTGGGGCCCTGTGGTTTTACATTGGCTTATATAGGGAAAACATTTAAAAATCTTCTTCTCTGAAACCGCAAGGCCCAGATCTTGGATATTTGGTATGAAGCTTTATCTAGTGGACCCCTACCAAGATTGTTCAAATTATAGTGCTGGGCCCAAAAATGCCCCCGCCCAGGGGGGCCCTTTGGTTTTTACATGGGCTTATATAGGAAAATCTTTAAAAATCTTATTCTCTGAAACCGCAAAGCTCAGGTCTTTGATATTTGGTATGAAGCTTTATCTAGTGGACCCATATCAAGATTGTTCAAATTATAGTGCTGGGGCCAAAAATGCCCCCGCCCCGAGGCCCTGTGGTTTTACATGGGCTTATATAGGGAAAACCTTTAAAAATCTTCTACTCTGAAACCACAAGGCCCAGGTCTTTGATATTTGGTATGAAGCTTCATCAAATGGACCCCTACCAAGATTGTTCAAATTATAGTGCTCGGCCCAAAAATGCCCCCGCCCAGGGGGCCCTTTGGTTTTACATGGGATTATATAGGGAAAATCTTTAAAAATCTTCTTCTCTGAAACCCCAAAGCTCAGGTCTTTGATATTTGGTATGAAGCTTTATCTGGTGGACCCATATCAAGATTGTTCAAATTATAGTGCTGGGGCCAAAAATGCCCCCACCCTGGGGCCCTGTGGTTTTACATGGGCTTATATAGGGAAAACATTTAAAAATCTTCTTCTCTGAAACCGCAAGGCCCAGATCTTGGATATTTGGTATGAAGCTTTATCTAGTGGACCCCTACCAAGATTGTTCAAATTATAGTGCTGGGGCCACAAATGCCCCCGCCCCGGAGCCCTTTGGTTTTACATGGGCTTATATAGGGAAAACCTTTAAAAATCTTCTACTCGGAAACCACAAGGCCCAGGTCTTTGATATTTGGTATGAAGCTTCATCAAATGGACCTCTACCAAGATTGTTCAAATTATAGTGCTGGGCCCAAAAATGCCCCCGCGTAGGGGGCCCTTTGGTTTTACATGGGCTTATATAGGGAAAATCTTTAAAAATCTTGTTCTCTGAAACCGCACGGCCCAGGTCTTTGATATTTCGTATGAAGCTTCATCTAGTGGACCCCTACCAAGATTGTTCAAATTATAGTGCTGGGACCAAAAATGCCCCTGCCCCAGGGCCCTTTGGTTTTACATGGGCTTATATAGGGAAAATCTTCTTCTCTGAAACCGCAAGGCCCAGGTCTTTGATATTTGGTATGAAGCTTTATCTAGTCGACCCCTACCAAGATTGTTCAAATTATAGTGCTGGGCCCAAAAATGCCCCCGCCCCGGGGCCCTGTGGTTTTATATGGGCTTATATAGGGAAAACCTTTAAAAATCTTCTTCTCTGAAACCGCAAGGCCCAGGTCTTTGATATTTGGTATGAAGCTTTATCTAGTGGACCCCTACCAAGATTGTTCAAATTATAGTGCTGGGGCCAAAAATGCTCCTGCCCCGGGGCCCTGTGGTTTTACATGGGCTTATATAGGGATAACCTTTAAAAATCTTCTTCTCTGAAACCGCAAGGCCCAGGTCTTTGATATTTGGTATGAAGCTTCATCTAGTAGACCCCTACCAAAATTGTTCAAATTATAGTGCTGGGATCAAAAATGTCCCTGCCCTAGGGCCCTTTGGTTTTACATAGGCTTATATAGGGAAACTCTTTAAAAATCTTCTTCTCTGAAACTGCAAGGCCCAGGTCTTTGATATTTGGTATGAAGCTTCATCTTGTGGACCTCTACCAAGATTATTCAAATTATAGCCCTGAGGCCAAAAATGCCCCCGCTCCGGGGCCTTTTGGTTTTACATAGACTTATATAGGGAAAATCTTGAAAAATCTTCTTCTCTGAAACCACAAAGCCTAGGTCTTTGATATTTAGCGTGAAGCTTCATCTAGTTGACCTGTGCAGAGATTGTTCACATTATAGCCCTGGTGCCAAAAAATGCCCCCAAGCCAGGGCTCACTAGTTTTAGGTAGGCTTATCATAGTGCAGATTATATTTTCTGGTCCTTTGGGATCATTGAGTTCATTTGGTATCATTTTGAAAATAGAGTTCTGCTTAAGCCGGTGCTAGAGGGCGTGGCCGGTGTTGCACATTTCAGTACTGGTCATGAACAGACTCATTAAAACCGAGTCTGCTATTTTCGTTTATTTGGTGTATTCCTTGCTTCCAAAGGATCTATCTTCAGAACTTATTTATGTAGGGTAAACCTTTAAAAATTTTCTTCTCTGAAATGCCCTTGGGCCAAAAGGCCCACATGTTTTACATAGACTTATATAGGGAAAACCTTTAAAATCTTCTCTGAAACCACAAGGCCCAGGTCTTTGATGTTTGGTATGAAGCTTCATCTAGTGGCACTCTTCCAAGATTGTTCAAATAAAAGCCCAGAGCCCAAAAATGACCTGCCCCAGGGCCCACATATTTTACATAGACTTATACATGGAAATCCTTTAAAAATCTTCTTCTCAGAAACCACAAGGGCCAGGTCTTTGATATTTCGTATGAAGCTTCATCTAGTGAAACTCTACCAAGATTGTTCAAATTACAGCCCAGAGTCCAAAAATGGCCCTGCCCCAGTGCCCACATATTTTACATATAGACTTGTGTATAGCAAACCTTAAGAAATCTTCTTCTCTGAAACCACAATTGCCAGGCTTTTGACATTTGGTATGCAGCTTCATCTAGTGGACCTCTACTAAGATTGTTCAAATTGTAGCCCTGGGGCCAAAAAAGGACTCGCCCCAGGGCCCAAATGTTCAACATAGACTTATATATATAGGGAAAATCTTTTTTCAATTCTTCTGCGAAACCACAAGTCCCAGGTTTTTTTTTTATATTTGGTGTGAGACTCCTATATACATGTATTATAGATTTTGCTACCAAACTTTGCATCATTAATGAAATATGTAATAAAACAAATTGAATTGGTTTTAGGATTTAGGTTTTTCAGAATATAGTCATAATAATTATGGCATATCAAATTGAAGGGGATGATTAGTAGAATTTAGTTAAAAAAATTTTTGACCCTATGGTCAGTTTAGGGCCTTTGGGGAAAGGAATCAGAAGCCTCAAAATTTAAGTTTTTTGGAACATATCAAATTGAAGGGGATTATTAGTAGAATAATTTTGGTCCTGGGGTCAGAATGGGGCCCTTGGGCAGCCAAACTCTAGGTCCCCCTTGGGGAGCCAAATTCTAGGGCCGTACCTCCAAGGTCAATGTCAAATTCAAAGGGATGATTAGTAGAATAAATTTGGTGCTGGGGTCAGAATGGGGCCCTGGGGCAGCCAAACTCTAGGTCCACCTTGGAGAGTCAAACTCTAGGACCGTATCTCCAAGGTCAATGTCATACTTAGAGGTCAAAGGTCAAGAAAAGGAGTATGAAACTTAAACACAATCAATAACTTTCTTGTTTCTGGATGGATTTTGAAATAACTTGGCAGAAATGTTCACCATCATGAGATGTGTTGTGCCAAAAACCCAGGCGGTACCTCCAAGGTCAAGGTCATACTACGAGGTCAAAGGTCAAGCAAAGGGGTCCAAAGCTTAAACACAATCTTATTTCTGGATGGATTTTGAGGCGGGGCATCTGTGTCCTAAGGACTCATTTCTGTTTTTTTGGGGTTCTGGTTTTACGGCCCTTTCAAGATTATTTCACTCATATCGAGCCAATTGTTAATCAGAGTTGGGGGAAAACCTGAGTACCTGGAGAAAAAGCACCTGACCTTCCATTGCAGAACTTGGCGTCTCACGTGTGACCTGAGCCAGGATCAAACCTACAGGGGAGAGAGACCTAATGATTAAGAGTCAGTGTTCTTATCTACTTGGCCACGGAGGTCTGTCTATGCATGGTGAAATCAAGAAAATAATACATTGTTGTACTTGTTATCCTCAAGCCAAATAGGCTCAGGGGATACCGCGTCTGTCAGTCCCTTCATCCATCAATAGATACAACCTTGTTATCTCCACAACTTCACTTCCCTTTGAGATATATTGTATGTACTTGGTAAAGTTATATATGAGGTCAAGAATTCATGTCATGAACAAGAACCACAACTCTGTATGCCATGATATTTAGCTATCTCCTCTGCCAATACAATCTTGTGATCATGACAACTCCAATACCCTTTGAGATATATTGATGGTAATTAGTATAGTTTTATATGAGATCATCATGAGCAAGAACCACAATTCTGGATACTATGTTAATTTTAAAAACCATCCCCAACCCTCCCCCACCCCCAATTCCAAAAGTATTTAACCATATAATTAATGCAATATTTTACAGATGTCTTGCTGATGGAGCAGTAAAGCTGTAAACTTGAGGATATCTGGTGTGTTTTATTTCTAGTGTACTTTCTGCATGTGTTAAATTTTCTGAATGCAATATTGGCTTTCGGTCTGTCAGGGGGATTTGCTATCTCTTCTGATGGCTGTTTTGTAGTAATGAAAAACAAAACAGAAGGTAATGATTTTTTTTTGTTTTGGTTTTATGGCCCTTTCAAGATTATTGCACTCATATTGAGCCGATTGTTAATCAGAGGTGGGCGAACACTGGAGTACCAGGAGAAAAACCACCTAACCTTCCGTTACAGAACTTGGCATCTCACATGTGACCCGAGCCCAGCTCCAACCTACAGCGGTGAGAGATCTAATGATTAAGAGTCAGCGCTTGTATACACTAGGCCACGGAGGCTCATACAGAAGGTAACGGTAATAACTAACATTGACACTATGATTCTTTTTTTTTTCAGATTCAAGGCACCTTTTCAAATCCTCAAAGATCTGTAGTTTCAAGCTTGATGAAGAGTAGTATTTGTGTCATTTATAGTCGTACCCGGCACATTGTTGATGGTTTATCTTATGATATTAGTTCACCTAAACTGGCCTAGGTAGCTCTGTTGGATACACTATTGACCAGTGATCAAAAGGTCAATGGTTTGATGCCTGCTGTCATTTCTATGGCCATTCTCTCCCTTCCACCGATTCAAGAAGGAAAGTTGTCAACTTCTGGCAAAAGAATGCACAATGTACTGGTTAACCACTTAAGCATAGGCCTGTCTGGGAGTATGGTTAGTTAAAAATGACCTGAATGTAGTTTGCTGGACCAAAAATGCTGAAAAAACAACAACCCCAAACCATCCAAAATGAACACTAACATTATAAACAATGAATACCTTCAAAAGGGGTAATCGCAGACATACATGTACCAGGTAATAAAGATGAAGGGTATCTCCTGTACCATCTGAAGATTAATAATTTTCGTGAAAGTTGTATCAGATGTTCACCTTTTGTGCTCAATCTGCTGAGTGCAATGCTTAGGCCACTAGTTTATAGTGGCCTAAACATACCATCCTGTAACACAGTAATTTGTGTTGGTATTAATCACTTTTAGTGATAGATCTACTTGATTTTAAAGAAACACTAGATAAACCTTCCCTTTTGTCTGTTGTAATACCTTCATCTTTGCATAGAGGGTCTCTTTCTGGAGTGAAACTGCCTTGCTGATCATGTTTTTATGCTCCCGGTGGGGAGGCATATTATAATACCTTTTTCACTGTTTAATGAATAATGAATAGAATTTTAATCAAATTTATAAGCCATAGTCAAACCAAATCCACATTACAGCTAAATATAATGACGATTATTTATGAATTTCCTTTTAAATACCTTTATAGATTTGAGTTCAAAGCAACTGCAATGTTTGAAATGGTGCGTAGCTAATTGGTAGTTTAAACAACTTTACTTTTCTTAATTTATTGAAAGTAATTTTAAAATTGGTTTGTTTATATTAGTAGAACTAAGTGTCTAATAAAGTTTTCTTTTTCTTCTAGTATCAACAAGATTCTTGAAAAGAGAACATTGACATTGTATTCGGATATATGATAGAATTGACAAAGTGATTTATCTTTATTCTTGATTTACTATATATGAACTGTTGTGAAATAGTGTGAGGAGTCTAGTTTTATGTGTTAAGAGAGTACAGGACTTTCCTTGAAACGTCTTATCACTGTGTTCCAAGGTAAATGAATGTTTAGTTAATTACCAGTAAGTAACAGTCAGATAATTTTGAAAGAATCAATTTTTGTTTGATGGAAGAATAGCTTGTATGATATAGTCCCCGAAAGATTGGAGACAGTAGTTGCATTAGCAATAAGTACAATTATTAACATGAAAATCCTTGTTATTGCATGTTGATAATTTGATTAAAGTTGTCAGTAATATTTAATGCTATTGTGCGCGAGACCAGAGGTGAATGCCACTTTTCCTTCAGTAAACAAAAACGATAGAGGGTCCCCACCCATCGGGGATTGAAGAAATAGATCAGCTGCACAATGCTTCCCCTCAGAGCTGAAAATGACCAGACATCGGTACTGATAAACTGCTTACAGGATCTAAGCCTGCCCAGGCAAAGTGCTGCCCATGCATATAAACCCTATTGGTAAAATAAGGCGCCAGGGCTTAAGATATCATTTCATCTCAGTGTTGGGTAAAAGTTCCACAAAATTGTAAGCAACATCTCCAAACTGACCAATATAGCGTTGATTGGGACATTAAACTACAAATCAAACAAAACATTAAAGACATTTGAGGGTAATTTAGTATCAAAGAATTGTAATTATCTTTTTAGACTTGTCCCTCTATGTATCAAATAAATGTTGGTCAAGAGCACTTCTAGAAAAGAATTCAAATTAATTTGTAAAGGTGCTACATGAACTGATCAAAACAACCCAGTGCCTATCCAAAACATCAAAGGGAAAGACTAATAGACACTCCTTATAAACAGTAAAATCGCATGCACCAAGCTCTTTCCTTGCTATCCTTGGTAGCTCAGATGCCTGTTTGAATGGTAACCAGGAGGTCATGGGTTGAACATCTGCAATTATTGGCAACATTCAGTTGTGAAGATTGATTTGAAATCTTTTCTGGGGTCATTGGTTCCCATCCTGTAATTCAAGAAGAGCAGTTGTAAAGTAGAAGAGAAGCAATGATCAGGAATCCACACAATTAACTTTTGCCTCCCTTCAGACACATCAAAGAGAAAGAAACACAAACATGAAATATCTAGACCCTAGTGCAAACAACAATAGAGGAAAGCCAAAAGGACAGTTACTTTACAGCAAAATGGCCAACTGGCTGTCCGAAATAAAAAGATATAAGTGATACATACATTCAATGACAAACAGTAATAAAAATAAACCACAAAAGAAGAACAGCCTTGGAACTGTCAGTGAAAAGAATTCCACAGGGGGAGGGGGGTGGGGGTTATTGATTTTATGTGGTTGCAATTCTAGCCCTTTTGTTGTGGTGTAGTCAGTTAATTTATTCAGTCAGCATGAAGGCTTCCTAACTCATCAGTGCAACATCTCGGAGAACATACAAGTCAAACAACTGCAGAGATGAAACAATGGTGCGGACTGAACAGCATGAACTAACTGAAATGCTGAAACAAAACAAAACCAAGAGTTAAGACTCTGAGGGGCCCGACCATAGATAGAGAATTAGGTATAAACCAACATAACATAAATTCAATATTAAAATTCTGTGTTAGCTTCTACACTGGAACCAAGAATCTGAGGCTTGAGACCTGAAGTTTAAGAATGCACAGAAGAATAAAAGTCATTGAATGGAAGCCTTGAGGACAATCATTTGGTTTTACCTATTTTGATGTCAAATTACTTTGCTCAAGGGCGAAAAATATATATTTCTGTACAAAACTCCATCTAGAATTAATACAATTTTGAATGGTTTTACGATACACCATTTCCCCATATTTTCTATATATTTCCTGTTAAGACAGATATGTTTTTTTTTCTGTATCAAGGCAGATATGTTTTTTCTGTATCTTTCAGGTTGAGGCATGCCACGTAAGAGGAATTGGAAGAAGTCATTGGCAAAGACAGTGGTGAGGGCTGATGGTGGCAGCCCTGGGTTGCATATTTCAGATGTGGGCCTTACCCACCTCTTAGATCATGGAGGATCTAAGCCTCATTCGCTTGTAGCGATGGGGACATCTGAGCCAGGGTCGCATATCTTGTCAGATGTGGGTATGACCTGCCCCAGTGTATCATCTGATCCAGGGTCGACAAATATATCAGATGTGGGTATGACCTGCCTCATTGTAACATCTGATGCTATGAAAACACATGTTGCTTCGGCGCAAAGTACAAATGATATTAAAACACATGTTGCTTCGGCGCAAAGTACAAGAAATATTAAAACACATGTTGCTTCGGCGCAAAGTACAAGTGATAAATATGTTCACAGAAAACAACCAGTACAAACTGCCAAAGTTTTGAAAAGTACAAATGACAAAAATATGAAAACACATATTGCCTCAGTTTTGCAAACTACAAATGACAAAGATGGTAACAGAAAAGAACCAGTACAACATTTCAAAGTTCTGCAAAGTACAAATGACAAAGATGTTTACAGAAAGCAAGTTGTACAAGATATCAATATCAATTCACCTATAGAGGTTACAAACCCTGTATTTTCAAGCTCCACACAAATTGCTGAAAAAGCTATGTATACTGCCTTTCCTTTTACACAACAAACTGAAACAATGCTATGGAAACCTTCTAATGGTCCATTTAACTCTGTCAAATTTGAACAGGGATCTTTTCACCAAGGGTCAGAAATATTTAGCAATGAGTCTAGAGGATGTCAGTGCACTGCAAATGCACTTTGTTCATTAATTTATGCAGCATACTCAGACATTTGTTGCAGTACAGATCTAGACAACATTCTGTTAGCTGGAGATGGCCTGTATAATAAAGTAATATATGATCTTAAGGCAAAAGGTAAATTCAGAAGTAAATTGCTTAGCTTTGACGAACTTCCAAGATTAGTTTCAATTTTAAACAAACAAGTTGTTGTGAAAAAATCTGCTGTTGTGACAGGCCTTTGCACAGAACAATTTGTCAATACCAGTTTACCTACACTTCATCAAGCATTGCATACTGCTCTACAATATTCTCCAGGTGTTTTACTAATGATTGGTTCAATTTGTTGTTCTGTGTTCAAGAGGGATTGCACATATTTTCTATTTGATTCACATTCACATGGTTTCAATGGATTATCCACTCCAGATGGTAAATCATTACTTGCTGGTTTCAATTGTTTAGATGATCTAGTTTCATTTCTGTATGCATTGTTTGAAAGTATGATGATTTCAATTTCAACACAGTTTGAAATTCTACCTGTAGATTTTGACTTATCTAATCTTGAACATAATTCAGTATTTGATATTGAAAATCCTACAAAGTGTCATACTGATACTCCATGTGAGTATGCTTGGAAAACTGTAACTTACAAGAGGAATTTGTCAGAAAGCCATATGAGGAATGCACATGCAACAGAAGAATTTTTTACTCATTCAAACAGTGAAAATAATGCAACACTTATTGGCAAATACTTTAAGGATCAAAAGCATAGACTTGAAAGGAAGGCATGTAATAGTACAAAGGTTACTAAAAATCAAAGAAATAGGAACAAAGAAATAAAAATGAATCCGGAAAAAGTTACAGAAAGAAAAAAATACATGAAAGATTATATGCAGAAACGAAGGCAAGACACTAACTTCAAAGTAAAAGACAAAAACTACACTCTTAAATCTAAGCAGAGTGCTAGACAATCTGAGGAGTACCGTAAAAAAGAAAGAGAATATACACAGAAATCTATGCAGAGTGCGAGACAATCTGACGTGTACCGTAAAAAAGATAGAGAATATACACAGAAATCTATGCAGAGTGCTAGACAGACTGAAGAGTACCGTAAAAAAGATAGAGAATATACACAGAAATCTAAGCAAAGTGCTAGACAATCTGAAGAGTACCGTAAAAAAGATAGAGAATATACACAGAAATCTATGCAGAGTGCTAGACAATCTGAAGTGTACCGTAAAAAAGATAGAGAATATACACAGAAATCTATGCAGAGTGCTAGACAGACTGAAGAGTACCGTAGCAAAAAAAGATAGAGAATATACACAGAAATCTAAGCAGAGTGCCAGACAATCTGAAGAGTACCGTAAAAAAGATAGAGAATATACACAGAAATCTATGCAGACTGCTAGACAATCTGAAGTGTACCGTAAAAAAGATAGAGAATATACACAGAAATCTATGCAGAGTGCTAGACAGACTGAAGAGTACCGTAAAAAAGATAGAGAATATACACAGAAATCTATGCAGAGTGCTAGACAGACTGAAGAGTACCGTAAAAAAGATAGAGAATATACACAGAAATCTAAGCAGAGTGCTAGACAATCTGAAGTGTACCGTAAAAAAGATAGAGAATATACGCTGAAATCTATGCAGAGTGCTAGACAGTCTGAAGAATATCAAAAAAAGGAAAGAGAATATACTCTCAAATCTAAGCAGAGTGCTAGACAATCTGAAGACTGCCGGAAAAAAGACAGAGATATGACAAAGGCATGCATGAGAAGAGCCAGATTGATAGATGAATACAAAAAATGGGAAAGTAAAAAGAAACAAGAATCTCGAAAATGCCATGAATTCAAACAAAAAGATATAGCAATACAAAATCGGTCAAGGAGGAAGGCAAGGTCAGATCCATACATATTAGAACAAGAAAGGGTTGCAAAACAACAATGGAGATTAAATGAAAGAAACAGGAAAATTGAAAACATTATAGACTGTAGAAGAAAGGCTACAAAGCGTAAAGAACCATCCTTTTCACAAATTGAAAAGTTAACTGCAAAGCGCAGAAAATGTGGCAGTGATATTGATGTTTGTATTGAAAGGTTTCACAAGAATATATCAGTTGGACCTCTCTATGTGTGTAGTTGTTGTCACCAGACATGGTTTGAAGAGACTGTATCAAAAGCTAGAACATTTGTTTGTAAAGACAAGGAAAAGTACTTAACAGGTGTGAAATCAGTCAATGAAGAAGAATGGATATGTTGCACATGCAAATACAATATTAAATGTGGTAAAGTCCCAAAATTGTCTGTTTTAAATGGAATGAAGTGGCCACCAAAGCCCATAGAACTGGAGCTGTTTCCCCTTGAAGAACGCCTTATTGCTTTACGTATACCGTTCATGCAGATGCGAGAACTACCCAGAGGTCGCCAGTTATCAGTAAAAGGAAATGTTGTTAATGTACCTGTTGATATTCAACCAGTTGTAAATGCTTTGCCAAGACCGTTTGACGAAAATGTAACAGTTGCAGTGAAATTGAAGAAGAAGATGTCATTTAAGTCGTATGTTTTCTCAGAAAATGTCCGACCATTCCATGTATTGTGTGCTTTGCACTGGCTATTGAGTGGTAGTGAATTGTACAAACATGCAAATGTTGAAATTGATCAGCAATGGATAAAGAAAATCACAGAAGAAAGCAATGAAACCCTTCATGCATTTTTGGAGTCACACAAAACAGCTTGTTCAGAAACAAATAATGTTGGTTTTGATGAATTTACTCATGATAAGAATCAAGCTGAGATTATACATAATTTTTTCGACTGGTGTACACAGGAAGGTTCAAAATATGATATTGTTGATTTTGATGATGTTGTTAGTGAAATATGTGACATTTGTTCAAATGATCAGATTGGTAATATTTCAAATGATAATATTTCTCATGTGGAAGAACTTTATGATTCAGATGCAGAAGAAATCACACAGGAAAATGTGGGAAATATTGACACCCTTTTGGATGATGCAGATCTTGAAAACAGAAACTCTACTTTCACATTTGCTCCTGGAGAAGGTCAGCGACCACTCAGTATATTTCAAGATAAAGATTCAGAATATCTTTGTTTTCCAACCATATTTTGTGGGCAGAGGCGAATAGCTAATGATGACAGACAAGTGCCTGTACATTATAGTGATATTGCAAAGTGGGAATTGAGAAGTCAAGATAGGCGGGCTGCTAACAGTGTACCCAATATATTTTTTAAACTGAAAAAATACAAATGAAGCAATTGAATGATAAAGCAAACCTTGCTGTTAGAAGGTGTCAGACTGGAACAAATAAGATTACTGCTGTACAAGCAAGAAACTCAGAATGCATTGACAGTATTGTAAAAAATGATGAAGGTTACTATTTGTTTAAGCAACTAAGAAATTCTCCTGCATATTTAGAATCTAGAAAAAAAAGATGTTTATGCTATGATTCGACAGTTGGGTTTGCCAACTTGGTTTATGTCATTGTCCTCGGCTGATACAAGATGGATTGACCTTTTGAAAATGTTAGCTATCTTAAATAAAAATTTGAAATACACTGATGATCAAATTGAAAACTTGGCTTGGGAACAAAAGATAAAACTCATTCAATCAGATCCAGTCACTTGTTCCAGATATTTCGAGCACAGAGTTAAAGAATTCATCAACACAGTTCTAAAGAGTGAACACGAGCCTCTTGGAAAAGTTGTTGATTACTTTTTTAGAGTGGAATTTCAGCAACGTGGATCGCCACACATTCACATGATTGTATGGGTACAAAATGCACCAAAATTCAATGTGGATTCAGATGCAGAGTTGGCTGCTTATGTGGATCAGTATCTAAAATGTTCTGTAGACAATCCGAACCTTGGTCGTTTAATAGAACTTCAAATTCACAAACATTCAAGAACGTGTAGAAAACGAGAAGATAAAATATGTCGATTTGGTTATCCTTTACCACCTCTTTCCAAAACTTTGGTCTTGCAGCCTCTGGAAACCGAAAAAGACAAGTATTATAAACTCTACCAAAACATACAGAAAACAATGAACAATCAGAAAGATGGATATGATATGTCTTATGAAGAGTTTCTGACAGACGTTGTCCAAATGAGTGAGCAAGAATACATTAAATGCATTAGAAGTTCCTTAAACTCTTCAAAAGTGTTTTTGAAAAGAAATCCGGGTGAGATCCGTGTAAATTTGTACAATGATAGTGTGTTAAAAGCATGGAAGGCAAACATTGACATTCAATTTGTGTTAGATCCATATGCTTGTGCTATGTATATAGTTTCATATATTAGTAAATCTCAAAGAGGGATGAGTAATTTGTTGCATGCAGCTGCAAAAGAAGCTAGGAATGGCAATATGGATCTCAAAAGACAAGTTAGACATATTGGAAATGTATTTTCAAACAGTGTTGAAGTAAGTGCACAAGAGGCAGTTTATCTGGTACTGCAAATGCCATTGACTAAAAGTTCAAGGAGTGTTGTCTTTATAAATACTTCACTTCCAAACCAGAGAGTACAGCTATTGAAACCAAAATCAGTGCTTGATGAATTGCCTGCAGACTCAACAGATGTAATGTCAGACAATAAAATTAAAAGATACTCAAAGCGCCCCAAACCTTTGGAAACTTATTGCTTAGCCGATTATGTGTCAGAGTTGGAAGTAATTTACCCGGATGGCCAGAATGACAATAAATATGAGGAAGAGCAAGATTATGAGAAAGATGCAGAAATATCAGATGAAGAAAGCTTTGGTGATGGTGAAACTATTTTAACTTTAAAGAATGGCATAAAAATCAAACGATGGCGTAATTCTAAAATAATTAGGTATGTGAGATTCAATCGCAAAACAGATGAAGAGAACTACTATAGAGAGAAACTTTTACTTTTTCACCCATGGAGAAAGGAAGAGACTGACTTACTTGGAACTTTTAGAACATATAAAGAACACTATGAGTCTATCAAGCATGTGATAGATCATAAATGCTCAGCTTATGAACATCATGCTGAAGAGTTGGAATTAGCAAGAGACTTGGCAGAAATGGAATATGATGCATTTGATGAAACTGCACCAAGTACACAACAAGTTGAAGGTGATGATGCTGAAATGGAACCAATTCAGTCAAAAGAGTTTATATATTTTAATCCTGATAGACCTGAACATAGAGATTATGATATAGGGACTGAAATTGGATGTTATGTTTCTGCACCTCAAATTGATGTAAATGAAAATATCCTGTCAGATATTGATTATAGAAAGCTCCTGCAGTGTTTAAATAGTAAACAAAAGCAGTTTTACTATCATGTGATTCACTGGATTAAAACAAAGGATGCCCCTTTATATGCATTTCTTTCTGGTGGAGCTGGTGTTGGGAAAAGTCTAGTTATTCGAGCATTGTATCAGACTTTGTTTAGAATATTAAATTTGAAAGAAGGAGAAGATGTGGATCATACAAGGGTTCTTCTATGTGCATTTACAGGAAAGGCAGCATTTAATATTAATGGTTCTACCATCTCATCTGCATTTAAACAAAAGTATAAGCAGTCGGATCAAACATTAACTTGTGACAGTCTGAATACCTTTAGATCAAAGTACCGTGATTTGTCAGTTGTGATTATTGATGAAATTTCAATGGTTAGTAATTCCATGTTGAATTTTATTGATCAGAGACTTCAAGCATTGAAAGGAACAAGAACACCTTTTGGTGGTGTTAGCATTATTGCTGTTGGTGATCTTTACCAGTTAAAACCTGTGAGTGGTGATTGTATATTTAATGACATGAAACATGATGCGGCTGCTTTGTCACAAAATCTGTGGAAAGAATTATTTACTATGTTTGAATTAACAGAAATTATGAGACAGAAAGATGACCTTCAATTTTCAGAATTGTTAAATAGATTAAGGACCAATTCCTTGACTGCTGAAGACAAGACTAGATTTAAGCAGTGTGAAATTACTACAAATGATGTTGAGTATCAGAAAAATGCACCTCACCTCTTTGCAGAAAACTATTTCATGCATGTTTTTAATAATGAAATTATAAGAAGTATGTCAACAGAAAAGGTTGAAATACCATGCATGGATACATACGTTTCACCTAAGCTATCAAAAGAAAAGATAGACTGTGCCCTTAAGAACCTCAAGAATGTAACAGATTCAAACCAAACAGCAAATTTACATTGCTCTTTAACAGTTGTTGTTGACATGCTTTATGACTTAACAATAAACATAAAAACAGAAGATGGACTAGCTAACGGAGCTTCATGTGTAGTTAAGTTTATTGAGTATAAGCTACAAACCACACGACGCCCTAGCATAATTTGGGTTCAGTTTGATGACAAGAAAGCAGGAATGGAAACAAGAATCAAATACAGAAACAGGGGATTTTATCATAATAGTATCGATGAAAATTGGACACCAATTTTTGATGTTAACAGGTCATTTACATACAACAGAAAGACATTTCAGAGAATTCAGTTCCCTTTGCAACCTTCTGCAGGGCGTTCTGTACATAGAGCCCAAGGTAGTACCCTTGAAAGAGTGGTCATAGACTTATCACAGCGTAAAACCCGCAAAGTTCCACATTTACACTACGTTGCACTTAGCAGAGTTAGGTCAATTGAAAAGCTTCAGATCCTTAACTTTAATGAAAAAGCATTACAAGTTGATGATCAAGTTAAGGCCGAAATGCAGCGACTGCATGAAACAGCAATGCTTCAACTCTGCGATACTTCTTTAGAATTGATAGATCCATTTTCACATTTCAAAGTTGCTTTCAATAATTGTAGATCCTTGAATCTTCATTTTGATGATATAAGACATGACAAAAATTTGTTGTCAACCCACGTATTTGGATTAGTAGAAACACGACTACACCAGCCAGATAATGATAGTGATTATGCAATAGAAGGCTATTGTTTGATAAGAAATGACCAAATTGGATACAATTCTTCCAAAAGACCTCCTCATGGATTAGCAGTTTATGCTAAAGATGATACCATTATAACACAGGATAGAAAGTATACTTCTGATACATTGGAATTCATTATGATAACTGCCAGGCATGTCTCAGTTGAATGTCAGATTGTATTTTTGTATAAGTCACCTCAAATGTCTGACAGTAATCTTCTTTCTTGTCTGAACAAAGAACTCATTCCATATTTTACCCCATCAAAGCCATTGGTGATAATTGGAGATTTCAATATTGACATTTTGCTAAAGCCTAACATTGTTAAGAAATTAAGTGAAATGTTTTCAAGCAAAGTGCTAATAAATGAATGTACCACAGATCATACGGGCCTCCGTGGCCTAATGGATAAGAGCACTGACTCTTAGTCATTAGGTCTTTCACCGCCGTGGGTTCGAGCCTCGCTCGGGTCACGTGTGAGACGCCAAGTTCTGCAACGGCAGGTCAGGTGGTTTTTCTCCGGGTACTCCGGTTTTCGCCCACCTATGATTAACGATCGGCTCGATATGAGTGAAATAATCTTGAAAGGGCCGTAAAACCCAAACCAAAAAAAAAAAAAAAAAAAAAACACAGATCATATGACAATGCTTGATTTGATATTTTCGAATTTTGATTTATCAGATGTTGATGGTGCAGTTGGGACATGTGAGACATACTGGTCAGATCACAAAATAGTTTTTCTACACATAAAATCCACATAATTCAACACATGTCACCCACTCAGTTTTAAATGTATAATACCAGCTTTTCGAATAAAGGTTGTTTTTTACTCATTGTCTTGGTGAAATTGAAACGGAAAAATCTATTGGGAAGATCATAGTGTACTTCATGTCTCCCTTTACAGCTTGGAGATTGTATCATGTGATTGTCTTTGCTACTTTAAAGTGCACTCACCCGCCACATAAAATGCAGTACCTGCCCCTTAAAGGTAGGTATTGCTGGTGGTTTGTACAAGATAAGGGTGGCCACCATTAATTGACATCAGGAAATGAAGAGTCTTGTAAAACACCACTTTATATAGAGAAAAGTGGAGTTTACAGGGTTTTTTTCCATTTCCTCACTCAAAACATAGACTTTGGGTACTTCTAAGAAGTGCCTCAATGAGGCATTTCTGATTATATATATATATTACATGTATGCTGTTAATGCTTTGTTTGTATTGGAGTTTAAAGGCCCAGTCAACACTACTTAGGTCATTTTTGAGCCGGTCAGTTTACCTATCCACCCTTTGCCTGGGCAGGCTTATCCGTAAGCTGTTAACCAGTACAGTGCTCATTCTTTCGCCCGAAACTGACAACTCTCGAATCAGCGGAAGGGAGAAAATGACCGTAAAAAAGATTTCATGATCAATCTCCACGAAGGAATGTTGCTGACCTCAGCAGGCATTAAACTCCCGTCCTGATTACCAGTCAGACACACATCTGACAGAGCTACTGAGGCTGGCATGTTGTTGATGCATGTTTTGGTTGGGTTATATTAACCCATATACGCCTAGCCAACCTTTTATGGGACACGGGTAAATAGTTACTGCCCAGATCAGCGCCACAGAGTGCGGCATCTGATCTGGGTGTACAGTTTTTGATCAAAGTACATGCATTGTTGACAACTTACCTCCAAACAAACCTTACACCCCTATAATTGGAAATGGACCACTCCAAACTAATTTGGTGGGGAACTCCATTGTGGTATATGGGTTAATGGTAATTACTACTGGATTCAGTTAGGTGTATTGCAAAATAATTGAAAAGGGTATTAACCCTTATACGCTGTTCACAACAATTCATAACTTTGCAAACAATATAGATACAGATAAAGAAGCCATCTGATCTGGATCTACACAGTTTGTCATTTAGTTTCGTAATTTGAATGCAAACATTATATCATGTAATCTAATTGGCTGATAGTAAGAAATGGGCGTGACTAATGTAAATATTCAGCAGGATAAGGGTTAATTTCTTTCCTTATACACAAACTTTTGTTGCTTTCATATTAAACCTCTCACAAGACACTTTTTAAGGGAATTTAGACTTATAATGTACATTCTGTAGATTTGTCACAATATGTTTAATTCTGTCAAAAACATACTGTATTGAATTCTTATTTACGGCAGCATTTTGTTATGTGAATCTATTGTTCCTTATATGGAGAAAAGGTTACCCCAGTATTTGAATTCTGTCAAATAATATATTTTATTGTTTGCTTAATTGCAACAATATTTTGAAATGGAAATCCATTGTTACATGTAAAGGCTGAAATTGTATTTTCCTCAAAATGTTTCAAGTTACCATTTTCTAGATTATTGCAAGATCAGGAAAAGTTTTGTTGAAATTCAAGAGAATTAGTTGATGCATCTGTATTCTGTGGAAAGACTCAGATTTTTTTTACCTGTTCTTTATATCAGTTTTTATGCTTCTTAAGTTTCTATTTGGCATATATTGCCTCATAGATTCCACACATCTTAATCTGTCTTATTTTATTCCTTATTCTCATATTTATGCCCACTGTATCAGAATTAATTCTTTGTGGCTTTTAGATAGATGAAAGAACCAAAACGTTTATGGCAGAAAGGTAACTTAATCTATACAAGCCTTATAGATCAGTGTCAAAGATTCAGGTCGGACAAAACTTAGGAAACTTCAATGTCTCACTTTTTATATGTAAACAGCTATATTTCAGGTCAGCTGTGTTTCTTATGTAAATTTTGTTATACTTTGCAATACTATTGTTAACCACTGTGTCAAATTATGACTTCATCATGAACATGAAAATAGAATTTCAGCATAGATTCAAGAAGTCTTGTGCACACAACATGCCCTTCAAGATTTCATCCTGAAGAGTTCACCTGGTTCAACCAATGTACAACTATATTGACAACCCTGGATCTATGAAGATATTTATATCACTCAGGTAAACAACCATGTCTTGCTTTTCATCACAGTTTGCCTTTCTTCAGTTTTTAGCTCACCTGTCACGTAGTGACGAGGTGAGCTTTTGGGATCACTTTTTGTCCGTCGTCCGTCGTGCGTGCGTGTGTGCGTGTGTGCGTGCGTGCGTGCGTGTGTGCGTAAACTTTTTCTTCAAATGACATCTCCTCCTAAACCACTGATCGGATTTTGACCAAACTTCACAGGAATGATCCTTAGGTGGTCCCCTTTCAAAGTTGTTCAAATGGTTCCGGTTCATTGCACATCTGGGTCACAGGAGCTAAAAATAGATTTTTGAAATGAAAACTTTAAAAATCTTCTTCTCTGAAACCAAAAGGCCCAGGTCTTCGATATTTGGTATGAAGCTTCATCTAGTGGACCTCTACCAAGATTGTTCAAATTATGGCCCTTGGGCCAAAATGCCCCCGCCCCTGGGGCCTTTGTGTTTACATAGGCTTATAAAGGGAAAATCTTTAAAAATCTTCTTTTCTGAAACCACAAGGCCCAGGTCTTTGATATTTGGTGTGAAGCTTCACCTAGTGGACCTCTACCAAGATTGTTCAAATTATAGCCCTAGGGCCAAAAATGCCCCCGCCCCGGGGGCCTTTGGTTTTACATAGGCTTATACAGAGAAAATCATTAAAAATCTTCTTCTCTGAAACCGAAAGGCCCAGGTCTTTGATATTTGGTATGAAGCTTCATCTAGTGGACCTCTACCAAGATTGTTCAAATTATGGCCCTTGGGCCAGAAATGCCCCTGCCCCGGGGGCCTTTGGGGTTTACATAGGCTTATATAGGGAAAGTCTTTAAAAATCTTCTTCTCTGAAACGGCAAGGCTCAGATCTTTGATATTTGGTGTGAAGCTTCATCTAGTGGACCTCTACCAAGATTTTTCAAATTATAGCCCTTGGGCCAAAAATGTCCCCGCCCCGGGGGCCTTTGGTTTTACATAGGCTTATATAGGGAAAATCTTTAAACATCTGCTTCTCTGACACCACAAGGCTCAGGTCTTTGATATTTGGTGTGAAGCTTCACCTAGTGGACCTCTACTAAGATTTTTCAAATTATAGCCCCAGGGCCAAAAATGCCCCCGCCCAGGGGGCCTTTGGTTTTACATAGGCTTATACAGGGAAAATCTTTAAAAACCTTCTTCTCTGAAACCGAAAGGCCCAGGTCTTCGATATTTGGTATAAAGCTTCATCTAGTGGACCTCTAACAAGATTGTTCAAGTTATGACCCTTGGGCTGGAAATGCCCCCGCCCCGGGGGCCTTTGGGGTTTACAAAGGCTTATATAGGTAAAATCTTTAAAAATGGTCTTCTCTGAAACCACAAGGCCCAAGTCTTTGATATTTGGTATGAAGCTTCACCTAGTGGACCTCTACAAAGTTTGTTCAAATTTTAGCCCTAGGGCCAAAAATGCCCCCGCCGGGGGGCCTTTGGGTGCTTATATAGGGAAAGTTTTAAAAATCTTCTACTCTGAAACCACAAGTCCCAGGTCTTTGATATTTGGTGTGAAGCTTCACCTAGTGGACCTGTACCAAGATTGTTCAAATTATAGCCCTGGGGCCAAAAAAGCCCCTTGGCGGGGGCCTTTGGTTTTACATAGGCTTATACAGGGAAAATCTTTAAAAATCTTCTTCTCTGAAACCGCAAGGCTCAGATCTTTGATATTTGGTGTGAAGCTTCATCTAGTGGACGTGTACCAAGATTGTTCAAATTATAGCCCTCGGGCCAAAAATGCCCCCATCCCCGGGGCCTTTAGGTTTTTCATAGGCTTATTTATGGAAAATATTTAAAAATCTTCATCTCTGAAACCACAAGGCTCAGGTCTTTGATATTTGGTATGAAGCTTCACCTAGTATAGCCCTTGGGCCAAGAATGTACTAGAGACACTGATTCTCAGGTGAGCGATTCAGGGCCCTCTGGGCCCTCTTGTTGAACCAGCAGGAGGGAAAGAGGGCTCTCAAACACTTGCAAATAAAAACATACTTATGAAAACCAGGGAGGTGTTTGTGTGTGTAGGCATGAGAGTGGGGTGGTGGGTGGGGCTGCAAGCTGCCCAGGGGACAGAATAAACTGGGACACCCATCATCTTTCAGTAAGCTCTGCAAAGTTTTACTTGGATACAACACAATAAGTGTGGCTAGGTAAGTTGACCTGCTTGGTATGTCCTAAATAGTGCTGACTGTCCCATTATTATTAACTTGGTTATTTTTTAGCTCACCTGAGCCTTTAGGCTCATAGGTGAGCTTATAGTATAGCCATGGTCTGTCGTCCGTCCGTCCGTCGTCCGTCCGTCCGTCCACCATTTTCAAAGATCTTCTTCTCCTTTACTGCAGGGCCAATCAAAGCCAAATTTCATATGGAGCCTCAGTGGGATGGGGGAACGAAAGTTTGTTCGCGGGGTCTGGATCACATGACCAAGATGGGCGCCATGCCCATATATGGTAAAAAGCCTTCAAAAATCTTCTTCTCCAGAACCATAAGGCCAGTGGCCTTGAAACTTGGCATGTAGCATATGGTACTCGGGCCCATCATGGTTTGTACAAATGGTGACCCCGGGTTGACCTTCACCTATTTTACAGCAATGTCAAATTTGCCGAAGTAGGCTTTTGCATGGGGCAAAGTGAAAATAATGGATTTATAGGAAAACCATTGAAGACAGTGTCACCAAAATTTGTAGATCAGGTAAAGTAACTGAATACATGAAGATCTATGGGTCAGAAAGGTCAAGGTCATTCATTGGCCTTAGACCAAGGTCATTCAGGATCCATATTTCAAACATTTTTTTCTCCAAAACTGCTGCGCCAATTTAAGTGAAATTTAATATGGAGCCTTTGTGAGTTGAACAAATGAAAAAATGCCAATACGGTCTAGATCACATGACCAAGATGGCCGTCACGCCTATATATATGGTAAAAAGCCTTAAAAATTCTTCTTCTTCAGAACCGTAAGGCCAATGGCCTTGAAACTTGGCATGTAGCATATGGTACTCAGGCCCATCATAGTTTGTACAAATGGTGACCCCGAGTTGACCTTGACCTATTTTACAGCAATGTCAAATTTGCCGACTTTGGCTTTTGCATGGGAAAAAGTGAAAATAATGGATTTTTAGGAAACCATTGAAGACAGTGTCACCAAAATTAGTAGATAAGGTAAAGTAGCTGAATACATGAAGATCTATGTGTAAGAAATTGACCTTAGACCAAGGTCACGCAGGTTCCATATTTCAAACATTTTTTCTCAGAAACTACTGAGCCAATTGAAGTGAAATTCAATATGGAGCCTTTGGGAGTTGAACAAATGAAAAGCTGCCAACATGGTCTAGATCACATGACGAAGATGGCCACCACGCCCATATATGGTAAAGAAACTTCGAAATTCTTCTTCTCAAGAACCGTAAGGCCAATGGCCTTGAAACTTGGCATGTAGCATATGGTACTCGGGCCCATCATAATTTGTTCAAATGGTGACCCTGGGTTGATCTTTACCTATTTTACAGTAATGTCAAATTTGCTGACTTAGGCTTTTGCATAGGAAAAAGTGAAAATAATGGATATTTAGGGAAACCATTGAAGACAGTGTCACCAAAATTTGTAGATTAGGTAAAGTAACTGAATACATGAAGATCTATGGGTAAGAAAGGTCAAGGTCATTCATTGACCTTAGACCAAGGTCACTCCGATTTCATATTTCAAAAAAAAACATTTTTTCTCAGAAACTACTGAGCCAATTTAAGTGAAATTCAATATGGAGCTTTTGTGAGTTGAACAAATGAAAAGTTGCCAGTACGGTCTAGATCACATGACCAAGATGGCCGCCACGCCCATATATGGTAAAAAGCCTTCAAAATTTTCTTCTCCAGAACCGTAAGGCCAATGGCTTTGAAACTTGGCATATATCATATGGTACTCGGGCTCGTCATAGTTTTTACAAATGCTGACCCTGGGTTAACCTTGACCTATTTTATGGCAGTGTCAAATTTGTCAACTTAGGCTTTTGCATGGGAAAAAATGAAAATAATGGATTTTTAGGAAACCATTGAAGACAATGTCACCAAATTGGTAGATCAGGTAAAGTAAATGAATACTTGAAGATTCATGGGTAAGAAAAGTCATCATTCAGTGACCTGGGACCAAGATTAACCAGGTTCCATATTTCAAACAGTTTTTTCTCAGAAACCGCTGGCCCAATTCAAGTGAAATTTGATATGGATCCTTTATATGATGAACAAATGAAAATTTGCTCATATGGTCCAGGTCACATGACCAAGATGGTGGCCATGCCCATATATGGTAAAAAAAACTTCGATATTCTTCTTCTCCAGAACCGTAAGGCAAATGACCTTGAAACTTGGCAGGAAGCATCTGGTACACGGGCCTATCATAATTTGTTCAAATGGTGACCCTGGGTTGATCTTTACCTATTTTACAGTAATGTCAAATTTGCTGACTTAGGCTTTTGCATAGGAAAAAGTGAAAATAATGGATATTTAGGGAAACCATTGAAGACAGTGTCACCAAAATTTGTAGATTAGGTAAAGTAACTGAATACATGAAGATCTATGGGTAAGAAAGGTCAAGGTCATTCATTGACTTTAGACCAAGGTCACTCCGATTTCATATTTCAAAAAAAACATTTTTTCTCAGAAACTACTGAGCCAATTTAAGTGAAATTCAATATGGAGCTTTTGTGAGTTGAACACGGGCCTATCATAATTTGTTCAAATGGTGACCCTGGGTTGACCTTTACCTATTTTACGGTAATGTCAAATTTGCGGACTTAGGCTTTTGCTTGGGAAAAAGTGAAAATAATTGATTTTTAGCTCACCTGAGCCTTTAGGCTCATAGGTGAGCTTATAGTATAGCCATTGTCTGTCGTCTGTCCATCCGTTGTCCGTCCGTCCACCATTTTCAAAGATCTTCTCCTCCAAAACAGGGAGGCCAATCAAAGCCAAATTTCATGTGGAGCTTTAGTAGGATGGGGGAACGAAAGTTTGTTCGCGGGGTCTGGGTCACATGACCAAGATGGCAGCCATGCCCATATATGGTAAAAAGCCTTCAAAAATCTTCTTCTCCAGAACCATGAAGCCAATGACCTTGAAAGTTGGCTTGTAGCATGAAAATTTAAAAAAAAATATGACAAATGGAATAAACCATAATGAAAGCATGGCCTTCGAACTGTCATAAAGGTAGGAATAGGTGGAAAGTTTTATCACATTGTTAGACATCAAAATTTTGTCCCCACAAGTTGTGTACCCCTGCTCTGAGGCTATATACATATATAAAAACATTAAAATGTACACCAGGACCAGGTGTCAGGTGAGCGTTTACAGGACCACTGGTCCTCTGGTCTATAAACTCTATACATTTGGGGCTTCCATTTTTAAACCATGTTTATTAAAAAATGTGTTACAGAGAAATTCAGGTGTAAATATCTTACGTCAGTCAGGGCTGCCACCATAAACGCAGGAAAATTTGAAAATATATCAAGGTTAGTGAAATGTCAAGGAATTTTGAAAAAGGTCAGGGAATTTTAAAATTTCAAAAAAGTTAAGGATTGGTCAGGGAATTTTTGTGATTTTAGGACATACAGCTCTACTAATGTGACAATTTTGGGACTATAGTTCATGGCGAGAACCTTAACTTTCTATTGAAATGATGAGGAAGTCGTCATTTTATATCATTGTTCTTTTTTTCATATAAATTAAAAGACCTAGTCATAGGATTGCAGCTTTATGTTAAAGTCTGTAAAATTATTCTCTTAACCATCAAGAGAAAGAGTCCAGAGAATGCTGGACTGTGAAAGCCATCAGATTTTGACTTTTTGATCAGTGAAAAAGAGAATTAACCCTTTTTGTACCAAATGGATTCTTCCTTCTTATATATAGCAGGAGTCCATTTCAAAATTTAGTGGTGTCAGCTAGAATTTTCTTCAAAATTTATTTGGAAAATGGTTGAACTTTTTGCAAACAGTGTAGGCCCTGATCAGAGGCCGCTTAATGCGGCATCTGATCTGGGCCTGCACTGTTTGCCAAATTCCTGTTTTGGGGGTTTCCAGCACAAATTAGGTTAAGTCAGGGAAAAGTCGATGAAGATTCAGGGACTTTCACTTTAACTCATTGCTTGCGAGAAACCCCTAATGGGGTACCTTGGCAAACAGTGCAGGCCCTGATCAGACGCCGCATTCTGCAGTGCAGAATGTGGTGTCTGATCAGGGCCTGCACTATTTGCTAATAGAATTTTCTGTCAAAAATAGGATAAAAATGAAACAAATAGGCCTTACACCCCTTATGACAAATGGAGTTGTCCAACATATAGCAATTGAAGAGTCCACCAGTATACAATGAGTTAATCCAATGGTGGCAACCCTGTCAGTAACTACTCTTGTTTTATCTTCAGGTCCTGACATTGAAGAAGTGTCCCGTGTCAGATATCACCCTAAGCTTAATGGCCGAGAACTGTCGTCTGCTGCGAGACTTGACAATAGAAAGTGTGGAGGATGTCACAGAGAATATCTTTTCGGATGCTGGGATATCAGAAATTGGACAGAATCTTAGATACCTGCAGAAGTTGGATATCTCCTGGAATTTATGTAATTTTCTTCTCTCAATAGATGAATATCTCTTTATTCAAGGGATAATTGTTTTGGAAATTGTCTTGTGGGGAAATTTTATGCTGCAAAAATTATGTTTTACGGCAACATGTCGGGGCGCCTTAGAGTTTATGTAATTTTCTTCTCTCAATAACTGTACATCTAAGAGTTTAGTCAGTTTATATTGGATATTGTTTTAGGAGACGTTTTATAGGCACAAATTGTGTTTAATGGCAACATGGCAGAGCACCCTAAAAAGAAATTTCGGACTCCTAAAGTTACATTTTACCTCCCCAAATGACAATTTTCAGTACAGTTATTCACACTTTAATGCACTTATGCACTTGCTTTGTTTAACAATATTGCTGTTTGCACCAAATTGTGTAAAAAAATGTGCAGTCACAAATTTTGGGTGTTGTCCAATCAGAGGGCCTTGGTAGCTCGTTCAGATTTGCGTTTGACTGGTGATCAGGAAGACACTGGAATGATACCTGCCCAGTCGGCAACCTTCTTTCATGGACATTGATCATGAAATCTTTTCTACTGTCATTCTTTCCCTTCCACTGATTCAAGAAGGGCAGTTATCTATTTCTGAAGAAAGAATGTGCAGTGTCCTGGTTAACCACTAATGAACAATATGTTCTATAAAAAGGTTATCCTTTGGAAGCAAGGAATACACCATAAAACTGGACAATATGGAGTGTACATGTTTTCTGGGCCAGACTAGCTAGTTTTGGCCAATTAGGCCTCATCAGTGTCCCTCAAAATTTTCGAATTTCCTCAATGGAATCAATGATCCCAAAGGACAAGAAAATAAAAACTACACTATGATGTAGGGCAGGGAAAAGACTGTCTAGGAAAAGAGTGTTCAGGTGAACTGACTGGCTTGATATGACCTAAATAGTGTAGACTGGGCTGTTAAACTCCAAACAATCTAAACAGACACTGATTACATACACAAGTACATTAGATAATGCACTCATGCTCCAAAAGCCCATTTTCCTTGGCAAGACACGAACATGGTTTTTATGCATTAACATTTGCCGCATGCCGAGGAAGCTGTTTGAACATTAGGCCACTAGGGATCCGGCAAATGTTAATCAGTGGCCTAATATCCAGACAGCTTCCTCGGGATCTGGCAAATGTTAATGCAATGAAATAACCATGGATGATCATTCTTATTGCATATCTTACAATTCCAATTCCAAATGGTGACGAAAGCGCCTCCTTAACTCCATATAAATTCTTCAAATGTGACCAGCAAACCCACATGGCAGCTTGTTCAGAATGTTGTTTACAATAAAGTTGTAAGCAGTAACCCTCTGAAGTCATCATAAAACGCTACGTTCAGGGCGATAGCGTTATGTCGCTCAAGTAAACGTAAACAAAGAAAGGCCCATTTTGTTATATCAAAAACTAAAAATCCATGTTCAAACAGCAAGTGAATTTATGATTTGAACTTGGGTTTTGTTGTTTCAGTATGGCTTTCAGTCCATCAGACAATGGCTTCAAACAGCCATGCGCATCGGTTTTTATGCAAGAATAGTCTTTCAGCGATATTAATATAAAACACAAGTTTTATTATACATGTATTTTTTTAAATAGGAACAAATAAGGACAGATAAGGAGGCATTACGAGAAAAAATTTTTTCCTTATGTCATGTTAGAGGCAGTACTAACAAGTACACACGTGTTTTCATGGAGAAAGAAAAAAAATTATCCCATAATTACCATAAAAATAAAAAAAAATCGGACACCTTGAGGACTTGCTGTAATTCTTCTAAATTTTTAACAGGTTTGTTTCGCCATCAAGCAAGGAGTCAAAAAAGTGGAGACGGCAAATGGTGTAGACCCTGATCAGACTGCTCCTTTTGGAGCTGTCTGATCTGGCTCTGCACTGTTTGCTTAGGCCACTCTGTCCCAATACTTAGAATCATTGCGGTATCCTTGTTTTATATCCTTATCGGGAGCTATGGGATAGATAAAATTAACCCATAAAATGCCAATCACGACAATTGCCGTCTGCTTTGTCATCTGCCAGTTACTTCAAAAACAATTGTTGCAAACAGTGTGGACCCAGATCAGACTGCTCCTATAGGAGCAGTCTGATATTGATCCACACTGCCTGTATGCAAAAATATTTTTAAAAAATTTGCAAGAAGGTTCAGCAGACAAGATAAGCAGACGGCATTTTCAGATATAATTTTTTCTTGCCATCTTAAGGGTTAATAGAGTTTTCTGTCTGTAGTGTGCATTTTTTTTTTGTCTTTTTACCAAACGCAATCTTCATAGCTTTATTTGACATATTTCAGCGATCACCGACATTTCTATCAGCGTAATTATGAGTCAGTGCATGCTGCTGGAAGAAGCATACATGAAGGGCCTGAAACAGATCACTGGAGTAGCCTTCTTCCCTATTATTGCAGGTAATTGTTGTCAAAGGAAGAAGATAACATTTCGTGGAGGCAGCTCCTTTAAGGGGAGGCAACTCCTTCAAAAGTATTTTTGTCTCCCATGTCAATAGGGGTCAACACTTAAAGGAAAGAATTTGCTCCTGAGGAGCAAATTCTTTCCTTTAAGAGTAGACCCTTTTTCAGCAGGGGCTGTCTTTATAGAAAAGTGAACAGGAAGTCCTGAAAGTTGACTCTCTTTGAAAAATTATAGCCCCGCTTGAAAAGTGGGGCTATATTGGATTTGCCCTGTCATTCCGTAATTCTGTAATTCCGTAATTCTGTAATTCTGTAATTCCGTAATTCCGTTATTCCGTTATTTTTTCGTCACAGTTTTCCCCGAAACTAAGAGAGCTAGAAAACTAAAACTTTGTATACACGTGGACAATGGGTGCCTCCACGGACCTTACCGAAATTATGACCAAGGGCCCATAACTCTTGGAGTTATCTCCCCTGATAGGTTTTTTTAAATGAAAATGTTTGGTCACAGTTTTCTCAGGAACGAAAGAAGCTAGAAAGCTCAAACTTTGCATAAATGTGGACAATGGGTGGATATAGGGAGCTTACCAAAATAATGGCCAAGGGCCCATAACTGTTGGAGTTATCTCTCCTGATAGGTTTTTTAAATAAATGAAAATATAGGTTTTTTTTAAATGAAAATGTTTGGTCACAGTTTTCTCAGGAACTAAAGAAGCTAGAAACCTCAAACTTTGCATAAATGTGGACAATGGGTGGATATAGGGAGCTAACCAAAATAATGGCCGAGGGCCCATTACTTTTGGAGTTATCTCCCCTGATAGTATAGTTTTTTTTAATAAATGAAAAGGTTTGGTGACAGTTTTCTCAGGAACTAAGAAAGCTAGAATACTGAAACTTTGTATGAACATGAAAAGTGGGTGGATGTATGGCCCTTACCAAAATAATGGCCAAAGGCCCATAACTCTTGGAGTTATCTCCCCTGATAGGATATTTTCTGCAAGTAAAAAAATCATTTCACTTTTCTAACCATCAAACCATGAAAAATATTTTCGATACAGTTTTCTCAGGTACTAAGAAAGCTAGAAAGCTGAAACTTTGTATAAACATGAACATTAGGTGGATGTAAGTAAATAATGGCCAACAACATTACTCTTGGGGTTATCTCCCCAGCAAACAAAAAAAAAAATATTAAAGTTTTCTCTGGAACTAAGAAAGCTCCCCTGATAGGTTAAAAGCTTTTAGAGTCAATGTGTCTTACTCCTCTGATAGCGCTATAGCGGGGCTATAGTCAGATCCTCTGACAGCTCTAGTTTTCTCTAGTCGCTGACCTCAGGGAATCATTAATCATATATCTGCAGATATGACACTTTGTAGGTCATATGACACCTGTAGGTATTCAAAGAAGCGCTTAAGTAGTGCTCAAATTAAGGCTATCAAAATGTAAAAAATAACTTCTTGAAGTAACAACCATGCCTTTTCATTTCGAGGCATCTAGTATGAACGAACATATTTAACATATTGAAGAGCTGCATTATGTAGAACTGCTTAATAATAATAATAATAATAATAATAATAATTATCAATTTTAATATTAGTAGTAGTAGTAGTAGTGTTTTTTTGTTTTTTTTTTGCTGTTGTTGTTGTTGTTGTTTTGTTTTTGTTTTTTGACATGTAGGATATTGGGTCTATATGTTAAGATCCCTGTGTCATGAACATCCTTGTTAATTGGTAAGTTGGGAGTTTACAAGAGTATATATTATATTCCTTTTTCTTGCTCAAAAACATAGCTGGGGTACTGGTAAGACCGTCCGAATCAGGGTGTTGCAAAGAACACCCATAATCTATTTGTGTGCCCTAAATTTCCACTTTATATAGGAACATATTGGAAACTATTGCATCACATTGGTGTGGCTAATCACACGTGTACTGTTCGATAATTAAGGACAACTTAATGTATTTCTTAATCTGGCCGGTTATTACCACCATTATATATTAGCGCAGTCTCTTGTCCAGTGATTTTAAATAAGGATTAAGGTCAAATATGATACGTGAAATCTCTTGACTCCGATCTTTTTATGCATTTATTTTATCTATTTATTTAAATAAATAACACCATGAAAAATATTGTTAGCCAATCACGAAAACACGCCTTTAAGACTCGATCAAGATGAACTCAAATTTTGTTTGTTTGTTTGATTTGAGGCTTAACGTCCCCGTCAACACTGTAAAGGTCATTTTGGAGACGTTGCTTCCAATTTTGTGGGACTTTTATCCAACATTGAGATGAAATGACATCTCAAGCCCTGTCGCCCAATGAAACCAATAGGATTTATTAGCATCCGCCTCGCACCGCGGTTCCTGGACAGGCTTAGATCCTCTAAGCGGTTTACCAGAACTATTGTGACGGGCTGGGTTGAGCTCTGCGTGGAAGCATCATACAGCCCATATATTTCTTCAAGCCCATATGGGCGGGGGCCGAGATGAACTCAGATGAGAAAGTTCTTACATTAAAACCAATTTTGCTCCATTACGAAAACACGCCTATAAATATACATTGTAAATTTTACCACCAAAAAATGAAAATTTTCAGATGAAAAAAAATTGATATTTTTCTTATTTCTGCTCAAGATATAGATTGTGGATACTCGTTAGAACCGCCTCGCCTGAGTACCCACAATCTATGTTTTACCGCCTCGGCGAGGCTGTTCTAACGGGTACCCACAATCTATGTTTTTAAGAAGAAATAAGAAAAATAATGTATACCTCTGCAAACCCAAGTTTTACTATATGAAAGTGGGGTTATAGGGGGTCAAATTTTCGTGATGGTCTGCCGCAGGCATAATTGACACCTTAAGAGTTAACATTACACCGATATACAGTATATTGTACAAGATATTTCCTGAATAATTAAAAGGACGCCATAAAAAGTAACATGATAGGTAACACACATTTTGAAAAATGTTGTCTGCCCAAGTCATGATTGACACCTCCAAGTCATGATTGACACCTTAAGAGTTAACACTACACCGATAAACAGTATATTGTATAAGATATTCCCTGAATAATTGAAAGGACGCCATAAAAGTCACATAATGTGTTAACACAGATAAACCTATTTATTTATTTATGTATTTAATTATTTATTATAAAAGACATTTCACTCATATTTGAATCGGCTGTAATGTTTGTCCTAAACAATTTTAACACAATTTCGAAAAAATATGTTTTGTGGAGCTATGGTTGACACTTTAAGAATTCAAGAAAGATATAAAAAGTGCCTTAAAAGTCGGTCACAGAAGGTGATTACAGATACGGCATATTTATTTATTTATTTATTTATTAAAAAGAGGCATGCAATTACTATGTGAATGGGCTGCAATATGTTTATGATCACATCACAAAAACACCCCATATTACCCACTTTTATGTAGTAAAATGTGGATCATTATTTTCTTATTTCTGCTAAAACATATATTGTTGTTTGTCGTAAGAACCGCCTCGCTGAGGTGGTTCTAACGAGTTCCATCAATTTATGTTTCGAGAAGAAATACGAAAAGTAGCAATTGTTTTTATCTGAATACTTCCATTTTTTGGTGGTAAAATTTTCAATATTTTTTAATAGACGTGTTTTCGAAATAAATCAACTCAAAACCTGGAAAATGTCATCTTCACTAGTTATGATTTACACTTTAAGAGTTAATAAAACTGTACATAAATCAAGACACCTCAAAAATCGTCTTTCGACTCTATCAAAAAAGTGAACAAAGATGAGACTGTTACTTTATTTATTTATTAAATTTTATTAATCAAAATCTTATCTTCAATATTATGATTGGCACTTTAAGGGTAACACATGATTGACACTAAAGATTAACACATAGTGGGGGACGACGGGCACGCGCCAACTCATTGTTAAATAAAAGCACGTCATCACGATAACGCACCTATATAATTCTGACCCACGTGTACCCCACTTTTATATAGTAAAACTGGGGTTTATAGGGGTATACATAATGTATCTGACGGTTACTCTAAAACCTCAATTAAACAAGCAAAAGAAATGCCTTTATTAACCTTTAAACAAAAGACATACCTTGATATGCGGAAAATAGTGGAAAATTCGGACAGAGGAACTTTAACCGGTTTCTACTAAAGTAGATTCTTTCCTCTCTGAATTATTATAACAATTGTTTGTTTTGTTTGTTTGATTTGCAGTTTAACGTCCCCGTCAACACTGTGAAGGTCATTTTGGAGACGTTGCTTCCAATTTTGTGGGACTTTTACCCGATACTGAGATGAAATGACTTCTCAAGCCCTGCCGCCCAATGAAACCAATAGGGTTTATAAGCATGGACTGGCCGACTCGCACCGCATTGCCTGGGCAGTCTAAGATCCTCTAAGCGGTTTACCAGTACTTGTGTACGGGTCGGTTTCAGCTCTGCGTGGAAGCATCATGCAGCCCATCTATTTCTTCAAGCCCCGATGGGTACAATTGTTTGTATCACCTTATATTGCCATTATGTATGATGGATTGAGAGAATAAAATATTTGATTGATTGATTGATTGATCCATCTCTCATCACAAAATCACACCTATATTATTTTGACTCCTTAAACCCCACTTTTATACAGTAAAACTGGGTTTACAGTGGTGTACAGTATTTTTTCTTATTTTTGATCAAAACAAAGATTGTGGATACTCGTTAGAACTGCCTCACCGAGGCGGTTCTGATGAGTTCCTATGATCTATTTTTGGTACAGAAGTATGAAAATTAGCAGAATTTTCTATCTAAACATTTTCATTTTTTTTGTCGGTGGTATAATTTGTCAGTATAGGCGTGATTTCGTAATGTGAATTTAGACATTTCCATTTTTATTGACGGTGGTTTAGTCAAAGTCATCAACAGAATGGCAAACATTGTAGATCTGGAGAAAAGGCGACTCATCCTGAGCAGTCGCACCATGATCTACACTGTTTGCAAAGTAACTGTGCGGACAGGCAGAGTTGAAAATCATTAACAGAAAATAACAGAATAGCAAACAGTGTAGATCCATATTAGGCGCCTTAGTTGGATCTACATTGCTTGCATAGAAATTTGCACTGGTCTGTATGGCGATAAGGGTTAAAATACCATACACAGCCTCATCTGGATCTACACTGTAATTTTCACGATAAGTAAAAATATGAAATCATTCAGGATGGCAAACAGTGTAGACCCAGATGAGACGCTTCGTCTGGATGTACAACAATGAACAGAAATTTGATTTACACAGTTTGTAAAGTATCGGGTTGCAATTCAATCATTAACAGTAGAGATCCATCGTGAGCATCCTCATCCGTATCTACTATGCTGCTTGCAGATATGTCATTAACCAGCGGGCCGGTAGGGTTGACATTACAGGACTTTGGACACATCCCTGAGACCGAACCCCAAGAACACCCTCTAATTCCCCAGTGGTAACAATAAAAAAAAAAAAACGCCTATTCAGATACATTGTATAAATATGAACAATTACAGATGAGTAACTGAGATATTTTTCTTAGTTCTGCACAAAACATAGATTGTTGGTGCTCGTTTGAGCCCCCTCGACGAGGCGAATGTGCACTGTACTGGTTAACCGCTTACGTATAAGCTTGCTCAGGAAAAGTGTGGACAGGTAAACCGACCGGCTCAAAACTGACCTAAAAAGTGTTGACTGGGCTGTTAAACTCCAATACAAACAAACACAATCAATTAATGGCTTCAAACTGCCATTAAACTTTTCATGGTGGTTTTAATCGCCATTCAATCGCATTTCACAGTTAATGATTTCGACATTTTTTGTCCTTTTGACATATTTGCCGCCCATTCATAATGAATGAAAACATAAATGTTACAAAACTGAGACAAAATAATGAAATAAAGAAATCCGAGAAATATAATCATTGTATCAAGTATATTATCCGCATGTTGTTTATTACTAGTAATTACAAAATTAATACAAAAAAGCTTTACAGGTTTGATACGATTTATGGTACATATAATGTGGACTTAGCGATTTTTGCATCATGAACTGCAGTACTGAAAAACAGCTTATAAACGATTTTTAATTTTTAAGCTCTCGGGGAAGCAATTTATCATTTTTCAGTAGAAATAAACTTTATATCATCGTAGACTTTGAACAACATTCTAACAGTATGTAACAGTGACTTAATTCCAAACAAACCATTTCTATTTAATATTGGCAACCAAACATGGAAATCTGCACGTTTTTTTAAAAAAATACATTGCCGTCTATGGAGCATATAGGCATGACATTAAATTGCAGATGGAAGCAATAAGAATTAATTATTCATCACTTTGAAATGCACCAAATAAAAACTGAATAATTTTCTTACATGAGCATAACAGTGACTTTTTTCTAGTGTTAAGGATAAATAAGATACGAGGAGTTAATATCTTTTTCCTTCATAATTTTAGTATGAAAAACCTTCAAAATATACAGGTAACTTTAACTGCCGATTTCCTACGGAAATCGATATTCAACTCGGTCATTTCCGGCGAATGAAGGAAAAAGTTCAACATGGTTGGGCAGTCTGGTTACCTTAAAAACAAGCATCAGTTGAGACAGTTGTCTTTCAGTGTAGGCTTGAAATAGGCCATGGATAGGGTCTTAGACTGTTTCCTTTAACCCTTAACCCTTCTCTTGCTGAATATTCAGATTAGCCACACCCATTTCTGGCTTTGAACCAATCAGATAACTTGATGTAATTTATTCTTACAAAGCCATAAACTTAATGTCAAACAGTGTAGATCCTGATCAGAAGGCTTCTTCAGAAGCCATTTGATCTGGATCTACACTGTTTACAAAGATAGGGGTTGTCATGAACAGCATGATAAGAGTTAGATTCCAGTATTTTAAGCAAACAGTAGACCCTGATGAGATGCTGCAGAATGCATTCTGCAGCATCTGATCAGGGTCAACACTATTTGCCAGTGTCCCAGTGCATGAGCCCAGTCCATATATTACAGCTAGCAAAAACTTTGAAGACAACACTCTTGACATCACAGGTACAAGAATTGTGCAGCTATTATAACCGTTACCTAGCTTACGTTCAAATGCTGTTGTGTAGTCCATAATATTCTCTGGTACACTAGCAGTAGAACTCAAGATTCAGATAGTAACTTTGGGTAGATTGATAAACAGTGGACCCCCAAAATATTTTCCTATAGACACATCCAAACACTACTTCATCACTCAATAATACTATTTGCTGGGACTTACCGGTGGTGGGCAAAAAATGTCTTTGCCATTTATCACCATTGTAAATGCGATGTTATTTTCTCTGAACTTGTATTTTGTTTGGAATCAAAACAACAAAATTGACCTTTAAACTTTTATAATAGACATGTCTTAGCTTGTAATTTTGGTTTCTAGAAGATTTGAGGATGCTTTGATGATTAAATTACCTGTTAAACTTACGCAGGTAACGAGGCGGGATGGTCCTAATTATTTGTAATAAAAAGATGCAAAACGAATGACTAAACGCGGAAGATGCATGAATGAACTCTAAAATATATGTTTGATTCTCTTCATATTTTGTACAGGATATCTGTATAGCATTACCTTTTATATGGAATATGGACTGTATATGCAAAGAAGCGATAGACATTGCCATTTCCAGCAGAGGCGATGGCACTGGCTGGGGGTATATGTGCCCCACAGGGCACTTTGTCTAGTTAATTCATGTATTTGATCTATAAGCTTTCTTTATATGGCTTGCAGTTCTAGGCTAAGTTTCATGTGCATTGGCTTAGGGCACGTTTATAAAAGAATATAAAATAAATTGTTGTGCAACAGACTGAATAAATCTACAATTTACCTTAGCATGACCGTGGAGAGCAAGGACATTACACTAAAGACGTTCGTTTGGTATCCATTCACGTTGCCGGATTTTGGTGGCAACATCATTTACATATTCTTGACCGTAAGAGCAGACCCCTTTTGCCATTGCTAGTGCCTTGATGAGGCACTTCTAATGAGTACCTACAGTCTATATTTGGGAGCAGAAATAAGTAAAATAAGGTTTACCCCTGTAAACCACAGTTTTACTATATTAAAGTGGGGTTCAAGGGGGTCAAAATTATTTAGGCATGTTTTCGTGATGCTTGTGAAAAAAAAAGGCATACAAAGTGTCCAGCTGCCTTAATTTAAGAAATAGATCAGGGGCCAGTTGTTCAAAGCATCGTTAGCTTAACGAGCACGTTAGTGGTCATATTGTTAACACTTATAGCAAGAACAATATCAAAAATTTTGGAATTTTTGCTGAAAAAATGTGAGCAGCTTTTGCATCCGCAAAAGCTGCTCACATTTTTTCAGCAAAAATATTAGCATATTTGCCATATTTAATGATCAAAATTTTATCGATACGTTAACTAAGGAGGTCGTTAGTTTTGAACAACTGGCCCCAGCTCTAGCAGTGAATTGTGATGTAATAAATCACAATTTTGAGGTCAGTTGCAAAGTAGATTGAATCATGAGCCTGTAGCGCAGGCTTTGCTCAACAGTTCACAAGCTAAAGCTTTGACACACTGAAAATTAGCAATAATTTTGTCGTTCATAACGTGTTTTTTCTCTTAGAGAAAAATGACCAAAAATTCCTGCTTAACTGATAATTTAACCAGATGTTTTTTGGTTACTGGCATCAACTATCTCCACTAATGACTCTGCTCACAACAGGTGGCATTACTAGTTTTACCTGGGGAACTACTTTTATTCAATATATGTGTCAGTTCTGTTCGAATTGATTGATCTTAAAATACTTATTTTTTTTTCAGCTAGAAATACGTTTTAAACTTGCAATTTGATTAAAATTTGGTGCAGATTTTCATTTTCACCTCTGCGTTTCATGAATTAATTGATTTTTCAAATTGAGAAATTTTAACATAGACTTCTAATTACCTCTAATTAACTGTTTTATCAGCATTACCTAGCGATTGCATAACATAGCATCATTTTATCAGTCTCTCTGCTGTTTTTTATGGCCACAGTCATTAGAAATATGTTGAAATGTGACACTCCACTGTTCCGACTTTTATATAGTATTAGTCGGAAATATGGGTGGGAGGGGGGTGGGGTGGGGGGCAATTTTTCTAAGAGAAAAACACGGCGTGTTCCTTCCAACTATTCCAACCTTTTGCCATTGCTAGAAGAAATCATCCAAAATTATTGACTGTATCACATTCATGTAGGTCCTTTTGTAACTTTTTCAGTACGAAAAAAATGAAGTTTTACTGACCTAAGAATGACGTCAGAAAACAGCAACTTTTCTTGTCACACTTTCTTTCCAGTGATTCATTGCAGAACAATCCCAATTCTTGGTCATTATGTTCAATTTGAGCTTTTTGATTGGTTGATATAAAAGTTCAGTGAGCAAGAATCTCAGAACTATTTCACACAGCAACAGATAGTAATATAAAGTGATGTCAAAGAGCATGTTTAGAATACACACATTACATCATTGTCTATGAAGTGACATCAACAGTGCTCGATTTAAACTATTGAAAAAGTAAATGTTAAAGACAAATAAACTGAATTTAAAGACTTGGGGTTTTTGCCTTTTTTGTTTTTCAAAGATGGCAGCTTCTTATTGAATAATCATTCCACCGTTGCCGTCCGTTGGTAAGTTCATTCTTACGCTTTTGAAAGAATTCCTAAAATTACCATTTTGGTGGCATTTTTAACATTCCATTGACAAAGTTGGAATTATAAGGAATGACTTATCATTTTTGTGGATTTATGTGTAAATGCCGGTGAATCACTCACAAACTTAGGATGAAGTCCAAAATATTGATGTATAAACTCATGATTTACCGGAATTTACAAATGGATACAATCCACAAAAATGAAATTCATTCCTACAATAAAGAATAGATCATGTTTTTATTAGTTTAAAATTGACACACTGTTAGAATTTTTGTTTTCTGTGATACGTTTCTCAGATTACCAGAAGTGGCAGAGATGCCAAGCATTGTTGAAGTTCAAGAAGAGAGAAAGACAGTATCTTCAAGAAACTGGGGAAGAGGCATGCTCTTCTGATGAGGTAAATGTTGTCATGGCAACAGCTCTCTGTGGCCTAGTGGGTAAGGGCACTGACTCATAATCATTAGGTCTCTCACCCCTGTGGATTCCAGCTTTGCTTGAGTCACATGTGAGACACAATGTTCTGCATTGGAGGGTCAGGTGGTTTTTCTCTGGGTACTTAGAGGGCAGGTAATATCACCGCCATCCTGTTCGTATGTAAGTATTTAACTCCTGTTTTCGCGTACATCCAGTACATATTATAAAAAATGGTTTCTCTACATATAAAAACTGGTTTCCATTTGATATTGATTATACACAGGTACATGTATATTTTCCTTAAATACAGGCCAGGCCATATTTAGCGTAAAATCTGCCAATTATTTTTAGCTCACCTGTCACGTAGTGACAAGGTGAGCTTTTGGGATCACTTTTTGTCCGTCGTCCGTCGTGCGTGCGTGCGTGCGTCCGTCCGTAAACTTTTCTTCAAACGACATCTCCTCCTAAACCACTGATCGGATTTTGACCAAACTTCACAGGAATGATCCTTAGGTGGTCCCCTTTCAAAGTTGTTCAAATGGTTCCGGTCCGTTGCACATATAGGTCACAGCAGCCAAAAATAGATTTTTTTCACCGAAAACTTAAAAAATCTTCTTCTCTGAAACCGCAAGGCCCAGGTCTTTGATATTTGGTATGAAGCTTCATCTAGTGGACCCCTACCAAGATTGTTCAAATTATAGTGCTGGGGCCAAAAATGCCCCCGCACGGGGGCCCTTTGGTTTTACATGGGCTTATATAGGGAAAATCTTGAAAAATCTTCTTCTCTGAAACTGCAAGGCCCAGATCTTTGATATTTGGTATGAAGCTTCATCTAGTGGACCCCTACCAAGATTGTTCAAATTATATTGTTGGAGCTAAAAATGCCCCCGCATGGGGGCCCTTTGGTTTTACATTGGCTTATATAGGGAAAAGCTTTAAAAATCTTCTTCCCTGAAACCGCAAGGCCCAGGTCTTTGATATTAGGTATGCAGCTTTATCTAGTGGACCCCTACCAAGATTGTTCAAATTATAGTGCTGAAGCTAAAAATGCCCCCGCACGGGGGCCCTTTGGTTTTACATGGGCTTATATAGGGAAAATCTTGAAAAATCTTCTTCTCTGAAACCACTAGGCCCAGGTCTTTGATATTTGGTATGAAGCTTCATCAAGTGGACCCCTACCAAGATTGTTCAAATTATAGAGCTGGGGCCAAAAATGCCCCCGCACCAGGGCCCTTTTGTTTTACATAGGCTAATATAGGGAAAATCTTTAAAAATCTTCTTCTCTGAAACTGCAAGGCCCAGGTCTTTGATATTTGGTATGAAGCTTTAGTGGAGCGCTTTGGTGCAGTGGTAGCGTATATAGGTCACAGGAGCCAAAAATAGGTTTTTTCACCGAAAACTTAAAAAATCTTCTACTCTAAAACCGCAAGGCCCAGGTCTTTGATATTTGATATGAAGCTTCATCTAGTGGACGCCTACCAAGATTGTTCAAATTATAGTGCTGGGGCCAAAAATGCCCCCGTCCCGGGACCCTTTGGTTTTACATGGGTTTATATAGGGAAAATCTTTTAAAAATCTTCTTCTCTGAAACTGCAAGGCCCAGGTGTTTGCTATTTGGTATGAAGCTTCATCTAGTGGACCCCTACCAAGATTGTTCAATTTATAGTGCTGGGGCAAAAAATTTCCCGCCCCAGGGCCCTTTGGTTTTACATTGGCTTATGTAGGGAAAATCTTTAAAAATCTTCTTCTCTGAAACTGCAAGGCCCAGGTCGTTGATATTTGGTATGAAGCTTCATCTTGTGGACCTCTACCAAGATTGTTCAAATTATAGCCCTGGGGCCAAAATGCCCCCGCTCCCAGGCCCTTTGGTTTTACATAGACTTATATAGGGAAATCTCGAAAAATCTTCCTCTCTGAAACCACAAGGCCCAGGTCTTTGATATTTGGTATGAAGCTTCAGCTAGTGGACCTCTACCAAGATTGTTCAAATTATAGCCCTGAGGCCAAAAATGCCCCCGCCTCGGGACCCTTTGGTTTAACATAGACTTAATATAGGGAAAATCTTAAAAAATCTTCTTCTGTGAAACCACAAGGCCTAGGTCTTTGATATTTGGTGTGAAATTTCATCTAGTGGACCTCTATCAAGATTGTTCAAACTATAGCCGCCACCACGAGACCCTTTGGTTTTACATAGACTTATATAGGGAAATCTTTAAAAATCTTCTTCTCTGAAACTGCAAGGCCCATGTCTTTGATATTTGGTATGGAGCTTCATCTAGTGGACAATTATAGCCTTGGTTGATATTTGGTATGAAGCTTCACCTTTTTAGACCTCCCTCAACATTATGCACATTATAACCTTGGGGTCAATAATGGCCCTCCTGGGGCCCACTTGTTACTCTATGGATCAGGTGAGCGATCCAGGGCCATCATGGCCCTCTTGTTAGCTCACCGTCACGTAGTGACGAGGTGAGCTTTTGGGATCACTTTTTGTCCGTCGTGCGTGCGTCCGTCCGTGCGTAAACAATTTCTTTAAACGACATCTCCTCCTAAACCACTGATTGGATTTTGACCAAACTTCACAGGAATGATCCTTAGGTGGTCCCCTTTCAAAGTTGTTCAAATGGTTCCGGTCCGTTGCACATCTAGGTCACAGGAGCCAAAAATAGATTTTTTTCACCAAAAACTTAAAAAATCTTCTTCTCTGAAACCACAAGGCCCAGGTCTTTGATATTTGGTATGAAGCTTCATCTAGTGGACCCCTACCAAGATTGTTCAAATTATAGTGCTGGGACCAAAAATGCCCCCGCCCCGGGGCCCTTTGGTTTTACATAGGCTTATATAGGGAAAATCTTAAAAAATCTTCTTCTCTGAAACCACAAGGCCCAGGACTTTGATATTTGGTATGAAGCTTCATCTAGTGAACCCCTACCAAGATTGTTCAAATTATAATGCTGGGACAAAAAATGCCCCCGTCACGGGGGCCCTTTGGTTTTACATAGACTTATATAGGGAAAATCTTTAAAAATCTTCTTCTCTGAAACCACAAGGCCCAGGTCTTTGATATTTGGTATGAAGCTTCATCTAGTGGACCCCTACCAAGATTGTTCAAATTATAGTGCTAGGGCCAAAAATGCCCCCGCCCTGGGGCCCTTTGGTTTTACATAGGCTTATATAGGGAAAATCTTTAAAAATCTTCTTCTCTGAAACCACAAGGTCCAGGACTTTGATATTTGGTATGAAGCTTCATCTAGTGAACCCCTACCAAGATTGTTCAAATTATAGTGCTGGGACAAAAAATGCCCCCGCCACGGGGCCCTTTGGTTTTACATGGGCTTATATAGGGAAAATCTTTAAAAATCTTCTTCTCTGAAACCACAAGGCCCAGGTCTTTGATATTTGGTATGAAGCTTCATCTAGTGGACCCATACCAAGATTGTTCAAATTATAGTGCTGGGGCCAAAAATGCCCCCGCCACGGGGCCCTTTGGTTTTACATTGGCTTATATAGGGAAAATCTTTAAAAATCTTCTTCTCTGAAACCACAAGGCCCAGGTCTTTGATATTTGGTATGAAGCTTCATCTAGTGGACCCCTACCAAGATTGTTCAAATTATAGTGCTGGGGCCAAAAATATCCCCGCCCCGGGGCCCTTTGGTTTTACATAGGCTTATATAGGGATAATCTTTAAAAATCTTCTTCTCTGAAACCACAAGGCCCAGGACTTTGATATTTGGTATGAAGCTTCATATAATGGACCTCTACCAAGATTGATCTAATTATAGCCCTGGGGCCAAAAATGCCCCCGCCCCGAGACCCTTTGGTTTTACATGGACTTATATAGGGAAAATCTTTAAAAATTGTCTTCTCTGAAACTTTAAGGCCCATGCCTTTGATATTTGGTATGGAGCTTCATCTAGTGGACAATTATAGCCTTTGTTGATATTTGGTATGAAGCTTCACCTTTTTAGACCTCCCACAACATTATGCACATTATAACCTTGTGGGTCAATAATGGCCCTCCCCGGGGCCCACTTGTTACTCTTTGGATCAGGTGAGCGATCCAGGGCCATCATGGCCCTCTTGTGTTTTATATTAGGATCACTTTTTGTCCGTCATCCGTGCGTAAACAATTTCGTAAAACGACATCTCCACCTAAACCACTGACTGGATTTTGACCAAACTTCACTGGAATGATTCTTAGGTGGTCCCCTTTGAAAGTTGTTCAAATGGTTCCGGTCCGTTGCACATATAGGTCACAGGAGCCAAAAATAGATTTTTTTCACCGAAATCTTAAAAAATCTTCTTCTGTGAAACCCCAAGGCCCAGGACTTTGATATTTGGTTTTTCATAGAATTATACAGGGAAAATCTTTAAAAATCTTCTTCTCTGAAACCACAAGGCCTAGGTCTTTTATATTTGGTATGAAACTTCATCTAAAGGACCCCTAACAAGATTATTCAAATTATAGTGCTGAGGCCAAAAATGTCCCCGCCCGGGGCCTTTTGGTTTTACAAAGGCTTATATAGGGAAAATCTTTAAAAATCTTCTTCTCTGAAACTGCAAGGCCCAGGATTTTGATATTTGGTATGAAGCTTCATCTAGTGGACCCCTACCAAGATTGTTCAAATTATAGTGGTGGGGCAAAAAATGCCCCCGCCCCCGGGCCCTTTGGTTTTACATAGGCTTATATAGGGAAAATCCTTAAAAATCTTCTTCCCTCAAACCGCAAGGCCCAGGACTTTGATATTTGGTATGAAGCTTCATCTAGTGGATCAAGATTGTTCAAATATAGCCCTTGGGCCAAAAATGCCCCCGCACCGGGGTCCTTTGGCTTTACATAGACTTATATAGGGAAAATCTTTAAAAATCTTCTTCTCTGAAACCACAAGGCTTAGGTCTTTTATATTTGGTATGAAGCTTCTTCTAAGGGACCCCTACCAAGATGATTCAAATTATAGTGCTGGGGCCAAAAGTGGCCCCCGCCCCGGGGCCCTTTGGTTTTACATAGGCTTATATAGGGATAATCTTTAAAAATCTTCTTCTCTGAAACCACAAGGCCCAGGACTTTGATATTTGGTATGAAGCTTCATCTAATGGACCTCTACCAAGATTGATCTAATTATAGCCCTGGGGCCAAAAATGCCCCGAGACCCTTTGGTTTTACATGGACTTATATAGGGAAAATCTTTAAAAATCGTCTTCTCTGAAACTTTAAGGCCCATGCCTTTGATATTTGGGGTATGAAGCTTCTCCTTTTTAGACCTCCGACAAAATTATGCACATTATAACCTTGTGGGTCAATAATGGCCCTCCCCGGGGCCCACTTGTTACTCTTTGGATCAGGTGAGCGATCCAGGGCCATCATGGCCCTCTTGTGTTTTATATTAGGATCACTTTTTGTCCGTCATCCGTGCGTAAACAATTTCGTAAAACGACATCTCCTCCTAAACCACTGACTGGATTTTGACCAAACTTCACAGGAATGATTCTTAGGTGGTCCCCTTTGAAAGTTGTTCAAATGGTTCCGGTCCGTTGCACATATAGGTCACAGGAGCCAAAAATAGATTTTTTTCACCGAAATCTTAAAAAATCTTCTTCTGTGAAACCCCAAGGCCCAGGACTTTGATATTTGGTTTTTCATAGACTTATACAGGGAAAATCTTTAAAAATCTTCTTCTCTGAAACCACAAGGCCTAGGTCTTTTATATTTGGTATGAAACTTCATCTAAAGGACCCCTAACAAGATTATTCAAATTATAGTGCTGAGGCCAAAAATGCCCCCGGTATAGGTCACAGGAGCCAAAAATAGATTTTTTTCACCGAAATCTTAAAAAATCTTCTTCTGTGAAACCCCAAGGCCCAGGACTTTGATATTTGGTATGAATTTTCATCTAGTGGACCACTACCAAGATTGTTCAAATTATAGTGCTGGTGCCAAAAATGCCTCTGCACCGGGGCGCTTTGGTTTTACATGAGCTTATATAGGGAAAATCTTTAAAAATCTTCTTCTCTGAAACCACAAGGCCCAGGTCTTTGATATTTGGTATGAAGCTTCATCTAGTGGACCCCTGCCAAGATAGTTCAAATTATTGTGCTGGGGCCAAAAATGCCCCCGCCCCAGGGCCCTTTGGTTTTACATGGGCTTTTATAGGGAAAATCTTTAAAAACCTTCTTCTCTGAAACGGCATGGCCCAGGTCTTTGATATTTGGTATGAAGCTTCATTTAGTGGACCCCTAGCAAGATTGTTCGAATAATAATGCTGGGGCCAAAAATGCCCCTGCCCCAGGCCCTTTTGTTTCACATGGGCTTATATAGGGAAAATCTTTAAAAATCTTCTTCTCTGAAACTGCAAGGCCCAGGTCTTTGCTATTTGGTATGAAGCTTCATCTAGTGGACCCCTACCAAGATTGTTCAAATTATAGTGCAGGGGCCAAAAATGCCCCTGCTCCAGGGCCCTTTGGTTTTACATAGACTTATATAGGGAAAATCTTGAAAAATCTTCTCTGAAACCACAAGGCTTAGGTCTTAGATATTTGTTATGAAGCTTCAGCTAGTGGACCTCAACCAAGATTGTTCAAATTATAGCCCTAAGACCAAAAATGCCCCCGCCATGTGACCATTTGGTTTTACATAAACTTATATAGGGAAAATCTTTAAAATTCTTCTTCTCTGAAACCACAAGGCCCAGGTCTTTGCTATTTGGTATGAAGCTTCATCTTGTGGACCCCTACCAAGATTGTTCAAATTATAGTGCTGGGGCCAAAAATACCCCTGCCCGAGACCCTTTTGTTTTACATAAACTTATATAGGGAAATCTTAAAAAATCTTCTTCTCTGAAACTGCAACGTCATGGTCTTTGATATTTGGTATGGATCTTCATCTAGTGGACCTCTACCAAGATTGTTCAAATTATAGCCCTTGGGCCACAAATGACCCCGCCCCGGGGCCCTTTGGTTTTACATCTATAGACTTATATAGAGATAATCTTTGAAAATCTTCTTCTCTGAAACAGCAAGGCCAAGGTCTTTGATATTTGGTGTGAAGCTTCATCTAGTGGACCTCTATCATTATTGTTTAAATTATAGCCCTGAGGCCAAAAATGCCCCCGCCCCGGGGCCATTTTTTTACATAGGCTTATGTAGGGAATATCTTTAAAAAAAACCCTTCTTCTCTGAAACCGCAAGCCCAGGTCTTTGATATTTGGTGTGTAGTACATCTAGTAGACCTTTGGCAAGATTGTTCAAATTATAGCCTTTGTTGATATTTGGTATGAAGCTTCACCTTTTTAGACCTCCCTCAACATTATGCACATTATAACCATGGGGTCAATAATGGCTCTCCCCGGGGCCCACTTGTTACTCTATGGATCAGGTGAGCGATCCAGGGCCATCATGGCCCTCTTGTTAGCTCACCGTCACGTAGTGACGAGGTGAGCTTTTGGGATCACTTTTTGTCCGTCGTCCGTCGTGCGTCCGTCCGTCCGTCCGTGCGTGCGTGCGTGCGTGCGTAAACAATTTCTTCAAACGACATCTCCTCCTAAACCACTGAGCAGATTTTGACCAAACTTCACAGGGATGATCCTTAGGTGGTCCCCTTTCAAAGTTGTTCAAATGGTTCCGGTCTGTTGCACATATAGGTCACAGGAGCCAAAAATAGATTTTTTTCACTGAAAACTTAAAAAATCTTCTTCTCTGAAACTGCAAGGCCCAGGTCTTTGATATTTGGTATGAAGCTTCATCTAGTGGACCCCTACCATGATTGTTCAAATAATAGTGCTGGGGCCAAAAATGCCCCCGCCCCGGGGCCCTTTGGTTTTACATGGGCTTATATTGGGAAAATCTTTAAAAATCTTCTTCTCTGAAACTGCAAGGCCCAGGTCTTTAATATTTGGTATGAATCTTCATCTGTTGGACCCCTACCAAGATTGTTCAAATTATAGTGCTGGGGCCAAAGATGCCCCCGCCCCGGGGCTTTTTGGTTTTACATAGGCTTATATAGGGAAAATCTTTAAAAATCTTCTTCTCTGAAACTGCAAGGCCCAGGTCTTTGATATTTGGTATGAAGCTTCATCCAGTGGACCCCTACCAAGATTGTTCAAATTATAGTGCTGGGGCCAAAAATGCCCCCGCCCCGGGGCCCTTTGGTTTTACATGGGCTTATATAGGGAAAATCTTTAAAAATCTTCTTCTCTGAAACTGCAAGGCCCAGGTCTTTGATATTTGGTATGGATCTTCATCTTATGGACCCCTACCAAGATTGTTCAAATTATAGTGCTGGGGCCAAAAATGCCCCCGCCCTGGGGCCCTTTGGTTTTACATAGGCTTATATAGGGAAAACCTTTAAAAATCTTCTTCTCTGAAACCGCAAGGCCAAGGTCTTTGATATTTGGTATGAAGCTTCATCTAAAGGACCCCTACCAAGATTGTTCAAATTATAGTGCTGGGGCCAAAAATGCCCCCGCCCCAGGGCCCTGTGGTTTTACATGGGCTTATATTGGGAAAATCTTTTAAAAAAAACTTCTTCTCTGAAACTGCAGGGCCCAGGTCTTTGCTATTTGGTGTGTAGCTTCATCTAGTGGACCTCTACCAAGATTGTTCAAATTATAGCCCTGGGGCCAAAAATGCCCCCTCCCCTGGGCCTTTTGGTTTTACATAGACTTACATATGGAAAACCTTTAAAAATCTTCTTGTCTGAAACCAGAAGGCTCAGGTGTTTGATATTTGGTATGAAGCTTCGTCTTGATGACCTTTATCAAGATTGTTCAAATTATTGCCCTGGGACCAAAAATGCCTCCGCTCCGGGGCCCTTTGGTTTTACATAGACTTATATAGGGAAAATCTTTAAAAATCTTCTTCTCTGAAACCACAAGGCCCAGGTCTTTGATATTTGGTATGAAGCTTCATCTGTTGGACCCCTACCAAGATTGTTCAAATTATAGTGCTGGGGTCAAAAATGCCCCCGCCTTGGGGCCCTTTGGTTTTACATAGGCTTATATAGGGATAATCTTTAAAAATCTTCTTCTCTGAAACCGCAAGGCACAGGCCTTTGATAATGGGTATGAAGCTTCATCTAATGGACCTCTACCAAGATTGTTCAAATTAAAGCCCTGGGGCGAAAAATGCCCCCACTGCGGGGCCCTTTGGTTTCACATAGACTAATATAGGGAAAATCTTTAAAAATCTTCTTCTCTGAAACCACAAGGCCCAGGCCTTTGATATTTGGTATGAAGCTTCATCTAGTGGACCCCTACCAAGATTGTTCAAATTATAGTGCTGGGGTCAAAAATGCCCCACGCCTCGGGGCCCTTTGTTTTTACATAGACTAATATAGGGATAATCTTTAAAAATCTACTTCTCAGAAACCGCAAGGCCCAGGCCTTTGATATTGGGTATGAAGCTTCATCTAATGGACCCCTACCAAGATTGTTCAAATTATAGCCCTGGGGCCAAAATGCCCCCACTGCGGGGCCCTTTGGTTTTACATAGACTAATATAGGGAAAATCTTTAAAAATCTTCTTCTCTGAAACCACAAAGCCTAGGTCTTTGATATTTGGTATGAAGCTTCATCTAGTGGACCTCTATCAAGATTGTTCAAATAGAAATGCTCCTGCCCAGGACCCCTTTAGTTTTACATTGACTTATATAGGAAAAATCTTTAAAAAGGCAGAGGTCTTTGATATTTGTTGTGTAGCTTCACCTAGTGGACCACTACCAAGATTGTTCAAATTATAGCCCTTCGGGCCCCCCCCACCCCCCGCACCCTTTGCTTTTACATTGACTTATATAGGAACAATCTTAAAAAATCTCCTGAAACTGCAAGGCCCAAGTCTTTGATATTTGTTGTGTAGCTTCATTTAGTGGACCTCTACCAAGATTGTTTAAATTATAGCCCTGGGGCCAAAAATGCCCCAGCCCCAGGGCACTTTAGTTTTACATAGACTTACATAGGGAAAACCTTTGAAAACCTTCTTGTCTAAATCCAGAAGGCTCAGGTGTTTGATATATGGTATTAAGCTTCGTCTTGTGGGCCTTTATCAAGATTGTTCAAATTATAACCCTGGGGCCAAAAATGCCCCCCCCCCCTTTGGTTTTACATTGTTTTATATAGGAAAAATCTTCAAAAATCTTCTTCTTTGAAACCGCAAGGCCCAGGTCTTTGATATTTGGTGTGAAGCTTCATCTAGTGGACCTCCATCAAGATTGTTCAAATTATAGCTCTGGGGCCAAAACTGCATTGTTGTACATGTGTAGTTAATGATAATAAGTATTTTATTAACATTGACACTATTAGTTTTTTTTTTCATTCCAGGCATGAAGATACATAGTTTCCAGCATGGTGAAGAGTAATATTGGTGTCATTTATAGTCGTACCCAGGACATTGTTTATTCTAGCTAAAGAATATAACGATTGTTCGTCTTAAAATTTTGATTCATCTAAGCCAGACTTGTAGCTCTTTTGGATGCTTTCCTGACTGGTGATGAAGAAGTTAAGGGTTCCATACCTGCTGAGGCTGGCAACATTCTTAAATGGCTATCAATCAGGAAATCTTTTCTCTGGTCAGTCTCTCCCTTCTGCTGATTCAAGAAGGGCGGTTATCAACTTCTGGTGAAAGACTGTGCACTGTACTGGTCAACCACTTATGTATAAGCCTGTCTCGAAAGTGTGGTTAGTTAAACTAACTGGCTTGAATGCTTGTTTTTAAATCCTGTATGCATGTACTATTGTATTCTGTCTATGTATGAACTTGTAAATGTTTGACAAATCAAAATAAATAATGTTTAAACCAAACTAACTGGCTCAAAAATGAACTAAATAGTGTTGGCTTGACCATAAAATAGAAGCGGAGGCAATGATCAGGAATCCGTAGTTAACCCACAGCTTCCATCAGCTCCCCAAAATTAACTAACAAACCATGTTCATCTGAAAAGAGTTATTAACAATGGTTATCCACAAAAGAGGTAATCGCAGACGTACCAGGTAAGAAAGATGAAGGTTGTTTGGCATGGCATTCCAGTCTTATTTGGATAATGTTAGTTGTATGAATGAAATTGTAAAAATTAAAACTGTAGCAATTGAAATTTTATAATCCCTGCAACAAAATTGAGGGGAAGTATATAGCATAATTCAATTTATCTGTCTGTAGACATTTTTGTGGGATATTAATCTCTTTTAGTGATAGATCACTTTTAGTAATAGATCTAGTTGGTTTTAAAGATACATTAAATAAACTCTCTTTTACGTTTTGTAATACCTTCATCTGTGCATAGAGGGTCTCTTCCTGGAGTAAAACCGCCTTGCTGATCATGATTTATGCTCCCGGTAGGGAAGCATTTTATAATACTTAGTCACCTTTTTAATTGTTGAATGAATGAAAGTTTAATCAATTTTATCAACCATACACAAATCATATCCACTTTATATTTAAATATAATGATAATTCTTCATGAATTTAATTTGAAATACCTTTTTATGCCCCCAGAATCTAAGAGACTCGGGGGCATATAGTTTTTGGTCTGTCTGTCTGTCCGTTTGGTCGTTTGTCTGTCTACAAAAACCTTAACATTGGGCATAACTTTTGAATGGTAATAGATAGAGCTTTCATATTTCACATGTGTATACCTTATCACAAGACCTTTACAGTGGTACTATAATTTTTGATCTCGTGACCTTGAACTTGACCTTTGACCTATTTTTTTCAAAATTTTTAAAAACATTAACATTGGCCATAACTTTCGATTGGTAAGTGACAGGGCTTTCATATTTCATATGTGCATTTATTGTCACAAGACCTTTCTAGTGGTACCATAATTTTTTACCTTGTGACCTTGACCGTGATGTTTGACCTACTTTTTAAAAACTTAAATATTGGCCATAACTTTCGATTGGTAAGTGGTAGGGCTTTCATATTTCACACGTGCACTCCTTGTCACAAGACCTTTCTAGTGGTACCATAATTTTTGTCCATCAAGACACCCCCCCCCCCCTCAAGGTCAAGGTCACTGTGGCTATTTTTAGAAAAACTTTGTCATCGCTCTAGCACCAACATTTCTTTACTGATTTCAATATAACTTCACACAAATGTTCCTTCTGACAATATCTCGAGCGAATTCGACTTTCAAGGTCATGACCTCAAGGTCAAGGTCACTGTGGCTATTTTTAGAAAAACTTTGTGATCGCACTGGCGCCTACATTTCTTCACCAATTTCAATATAACTTCACACAAATGTTTCTGACAAAAATATCTCGAGCGAGTTCGACTTTCAAGGTCATGGCCTTAAGGTCAAGGTCACTGTGGCTATTTTTAGAAAAACTTCGTCATCGCTCTAGCGCCAACATTTCTTTACTGATTTCAATATTACTTCACACAAATTTTCCTTATGACAATATCTCGAGCGAGTTCGACTTTCAAGGTCATTACCTTAAGGTCAAGGTCACTGTGGCTATTTTTAGAAAAACTTTGTCATCGCTCTAGCGCCTACATTTCTTCACAAATTTCAATATAACTTCACACAAATGTTTCTTACAAAAATATCTCGAGCGAGTTCGACTTTCAAGGTCATGGCCTTAAGGTCAAGGTCACTGTGGCTATTTTTAGAAAAACTTTGTCATCGCTCTAGTGCTTACATTTCTTCACCATTTTCAATATAACTTCACACAAATGAAGTCGAGCGATTTGGACTTTCAAGGTCAAGGTCACTGTGGATATTTTTAGAAAAACTTTGTCATCGCTCTAGCGACTACATTTCTTCACTGATTTCAATATAACTTCACACAAATGTTCCTTATGACAATACCTCGAACGAGTTCCACTTTCAAGGTCAAGGTCACTGTGGCTATTTTTAGAAAAACTTTGTCATTGCTCTAGTGCTTACATTTTTTCACCATTTTCAATATAACTTCACACAAATGATCCTTATGACAATATCTCTAGCGAGTCCCACTTTCAAGGTCAAGGTCACTGTGGCTATTTTTAGAAAAACTTTGTCATCGCTCTAGCGCCTACATTTCTTCACAGATTTCAATATAACTTCACACAGATGTTCATTATGACAATATCTCAAGCGATTTCGACTTTCAAGGTCAAGGTCACTGTGGCTATTTTTAGAAAAACTTTGTCATCGCTCTAGCGTCACATTTCTTCACCTATTTCAATAGAACTTCACACAAATGTTCCTTATGACAATATCTCTAGCGAGTTCAACTTTCAAGGTCAAGGTCACTCTGGCTATTTTTAGAAAAACTTTGTCATCGCTCTAGCGCTTACATTTCTTCACCGATTTCAATATAACTTCACACAAATGTTCCTTATGACAATATCTCAAGTGATTTCGACTTTCAAGGTCAAGGTCACTGTGGATATTTTTAGAAAAAACTTTGTCATCGCTCTAGAGACTACATTTCTTCACTGATTTCAATATAACTTCACACAAATGTTCCTTATGACAATACCTCGAGCGAGTTTGACTTTACAGGTCAAGGTCACTGTGGCTATTTTTAGAAAAACTTTGTCATTGCTCTAGCGCTTACATTTTTTCACCAATTTCAATATAATTTCACATTAATGTTCCTTATGACAATATCTCAAGCGATTTTGACTTTCATGGTCAAGGTCACTGTGGCTATTTTTAGAAAAACTTTGCCATCGCTCCTAGCACCTACATTTATTGATGGATTTTAATGTTTCTTATGATGACATCTCGAGTTGCTTTGACTTTCAAGGTCATGACTTCAAGGTCAAGGTCACTGTGGCTATTTTTAGAAAAACTTTGTCATCACTCTACCGCTTACATTTATTAACAGATTTTAATTTAATTTCACACAAAAGATGCTTATGATAATATCTTGAGCAAGATCTACTTTCGCAGTCAAGGTCACTATAGCTATTTTTAGAAAAACATTGTCATCACTCTAGTTTTACCTTGTTACCTTGATGTTTGACCTTTTTTATTAAATTTAACATTGGCCATAACTTTCAATTGGTAAGTGATAGGGCTTTCATATTTCACATGTGCATACTATGTCACAAGACCTTTTCAACAATCCCATAATTTTTTACCTTGTGACCTTGACCTACTTTTTAAGACTTAAACATTGGCCATACCTTTTGATTGCTTAGTGATACTGCTTTCATATTTAACATGCACTGTCCGGGGGCATCAGTGTTTCACAAACACATCTTGTTAGATTTGAGTTTAAAACTGCAATATGTGTACTGATGTTTAGCTAATCAGTATTTTAAATTACTTTATTTTTATACCTCCAGAATCAAAGATTCGGGGGTATATAGTTTTGGACTGTTTGTCCGCAAAAACCTTAACATTGGGCATAACTTTTGAATGGTAAGTTATAGGGCTTTCATATTTCACATGTGCATTCCTTGTCACAATAACTTTCAAGAGGTAGCATAAATTTGGACCTGTGACCTTGACATCTGACCTTATTTTGACCTCCCCTTTAAAAACTTTAAGATTAGCCATTAAGTTTGATTGGTTAGTGATAGGACTTTCATGTTTCACATGTCTATTCCATGTAACAAGACCTTTCCAGTGATACTACAATTTTTGACCCCTTGACCTTGACATTTGATCTACTTCTTTTTAAAAAAACTTTTAACATTCACAAAAACTTTAACATTGGGCATAACTTTTGAATGGAAATTGATATAGCTTTCATAGTTCACACGTGCATTCCTTGTCACAAGACCTTTCCAGTGGTATTCATGACCTTGACCTTGACGTTTCACCTACTTTTTAAAAACTTTAACATTGACCATAACTTTCGATTGGTAAGTGATAGGACTTTCATATTTCACATGTGCATTCCTTGTCACAAGACCTTTCTAGTGGTATCATAATTTTTGACCTTGTGACCTTGACATTTGACCTACTTTTAAAAAACTTTAACATTGGCCATAACTTTCGATTGGTAAGTGGTAGGGCTTTTGATATTTCACATGTGTATTCCTTGTCACAATACCTTTCCAGTGGTATCATAATTTTTGACCTTGTGACCTTTACCATGACATTTGACCTACTTTTTAAAAACTTTAACATAGTCCATTACTTTAGACTGGTAAGTGATAGGGCTTTCATTTTTCACATGTGCATTCTTTATCACAAGATCTTTCCATAGGTACCATAATTTTTTGACCTTGACGTTTGACCTATTTTTTGAAAACTTTAACATTGGCCATAACTTTTGATTGGTAAGCGATAGGGCTTTCATATTTCACATGTGCATTCTATGTCACAATACCTTTGCAACGATCCCATAATTTTTGACCTCGTGACCTTGACCTACATTTTTAGGACTTGAACATTGGCCAAACCTTTCGATTGCTTAGTGATACTGCTTTCATATTTAACATGCGCTGTCCGGGGGCATCAGTGTTTCACAAACATGTCTTGTTTCTTAATTTATTGAAACAGTAATTTTTTCAGATTCTTAAAAAAAAAAAATGGTTTGTTTTTACAGTAAATTTGTCTAATACAGCTTTCCTTTTTTGTAGTATCAACAAGATTTCTGAAAAGAAAATATTCTTATTGTGTTGGATATACATTTAAATAATTGACAAAGTGATAGATAGACAGTATTTGTGACATAGTGGCTGATATATAGACAGTGTTAGTGACTTAGTGCTGTGTATATAAGGTGGAAAACAGTTCTTGAAACAAGTTACAGCTCATCACTGTATTTCAAGGTAAATGAAAGTTTTATTAATGATAGTAAAAAGTAATAGGTAAATGATTTTGGCAAAATCAGAGTGAATCACACCTTTTGTTTGATAGAAGAATTGTTTGTATAATACAGTGCCCAAAAGAATGAAGACAACGTACACTTATCAACATGAAAATCCTTGATATATTGCATGCTGATAAATTGAACATGCAGTAATGTTTAATGCTATTGTGTTTGAGGTCAGAGGTTAGGTTACTTAGACTCTAAAAACCAAAAAACTTTTGAAGTAATAAGCAAAAATGATAGAGGCCATCAAGAGGTATTGCAGTTTCAAAGAACAATAAATACCTGTTTTTAACAGCTATCCTTTTTTTAATTAATGCTTGTCTGGAGAACTACTAGAAAAGTATTAAAACTGATGTTGAAAGATACTTCAGGAACTGATTGAAACAGTAACTATTTGAAACAGAACCCAGAGCTTATCCTTAAAGTCAAAGGGAAAGACAAAAAGACACTTCTTAACAAACAATAAAATCATAGGGTACAAGCCAATTTAGTAGCTCTTTCCCTTCTGGCCTTGGTAGCTCAGTAGGATGCCTGTCTTACTGGTGATCAGGAGGTCGCAGATTGGATACCTGCTAAGGTTAGGAACATTCATTGCTGGAAGATCGATAATGAAATCTATTATAAGGTCATTACCTCCCTTGTGCTTATTCAGTAAAGGTAGTTGTCAGTTTCTGGCCAAAGAATATGCACTATATTGGTGAATATCTTACGTATGAGGGTGCCCTGATAGTGTGGTTGGGTAACCTTATTGGCTAAGAAATAACCTAGATGGTGTTGAGTGGGTGGTAAATGAAAGAAACAAAATAGAAGTGAAGGCAATGATCAGGAATTGATGCAATTAACCCACAGCTCCCGTCAGAGACACCAAAGGGAAAGAAACACAAACATGAAACAACCAGACCCTAATGGAAACATCAATAGTGGAAAGCCAAAAGGACAGTTACTTTCCCACAAAATGGCCAATTGGCTATCCAAAACAAAATAATATAAGCGATACAAACACTCAAAGACAAACCATTCAAAAATGAACCGGGACAGAAGAACCATCTTGGAACAGTCAGTAAAACGAATTCCACTGGTGGGGCTTAATTCGATTTTACGTGATCACAATCCAATCTTCGCACTTATTTCCATAGCAATTTAGACAATTTGTTCAGTCCTCATGAATGCCTCCAACTCATCAGTGCAACATTGCTGTGAATACAAAAATCAAACAATGGTGAGGACTCAACAGCAAGGAATCATTGAAATGCTGGAGCAAAAGAAAACCAACAGTTAGACTCCGATGTTCCCGACCAGAGACAGAACATCAGGCACCAACCAACATTACATAGAATTAAATTCTCTCTAATTCTTAGTAAGCTTTGGGAAAAGTAATTTCTTCCCAAACAGGTGGTAACTCAGTAACTTTTACTAAATTAAATAATTTGGACACACAGTCCACAGTGTTAGAAAATTAAAAGATATAAATGAAATGAAACTGCAATGAACAAACAACTTTGGGATGTCAAGTAATAATGAATGTGAGGAAGGGTTTAAACCATTTTTTCTGGGGCCCCAACATTCACCATCATCTGTTGCTGCTGTTTACACAGTTTATTTGGCTTTTATACACACATTGAAGTCTCTTATTAAAAATACTTGGTCAAAACTATACAGAATCATAAAAGTCCAGAGGATTATCATTTGTTTTTTGGTGGATTACCTTGTTAAATTACTATGCTCAAGCGAGAAAAGAAAATCTGTCTGTTTTACACAAATTCATTTAGTATAGGCAAGATTTTGAATTATTTAAAGATAGTACCGTTTCCCCTTTTCCTTTTAAAGCAGACACCTACTTTTGTATCTTTCAGGTTGAGGTATGCCACGCAAAAAGACCTGGAAGAAGTCATTGGCAAAGACCATGGTGAGGGCTAATGATGGTAGCCCTGGGTTACTTATCTCAGATGTGGGCCTGACCCCCTCATAGATCGTGGAGGATCTAAGCCCCAATCGCTTGCAGCGATGGGGACATCTGTGCCAGGGTCAATTATTTTGTCAGATGTGGGTATGACCTGCCCCAGTGTATCATCTGGCCCAGGGTCATCTAGTTCTTCAGATGTGGGTATGACCTGCCTCAGCGTGACATCTGATGCTTCAGTTTTACAAAGTAGAAATGACAAAGATATAAACTCAGTTTTACAAAGAAGAAATGACAAAGATATTTACAGAAAACAACCAGAACAAAATATCGAAGTTTTGCAAAGTTCAAATGATAATACTAACAGACAACAACTAGGACAAAATACCAAAATACATTCACCCATAGAATTTACAAACACTGTATTTTCAAGCTCTACACAAGTTGGTGAAAAAACTATGTATACAGCATTTCCTTTAATGGAACAAACTGAAACAGTGCTATGGAAGCCTTCTTATGGTCCATTTAACTCTGTCAAATTTGAACTGGGATCTTTTCACCAAGGTTCAGAAATATTTAGCAATGAGTCCAGAGGATGTCAGTGTACTGCAAATGCACTTTGTTCATTAATATATGCAACATACTCAGACATTGCTTGTAGTACAGATCTAGACAACATTCTTTTAGCTGGAGATAGTCTGTATAATAAGATCATTGGTGAATTAAAGGCAGAAGGTAAATTCAGGAGTAAGTTACTAAGCTTTGATGAACTTCCAAGATTAGTTTCAATTTTAAACAAAGAAGTTGTTGTGAAAACATCTGCTATTGTGACAGGTCTTTGCACAGAACAGTTTGTCAATACCAGTTTACCTACTCTTCACCAAGCATTGTACACCACTCTACAAAATTCTCCAAGTGTTTTATTAATGATGGGTTCAATTTGTTCTTCTGTGTTCAAGAGAGATTGTAAATATTTTATATTTGATTCACATTCACATGGTTTAAATGGATTATCCGTTCCGGATGGAAAATCATTACTAGCTGCTTTCAATTGTTTAGATGATTTGGTTGGATTTCTATATGCATTGTTTGAAAGTATGATGATTTCAATTTCCACGCAGTTCGAAATTCTTCCTATAGACTTTTGACTTATCTAATCCAGAGCATAATTCAATATTTGATATTGAAAATCATGCAGACAGCCATACTGACACTCCATGTGACTATGCTTGGAAAACTGTAACTTATAAGAGAAAGGTATCTGAAAGCCATATGAGGAATGCACATGCAAGAGAAGACTTATTTGCGAATTCTAGCAGTGAAAATCATGCAACACTTATTGGCAAATACTTTAAGGATCAAAAGCATAAACTTAAAGAAAAGACACGGAATAGTACAAATGTGACTAACAATCAAAAGATGAGGAGCAAAGAAATAAAAATAAACAAGAAAAAAGCTACAGAAAGAAAAGAATATATGAGAGTTTATATGGAGAAACGAAGGCAAGACTCTAACTTCAGAGGAAAAGACAAAGAGTATACACTAAAATCAATGCAGAGTGCTAGACAGTCTGAAGAATATCGAAAAAAGGATAAAGAATATACACTAAAATCAATGCAGAGTGCTAGACAGTCTGAAGAATATCGAAAAAAGGATAAAGAATATACACTAAAATCAATGCAGAGTGCTAGACAGTCTGAAGAATATCGAAAAAAGGATAAAGAATATACACTAAAATCAATGCAGAGAGCTAGACAGTCTGAAGAATATCGAAAAAAGGATAAAGAATATTCAATAAAATCTAAGCAGAGTGCTAGACAGTCTGAAGAATATCGAAAAAAGGATAAAGAATATACAATAAAATCTAAGCAGAGAGCTAGACAGTCTGAAGAATATCGAAAAAAGGATAAAGAATATACATTTAAATCTAAGCAGAGTGCTAGACAATCTTAAGAATATCGTAAAAAAGACAAAGCTATGACAAAGGCATGTATGAGAAGGGCTAGATTAATAGATGAATACAAAAAATGGGAAAGTGAAAAGAAACGAGAATCTCGAGAATGCCTTGAATTAAAAAAAAAAGATATTTCAATACAAAATCTATCAAAGAGGAAGGCAAGATCAGATCCATTCAAATTAGAACAAGAAAGGGTTGCAAAACAACAGTGGAGACTAAATGAAAAAAACAAGAAAGCTGAAAACATTATAGACAGTAAAAGAAAAGCTACCAAGCGTAAAGATCCGTCTTTTTCACAAGTTGAAAAAATAAACACAAAGCGCAGAAAATGTGGTAGTGATATTGATGTTTGTATTGAAAAGTTTCACAAGAATATATCAGTTGGACCTGTCTATATATGTAGTTGCTGTCAACAGACATGGTTTGAAGAGACTGTATCAAAAGTTAAGACATTTGTTTCTAAAGACAAGGAAAAGTACTTAACAGGGGTGAAATCAGTCAATGAAGAAGAATGGATATGCTGTACATGCAAAGACAATATTAAGTGTGGTAAAGTCCCAAAATTGTCTGTTGTAAACGGAATGAAGTGGCCACCAAAACCAAAAGAATTGGAGCTGTTTCCACTTGAAGAACGCCTTATTGCTTTACGTATACCGTTCATGCAGATGAGAGAACTACCTAGAGGTCGCCAGTTATCAGTAAAAGGAAATGTTGTTAATGTACCTGTTGACATTCAACCAGTTGTAAATGCTTTACCTGGACCTTTTGACGAAAATGTTACAGTTGCAGTGAAATTAAAGAAGAAGATGTCATTTAAGTCATATGTTTTCTCAGAAAATGTTCGACCATATCATGTGCTTTGCATTGGCTAATGAGTGGTAGTGAATTGTACAAAAACGCAAATGTTGAAATAGACCAGCAGTGGTTAAAGAGAATCACAGAAGAAAGTAATGAAACACTGCATGCATTTTTTTTTGAATCACAAAAAAAAAACCTGCTCTGAAACAAATAATGATGATTCTGATGGTGTTTTGGATGAAAGTCTTCAGGATATTCCATATAATCAGAACCAAGCTGAGGTTATACATAATTTTTTTGAGTTGTGTACAAAAGAATGTTCAAAGTATGATATTGTTGATTTTGATGATGTTGTTAGTGAAATGTGTAACAATTGTCCAAACGATCAGTTAGAAAAAAATGATATTTCAAATTGTAACACACCTCATGTAGAAGAACTGTATGATTCAGATGCAGAAGAAATCGCACAAGAAAATGTGGGAAATATTGACACTCTATTGGATGATGCAGATCTTAAATACAGAAATTCTACATTCACATTTGCTCCTGGAGAAGGTCAAAGGCCGCTCAGTATATTTCAAGATAAAGATTCAGAATATCTTTGTTTTCCAACCATATTTTGTGGGCAGAGGCGCATAGATAATGATGATAGAAAAGTGCCTGTACATTATAGTGATATTGCAAAATGGGAATTGAGAAGCCAAGATAGGCGTGCTGCTAACAGTGTACCTAATATATTTTTTAAACTGAAAAAAATACAAATGAAGCAATTGAACGATAAAGCAAACCTTGCTGTTAGAAGGTGTCAAACGGGAACAAATAATATTACTGCTGTACAAGCAAGAAACTCAGAGTGTATTGACAGTATTGTAAAAAATGATGAAGGTTACTATTTGTTTAAACAGCTAAGAAATTCTCCAGCATATTTAGAATCTAGAAAAAAAGATGTGTATGCTATGATTCGTCAGTTGGGTTTGCCAACTTGGTTTATGTCATTGTCCTCAGCTGATACAAGATGGATTGAGCTTTTGAAAATGTTAGCTACCTTGAATAAAAATTTCAACTACACTGATGATCAAATTGAAAACTTGGCATGGGAACAAAAGATAAAACTTATTCAATCGGATCCAGTCACTTGTTCCAGATATTTCGAGCATAGAGTTAAAGAATTCATCAACACAGTTCTAAAAAGTGAGCACGAACCTCTTGGAAAAGTTGTTGATTACTTTTTTAGAGTGGAATTTCAGCAACGTGGATCGCCACATATTCACATGATTGTATGGGTACAGAATGCACCAAAATTCAATGTGGATTCGGATGTAGAGTTGGCTGCTTATGTGGATCAGTATTTAAAATGTTCTATAGATAATCCACATCTTTGTCATTTAATAGAACTTCAAATTCACAAACATTCTAGAACATGTAGAAAACGAGAAGATAAAATCTGTCGATTTGGTTATCCTTTGCCACCTCTTTCCAAAACTATGGTCTTACAGCCTCTCGAAACTGAAAAAGACAAGTATTATAAATTGTACCAAAACTTACAGAAAACAATGAACAGTAAGAAAGATGGATATGATATGTCTTATGAGGAGTTTCTGACAAGTGTTGTCCGAATGAGTGAGGAAGAATATATTAAATGTATCAGAAGTTCTTTAAACTGTTCAAAAGTGTTTTTGAAAAGAAATCCGAGTGAGATCCGTGTAAATTTGTACAATGATAGTGTGTTAAAAGCTTGGAAGGCAAACATAGATATACAATTTGTGTTAGATCCATATGCTTGTGCTATGTATATAGTTTCATATATTAGTAAATCTCAAAGAGGGATGAGTAATTTGCTGCATGCAGCTGCAAAAGAAGCAAGGAATGGCAATATGGATCTCAAAAGACAAGTTAGACATATTGGAAATGTGTTTTCAAACAGCGTTGAAGTAAGTGCACAAGAGGTAGTTTATTTGGTACTGCAAATGCCATTGACTAAAAGTTCAAGAAGTGTTGTCTTCATTAATACGTCACTTCCAACCCAGAGAGTACAGTTACTGAAACCAAAGTCAGTACTTGATGAATTGCCGGCAGACTCGACAGATATAATGTCAGACAATAAAATTAAAAGATACTCGAAACGTCCCAAACCATTGGAAAAGTATTGCTTAGCTGATTATGTGTCTGAGTTAGAAGTCATTTACCCGGATGGACATAATGATAGTAGAGATGAGGAGGAGCAAGATTATGAGAAAGATGCAGAAGCATCAGATGAAGAATGCTTTGGTGATGGTGAAACTATTTTAACTTTAAAGAATGGCATAAAAATCAAACGATGTCGTAATTCTAAAATAATAAGGTATGTGAGATTCAATCGCAAAACAGATGAAGAGAACTATTATAGAGAGAAACTTCTACTTTTTCACCCGTGGAGAAATGAAGAGACTGACTTACTTGGAACTTTTAGAACATATAAAGAACACTATGAGTCTATGAAGCATGTGATAGATCATAAATGTTCCACTTACGAACATTATGCTGAAGAGTTGGAATTAGCAAGAGAGTTAGCAGAAATCGAATATGATGCATTCGACGATATTGCTCCAAGTACACAACAAGTTGAAGGTGATGATGCTGAAATAGAACCAGTTCAGTCTGAAGAGTTTATATATTTTAATCCTGATAGAATTGAGCATAGAGACTATGATATAGGGACTGAAATTGGGTGTTACGTTTCTGCTCCTCAAATTGATGTGAATGAAAATATTCTTTCAGATATTGATTACAGAAAGCTCCTGCAGTGTTTAAATAGTAAACAAAAACAGTTTTACTATCATGTGATTCACTGGATTAAAACAAAAGATGCCCCCTTATATGTATTTCTTTCTGGTGGAGCTGGTGTTGGAAAAAGTCTAGTTATTAGAGCATTGTATCAGACTTTGTTTAGAATATTAAATCTGAAAGAAGGAGAAGATGCGGATCACACAAGGGTTCTTCTTTGTGCATTTACAGGAAAAGCAGCATTTAATATTAATGGTTCTACCATCTCATCTGCATTTAAACAAAAGTATAAGCAATCGGATCAAACATTAACCTGTGACAGTCTGAATACCTTTAGATCAAAATACCGTGATTTGTCAGTTGTGATTATTGATGAAATTTCAATGGTTAGTAATTCTATGTTGAATTTTATTGATCAGAGACTTCAAGCATTGAAAGGAACAAAAACGCCTTTTGGTGGTGTTAGCATTATTGCTGTTGGTGATCTTTATCAGTTGAAACCTGTGAGTGGTGATTGGATATTTAATGACATGAAACATGATGCAGCTGCTTTATCACGAAATCTCTGGAAAGACTTATTTACCATGTTTGAATTAACAGAAATTATGAGACAGAAAGATGACCTTGAATTTGCAGAATTGTTAAATAGATTAAGGATCAATGCCTTGACTGCTGGAGACAAGACTAGGTTTAAGTAGTGTGAAGTAACTAAAAAAGATACTGAGTATCAAAAAAATGCGCCTCACCTCTTTGCAGAAAACTATTTCATGCATGTTTTTAATGATGAAATTATAAGAAATATGACAACAGAAAAGGTTGAAATACCATGCATGGATTCAAATGTCTCACCTAAGTTATCTAAAGAAAAGATAGACTGTGCGCTAAAGAACCTAAAGAAAATAACAGATTCAAACCAAACAGCAAATTTACATTGCTCCTTAACAGTTGTTGTTGACATGATTTATGATTTAACAATAAACATAAAAACAGAAGATGGACTAGCAAATGGAGCATCATGTGTAGTTAAGTTTATTGAGTATAAACTACAAACCACACAACGTCCAAGCATAATTTGGGTCCAGTTTGATGACAAAAAAGCAGGAATGGAAACAAGAATCAAATACAAAAACAGGGGACTATATCATAGCAATATTGATGAAAATTGGACGCCAATTTTTGATGTCAACAGGTCATTTACTTACAACAGAAAGACCTTTCAGAGAGTTCAATTCCCTTTGCAACCTTCAGCAGGACGCTCCGTGCATAGAGCACAAGGTAGTACCATTGAAAGAGTTGTCATTGACTTATCACAACGTAAAACCCGCAAAGTTCCACATTTACACTATGTTGCACTCAGCAGGGTAAGGTCGATTGAAAAGCTTCAGATTCTTAACTTCAATGAGAAAGCATTACAAGTTGATGATCAGGTTAAGACAGAAATGCAGCGATTGCATGAAACAGCAATGCTTCAACTGTGTGATACATCTTTAGAATTGATAGATCCAGTTTCACATTTCAAAGTTGCTTTCAATAATTGTAGATCCTTGAATCTTCATTTTGATGATGTTAGAAATGACAAAAATCTGTTGTCAACCCACATATTTGGATTAGCAGAAACACGCCTACATCAACCTGATAATGATAGTGATTATTTAATAGAAGGCTATTGTTTGATAAGAAATGACCAAATTGGATACAATACTTGTAAAAGACCTCCTCATGGATTAGCAGTTTATACCAAAGATGATATCATTACAATACAGGACAGAAAGTATAGTTCAGATACATTAGAATTTATTATGATAACTGCCAGGCATGTCTCGATTGAAAGTCAGATTGTATTTTTGTATAAGTCACCTCAAATGTCTGACAGTAATCTTCTTTCTTGTCTGAACAAAGAACTTATTCCATATTTGACCCCATCAAAGCCATTGATGATAATTGGAGATTTCAATATTGATGTTTTGCTGAAACATAGCATTGTTAAGAAATTAAGTGATAAGTTGTCATGCAAAATGCTTATAAATGAATGTACCACAGATCATATGACAACGCTTAATTTGATATTTTCTAATGTTGATTTTTCATATGTTGATGGTGGAGTTGGAACATGTGAAACATACTGGTCAGATCACAAAATAGTCTTTTTGCACATGAAATCCACATAGTTGAAGACTTTTCACCTGCATAGTTTTAAATGTATAAAATCAGCCTCTCAAATTAAGGTTGCTGTTTTTTTGGTGAAATTGGAACAGAGGAATCTATTGGTCAGATCATAAGTACCGCAGTTTTTGCATAACAACTTGGAAATCATGTCAGGTGTTTTTATGCTACTTTTCAGTGCACTCACCCACCACATAAAATGCTGTATTTACCTTTTTAAAGGTAGATATTCTGGTGGTTTTGCAAGATTTGGGTGGCCACCACATACAGATATCAGGAAATGAGTTCCCCTGTAAAACTCCTTATATAGAGAAAAGTGGAGTTTACAGGGCTATTCTTTATTTTCTATACATATTTTTCCATTTTCTCACTCAAAACATAGACTGTTGGTACTCATAAGAACTGTCTCAGTGAGGTAATTCTCACAATCATCTATGTTTGAAGCAGAAATAAGAAAAATGTATAAATTTTCATTTCAAAAATGGCATTTTTTCTATCATGACTGAAAGCATTACATAGATGGATGCATTATTCTAATGGAATAGGTCCTCTTTTTCCATTCAGAAGTGAGAAATAGGATACCTTCGAAAAAACAATATGGAAAAATAAAAGTTTAATCTTAAAGGGCCTTAATAATATTTAATATTTTATTTGGTTTTCCAGTTTTGCAGTAGAAGATTAAAAGATATTTTTTTAGTATGATTTCAACCTTCTTCATAGAATTTATGTGCACAAGATAAACTACATTTTCTGTTGACATAAAAAATTTGAAGATTATAAAGCATCTGATAGTCTGTTGATACAGTGGAGGTTTCAAAGATTGAGTTGTATATATGTATATTTTTATGATGTCATATTACATGGATGTTGTTGATGTACGTTTGGTTAATATTAATTGTACTCTTCAACTGGATTCACATCACATGAACAAGCCCGTGAAATGAACACCCCCTTAAACCCCACTTTATATAGAGAAACCTGGGGTTTACAGGGGTATACATTATTTTCTTATTTCTGCTCCAATACATAGGTTGTGGGTACTCATTAGAACTGCCTCAATGAGGTGATTCTAACTAGCACCTGCAACCTATGTTTGCAGTATAAATAAGGAAAATATCATGGATTTTCATCATAAAAGTAGCTATTATCAAGATGCAAAAAATGCATTTTGTTGCAAGGGTGTGTTATCTTAATGCTGAGATGTATTGCAGAATAATTAAAAACCTTCATATTTAACATCTGACCAGACACTTTGTCTGGAGAAGAATTGACTTGCAATGTACATTTTGTCCATTTTTCCCCCGACGTTTGTCGAAGGGGACTATAGTAATGGTTTCGTCTGTCCATCCACTGTCCATCCATCAGTCGGTCCATCTGCAACTCCTCCTACATTTTCAAGTGATTTTGATGAAACCTTCCAGTTATTGTTCCCATGACGAGGTCATGCTAGACTGATTTTTACCAATGTTATTGCCCCTTTGTCAGTTTTAGCCATTTTATCAACAGAGGTTTTTGTCTCCGCAACTCCTCCCACAGTGATCAAGAGATTTTCACTTTCCAGTTATTGTTCTTATGACCTGAACATGATCAGATTTTATGTAGGTTGTGCCTGATTTATTTTTACAAGCATCATTGCCCTTTGTCAGTCTAAGCCATGTTATCAACAAAAGTGTTTGTCTCCACAATTCCTCTTACAGTTGTCGCCGGATTTGGATGAAACTTACCAGTTATTGTTTCCATGACCTGAAGATGATCATATTTTATTGCGGTCGTGCTCAGTAACTGATTACTGAATTTTCCTAGTGTTTGGTCCTTTGTCTTGCAGTTTTGGAGATCTTTTTTTTTTCCCATAAATTTATTCCTTAGAACTTTAGGAAAATTTGAAAGAAATAGTCTGTTAAAAGGGTTTTTGAATCGACTGCCTATTCGAAATTCGCAAAATTGCAGTACGTTTCCTCTGGCTTTCTTTGCCGGATCATTACAGGGTCACTGATGAGGCTTTATTAGCCGAAACTACGTAGTATGGCCCATCTTCTTTCTTATGAATGTTTTCATTGCTCTTAAAGGAACTCATTTTTGATTTTTATTTTAAATTCCCAAAACATGGCTTATGACATATATGTTATAGACACATTCACCACATTCTGACATTTCAGAGATGGGAGGACACCTGGCCTGGGGCCTTTTATTCACAATATTCTGAATTCTGCCAAATAACATACTGTATTGTATTCTTATTTGCAACACTGTTTTGACATGTAAATCAGTTGTTCTTAGAGAAAGGTTTTGAATAATGTCAATATTTTATTATTTTCTTATTTGCAACATTCACAATAATTTTACATGTAAATCTGTTGTTACTTGAAAAGGCTGAAAACAGATTTTCTTCAAAAAGATTTAAGTAACAATTTTCTACATACTTGCAAGATCAGGAATTTATTTATTGGTGATCAAGAGAATAAGGTGATGCATCTGCTTTCTAATCATAGAACTGACTCACATTATTTTTAGCTATTCTTTATTTTGTGCACCTAAAGATACCTTTTTGGCACATATCACGACATAGATTCTACGCATGTTTGTGTGTCTTAGTTTATGCCTTAGTATAATAATGCCCACTGTAACAGAATTATTTCTTTGTGGGTTTAAGATAGATGTAATAAGCAAGATGTTTATGATAGAAAGGTAGCTTAATCTATAATATGAGCCTTATACATCAGTGTGACGGAGTAAAAGTCAAAGATACAGTCTGGATAAAACTAAGCAGACTTTGGCCTCTCTTTTTTGACATGGAAGCAGCTATTTCAGATCATCAGTGTTTCTTATGTACCATGCAATACTGTTGTTAATTACTGTGTTGAAAGGAAATCAAAGCTACAGATATTGATTTCTTTGTCAAATTATGACTACATCATGAAAAAAGACTAACTGCATGGACTCAAGAAGTCGTGTGTATACTCTACATCTTGCCCTTCAAGATTTCATCCTGAAGAGTTCAACTGGTTCAACTGATGTACAAGTATATTGACCACCCTGGATCTATGAAGACATTTATATCAATCAGGTAAATAAACATGTCTTGCTTTTCTGCACAGTTCTTTTTTTTTTTAAACAACTCCAATGATTTTCTGGTACACAGGTGAGCGATATAGGGCCATCATGGCCCTCTTGTGTTTTATATTGGGATCACTTTTTGTCTGTCATCTGTGCGTAAACAATTTCTTCAAACGACATCTCCTCCTAAACCACTGATCGGATTTTGACCAAACTTCACAGGAATGATCCTTAAGTGGTCCCCTTTCAAAGTTGTTCAAATGGTTCCGGTCCGTTGCACATATAGGTCACAGGAGCCAAAAATAGATTTTTTTGCCAATAACTTAAAAAATCTTCTTCTCTGAAATCGCAAGGCCCAGGTCTTTGATATTTGGTATGAAGTTTCATCTAGTGGACCCCTACCAAGATTGTTCAAATTATAGTGCTGGGGCCAAAAATGCCCCCGCCCCGGGGCCCTTTGGTTTTACATGGGCTTATATAGGGAAAATCTTTAAAAATCTTCTTCTCTGAAACCACAATGCCCAGGTCTTTGATATTTGGTATGAAGCTTCATCTAGTGGACCCCTACCAAGATTGTTCAAATTATAGTGCTGGGGCCAAAAATGCCCCCGCCACAGGGCCCTTTGGTTTTACATGGGCTTATATAGGGAAAAGCTTTAAAAATCTTCTTCCCTGAAACCGCAAGGCCCAGGTCTTTGATATTTGGTATGAAGCTTCATCTAGTGGACCCCTACCAAGATTGTTCAAATTATAGTGCTGGGGCGATAAATGCCCCCCCCCCCCCCCCCCCCCGCCCCAGGGCCCTTTGGTTTTACATGGTCTTATATAGGGAAAATCTTTAAAAATCTTCTTCTCTAAAACTGCTAGGCCCAGGTCTTTGATATTTGGTATGTAGCTTCATCTAGTGGACCCCTACCAAGATTGTTCGAATTATAGTGCTGGGGCCAAAAATGCCCCCGCCCCAGGGCCCTTTGGTTTTACATGGGCTTATATAGGGAAAATCTTTTAAAATCTTCTTCTCTGAAATTGCAAGGCCCGGTCTTGCTATTTGGTATGAAGCTTCATCTAGTGGACCCCTACCAAGATTGTTCAAATTATAGTGCTGGGGCCAAAAATGCCCCCGCCCCAGGGGCCCTTTGGTTTTACATAGGCTTAAAAAGGTAAAATCTTTAAAAATCTTCTTCTCTGAAACCACAAGGCCTAGGTCTTTGATATATTGTATGAAGCTTCAGCTAGTGGACCTCTACCAAGATTGTTCAAATTATAGCCCTAAGACCAAAAATGCCCCCACACCAGGGCCTACTGGTTTTACATAGGCTTATATAGGGAAAAACCTTTAAAAATCTTTATAGCCTAGACATGTACTTATATAGAGATAATCTTTGAAAATCTTATTCTCTGAAACAAGGCCCAGGTCTTTGATATTTGTTGTGAAGCTTCTTCTAGTGGACCTCTATCAAGAGTATTTAAATTATAGCCCTGAGGCCAGAAATGCCTGCCCCGGGGCCATTTGGTTTTACATCGGCTTATGTAGGGAATATCTTTAAAAAAATTTTCTCTCTCAAACAGCAAGGCCCAGGTCTTTGATATTTGGTGTGTTGCTTCATTTAGTGGACCTTTGCCAAGATTGTTCAAATTATAGCCTTTGTTGATAGTTGGTATGAAGCTTCACCTTTTTAGACCTCCCTCAATATTATGCACATTATAAAACAGGTCAATAATGGCCCTCCCCGGGCCCCACATGTTACTCTATGGATCAGGTGAGCGATCCAGGGCCATCATGGCCCTCTTGTGTTTTATATTAGGATCACTTTTTGTCTGTCATCCGTGCGTAAACAATTTCTTCAAACGACATCTCCTCCTAAACCACTGATCGGATTTTGACCAAACTTCACAGGAATGATCCTTAGGTGGACCCCTTTCAAAGTTGTTCAAATGGTTCCGGTCCGTTGCACGTATAGGTCACAGGAGCCAAAAATAGATTTTTTTTCACCAAATATTTAAAAAATCTTCTCCGAAACCGCAAGGCCCAGGTCTTTGATATTTGGTATAAAGCTTCATCTAGTGGACCCCTACCAAGATTGTTCAAATTATAGTGCTGGGGCCAAAAATGCCCCCGCCCCGGGGCCCTTTGGTTTTACATGGGCTTATATAGGGAAAATCTTTAAAAATCTTCTTCTCTAAAACCGCAAGGCCCAGGTCTTTGATATTTGGTAAGAAGCTTCATCTAGTGGACCCCTACCAAGATTGTTCAAATTGTAGTGCTGGGGCCAAAAATGCCTCCGCCCCATGGCCCTTTGGTTTTACATGGGCTTATATAGGGAAAATCTTTAAAAATCTTCTTCTCTGAAACCGCAAGGCCCAGGTCTTTGATATTTTGTATGGAGCTTCATCTAGTGGACCCCTACCAAGATTGTTCAAATTATAGTGCTGGGGCATAAAATGACCCCACCCCAGGGCCCTTTGGTTTTTACATAGGCTTATATAGGGAAAATCTTTAACTATCTTCTTCTCTGAAACCACAAGGCCCAGGTCTTTGATATTTGGTATGAAGCTTCATCTAGTAGACCTCTACCAAGATTGATCAGATTATAATGTTGGGGCCAAAAATGCCCCTGCTCGGTCTCTTTGGTTTTACATAGGATTATACAGGGAAAAACTTTAAAAGTCTTCTTCTCTGAAACGGTAAGGCCCAGGTCTTTGATATTTGGTATGAAGCTTCATCAAGTGGACTCCTACCTAGATTGTTCAAATTACAGTGCTGGGACCAAAATTGCCCCCCCCCCCCCCACCAGGCCCTTTGGTTTTACATGGGCTTATATAGGGAAAATCTTTAAAAATCTTCTTCTCTGAAACCGCAAGGCCCAGGTCTTTGCTATTTGGTATGAAGCTTCATCTAGTGGACCCCTACCAAGATTGTTCAAATTATAGTGCTGGGGCCAAAAATGCCCCCACCCTGGTGCCCTTTGGTTTTACATAGGCTTATATATGGAAAATCTTTTAAAAAATCTTCTTCTCTGAAACCGCAAAGCCCAGGTCTTTGATTGTTCAATTTATAGCCCTGGGGCCAAAAATGCCCCCGCTCCAGGGCCCTTTGGTTTGACATAGACTTAAAAATGGAAAATCTTGAAAAATCTTCTTCTCTGAAACCACAAGGCCTAGGTTTTGATATTTGGTATGAAGCTTCATCTAGTGGACCTCTGCCAAGATTGTTCAAATTATAGCCCTGAGACCAAAAATGCACCCGCCTCGGGGCCCTTTGGTTTTACATAGACTTATAAAGGGAAAATCTTTAAAAATCTTTTCTCTGAAACCACAAGGCCTAGGTCTTTGATATTGGTGTGAAATTTCATCTTGTGGACCTCTACCAAGATTGTTCAAATTATAGCCCTGGGGCCAAAAATGCCCCCGCTGCGGGGCCCTTTGGTTTTACATAGACTTATATAGGGAAAATCTTGAAAAATCTTCTTCTCTGAAACCACAAGGCCTAGGTCTTTAATATTTGGTATGAAGCTTCAGCTAGTGGACCTCTACCAAGATTGTTCAAATTATAGCCCTGAGGCCAAAAATGCCCCCGCCTCAGGGCCCTTTGGTTTTACATAGACTTATATAGGGAAAATCTTTAAAAAATTTCTTCTGTGAAACCGCAAAGCCCAGGTCTTTGATATTGGTGTGAAATTTCATCTTGTGGACCTCTACCAAGATTGTTCAAATTATAGCCCTGGTGCCAAAAATGCCCCCGCTGCGGGGCCCTTTGGTTTTACATAGACTTATATAGGGAAAATCTTGAAAAATCTTCTTCTCTGAAACCACAAGGCCTAGGTCTTTAATATTTGGTATGAAGCTTCAGCTAGTGGACCTCTACCAAGATTGTTCAAATTATAGCCCTGAGGCCAAAAATGCCCCCGCCTCGGGGCCCTTTGGTTTTACATAGACTTATATAGGGAAAATCTTTAAAAAATTTCTTCTGTGAAACCACAAGGATCAGGTCTTTGATATTTGGTGTGAAATTTCATCTAGTGGACTTCTATTAAGATTATTCAAATTATAGCCCTGGGGCAAAAAATACCCCCGCACCGAGACCCTTTGGTTTGACAAAGACTTATATAGGGAAATCTTTAAAAATCATCTTCTCTGAAACTGGGAGACCCATATTTTTGATATTTGGTATGGAGCTTCATCTAGTGGACAGTTATAGCCTTTGTTGATATTTGGTATGAAGCGTCACCTTTTTAGACCTCCCTCAACATTATGCACATTATAACCTTGGGGTCAATAATGGCCCTCCCTGGGGCCCACTTGTTACTCTATGGATCAGGTGAGCGATCCAGGGCCATCATGGCCCTCTTGCGTTTTATATTAGGATCACTTTTTGTCTGTCATCCGTGCGTAAACAATTTCTTCAAACGACATCTCCTCCAAAACCACTGATCGGATTTTGACCAAACTTCACAGGAATGATCCTTAGGTGGTCCCCTTTCAAAGTTGTTCAAATGGTTCCGGACCGTTGCACATATAGGTCACAGGAGCCAAAAAGAGATTTTTTTGCTGAAAACTTAAAAAGTCTTCTTCTCTGAAACCGCAAGGCCCAGGTCTTTGATATTTGGTATGAAGATTCATCTAGTGGACCCCTACCAAGATTGTTCAAATTATAGTGCTGGGGCCAAAAATGCCCCCGCACCGGGGCCCTTTGGTTTTACATGGGCTTATATAGGGAAAATCTTTAAAAATCTTCTTCTCTGAAACCGCAAGGCCCAGGTCTTTGATATTTGGTATGAAGCTTCATCTAGTGGACCCCTACCAAGATTGTTCAAATTATTGTGCTGGGGCCAAAAATGCCCCGCCCCGGGGCCCTTTGGTTTTACATAGGCTTAAAAAGGTAAAATCTTTAAAAATCTGGTTCTCTGAAACCGCAAGGCCCAGGTCTTTGATATTTGGTTTGAAGCTTCATCTAGTGGACCCCTACCAAGATTGTTCAAATTATAGTGCTGGAGCCAAAAATGCCCCCATCCCGGTGCCCTTTGGTTTTACATCGGTTTATATAGGGAAAATCTTTAAAAATCTTCTTCTCTTAAACCGCAAGGCCCAGGTTTTTGATATTTGGTATGAAGCTTCATCGAGTGGACCCCTACCAAGATTGTTCAAATTATAGCGCTGGGACCAAAAATGCCCCCCCCCCCCTGGGGCCTTTTGGTTTTACATAGGCTTATATAGGGAAAATCTTTACAAATCTTCTTCTCTGAAACCACAAGGCCCAGGTCTTTGATATTGGTATGAAGCTTTATCTTGTGGACCTCTACCAAGATTGTTCAAATTATAGCCCTGGGGCCAAAAATGCCCCTGCTCCGGGGCCCTTTGGTTTTACATAGACTTATATTGGGAAAATCTTGTAAAATATTCTTCTATGAAACCACAAGGCCTATGTCTTTGATACTTGGTGTGAAATTTCATCTGGTGAACCTCTGTCAAGATTGTTCAAATTATAGTCCTGGGTCCAAAAATGCCCCCGCCCGAGACCCTTTTGTTTTACAAAGACTTGTATAGGGAAATCTTTAAAAACCTTCTTCTCTGAAACTGCAAGGCCATGTCTTTGATATTTGTTATGGAGCTTCATCTAGAGGACCGCTACCAAGATTGAACAAATTATAGCCCTCGGGCCACAAATGCCCCCGCCCCAGTCCCTTTGGTTTTACATAGACTTATATAGAGATAATCTTTGAAAATCTTCTTCTCTGAAACAGCAAGGCCCAGGTCTTTGATATTTGGTGTGAAGCTTCATCTAGTGGACCTTTATCAAGATTGTTTAAATTATAGCCCTGAGGCCAAAAATGTCCCTGGGCCATTTGGTTTTACATAGGCTTATATTATAGGGAATATCTTTAAAAAAATCTTCTTCTCTCAAACCGCAAGGCTCTGGTCTTTGATATTTGGTGTGTAGCTACATCTAGTGGACCTTTGCCAAGATTGTTCAAATTATTGCCTTTGTTGATATTTGGTATGAAGCTTCACCTTTTTAGACCTCCCTCAACATTATGCACATTATAACCCTAAGGTCAATAATTGCCCTTCCGGGGGCCCACTTGTTACTCTATGGATCAGGTGAGCGATCCAGGGCCATCATGGCCCTCTTGTTTGGAGTTATGACCATTTTTCAACCTCATTGTTTTGCAAATGCTTGTTTCCAGATTGGCTGGGGCATCTGTGTTGTATCGACATATTTCTAGCTTAAACTATAGCACAAACAAAAGGGTATGCAAACCAGGGTCCATTTGTTCAAAATTAACAAAGCCATTAATAAACATGAATGTTAAAATCTATAATTTGATACTGCAAATATGCTATTAATACTTTTAATCAGCTAGAGCTTTGCAAGCGGCACATTATATGCCTGTTTGCTCAGATCTATTGTCAACATTTTTAAAACAGTTGTGACCAATTGTCACTGTGTATGGCTAAAAACAGGCATAACAACTCTGTAATTAATGACCTATATTAAAACAATTAATATATTAAATACTGCTAGAATACATAAAAAAGCTTCCAGATTTTGAGAAATGCAGAAGTCAAACAAGGAAAATAATTTGTAACTAAATAAACCAGAGTTATCATTCTTGGTCCTAATGTATTCCCTTGGCATTATACACCCCGCCATTAAGTTTCATTAAAATATTTAAAATGGTTGAGGAGTTAGAGTATAAAAAGAAAATTTAGTTAAATGGCAAAGAACTCAGGACATAAGTAAGCCAAAGTAGTTGTAGTGGTTTTTGATCATTATATATTGCCTCATTATTATGCACATTTCTACCATCCCCACAAAGTATTTGCCGCTGTATAAAGAACCCCGGTAAGGAGAAGTATACTGGGTAATAATGGACGACATTCTTCCCCTAAATCAAAGAAACAAATGGTATGGCCTTGTCTGGGCAATTTTTGTTATAATCACCTCATCAAGGGGATTCTAAAAATATCTACAACATCTGTATATCATCAAGTTAACAAGTCTGTGAAATGAACACCCCTCTAATTATACCCCCGGCATACGAAGTATGTCAGGGGGTATATAGTTTTCGTCTTTCCGTCCGTTCGTCCGTTCGTTGGTTCGTTCGTATGTTCGTTTGTTCGTTCGTTCGTTGGTTCGTTCGTTCGTTCGTTCGTACGTTCGTTCGTCAACCTTTACGTCAAAGTTTTGCGTTAAACCTTTTTGATTGCTCATATCTCTGTAACCACAGGTTGGATTCTCTTCATATTTGGTACAGGATATCTCTATAGCATTACCTTTCATATGGAATATCTAAGCCCCTGGGTGGGTTGTCTGTCTGTCCGTCTGTCTGTTCATCTACTTTTACGTCAAAGTTTTGTGTTAAACCTTTTTCATTGCTGATATCTCTGTAACCACATGTTAGATTCTCTTCATATTTGGTATAGGATATCTCTATAGCATTACCTTTCATATGGAATATCTAAGCCCCTGGGTCAAGCCCCTGGGTGGGCTGTCTGTCTGTCTGTCTGTTCATCTAATTTTACGTCAAAGTTTTGTGTTAAACCGTTTTCATTGCTGATATCTCTGTAACCACATGTTAGATTCTCTTCATATTTGGTATAGGATATCTCTATAGCATTACCTTTCATATGGAATATCTAAGCCCCTGGGTCAAGCCCCTGGGTGGGCTGTCTGTCTGTCTGTTTATCTAATTTTACGTCAAAGTTTTACTTTTACGTCAAAGTTTTGTGTTAAACCTTTTTCATTGCTGATATCTCTGTAACCACATGTTAGATTCTCTTCATATTTGGTATAGGATATCTCTATAGCATTACCTTTCATATGGAATATCTAAGCCCCTGGGTGGGCTGTCTGTCTGTCTGTTCATCTAATTTTACGTCAAAGTTTTGTGTTAAACCGTTTTCATTGCTGATATCTCTGTAACCACATGTTAGATTCTCTTCATATTTGGTATAGGATATCTCTATAGCATTACCTTTCATATGGAATATCTAAGCCCCTGGGTGGGCTGTCTGTCTGTCTGTTCATCTAATTTTACGTCAAAGTTTTGTGTTAAACCTTTTTCATTGCTGATATCTCTGTAACCACATGTTTGATTCTCTTCATGTTTGGTAAAGGATATCTCTATAGCATTACCTTTCATATGGAATATCTAAGCCTCTGGGTCAAGCCCCTGGGTGGGCTGTCTGTCTGTCTGTTCATCTACTTTTACGTCAAAGTTTTGTGTTAAACCTTTTTCATGGCTGATATCTCTGTAACCACATCTTAGATTCTCTTCATGTTTGATAAATGATTTCATGATGCATGTCCATTACCCCACCCATGGTAACCTTGACCTCAAGGTCATGGTGACCTTGACCTCAAGGTCACGGACTTAGAAATTTTACATTTGGTTAAAGTTTTATGTCAAAATTTATAGATGCCTGTGTGTTCTATTTGATGCCCTCACTCCCTTGGTCCATTTAGAAATTTTATGTTTGGTTTAGCTTTTACAAGCACATTTATAGATTCTTATAGCTTCTTGACTTCATTCATATTACATACAAGCTCGAAAGATATATCACAGGGTGATGCTGGCCGGGGGTATACGTGACCCACTGGTCACTTTCTCTAGTTGGCTCTAAAGTTCTAAACCTCACTTCCTATAGATAAAACTGGGGTTTACGGGGTAAACAGTATTATTCATATTTCTGCTTCAAGATATAGTTTGTGGGTACTCGTTAGAACTGCCTAAGCAGTTCTAATGAGCACCCACAACCTATGTCGAGAGTATAAATAAGAAAAGTATAAATGTTCATTGGGAGATTAAATCATTTTGGAGAAATGGAAGTATACACTGAGTCACATGGGTGTGTTACCGTAATGAATAAGTCTTGAATATCTCCATTAATCTGTCTCATATTCAGCTAAGGATCCGTATGATGTCGCATCTGAGATTGTAATAACGTCATGTAATAAATTTGATAATCCACTAGTGGATTAAATATGCAAATTTGTTAGATTCACCTGCAACGTTACGCATATGACATTCTTAACAACGCCGCTTTTACTAAATGGTGGAATATTGTAAATGGTGGAATATTGACATTTTTGTTTAAAAAATCGCAAATAAAATGAGTTTTAAATGTCATATGGTAAATAGAACCTTGCATTCCTGCTCATGTATTATTGAATTTATTAAACTCGTTGGTACAGGAATAAAAAGCCTCCCATTTTTTTTTCCTTTTTCACAACTCATTTATTAAACTCGTTGAGGTAAAGGAATAAAATGCTCGGCAAAGCCTCGCATTTTATTCCTTTTCCACAACTCATTTAATAAATTCACTACTACACGAGCAAGCATGTAAGATCATCTATATAATGAGTTTTGTTATCCTATTACAGCACAACTTCATTATAACACAGTTCATTATAACACGGTTAAGGATATAACATGGTTTCAAGATGGATCCCAAAAATGTATAGATTATATAGAAAAATGACCATAAATAAATGGTCATTTTTCTGTATAATCTAAACATTTTTGTTTGGATATAACATGGTTGTTTAAGTAACACAATTTCTGCTTTGGACCCCAACAATAGGGTTATAAAGAGGTTGTGGTGTATATCTTTTTCAGGAATATGAGGCACTGATGATACCACACAGATCTACTTCATATGCACCCAACTTACGTGTCCTTGACCTTGAATACAGTGACCTTGTTGAAGACGAAAGAATGATGGAGATTGTGTCTGTTTGTAGAGGGTCATTGAAAGTCATTGATTATTATGGACAGGAACTGAAGCCGAAACTATTTGTCAAGAAATAGTAAACCTTAAATGAGATGACCATCAGTGTGGAATATATTTTCTAATCCCTCGGTAATATTGATTCTACTGCTAAATGTTTGATAATACAGTACAATTTCGCTATTGAGAGCACCAAAAATTAAGACTAATTCTACTTTAAAAAGCTTATTTAGTAGGTTGCAGTTATTCTTTCTATGCGTTTTATGCATACAGTGTCCAGTGGTCAGAGACCACCTTTGGGACTGTTCAACTTTTGAACAGTCCCAAAGGTGGTTTTAATTTTGTCCCAAAGGTGGTCTTAATAAAGTGTCCACTGGTCAGAGGCCACTTTTGAACAGTCCCAGAGGTGGTCTGTGACCTATAATACCTTCTACTGACCTATAATATGTCTAGGGACCATTTATAGACCGGATCTACTTTTCAGGTTCTTAATTCGCAAATGTAAACAATAACATGCAACCTTTTATACACGAGAAAACAACCAAACAGCAAGTTTTAAGCTATGCAATATATATTTTATCAGATTTTCAGAAATTTAAGCTAAATTCTTACCTTCTCGGGCTCTCCTGGTTTGAATGGTCCATTGGAATAATTGCGCACTGCTGCTGCTGTTGCGTCTCAACCTCGATAATAATTTCTAAAGCTGAAATAAACTATTTATTTGCAGATTTTCATACAGACTAAAGCGCTGAGAAACTTTTATTCAAGCGTCCATATTGTTTCCATCGTCTCTGTGGCGCGGTGACGTCAGAAATTTAGCATTATTTGCCGTCACGTTATACGTGTGCGTGCCATGGCACTGAATGTCGTTTAACATGCCACGCTGTCTGCTGTCTTATTTGCTTAATTATTGTGAAACCCCTTGATTGTTTTGAGTTGAGCTGAAGCTCGCACCTATAAAATTGTCTAATGCTCACTGATTATATTTTACTATTAAAGACACGTTAAACCATGCATGCAGTATATATATGGTGTTGGTTTTAAGTTTAACAGCACTATTAAGATCATGTTTAGTGGGTCAGCTTACCAAACCACACTTTTCCTGGGTAGGCTTAAACTAAACCGGTTAACCAGTACATTATACATTCTTCCACAAAAAAAAAGGTACAGTTCACATTTTTTTTTACCAGAAATTGTCAGCTGTCCATCTTGAATCCATTGAAAGGAGAGAATGGCCATAGTAAATATTTAAAGATTTCCATGAATCTTGATATCCAGGCTAATCCAATGGACCTTTGTCTCCAAGAAAATTTCACAGGAAGTGTCCATAGTAGTAAACTTCTTGGCTCATGATGATTTCGATGTCTTTTTTGACACTGAGGAATATACAGTCAACCCTCTTTATACTGATTTTTGGTTTAACGGCAAAACTCAATATAACAATTTCAATGGAATGTATTCTTAGCTCAAGGCTTACCCTAGATTCCGAGCGATGTGGGCTTCCCTCGGGTCTGAAATGTCCAAAGAGAACCCATAGTCATCAAAGATTCTTGTAATTAAATACTCCAAGAAACAAATGTTATAGATATTTGTTAGAATCGCCTCAACGAGGCGATTCTATCAAATGTTTATAACATTTGTTTCTTGGAGTAATGATGTGGAAAAGACCTTTTATAACCTATCATACTCCTAACTGGGATTCTTTATAACGGCACATTTATTATAGGGAACAAATACTGTCGTAACCTGGGTCCTCTGAAATAATCAGTGCAGTCGTCATCTTGTATACAAAAGCTTTTATGTTTATCATTCCAGTTTACCATATACGTGTATATAATTTCTTCTACTATACTTGTTAATTTTCACAGCTGTATTTTATATTAAAATCTTTGTGATCATCTTGTTATTTTTAAACTCTCTGAGCCAGAGGAAAGTTACCGGTATTACACACAACCAAGAAAATAAAGAAAAAAAAATCTTTGTGAGACTGAGAGGATGCATGCGGCTCTTGAAGGAAAGAATTTCTTTCCTTAAGGGGAATGGATGCACGTCAGGTTTTTCCACCATTCTTCAAAGGAGGACTTCGTGTTTGCTTTTCTATAAAACGCTGTACTGTTGTCGGAGGATAAGTTGAAAGTGACGTTTAAGACTATACCACCATCGTTATGTAAGACAGGGTTTTACCGTTATTATCAATAAAATCTAGCAACCGTCCGATAAAGTGAGAAGAATTTGGATCATATACCGCACCCCCCCTCCCCCACTCTTTTTTGTTATCGTGAATAGGGTTCTCCCTTTTCTTTGATGTTCTTTTAAATTGAAATTTAAAAATTTTGACATGCATTTTTTGTAGGTCACTGCTTTTATTATATTTTTATGTAATACAGTGTTTTTATGATTTTATAAATGACAAAGCAGGTTCGATTCCTGCCTCTTTCGTGGAGATTGATCTTGAAATCTTTTCTACGGTCATTCTCACCTTCCACTGATTCGAGAAGATAAGTTGTCAGTTTCTGTACTGGTTAACCGTTTACGTATAAATTGACCGGCTCAAAATGAACTAAATATTGTTGACAGGGCCGTTAAGCTCCAATACAAACAGACAGAATACAAAATATACATTCAGCACTAAAACAGACATCCCATCTGATTTTACAAGTTTAAAATTCTTCTGCAGATTCTGTGTCCGAATAATCGGAGCACTCGGTTGCCGTGTCTGTATCTTCATCACTGGAGGTCACCTCGATTATAATCTTCTCTACCTCCTCTTCAACGGTTATGTCCGCTTTCCACTATACCTTCTCAATATCTTCTACATGTTTGCAGCATGAGAGCCACTCATCTTCCGTCACTGCAGAGATTGTTTCTTATTGGAGCTTCATCACGACAGCCATCTTGAAGGTTAGGTTATGCCTGGCGATGTAGCCTTTCATCTTTTCCCAGATCAATTCAATGGCATTAAGGTCTGCATGGGTTACAGGGAGTCTCAGGCAGTCATGTCCATGTTCCTTTAATAGATTGTCTTGTACGAATGATGGGGCGGGTTTCTGCCGTTTGCATATCTTGAGCAGCTCTGCCTTTAACATGGTAGAATTAAAGTGCATCTTGTGCCTTTCTGGAAGCCTGTGTAGGGCACTTGTCTACCTGGAGGTTGTGGTACGGTGCATTATCAATGATGACAACCGACTCTGCTGGTAAATGCAGAATAAGCTTGTTTTTTACCCATTTGAAGAAGTTGTCCCCATTCATCTCGTCATGGTAGTCTCCAGTACTTGTGTTGGCCTTCCAGATTTCTTCTGCCCCCTTGATAAATCCAACCCTTGAGCCAGCATGCAAAACAATCAATCTCCCTCCTCTAGAGAATGGAACATTCAGACCAATTTCTGAAGACTGCCAGCTTCTCGACATTGCTCCCTGTTTCTTCTTCTTAACACATAAAAAAGAATTACTTCAGCAAAAGAAAAAGGGCATTGTAATATTTTAAACAATGAAAAGTGTAATGTAATATTATAATAACGAAAAAAAAAAAAAGAAAAAAAAAAGAAAATATAATAGTGGGGCTCGAACCCACAACTATAAAGACAAAGTACTTCTGCAGGAGTTGCCTCCCCTGATACCCATTCCACTTAAAGGGCAGCCCCCTCGGATATGCAATTGAAAATGCTTTCTATAGTGGACTCTTCCATGTATGGACATATCCATTCTTGTGAATGGGGCTTTAGTCAAAATCATGAACAAGATGGCAAATATTATTGATCTTGATGAAATAGCATGTTAAAAGATGGTTCTTGCATAAATACCTATGCACATGGTTGTTTGAAGCCATGAGATGAAAGCTGTGTTGAAACAACTCAACTTCGGTTCAAATTTTGAAATTCGCATGCTGTTTTAACATGGATCTTGAGCTTTCGATATTACAAGATGAGCCTTGCTTTGTTTATGTTACGTTGAGTGACGTAACTTTATTGCCCTGAAAGTTTTAAGAAATCTATGATGTCAGAGGTTACTGCATAACGTCATTGTAAAAAAAACGTTTTGAGCTAGCTGCCATGCTGGTTTGCTGGTCGCATTTGAAGAGTTTTTTTTTTTTTTTTTTGGAATGAATTCTTTGGGTATTTTTTTGTCAAAATTGGCTGTTGGAATCTTAAGTTATGCATGGTAATTTGATTGCATTAATATTTGCCGGATCCCTTGGAAGGTATTTGAACATTTGGCCTAGTGGTCTCATGTTCAGACCCAGCAAATGTAAATGCATGAACAAGAACACCGCAAGCGGGTGCCAATGCTCGGCTGCAGTTTATTTTAGAAACAAAAAATTAAAGTCGAAAAAGGGGCAGAATTGTGCCAAAATTATTTTGAGGGTACCTCACCTATTGGTATGAGTTCCCCTTTTCATAATGAACAACTAGGCCGAGTTTCAAGTAAATATGTTCAGTAATGACAGAGATATTACAAAATGTCCAAGTTTTTCTAAGTTTAAAAAGGGGCATAACTGTGCCAAAAATATTTTGAGGGTTACCTCACCTATTGGTATGAGTTCCCCTTTTTATAACGGACAACTTGTCCGAGTTTCAAGTAAATATGTTCAGTAATGAAAGAGATATTACAAATGTCCAAGTTTTTGCACGACGCAGACGACGCCAGAGCTATGACAATACCTCATCGTTTTCTTCGAAAACAGCCAAGCTAAAAACTATGGTTTATCTCTATAGTCTACACTGTTTACTAATGTATCTGTATATGTCTACAGGAAAAGAGTCAACTATGGAAAACCATATTTACCCTTAACATTCCGTCACCTTAACTCCTTACCATACTTATTCTAACAAGAAAGCAGTCTGAGGGACAGCCAAATCCCCCGCTGCACTTTGTGTCAAGGCTCAACCTTTTGGCCTTTCACCTGTGACCTTGACCTGGCATGGTTTATTTTTGGTTCTGCACATCAGCTCAGTGTGGGGTATATTTCACAAATGTTTAATGAAAATCCTTCCAGGGGTAAAGGAGTTATGGAACGGACACAATATTCAAAGTTTCAAACTCATTACCTTCAACTGTGACCTTGACCTTGAGTTGGCATAGTTTATTGATGGGGACATTTGACCAAATTGAATGTTTAATGAAAATCCTTTGAAGGGTAAAGGAGATATGGAACGGACACAAAATTCAAAGTTTCAAACTCATTACCTTCCAATATGACCTTGACCTTGTGTCGACATGATTCATTTATGAGCTCTGCACATGAGCTCACTGAGGGGGATAAATGACCAAAGTTTAATGAAAATCCTTTGAAGGGTAAAGAAGATATGGAACAGACAAAAAATTTGAAGTTTCAAACTCGTGACCTTCAAATGTGACCTTGACCTTGAGTCAGCATGGTTCAGCTCACTGAGGGGGATATTTGACCAAAGTTAATGAAAATCCTTTGAAGGGTAAAGGAGATATTGAACGGACACAAAAATTAAACTTTTAAACTGGCACTTGCGGCACTGGCAGCTACCACCAGAAATGTAGGCGGGGCTTACTGATTACTGATCAGCTGTAAATATATTTACTTCGGGTCTGCTAGCTCGGGCTACTGCAGAATAATGCATATACTCGCACATTATGAATAGTGATATTTTTCTTATTTCTGCCCCAGATATACCAGTATATTGTGGATGCTTGATTGAACTGCCTCATAAAGTTTACAAGTCAATGAAATGAATAAACCTCTAAACCCCACTTTATATAGAAAAAAGTTGTGAGTTTTGGGGTATTTTCAATATATTCCTATTTTTAATACAAAGATTGTGGGTACTTGTTAGAACAGCCTCACTGAACTAGAAGGGAGCAAAATGTCAAACATTTTTATCTAAAAAAAAAGCACCCCTAATTTTTAAGATTTGTTTCTAATTGATCAAGACTAATCATTTCTAGACAAGTATGTTTATATAAGCTGTAGCAGAGGGTCTTATCAGGCTTTGTTTATAAACATTCTCCATGTTAAAGCAATTAAACTGGACCATTTTATTATTTCTGCCAGGGCAAAGTTGGCAACATTAAATTATTTTAGATAATCCAGTCCCTTTTTTTAGCATGATTTTGGGTTACAATACAATGTATTTTTTTATTATTAAACAATATCCAGATGTATTACCTTAAAAAATAAGATAAATTTATTGAAAGGTGATGACATTCCTTTACCGAAACACCTATTTTGTAATGGATCAAGCTACTTAAAAAGGTAGGTGCAATTTCCTTCCAGGATTTTATACATTGCTGGAAAAATAGCAGATAATTCTGACAAAGAGAAATCATATAAAAATTTTACAAAATAACAGCTTTGGACAGTATTTTATTTCTTCAGATTTACAAGTCTGAATGGGCATTTTATGAAGACTAAATATCATAGCAGTAGCTGAGACAATAACAACAACTGATAACAATGATGATGATGATAATGATAACTAAAATTCTTTGAACAGTCATCTGCAGGACAATTTTCCGGGCAATTATGGACATAATCATGGATATAATGATGATTATTGCACAAGAAACCCCGAAATGGGTATTTGACAAACAGTGTAGGCCCAGATCAGATGCCACTGAATAGGCGTCTGATCAGGGCCCACACTGTTTACAGCATTAGCTACCTGTAATATACCTATAAACTGGAATTGACAAGTTCCTAGCTGTGTATCTTGGAATATGAACAATTTTTTTTTCTGCCAGACTGAGGTAGGATTATTTATCTGCTTTTACTAAGCTTGCCATCTTACAAGTGGAAAGTGTTTGGATTCCACACTAATAGTTGCTTTGTTTATATCACATGACCAAGGTTCAAAGGTTATATCTAGTTTGAATTTCTGAGCACTTCTCAGTAATTTCATTCAACATATTCAATTAATATTGGTTTTTGAGACAATATTTTGGTGTTGATGTATAAAGTAGGGATATGCCTCCTTACAGAACAAGTTTTGTTACTGAAGGTTTTCTAAGTTTTTTATTTTCATTGATAAAGCGTCTGCAATCAACAAAATGTAAAAGTCAGGCACCATTTTGAAATAAGCTCCGCCTACATCCTTTTATAGAGCAGGTGGGGGTTTAAATTTTTGACCTTCAAATGTGACCTTGACCTTGAGTCGGCATGGTTCATTTATGGGTTCTGTACATCAGCTCGCTGAGAAGAATATTTGACCAAAATTTAATGAAAATCCTTCCAAGGGTAAAGGAGATATGGAACGGACACGAAATTCCAAGTTTCAAACTCGTGACCTTCAACTTGAATCAGCATTGTTAAGAAGAATAAATGACCAAAGTTTAATGAAAATCTATCGAATGGGTTCAGGAGATCTGGAGCGGACAAGAGTGTTACGGACAGACGGACAGACAAAGGCCATTCCTCCGCTTCAAGTACAATTAACTACCAGATGCTGTGCTTTAAAACAGCTGTGGCATCTCATCTGGGTTTACTCTTTTTGCTCAGGCCTGTCTGTCCGAATACATAAGGTACTTCTCTAAGTCCATTGGGAATGTAAATATTTCACTTCTACAAGCCAAACATCTGTCAAAAGTGGATGGAAACTGAGGAAAAGAACATGTCGGCCAGCTGTTCAAAACTAACAATGTTCTTAACATATTTTAAAAACTTGGACCACTTTTGAGATGCCAAGTTCTGTGAAGGAATAGGTGTTTTTTTTTTTCAAGTACCCCAGTTTTAACCAACCTATGTTTGTCTGTCTGCTAGAAATGAGTGAAACAATCTTGAAAGGGCCATAAAATCCCCCCCCCCCCCCAAAAAAAAAAAATATGGCAAATACACTAAGTTTTGTTGCTGAAAAAGTGAAGAGCTGCAAATGCTGCTCAAATTTTTCAGCAAAAATATTAGTGTTGGATATTGATATACTACAGCAGTTAACAAATATTTTGACTATTAACAAGCTTGTTAAGCTGATGATGAGGGTCACTGATGAGGACTAATTGGCTGATACTAGCTAGTTTGGCCCTTCATACTTTTAAGTTGTAGTGTATTCTTGGCCTCCCGCTGTTGGTGTTTCCATTAGGTCTGTTGTTGCATGTTTTTGTTTCTTTCCCTTTGGTGTCTCTGATGGGAGCTATGGGTTGATTGTATCGATTCCTGATCATTGCCTCTACTTCTATTTTCCAAAGGATAACCATTTTATAGAACATATTTAACGTCACTAAAGCTGGTGTTAAGGGAATGTGTGGTGGCCATATAAAAGTCTCCCTGCCCTTCATTATTGTTTAGTTTATATTTTCCATTGATTCCATTGTGGAACCTTGAAAATATTTGAGGGTCACTGATGAGGCGTAATTGGCTGAAACTAGCTAGTCTGGCCCCCAAAAAACTGTATACATGTACTTCTGTGATGTATTCTTTGCTTCCAAAGGATAACCCTTTTCAAGAGCACATTAGACAAGAGCATCTAGCTTCTGCTACAAGTATGCTATTCACCGTGTGGGTGCCAGTCAAATCTGATTGGTTGAACAAATTCAGTGTTTTACTGAGGTTTCAGAGTTCATTGAGAATATCAGTAATGATTCCCTGCTGTTTGTTTTATTGCTTTTGCTGAGAAACCCTTTAACAACTCTGCTACATACACAAAGTGCCTTATGCAGATGAAATCAGTACAGGCTCTGATAAGCGTGAAAAGTGTTCATAACCTCTATAATTAATAATCAGTACCTATAGGAATCCAGAATAACTGTACAGACTGCTCACATATGCAGACTAGCGAGATATTTTGCCGACTGTAACTATGTTAGGCACCTTTTGACATGATGCAGCTCATAGTTTCTACATGATAACCGTCATTTTAATGAGTTGCAAATTTCTGTTGTAGGGATTAGTTTACTTTAGTTATATGAAGAGTCTGATAAAATTAACCAATGATAGCCAAGCGGCTTCCACGAGCTGAATTTATACCTGAAATCTCTTATGATGAGGTACTTGCCCTTTTATATTTGAATTCGGTCCTGGCCATAAGCTTTAGAGCTTTGCTTCTCCTTTCTAAAACAGTAACTCACTGGAACTGAAAAAACAAGCTGAAGACATAATAATGGAATACATATTTTTTTTTATTCCAAAGATCTGTTTTATGAAAATGTAAGTTTATGAAATAAATGGCAATACAATATGTATGTATGTGTACGTGGTAAAGGTTGAACATGCTATTTCTGTCTAGAATTCAACATGCTATTTCTGTCTAGAATTAAGGGGAATGTGAACACCTGGCAGGTTTTTCTGCCATTATTCAAAGGGAGACAACTTTCAAGACTTCCTGTTCGCTTTTCTAGAAGCCTTGTCATGCTGTATAAGGGGTCTACTCTTAAAGGAAAGAATTTGCTCCTCAGGAGCAAATTCTTTCCTTTAAGAGTTGACCCCTATTGACATGGGAGACAAAAATACTTTTGCAGGAGTTGCCTCCCCTGAAGGTGTTCCCATTCCCTTTAAGCCCAACAATACACATTATTCAGAGCTGAGTCTATCTAGCCATAAAGTGGTCATGAATACACTAGAATGGGAGGCAATTGGTTCTACTCTTACAGGAAAGAATTTGATCCTTAGTTCCTGTAAGGATAGACACTTTTATCAAAAAGTTTTTGTTTTATGTCCCACCAACAATCAAAGTCATATAGGGACTCTACTTTGGTTTAAATAATCTTTCTAAAGTCTGGAGAAGCATCACGCTAACAAGTCCGTGAAATAAACATCCCCCTTACACCCCACTTTATATAGAGAAAACTGGGGTTTACCGGGGTATACATTATTTTCCTTATTTCTGCTCCTAGACATAGGTTGTGGATACTCGTCAGAACCGCCTCAATGAGGCGGTTCTAACAAGTACCCACAGCCTATGTTTTGAGTATAAATAAGAATAATATCACAAATTTTCTTCAGAAAATTGACAGTTTTGGAGATGTAAAAAATGCACTATGCCACACGGGTGTGTTGTTGTAAAATCAAAGGGCTTATTTTTTCAAAGAAGCTTGTTTTACATGAATGCAAACAGTGAATGTTTTTAAAGCCTCTAAACAGAATCAATGCACCTACATTTCAGCCTAACCTACCATGAAATAGCATTTTACAAGCTGTGTATAGATCAAACCCTACAGAATACAAATTTTAATGTGGCATTTTTTCCAAACTCTTTGAAGTGCAAAGACAATATTTTTTTACTTGCTTTTCAGGAAAAAAATGTTCAGACACATACATTTCTGTAAACAAGAATTCTGCCGAAATCTATGTCAGAACCTCTGTTTGTTTTTGTTTGTTTGATTTGAGGTTTAACGTCCCCGTCATCACTGTAAAGGTCATTTTGGAGACGTTGCTTCCAATTTTGTGGGAGTTTTACCCGACATCGAGATGAAATGACATCTCAAGCCCTGTCGCTGATTGAAGTTATTGAGATTTCAGTTTATCATATGACGTCGCGTCTGAGAATGCAATAATGCCGTGTAATAAATTTGATAATCCATTAGTGGATTAAATATGCAAATTAGTTAGATACACCCGTAACGTTACATGTACGACTTCCTGAGCGACGTCTCATTTATTAATGGCAGAATATTGCGATTTAAAAAAAAAATGTTTAAAATTTATATTAACAATAGAATCTTGCGTTCATGTTCCAAGTTTTATTGAATTTATTAAACTTGTTGAGGAAAAGGGATAAAAAGCAAGGCTTTTATTGAATTTATTAAACTGGTTGAGGTAAAGAGATAAAATGTTTGGCAAAGCCTTGCATTTTATCCCTTTTCCTCAACTTGTTTAATAAATTCAATAATACATGACCACTCATGTAAGATCCTCTAAACCAATCATTTATTAAACTTGTTGAGGAAAAGAGATAAAATGCTGGGAACAGCCTCACATTTTTATCGCTTTTCCTTAACTCGTTTAATAAATTCAATAATACATGAACACTCATGTAAGATCCTCTATTTGTACTAGGGTTTAAACAAATGCTGACCGACCGAAAACTGGACTCCTACATTGTGCCATGCTTTAAGACAACACACAACAATGGCTCCAATCATGAACTATACACATATATATACCACTTTTTCCGGAAAATGAACAGCATCACTGATAGCACAATATTTTTCACACCATCTGTGGTAGTACTAAAATACAATTTAAATGCCTCAATCATGATTGTGTTTTTAATATGAATGGTATGAAAAATGAAGATGGATGAGATATTTTCTGTATTTCAATGTACCACAAATATAATTATGTTGGTATTTTGAATATGCATTGTATGAAAGATGAATATGCATGAGATACTTCTAATGCAACATGAATATAATTATTCTGACAATGAATATGCAATAAATGAAATGAATATGCACAAGGTAAGTTTCCAAGAGAAACATAATTGACCCTGGGCATGACAGAATCTACAGAAGGGTGTGAACAGAAATCAGCCTGTGCATTTCATTGATAGGAGCTTTCTATCCAGAGATCAAAAAGTCCTGCCAGACGAGGCTGAGCTGTGTTTTTGTTGGTCACACGATCTTATAAGTTCTGTTGCACCCTCGCTCAGCTGAATAGCAAATTAAAATGTATAACCCTTACTTAAACTGCCGATCAGGGCATGTGCAGACATCGTCTTCAAATATGTCTTATTTTTCAGCAAAAATAAGGCTAAAGCAGATGATTCACATGTAATGTCGAGCCTCATTTTCGCTGAAAATAACTAAAACATAAAACTGTCATCTGCTTTAAAAATTAATGTGGTGCATTAAGGGGAATGGGAACACCTGGCAGATTTTGCCACCATTTTTCTAAGGGAGATAACTTTCGGGACTTCCTGTACGCTTTTCTATAAGTTCTGTCCCTTGGAAAAAGGGGTCAACTCTTAAAGGAAAGAATTTGCTCCTTTGCTTAAGAGTTGACCCTATTTACATGGGAAACAAAAATACTTTTGCAGGAGTTACCTCCCCTGAAGGTGTTCCCATTCCCCTTAAGGGTTAAATGCTAACCACATTTACAGATGAAGTGTGTATGTATGTAATAGCTTTCTAACTGTATTTACATAACTATTTACATGCTCTTTCTCACTGTATTTACATAGTCTCTCTTGTACAATCAATAAATGCAAGATACACATATTTCACATACCTACTGAGACAACAAGTGTGTACAAATAATCCTGCACAATCAACACTTGGTATATCTTCTCTGTGTTACAAAGTATGTAAGTCTAAGTCAGTACAATCTTGTACTTACATTCTCAAATTAAAATGTATAATAGGCAGTGTAGAAAAAAAGAAATTGACTTGTTCTTATATACAATATGAATCGGACATGTTATCTTACTTTAACACATGATCGTGTATGTATATAAACGACAACTGTCCCTGTAAGTATTATAAACAACATGTTTGTGACTGTATTATAAACAACACAATAACCTTGACACCATGATCATTAATGTACTATAAACAACACATGTCCCCGTATGTGTTATAAATAACTCTCTGTGATTGTAACACATCCTTGTATGTATTATAAACAACACATGTCCATGAGTATATTATAAATGTCCATGTATGTATTATAAACAACACGATGTGAATGTATATGAACACACGATTGTGTATGTATTATAAACAACACATGATGGTGTATATGTATAAATAACACATGATCATGTACTGTTGTATTATAAACAACATGTCCGTGAATGTACAATAAACACAGGCTGATCCTGTACAGGGTAGCTCAACTGCTTACATCAGCTCGACTCCCAAACTAAACATCTTGAAACTGTTTTATATCCAAAATTGTGGAACCAGGTTATAATGAGGTTGTGGGGTAGGTGAAATTTGTATCTGTCATCACGGAAACTATGATGGGTTTACACGGTTTGCCTGTATTCAAAGATATGCTTGAAAAATTTGCCAGAAGTTACAGCAGATGACAAAACAAGCCACATTTTCAGATGCAGTTTTTCTTAGCATTTTAACCCTTACCTTGCTTTGCATGACAACTCCTATCTTTGGAAACAGTGTAGATCCAGATCAGATGGCTTCTGATCAGGATCTACAGAGTTTGACATTCAGTTTATGGATTAGTAGGAATAAATTACATCAATTAATCTGATTGGTTCAGAGTCGGAAATGGGTGTGGATAAATTGAATATTCAGCAAGAGAAGGGTTAAGAACTGAACACACAATTGTGGACACCACTGCCATGAATAATGCAATAACTTTACAGGCAAACCAAATCTGAACATATTTACAACCAAATGTTCTGAACATTTCACAGGCCCACTAGCAGCCTCATTTGAAGTTAATTCTAAACATCTCAGCCCCCCCCCCCCCTCCCCCAGCAGCCTCTTCGAAATAAAGGTTTTTCAAAGGCTATTTTGGGGAAAAATAAGCTGTTTTTTGTGTGTTTGGTATTTTTTTTTTTTACTAAATTTTAAACAAAATAAGATGCTTTTGAAAAAGCAATTTCCGTTTTCTGTGCCAGAAATACCTGCTTTTAAGGGGAATGGGAATACCTGGCGATTTTTTCACCATTTTCTAAGGGAGACAACTTTCGGGACTTCCGGTTCACTTTTCTGTAAGTCCTGACCCACTGAAAAAGGCGTCTACTCTTTAAGGAAAGAATTTGCTCCTAAAGAGCAAATTCTTTCCTTTAAGAGTTGACCCCTATTGACATAGGAGACAAAAATGCTTTTGCAGGAATTGCCTCTCCTGAAGATGTTCCCATTCCCCTTAAGGCCAATAAACATGTGAGATGATATGTGGAGCTTAGAAGTGGTGTTTGATCATCAGATCAACAATGGTCTAAAAAGTCGGAAAGCAGTCTGCAATATACCAGAGATATCTGTTAACCCTTTTTGTACCAAATGGAATCCTCTTTATATATAACAGGAGTCCACTTCAAAATATAGGGGTGTCAGGTGGTGTTTTCTTCAAAATTTATTTGGAAAATGGCTGAACTTTGAGCAAACAGTGAAGGCCCTGATCAGACACCGCCTGATCTGGGCCTGCACTGTTTGCCAGGGTACCCATTTTGGGGTTTCTGGTAGTAAATGGGTTGAAGCTCTGCATGCTGGGTATTTTATTCAGCAAGGCAGCATTTTGATTTTTGATTTATTTTTTTTTCCAGAAAACAGGATTTGACATTTTATGCATACTGTCTCCTTACACTTTGCATGAAACGTAAAATCATGTGTTCTTACAAAAATAAGAAAAATATTGACAATTTGTTGTCTGCTGATTTGTTTGATTTGAGGTTTAACGTCCCCGTCAACACTTTAAAGGTCATTTTGGAGACGTTGCTTCCAATTTTATGGGACTTTTACTGTTGTCTGCTGAATAAAACAAGAGAATGGTAAAGGCTGCACATGATTTATACCACTTTTCTTGATGTTTTAAGGATTTTGCCAATATAAGTTCTGTTGTTTATCTGTTTTTCCTTTTTCATCAAAATACAGGTTTTAAGAATGGGCCTCTATGGCCTTGTGGGTAAGAGTGCGCTGTCTCATAATCATTAGGTCTCTCATTGCTGTGCATTAAAGCCTCGCTGAGGCACCTGAGAAGCTTAGTTCTGCAATGGAAGGTCAGGTGGGTTTTCTCTGGGTACTCAGGATTTCACCCACCTCTAATCGAAGTAAGTGAAATAATCTTAAAAGTGATGTAAAACCAAAAGCAAACAGGTTTTTTTTAGAAATTTACCAGTACAAAAGTTTTAATCAAAATAAATGTTCATATAAGTTTTTCAGACTAAATGAAAAGGATTTGTATTTAAAGTTTGACCTACGGGGCCTGGTCCCACTGTTATAAAACTTTTTCCATGCTCAACTCAGCTGAGCAAGAAATTAGTCCAGCTCATATTTTAAAATGCTAACAATTGTTGGCATTTTAAAATATATGAGCAGGGCAAACAACAATCTTTGCTGATTTTAACAGGGAAATTGCCTGATTTGATTGTATTTTGATACTTATGAGCATTTAAAATATCATGATCAGCTGAGTTGAGCATAAAGGTTTTACAACCTCAGAGCCTGAATTCTCAGTATCAAAAAGTCATGCTGCACTACGATCCTCAGTTTGTGAAGCTTTCATGTTGTTTATTTTTCGCAATAATTCTTCACTATCATTTAATCATTTCATCTTTCCACCATATTGAATGTTTTTGTTATCAAAAACATTCAATATGGTGGAAAGATGAAATGAATAAATATGTGATAGCTTGAAAGAACAATTCCGTGATAAAGGCTGTAAAAAGCCGAAACGTCGGAGATAGTGAAGAATTATTGCGAAAAATAAATGTAATAAAACTGTTTGTGCGTCAAGGATTTCATGTTGTTGTTGTTTAACTGCAAAGCATTTTAACGCTGCTTATAAACACTAGGTGCTTAAGTAAAACTTGTGCATTACTCACTGTTATGATATAGACAGAAGCAATAATAAAATGAATATTATGTTCTACTAAAACTGTATGCAAATATTCACAGCTTAACCATATATACAAACTAGTAACAACAATGTTAACAAAAATAGGATGTCCCAAGTCCAAGCTCAAAGTTAAGGTAAAAAGGTACATACAAAAAAAAAATCCTATAATTTTGGACACCTTGAGGACTTGCTGCAATTCTCCTAAAATTTTAACAAATTTGTTTCATGATCCAGCAAGGAGTTCAAGAGGTGGAGACAGAATCGCAAATAGTGTAGACCCTGATCAGACTGATCTGGGTCTGCACTATTTGCTTCGGCCTCTCTGTCTCAATACTTAGGATAATTATGCAACAATGTTTACAAAAAAAATAGGACATTCCAAGCTCAAAGTTAAGGTAAACAGATACACGCAAAAAAAAAATCCTAAAATTTTGGACACCTTGAGGACTTAATGCAATTATCCTAAAATTTTAAAAAATTTGTTTCATGATCCAGCAAGAGTCCAAGAGGTGGAGACAGAATCACAAATAGTGTAGACCCTGATCAGACTGCTCCTTCAGGAGCAGTCTGATCTGGGTCTGCACTATTTGCTTCGGGCCTATCTGTCCCAATACTTAGGATAATTATGGTACAATGTGTTGTTTTCATGACAAAAAGACATCCATGTGACATGGTGTATTCTTAAAATCTCTGCGAAACAGCTATTAGCCTGATGAAAGTTTGTGACATTTCTTATCTATACTCCAAATTTAGGTTGTAGGTACTCATTAGAACTGTCTAATTGAGGTATTTTAAGGAGTAACCACAACCTAAGTCTTGGAGCAGAAACAAATAATATATACAAGTACCACTATAAACGCCCAATTTTCACTATATATGATACACAGACTTCATGTGGTTGGTTGGTTGATTTGAGGTTTAACGTCCCCGTCAACACTGTAAAGGTCATTTTGGAGACCTTGCTTCCAATTTTGTGGGACTCTTACCCGACATTGAGATGAAATGACAACTCAAGCCCTGTCGCCCAATGAAACCAATAGGGTTTATTAGCATGGACGGTCCGCCTCGCACCACTGTTCCTGGACAGGCTAAGATCCTCTAAGCGGTTTACCAGTACTAGTGTGCGGGCCGGATTCAGCTCTGCGTGGAAGCATCATGCAGCCCATATATTTCTTCAAGCCCCTATGGGCGGGGGCCCAACAGACTTCATGTGATCTTTGACCATTTTAACACAGTTATTTTCCTGTCAATTTCCCTGCATTCCCAATCCCATCTGAAATTGACCTACTCTTATGAATATCCTTTCAGGGGAGGCAACTACAAGAATATTGTTTCCCTTAACAACAGTTGTTTACCCTTCAAGAAAAGAATTATTATTTCTGTAGAGCAGATGTTTTCCTCAAACATCACGTAAACATGCCTATATAATTCTACCCCGCTTGAATCCCACTTTTCCATAGTAAAACTAGGGTTTAAAGGGATAAACCTTGTTTTCTTATTTCTGCTCTAAAATATAGGTGTGGGTACTCGTTAGAACCACCTTGATTAGGTGGTTCTGAGAAGTAATAAGAAAAATATCACAATTTTTTATCTTAAAATGTTTTTTTTTTTTTTTCAGCAGTAAAATTTACAATGTATTTGTATTTGCAGGTTTTCGTAATGATTTGACCCCCATTTTAAGAAGGGATCAGTGTACAGGAAAGTGAGCAGGAAGTCACAAAAGTTATCCCCCTTTTTACTAGGTAGCTTTGAACAACCAGTGCCCAGTTGTTCAAAGCATTGGTAATTAGCCCGTTAGTGGTCAAATTGTTCACTGAGGGTCTGTACATTATACTCTTGTATATTGGCTGGAAAAATATGAGTAGCTTTTGCATTTGCAAATGCAAAAGCTGCTCACATTTTTTCAGCAATAATATAGGTATAGTATACATACATTGTACAACATTTAATGATCAATGTTTTAACAATATGGTTACTAACGGCATCATTAGCTTTGAACATTGAGGCTTCAAACAGAATTCGTAACTTGCCTGTAAACATGTTAAAGTAAGTCAGGCAATAGCTGATCACAGCTTTCCTATAAACCAAATCATTTATTCAGACCGGTTCTAGAAGTCCAGTTCTATTACATGTGGTCCAGTCCAGTTCTAATATATGTAGTCCAGTCCAGTTGGGTATCAAGATAATGTGGGCACATAAAGGAAGGTCTGTCAGCATCTAGATCTTATTATTCTGAATAAATTAATCTAGCCACACCCATTTCTGACTTTCAACCAATCAGATTATTTGATGTAACTTATTCCTGCAGTTGCAAACTAAATGTCAGTGCAGATACTGGTCAGATGGATTCTTCAGAAGCCATCTGATCTGTATCTACACTGTTTGCAAATGGAAGTGCATACCGGTATTCTAGTTCAGGGCTTATCACCAATTTCTGTTTTAGTAATGGCCCTGTTTAGATGTCAATCTACTCTGCAGAATATTCAGATGATCATGTTACAAAGAGAGCCAAGGACTAGGTAATTTCCATGGAAAAGGTCCCTGTGACTGATAATCATATGGCACAGAACATGTCTCTTTCTTTGCTGGTAGAATATACTGTGAAGGTCCAGATAAGCAGGTATAACAATGAAAACTAACAAAGAATTCTCCCAATTTCTCTTCAGAAACTTAATCGTGTTGCGGGTACTTGTTCAGATCTCAGCAAGGCAGAAAAATTATCATTAAAATATTCTTGTGTTCCTCATTATCTGGTGATAAGAATGTAATTTTCATGGCAAATCGACTAATCAAGATCATAGTTGACTGACTAATCAGGAGTCTTGTAGTTACCATTTGGGTCAACACAAAAGGGAAGGGTTTTAGCATTCTCCAATTTACCCTCTTCAGAACATGCATTAGCAACCAACTCGTACAGCTAGATGCATGGATTTTTGCATAAAGCTGCTTCAATGTCGTCTCTATGTGTCTGCCAGCAGCAAAGGCTCTGGCAACATTGAAACCTAGTTAAACGTGTTACCATATTTACCCTATGTTTTTGGACAGACAGGCCTAATTTTGTTTGTATTGGAGTTTAACAATCCATTCAACACAATTTTAGGTAATTTTTGAGCCGGTCAGTTTACCTATTCACACTTTTCCTGGGCAGGCTTATACGTAAGCAGTTAACCAGTACAGTGCACATTCTTTCGCCAGAAACTGACAACGGCCCTTCTAGAATCAGCGGAAGGGAGACCGTAGAAAAGATTTCATGATCAATCTCCACGAAAGAATGTATCGAACCCGCGTCCTCCTGATCACCAGTCAGACGCACAGCCGACTGAGCTACCGAGGCTGGCACAGACAGGCCTAAGCAAACAGTGTAGACCCAGATGAGATGCCGCAGAACGTGGCATCTCATCAGGGTCTACATTGTTTGCCACTCATCATGCTATTTTTAGACAAATATCGTGTAATAAATTGTACTGGTTCATATTTTAGAACATATACGGTATGGAGTTAAGGTGTCCAAATATTTAGAGTAAATACGGCATTTTACAAACAAAAACAGAGGATGTGCAGCCAACTAGGGCTAGATGTATGAATTCTTGCACAAAGCTACTTCAATGTCTTCTCTATGTGTCTGCCAGCAGCAACGGCTCTGGCAACACTGTCCCCCTTTGTAGTTAAACAACCATGTAATATCCAAACAAAAATGTATATATTATATAGAAAAATGACCATTCATGGTCATTTTTCTATATAAGCTATACACTTTCAGCTGTGTTGTATCCATGAAGGGTTGTGTAGCATCTTCTCACAGCACATCTTTCCTCTGCTACCATAAGCACTTAGATGACTTTTCCATCCCCATTTTCTGCACAGTAAAATCATACATTATCCCTATCGACATGATCAGAATCTAGTAATAGCCCCCTCTGTAACCACCGCGGTAATTCTGGTTGTATCCACCTCTGTAGTTGGAGCCACCTCTATTGTAACCACCTCTATTAAAACCACCACCCCTGTTGTAGCCACCCTGATCCCGGCCATATCCCTGTTGGTTATACCCCTGGTTCCTGTTATCTCTGTGTCTAGAAGAAACACAAAAATAACAAAGATTCAGTCAGATGGTATTTGGTGAATAACGATGGATAATCATAAAAATCCTTGATGTGGGTATTCATTAAAACTGCCTCCTTGCTATCCTCTAGAAGAAGCATAAAAATAGCATAAGATTCAAACATAGCAACAGATAAGGTATTCATTTGTTTGTTTGATTTGAGGTTTAACGTCCCCGTCAACACTTTAAAGGTCATTTTGGAGACGTTGCTTCCAATTTTGTGGGACTTTTACCCGACATTGAGATGAAATGACATCTCAAGCCCTGTCCCCCAATGAAACCAATAGGTTTCATTAGCATGGACGGTCCGCCTCGCACCGCGGTTCCAGGACAGGCTTAGATCATCTTAGGGGTTTACCAGTACTAGTGTGCGGGCCGGATTCAGCTCTGCGTGGAAGCATCATGCAGCCCATATATTTCTCCAAGCCCCTATGGGCGGGGGCCGTCATTTGGATAATTTTCCTTATTTCTAAAAAAAAACAAAACAACCAAGATGTGTTTGTGAAACACGAACATGTCCCCAGACATAGACATTTTTTTTTCAAAGTTGGTCACAATTCAAAACCAAGGTCACAGGTTCAAGAGTTTTGGTTTGAGTGGGAAGCCCTTGGCACAAGGAGCTTACATGCCAAATATGAAGGCTCTACCTTTAACGGTTCGAAAGTTATTAACATTAATATTTTTTTTAAAGTATGTCATAGGTCAAGGTCACAGGTAAAAAAAAAATTGCATGAATGTAAAGCTCTTGTCACAAAGAACCTACATGCCAAATATGAAAGCTCTACCTTAAACGATTCAAAAGTTATGAACAATTTTATTTGTTCTTTAAAGTAGGTCAAAGGTCAAGGTCATGGTAAAAAAATTTGGCATGAATGTAAAGCGCTTATCACAAGGAACCTACATGCCAAATATGAAGGCCCTATCCCAAATCATTAGAAAGTTATGGCCAAAATGTTGATTTTTTTTAAGTAGGTCAAAGGTCAAGGTCACAGGTATTTTTTTTTTTGCATGAATGTAAAGCTCTTGTTACAAGGAACCTACATGCCAAATATGAAGGCTGTATCTCAAACGGTTTGAAAGTTATGACCAATATTAACTTTTTCTTTAATGTAGGTCAAAGGTCAAGGTCACAAGTCAAAATTTTTTGTGTGAATGTAAAGCTCTTGTCACAAGGAACCTACATGCAAAATATGAAGGCTGTATCTCAAATGGTTCAAAAGTTATGACCAAAGTGTTATTTTTTTATTTTAAGTAGGTCAAAGGTCAAGGTAAAAGTCACAGGTCAAAATGTTTTGCATGAATGTAAAGCTTTTGTCACAAGGAACATACATGCCAAATATGAAGGCTGTATCTCAAGCGGTTCAAAAGTTATGACAAAAGTAGGTCAAAGGTCAAGGTCAAATTTTTTGCATGAATGTGAAGTTCTTGTCACAAGGAACCTTCATGCCAAATATGAATACTCTATCTCCAACGGTTCGAAAGTTATGACCAACGTTAAAGTTGTCCACGTACAAACCAACCAACAAACAGACAGGGCAAAAACAATATGTCCCCCCTATCTCTACCGGGGACATAAAAAACAACCTATATTGTGGGTATTCAGTAGAAACGCTGTCCTCTAGAAGAAGCACAAACACAGCGTAAGATTCAACAGATAAGGTGGGTATTTGCTTATAACTAAAGCATACTTTTCTTTATTTCCAAAAAACCTAGGTTGTGGATACATAGTTTTTATGGAGTGATAAAACCTATGTTGTGGGTATTCATTACAAGCGTATCATGATCTATGTTGTGGATATTCATTAGAAACCCCTCAGAGAGGTGGTTCTAATGAATACCCACAACATAGATTTTGTTTATGGAGAATATACAAAAATTATCCTTTAATTGTCACTTAAATACTCATCTGTTTCTATGAAATTTAATTTAATAACATTCTTTGTGATCCAACAAAAATTCATAAAGCACCCATCATCAAAATCTAATCAAATCTTTGGTAGGTTGCAACTGAGCAAATTTCATCAATTCGTTCAGACAAGCCAAAATTGACAGTGTTGTTGGGGGGGGGGCTGTGCCCTTGAAAATAAGGTCAAGGTCATCGAAATCTTACCAAAGATTTGGTAGGTTGCAATGATATATTGTACAAAGTTTGAACAAATTTCATCACTGTTCATGAGATATGGTGCAGACAAGCCAAAATTGAGAGTTTTTGGGGGGCCTGTGCCCTTGAAAATAAGGTCAAGGTCACCAAAATCTAATCAAAGCTTTGGCAGGTTGCAATGATATATTGTACCAAGTGTGACCATTTTTGGCCTTAAATTGACAGTTTTAGGGGCCTGTGCCCTTGAAAATAAGGTAAAGCCATCAAAACCTAATGGCTGCATCACGAAAACACGCCTATATGATTTTCACCCCCTTGAACCCCACTTTTATATAGTAAAACTGGGGTTTGCAGGGGTAAACCTTATTTTTCTTATTTCCGCTCTAAAATATACGGTAGATTGTGGGTACTCAATCTATATTTTGAGCAGAAATAAGAAAAATATCACAATTTTTCATCTGAAAATGTTCATATTTTCGGTGGTAAAATTTACAATGTATTTGTATAGGCAAGTTTTCGTAATGGCCCCCCCCCCCCTCCCCGTCCTAGTGATGTACCTATGCAAGTTTGGTCAGAATCTATCAATAGGTTTAGGAGATAGTGCTTCAAACAGGCTATGTAGATGCAAAATGGATCTGCACCTAAAACAGTATGTCCCCCTCACTCTTTGTTATAGTCTGATCAACCATTCAACTGCTACATATTTAAAATCTTTTCCATTTTTTTTCAGAGTAAATAAGGCTTAACATTATTTGTGAATCATCTGCTGGGGATGAATCATGTAATATTTTCACTGAAAAATAAGAAAAGAAGAATGCTGTGTGCCATTGTGATTAGCAGTGAAGGGGTTGATAATTAATCCACCTGTGAATATAAAAAATCAACTTACCTGTCATCTCTATGGTAATCGGCCCCGCGATAATCTCGGTCATATGACCTATCTCTGTTGTCCCATGATCTACCTCCTTGGTAACCACCTTTCTGCCTATCCTCGTGACGGTAACGGTTGTCGTGGCCATGTCTATCATGATGTCGATCATGATCTCTTGAGTGACGGTCACCATGGCGATCACCATGACCAGCATGGTCTCCATGACTACCACGGTCACCTTGTCTTCCATGATCACGCTCATGTGGCCTCTCATGACTACCATGTTTATCAGCGGATGTTCTGCTATGATCTCGCTCTTGTGATCTCTCATGGCTACTCTGTCTACCAGCTGATGGCTGAGAATCTTTGAAGTCCTTTTCTGTTGCTTCTTCAGCTGACAATTCTTTGGATGGTTCCTAAAATGTCACAATGATGAGATTGATATTGAAGACCTAGAGTAAAAAGTTATATATACAAAGTTTGAATGTAATCTGCCTGCAGTTTTTCAATTTTGGAAATAATGCAGTTTGAAATGGTTGGCAGATGGATGACAGGTGGCTTGCCGACTATTAATGGGACTTCACGTTTGCAATGCTATTAACTCAGCCCTCTGAAAAAGGAGTGAGTGAGTGTTTGAGTTTTACATCCCACCAACAGATAAGGTCATACGGAGACGGGACCTCGGTTTAAAGACTCATCTGAAAGTCTGTCTCTGAAAAAGGACTATACTCTTGAACTCAAAGAGTAGACCACAACTGACGGAGGTGGGGGTGTTTTTTTCAATGAATTCCCTGAAGGTGTATCCAGTATCCATTTCTCTTAAATACCCTTCAACAGTTTTTCAGTAATATCAAGGCAATTCAAGCTAAAACATACATTCTACAAAATTGAAAACTATTTAGTCGAAAATTCTGCTTCCAGCAGGACTTGAACTCAAAACAATTTCTGAGTATACAATTGTTATTCAAAAGTTATCACACTATTTATAATTAAGGATTGATAAAAAGATCTTTTATGGATGGAGTAAGTTAATTGTATCAATTCCTGATCTTTGTTTTACTTCTACTTTATAGCATATAAGAAAAAGTACCCATAAGAAGGGATGGCAAGTCCCCTGACCAAAAGCCAATATGACATTCAGAAGTTTGTACAAATGCTGAAAGTGCACAAAAAAACACACACAAGCCAACCCTCAAGTATATTATTGCAAATTATCAGCAAGACGTGCAAGAAATTGTACGAGTTTTGTGATAATCAGGGTGTCTGAATGATATTAAAGACATTTTCTGAACATTAGGGAGATTTCTGCACAAATTCTGGTATACTGAAGGCATTCGAAAGTTAGAGGCATACACACACAATTACTGTATTGGTCCTTTGCTACTTAAATTACCTGATTTTGTAATTTTTATTTCAACCTGTGGTTCTTACAAATAACAAACCTACTCAACCTCATGTATAAATGAGTATATCTCAAAGGGTACTGTAGTTTGTTTGTTTGGTTGGTTGATTTGAGGTTTAACGTCCCCGCCAACACTGTAAAGGTCATTTTGGAGATGCTGCTTCCAATTTTGTGGGACTTTTACCCGACATTGAGATGAAATGACATCTCAAGCCTTGTCACCCAATGAAACTAATAGGATTTATAAGCATGGACGGGCCGACGCGCACCGCTTTGCCTGGGCAGACTTAGATCCTCTAAGTGGTTTACCAGTACTCGTGTGCGGGTAGGTTTCAGCTCTGCGTGGAAGCATTATGCAGCCCATCTATTTCTTCAAGCCCCGATGGGCGGGGGCCGAGGGTACTGGAGTTACTGCGATCACAAGGTGATCACAAGGAACTAATGTCAGGCGAGATAACTCAAATACCATGGCGCCTTGAGTTGGTGTTTTTGAGCATGACACACCTACTCAACATCATGTACAATTGTACCAAGTATCATCAATATATCTCAAAGTTAAAACGATCAAAAGGTGATCACAAGGAAATACTGTCAGGGGAGATAACTCAAATACCATGGCACCTGGGTGGTTCTTGCGCATGACACGCCTACTCAACCTCATGTATAATTGTTCCAAGCACCATCAATATATCTTAAAGGGTATAGGAGTTACAGCGATCACAAGGTGATCACAAGGAAATACTGACAGGGGAGATAACTAATACCATGACACCTAGATACAGTTGTGGTTCTTGCGCATGACATGTCTACTCAACCTTTTAAACAATTGTAACAAGTACCATTGCCGGCCTCGGTAGCTCAGTCAAATGCACGTCTTGTCTGGTGATCAGGAGGACGCAGGTTCGATACCTGCCGGGGTCCATAACATTCTTTTGTGGAGATTGATCATGAAATCTTTTCTTGGTCATTCTCTCCCTTCTGCTGATTCTGGCGAAAGAATGTGCACTGTACTGGTTAACAGCTTAGGTATAAGCCTCCCAAGGAAAAGTGTGGATAGGTTAACTGACTAAAAATGACCTAAAATAGTGTTCACTGGGCCATTAAACTCCAATACAAACGAACAAAACAAACTAAGTACCATCAATATATCTAAAGGGTATTGGAGTTATGACCATCACAAGGTTATTTCTATGGACAGGCAGACAGACAGATGGACAGATACATGGATACATCGCTATATCCCCTTAACCTTTTTGGTCGGGCGATAACAAATGAACCTTATAGTAATCAACATTTGTTATCACTAAATTTTCATGTTTGTTTCACCAATAATAGGAACTGATTCATTTCTTTTTATTTAACGAGTGAGTGAGTGAGTTTTAGTTTTACATCCCACCAACAGCTAAGGTCATACGGAGACGGGACCTCGGTTTAAAGACTCATCCGAAACTCTGGAGAAGCCCGGGATCGATCCTGCGATCCCTGGTTTACAAGGCGAGTAGCGTAACCACTGCACCACGGAGGCTTCTTTTTATTTAACGAACTAATGTACTACAGCATCTAGGATGCTCCTTTGTATGTCACTGTTATTGTATTACTGATTGCTTTTATATGTATTGTATATACTGATGGATAATATGAATGCTCCAAGACAGACCAACTTTGGAAATAGATTTATTCTATGCGATTATATACACACCTGAGTATTTTCAACAGATTCTTCAATCTCTGTGGTCTTGTTTTCATCCTGGGTCGTTTTAGATGGTGGCTCTTGCTTATTTTCCTCAGGAGTAAAATCACTAGAGTCCTCTCCCTTTACCGCTTCTTCTGATCTTTCCTCCCTTTCAACAGCTGCTTCACCTGTCTCCTCTGCTTCACATGCCTTCCCAGCTGAGGTATCATCATCAGCTGTTTCCTGTTTGCCACTTTCAGTTTCTTTCTCTTTACTTCCATCTTCAGCATTCACCTCTTTCTCAGCTGAAGACTCTGAAAGATCGGTCTTTTCTTCTGCTTCTGAACTGACTGTTTCCTTACCATTTTCATCTCCAGTCTTGTCTATTTCACTAGCCTCTTCTTCCATATTTACCTCTTCAGTATGTTTTTCTGTTATTTCTTCTGATGAACCTTCTGTTTCAATCGTTTCAGACTGTTCTGGAATGTGACTAGTTTCAGATTCTGCAATGATATCCTCCAATTCATCTTTATTTTCAGCTACCTTCTCTTTATCATCTGTTTCCATATTTTCATCTGGAGATTTCTCCTCACTTTCAGTGACAGCCAATGTGTCGCTCTTATCTTCTACCATTTCTGTTCCAGCAGCAACATCTTCACTCTCTTTGGTCAGATTCTGCAAACCATTGTCTGTTTCTACTATATCTGTATCCATCTTTTCTAAAGAAATGTCAGATCTGTCTGTTATTTCTCTGTTGTTACTTACTTCACTTATTGCCTTATCATCATCATCATCAAGGTCTTTGTTTTCATTTTCAACTTCTTCCTCTCCACTTACTACAATATCTTTCTCAGTTTTTGATTCCTCGTCACTGGCTGTTCCCATTTCTTCAACTGATTTTACGTTTTCATCCACACCTTTTTCTGTTTCACCTGACTGGTCCTCAGAAATTTCCATCTGTTCTTCACTTTGATCCTTTTCTGTATTTGCTAACTTTTCTGAGTCTAAAGACTCTTCTGATTTTTCAATCTCATCAGCTTTTCCTTTTTCTAATTTATCAGATTCTGTTAAGGATACCTGCTCCTCTAAATTAACATTTTCAGGTTCTTTTGATTTTTCTTCTTCCTCAGTTTTGTTCATAACATCTTTTTTGTCCTCCTTTACATCAGTTTTAATTTCTGAGATCTTACCAGCATCGTCTAATACTTCTTTTGGTATTTGCTGATTGTCTGTTGTGGTTTTGTTGTCCTCATCTTTTGATATGCCGGTTTCCATTTTAGTCTCTGACTTCTGCTCTTGTACATCTGCCTCTGAAGTTTCAGTCTTTTCCTCTGCTTCATTTCCAGATTTCTAGAAAGGAAAGAAAAATCATCCAATCTATTGCATTATCTTTCTCTTCTATTTTGTTTAATTTGAGGTTTAATGTCCCTCAACACTATTTAGGTCATTTTGGAGAAGTTGCTTCCGATTTTGTGGGACTTTTACCCGACATTGAGATGAAATGACATCACAATCCCTGTCGCCCAATGAAACCAATAGGGTTTTTAGCATGGACGGGCTGACTCTCAGCAATTTTCCAGGGCAGGCTTGGCCGTTCTAAGCGGATTAACAGTACTCATGTGCGACGGGTATCAGCTCTGCGTGGAAGCATCGTGCAGCCCAATCTATTTCTCCAAGCCCCGATGGGTTGGGTCGGTTTTGTCTTCTATTACTGAGTCAGTCAAATCTGGCCATCGACTTAGTTAATTCCTGGGTAGAAACCAGTACTAAACAATGTGGATGAAGTATCTTGCTCAACGACACAATGCATGATGCCTGGCATGGGACTCAAACCCAAAACCACACTATCAGAGTCAAGTGTTTTACCACTGCACTGGTGTGCTAAAATGGCACCTTTTAAAATCTCTGGAACTGGCATTACACAGATAAAAATTTGTGTTATTTTTCTTATTTCTAGTCCTAACAGATTGTTGACGCTCATTAGAACAACCTTATTAAGGCAGTTCTAGAAAGTACCCACAATCTATGTGTCTGACGAAAATAAGGACAATGTTATTCACACAATTTCCTCAGTATTATTGGGGTTTACAGGACGTTCAATATACAGTAGATCTTCGATGGCTCGAACACCGTTGGCTCGAAAATAAGGACAATGCTATTCACACAATTTCCTCAGTATTATTGGGGTTTACAGGACGTTCAATATACAGTAGAACTTCAATGGCTTGAACACCGTTGGCTCCTTTACCATGGATGTGTCAAACCCATTCTTGAGCCCCTAGCGAAATCCTCTACATAAGAAATAGTGGGGGATGATTAAAGAGATTTTAGTCTTTTATCTTGCAAAAGTATGCTGTGTGTACTCATTAGAATCGCCTCGATGAGGCGATTCTAATGAGTACACACAGCATACATTTTCATTATAGAACACCGAAAAGATGTCTAAAAGTATCTCGTTATGCCTCCTGGCAGTCACCTCAGTGGCTCGAACAACCCCTGTCTCGAACAGATTTTCGAGGTCCCAAAGGTGTTCGAGCCATTGAAGTTCGACTGTAGACTTGTTGACCTAATGTAACCTGATTATAACTGAGCCCAGCTGCGCATTAGCAGTAATATTGCTTTCTAAGGACGACCATTTCTAGAAAATATTTAAGACCATTTTTAACAGTCCTCCATTGCTAGAGGTCAACACGTATAGAAAACAAAGAAGGAAAATCTGAAACCACCTTTTAAATATGTTTTTAATTAAAGAATTACCGTATTCGGATGTGTATTACCCGCATTTGCGTACTACCTGCACCCCCTTTTTTTGCCATAATCTGGGGGAAAACTGTTATTCTGTTGTATTACCCGCATGGAACATTTGCTGAAATTTTGGTGGATGCGTAAGTGAGAAAAAGTAAGAATTTGGCCAGTTTTTGTAACACACAAGGGAACGCACGATCGTCTTCAAAAGGAGGGAAAATGCATGTGCATGCGAGCATCACCAGAAAGCATGTATTTTACATTAAAATATTGAAAAACCTTACCCGTTCACCTTTGTTATTTATTTATTAACCCCATATGCCCGCGGCCCTTTTTTGGGACATCGGCAAACAGTGCAGTCCCAGATCAGACACCTCAGACGTCTGATTTGGATTTACAGTTTGATGATTTATAATGGTTCAATTATGACACTATTGTTAATCCCTGTCATATAATTGCCACCCTGCGGTGAGTGTCGATAAGGTGTGAAAATATGGTCAAGTTATGTCTCTAATTTGTGTTTATTCCCCAATCATAAAATATAATCCAATCAATGTGAAAATTATTTAATTGCTCCTAAGACGAGTCGCTACGACTATTCTACTATCTCGTGAATGGTTAAGGTTTGGAACCAAATAGCAGACGCTTGGCGAGAAAAGTTGAAAGCTTTAATTTGTGTTAACACATCTGTATGCTGTTGTTGGTTATTGACACGAAGCTTACAGAAAGTGCTGTTTTCCACAACCGTTTTGCTATTGAGAATTTTTTTACCGTTTGCTAACAATTTTTTATGAAAGAGATACACCCCATTAAGATAAAACAATGGACACGTGTGGGGTTGCTGGGGTCCGTTGACGTCATTTACAAATCACGTGCAGAAAAAACTGTAGCGGTGGTTTGTGGGCGGCGGTTTGGATGCCCGAAAACTTTGATGTTCGCATTGAACTTGCTTGTTTATTTCGTTTATAATCAGAGTTTTAGGAATAATACTCACAAAATCGGGCTTGCTAGTAATGGAGATTGTTATATTACTCATGTGTAAGTAAAATTGAGTGGACAATTAAATGTTATTTATGTCGGGAATCGTAAAAGGATAGAGCATGACATGAGATGCATCGTATTTTCAGCTGACAAAAGTAAAAATAAAATGGTCCAAAAATAATTCAGGCGCATTACCAGCACCCTGAACTTGGGCCTGTAATTTTAGGGGAAAAAAATGCGGCTAATACATGCCTGAATACGGTAGCCTTAACTTAAACTGGTCTTAATTGCGGAATTTCACTGACAACTCAACAATGTTTTTATAGGAAATGGGAGAATAATTAAAAGGTTTATCATCACCTACAACTACTCCTTCTTCACAATCTTCTTTAAAAAACTTACATTTCGTGCCCGAGCAGCCTTTATCTGGGCCATCCGTTTCTTAGGTCCCATTTTAGGCTTCTTCTTTGGACTTGGTTTCTTCTTCTCATCTTTAACAGTCTCTTCTTTCTTAGCTCGTTTAGCTTCAACTTGATTTTGTAAATCTGGTGGATTGTCACCTTTTTCTGAACCTCTTGAGCCTGCAACATAACGTTCTACTGTATTCTATGTTGTTAGAGCAAATATTCTAATGCTGTGTTCACGTTTACAGTGAAACTCAATGGCTCGAACAGGGATGGCTAATGTCATGTTGAATTCGAACTTGTTCTCGAGTTCATAGAGAATTCTTCTTATAGCTCTAGATACCTATACAGTATAGCTCCAATATATCGCGGTAGTCGGGGTCCATAGCCCGAAAACCGCGATGTGGTCGGAGCGCGATATAAGTCGCAGTAGTTTGCCGAGATGCCAATACAAGTCGCGGCGATACCACGGGCCGAAAAACTATACAACAACAAAACTATCATTTTATTGTGTCATGATTTCGGGCAAGTGTAAAAAAAATCATCTACAACTGTCAGTCTTTTTGAGTCCTTAAATAAGGTAAAACTAGACCAGTAAGTAAATCGCAATAATTGCTGCACTGTCAATTGAGAGACAAACCATGTCTGAAAATATGGTCAAGTTATGTCTCTAATTGGCGTTTATTCTCCAATCATAACATTTAATCCACAATCAATGTGAAAACGATTTAATCGCTCCTCAGACAATTAGCTACATCTAACGGTAGATGTTTGCACATTAAAAACGGACTTTTCTGCGATCTCCTGAATGTTTATGTTTTGGCGCCAAATAGCAGACGCTGGGCGGGAAAAGTCAAACGCTGTTGTTGGCTATTGACACGGAGCTTTTGGGGATAATTCGGGAGCTGTGCAAAGCGCTGGTTTTCTATCCACCTCTATTCACAACCGTCTAGCTATCAAGAAAATATTTTTTACCGGATTCAAACATTTTTTTTTATGAAAGAGATACACACAATGACATTAAACATGTGTGCGGGTGCTGGAGTTGGAAGACGTCATTTACCGATCGCGTGCATGAAAATGGTAGCAGACATCGTTGTCTGATTCAGCATTGAGTCGATTACTCAGTTATGACAAGTTTGGGGATTAAGATTAATTGTTCGCCAATACCTGTTCTAACTGACACTAATTGGATTATTTGGTTCTAATGTGTGAACTGACTATTGGCGCCTGGTTTAACCTGGTTTTAAATAAATTTTAACAACTTAAAACTCTTATTTTTTTTTAATTATGAATTTTTAAGGGAAAAAAAAAAGGGATCCAGGGCGCGACCGCAATAGATTGGACATCGCGAAATATCGGAACGCGATATACTGGAGCTATACTGTAGCGTCATTTAAGCCGAATGGAAACACCTTCAGGGGAGACAACTCCTGCAAAAAGTATTTTTTGTCTCCCATGTCAATAGGAGTCAACTCTTAAAGGAAACAATTTGCTCCAGAGGAGCAAATTGTTTCCTTTAAGAGTAGACGATGTTGTTTGTTAACATGATGTTAGAACATTGATCGTTTAATATGGCAAATATGCAAAAATCCTAGTCATGCAGATTGTCTCCGAAAATCTGCATGAAATGTCAAATCCTGTTTTCTAGGAGAAACAAGAAAAATATTTCAAAATGTTGTCTGCTGAAAAAAAATTATCCAGCATACAGTGCTAATCCAACACATGCATCCAGTCATGGTTTTACAGATAAGCCTCTTTACACAACACTCATGATGTCACAACCACAAGAAAAATACAGCTATAAACAAGGGATTGTAAGCTTAGCATCCCCCTCGCAACAAGTTCATCCTCTCTCCATGGGGAACATTTGTGGAAGGATTGGTGCTTCTATGATGATAGTTTGGTCTTCTATCCTGTTCACAAGGTTTTTAATGTTAAGTCCATTGTGACCTTCACCTTTGACTCTTCACCTTGAAACCGGCCCCGATAGCTCAGTTGGTAGAGTGTCCGCTCCGGGGAACGGGAGGTCTGGGGTTCGATCCCGGGCCGCGACATACCAAAGTCGTTAAAAATGGTACTAGCTGCTCCTCGCTTGGCACTCAGGTTTACGGGGAAGAGCTAGGACTGGTCGATCCAGTGTCAGGATAATGTGACTGGGTGTGGTATCATGTAATGTGTCTGGGACATGATACTTCAGTGAGGCAGCACTATAAACGTGAGCATTGAGCTCCCTGTCGCAACCAGACACCGTCGTGATATGACTGAAAAATTGTTGAAAGCGACGTTAAACCCGAATTCACACACACACACACACACACACACACACACTTCACCTTGAAAATCAATAGGGTTCATCCTCTCTCCATGGGGAACATTTTCGGAAGGTTTGATGCTTCTATGATGATAACTTTGTCTTCTATCCTGTTCACAAGGTTTTTAATGTTAAGTCCATTGTGACCTTGACCTTTGACCCTTGACCTTGAAAATCAATAGGGTTCATCCTCTCTCCATGGGGAACATTTACAGAAAGTATCATGCTTCTATGATAATAGCTTTGTCTTCTAACCTGTTCACAGGGTTCCATACACAAACTACACACGAACGCATGGCAGCTTTGTAAATATCCATATTGCAACTTTGTTGCAAGGGGATAACAACTGTTACCTGGATTTTGTACAAATCAGTTGAGCCCCGCCAAGCGAATTTGTGTCTTCGAGCATTCCGTCATGACAAATTTTAACTGCGCATGCCCAGCCATTCAGAGGGGCCAGGGATATGGCTTTCTGTCTGAAGGTTCCTCTTAATTCACTGGCGAGACTGCGTTGGCTCGCCTGAACCTTCGCTGCTCGCATAGGCGATAAGTACCAAAATCGCTTGACGGGGCCCAGTTATAGTCACATGGACATGAGCAACATGCCTGAGATTCATTTAGTAATGTCAGGTGAGCCGATAAAAATTGGTCGATTGTTAAAAAATCAACCCAAAAAGTAGGAATGACACAGGTCCATGCGACATGCCAAGACCCCTAACCAAAACAAGAGGGCCCAGAGGGCCCTGAATCGCTCACCTGAGTATCAGTGTCTCTAGTGCATTCTTGGCCCAAGGGCTATAATTTGAATAAACTTGGTAGTGGCCCACTAGATAAGGCTTCTGACCAAATATCAAAGACCTGGGCCTTCTGGTTTCAGAAAAGAAGATTTTTAAATGATTTCCCTATATAAGACTATGTAAAACCAGCGGGCCCTGGCGCATGGGCATTTTTGGCGCCAGGGCTATAATTTGACCAATCGCAGCAGAGGTTCACTAGTTGAAGCTTCATACCAGATATCAAAGACCTGGGCCTTCTGGTTTCGGACAAGAAGATTTTTAAAGGTTTTTTCCTATATATGCCTATGAAAAAAAAATGGGTCCCAGCGCAAGGACATTTTTTGCCCAAAGGCTATAATTTGAACAATCTTGGTAGCGGTATATTAGATGAAGCTTCATACCAAATATCAAAGACCTGGGCCTGGCCCCTGTAAAAGATTTTCTAAAGATTTTCCCTATATAAGCCCATGTAAAACGAAAGGACCCCGGGGTGGGGCATTTTTGGACCCTGCACTATGATTTGAACAATCTTGGTAGAGGTCCACTAGATGAAGCTTCATACTGTATATCAAAGATCTGGGCCTTGCGGTTTAAGATAAGAAGATTTTTAAAGATTTTCCTTATATAAGCCCATGTAAAACAAAAGGGCCACCAGGCGGGGGCATTTCTGGCCCCAGCACTATAATTTGAACAATCTTGTTAGGGGTCCACTAGATGAAGCTTCATACCAAATAGCAAAGACCTGGGCCTTGCGGTTTCAGAGAAGAAGATTTTTAAAGATTTTCCATATATAAGCCCATGTTAAACCAAAGGGCCCCGGGGCGGGGGCAATATTGGCCCCTGCACTATAATTTGAACAATCTTGTTAGGGGTCCACTAGATGAAGCTTCATACCAAATAGCAAAGACCTGGGCCTTGCAGTTTCAGAGAAGAAGATCTTTAAAGATTTTCCATATATAAGCCCATGTTAAACCAAAGGGCCCCGGGGCAGGGGCAATATTGGCCTCAGCATTATAATTTGAACAATCTTGGTAGGGGTCTACTAGATGAAGCTTCATACTAAATATCAAAGATCTGGACCTTGCAGTTTCAGAGAAGAAGATTTTTAAAGACTTTCCCCATATAAGCCCTTGTAAAACCAAAGGGCCCTGGAGCGGGGGCATTTTTCACCCCAGCACTATAATTTGAACAATCTTGGTAGAGGTCCACTAGATGAAGCTTCATACCAAATATCAAAGATCAGGGCCTTGCGGTTTCAGAGAAGAAGGTTTTTAAAGGTTTTCCCTATATATCATCATCATCAACGGATTTTTTATTAACATGCAGGTACAGGGGCAGCGTCCACATAAGTGGGCCCCCTTCAAGGTAGCTGGCTTGTTGCATGCATGGCAGATCTTACACCAGATCTCCAGGCTTGTCTATCATGAGGATCGATAGCAGAGAGCTTCCATTCTCTGCAATCTCTTTCTGTTAGCTGCTTCCAGGTCATCTTGGGCCTTCCTGGCCCCCGCTTTCCACATACCTGTATGTCACAGGCAGTCTTGACTGCACTGTTGGAGCGTTCTACATGTCCATACCAGCGAAGTTTTCTCTCTTTCAGGATGAGGTCCAGGTCCTCAATGCCAAGACGCTCAAGTAACTCACTGGACCTGATGGTGACAGTGTCCTGTGGCTTGACACTGCAGATCTGTCTGATCATTGCCCTGTCATTTTGCTGTAGACGTTGGAGGTTTGGCTTTGTCAATGGCCATATCTCACTGGCATGGAGCATTGCGCTCCGCACACAAGAGCTATACACACGGCCACGTGTCTTGAACGAGAGGTGGCGGGAAGAGAGAACTGGAAGCAACTCCTTGAATTTCTACCAGGCTGTTTTCACACGTGATGTAGTTGAAAGGTCGCAACCACCCGCTGCAGAGAGCCCGTGTAAAACCAAAGGACCCCTAGGCGGTGACATTTTTGGCCCCAGCACTATAATTTGAACAATCTTGGTAGGGGTCCAATAGATGAAGCTTCATACCAAATATCAAAGACCTGGGCCTTGTGGTTTCAGAGAAGAAGATTTTTTAAGTTTTCGGTGAAAAAAATCTATTTTTGGCTCCTGTGACCTCGATGTGCAATGGACCGGAACCATTTGAACAACTTTGAAAGGGGACCACCTAAGGATCATTCCTGTGAAGTTTGGTCAAAATCCGATCAGTGGTTTAGGAGGAGATGTCGTTTGAAGAAAAGTTTACGGATGCACGCACGGACGTTCTTACAGATGGACATTTGTTGGGTACTACAGTGTTAATTTTCCCATTCAAAATTACCCAACAAGCGACAAAATACCCAACAGGCTACTGGCTACTTTTCTTGGACATCAAAGGAATAAACGGCAAGTACCCAACTTATGTCTACCCAACATGTGCCCACGGATGCGCTCGGACACACGGACGGACGGACGACGGACAAAAAGTGATCCCAAAAGCTCACCTCATCACTACGTGACAGGTGAGCTAAAAAATGAGCATGTTCGTTGGTACAGGACAAGCTACAGTCGAACTACAATGGCTCGAACACCGATGGCTCGCTTACCATGGCTGATTCAAACTAGTTCTTTGAGTCCCTAGAAAATCCTTCTTATAGCCCCAGATTACAAGTATTTAGAGGTAAATTAGGATGTTTTTCGTGTTTCATCTTGAAAAGGCATGTTTTGTGTACATATTAGAATCACCTCAATGAGACGATGCTAATGAGTACACACAACATACCTCTTTCACATAGAAAACCCTAAACTGTTCTTATGAGGTTTTCTGCCCTAATGCTATATTGCACCCTGTCTGACTCAAACTACCCCTGTCTCAAACAAATTTTCATGGTCCCAAAGGTGTTCAATCCCATTGAGTTTTTAATACTGTATTTTGGACTAGGACATGTCTGAGATCAACTGATATTTGAGCCCCGCAAGTGAATTTGTGTCTTCCGTCATGACAAATTTTAACTGCGCATGCCCAGCCATTCTGAGGGGCCAGGGATATGGCTTTCTGTCTGAAGGTTCCTCTTGATTCACTGCTTGTATGAGGGAGCAGCGAAGGTTCTGGCGAGACAGCGAGGATGCGCAGGCTCGCCTGAACCTTCGCTGCTCGCATAGGCGATAAGTACCAAAATCACTTGACGAGGCCCATTTGTTAGTCTGTTTTTGGGATTCGGCTGCTCTAAAATCAGATAAAAAATAGTCCATGTTGAAGATATCAATTCTAGCACAGAAGACAATCTATTTTTCTTATTTTTCACAGAAAATAAGGCTTGCAATTACATATGAATTGTCCGCTGATGACATGAGGCAGGCTATACACAACAGTCACAAGGTGCAATGATAGGCAATTTACATGAGGCAAGCTACACCCATGAAAGTTACAATGTGCAGAGTTACTGAATGATGGAAAATTTACATGAGGCAGGCTGCAGGCATGAAAGTTACAAGGTGCAGAGTTACAGAATGATAGGCACTTCACCGGAGAAAGGCTACACTCATGAAAGTTACAAGGTGCATAGTTGCAGAATGATGAACAGTTTACATGAGGCAAGCTATACTCATGAAAGTTACAGTGTGGAGAGTAACAGAATGATGGGCAGTTAACTTAAGGCATGCTTCACACATGAAAGTAAAAAGCTGCAGAGTTACAAAATGATGGGCAGTTTACATGAGGCAGGCTTCATGTATAACAGTTACATGGTGTAGAGCTACATAATGATGGGTAGTTTACATGAGACAGCCTACATTCTGACATGCTAGTTACAAGGTGCAGAGTTGCAGAATGATGGGCAGTTTACATGAGGCAGCCTAAACTTTTGAAAGTTACAAGGTGCAGAGTTGCAGAATGATGGGCAGTTTACATGAGGCAGGCTAAACTTTTGAAAGTTACAAGGTGCAGAGTTGACGAATGATGGGCAGTTTACATGAGGCAGGCTAAACTTTTGAAAGTTACAAGGTGCAGAGTTGCAGAATGATGGGCAGTTTACATGGCAGGCTACACACATGAAAGATACAAGGTGCAGAGTGACAGAATGATGGGCAGTTTACAAGAGGCAGGCTACACACATGAAAGTTACAAGGTACAGTTACTGAATGATGGGCAGTCTACATGAGGCAGGCTTCAGGCATGAAAGTTACAAGGTGCAGAGTTGCAGAGTGATGGGCAGTTTAAATGAGGCAGGCTACACACATGAAAGTTACAAGGTGTAGAGCAACAGAATGATGGGCAGTTCACATGAGGCAGGCTGCACACATGAAAGTTACAAGGTGTAAAGTTACAGAATGATGGGCAGTTTACATGAGGCAGGCTGCATACATGAAAGTTATAAGGTGCAGAGTTACAGAATGATGGGCAGTTGACATGAGGCAGGCTACACACATGAAAGTTACAAGGTGTAGAGTTATAGAATGATGGGCAGTTTACATGAGGCAGGCTACACACCTGCAATTTACAAGGTGCAGAGCTATAGTATGATAGGCACTTCACATGAGACAGGCTTCACGCATGGAAGTTATAAGGTGCAGAGTTACAGAATGATAGGCACTTCACATGAGGCAGGCTGCACACATGCAAGTTACAAGGTGTAGAGCAACAGAATGAAGGGCAGTTCAAATGAGGCAGGCCGCATACATGAAAGTTACAAGCTGTAGATATACAGAATGATGGGCAGTTTACATGAAGCAGGCTAAACGCATGAAAGTTACAGGTGTAGAGTTACAGAATGATTGGCAGTTTACATGAGGCAGGCTACACACATGAAAGTTACAAGGTGAAGAGTTACTGAATGATGGGCAGTTTACATGAGGCAGGCTATACACATAAAAGTTACAAGGTGCAGAGCTACAGAATGATGTAAAGCTTACATGATGATGAGGCAGGCTACACGCATGAAAGCTACACAAAACAGAACTACACTATCGTGAGTAACAGTCTTTAAAATTGTTATTTGAGGAGGTAAAGCAGCCGTTAAACTCCTAAATAACAATTTTCAATAAAATTACCCCATTCTAATGCACTTATTCATTTGTTTTGTTTCAGAACTGTAACATTTGGACAAAAAAGGTAAGGGCTTCCAGCAACATAAAATGAAGTGTCAGCCAATGAAAATAAATGTTTTATTTTTACTTTGGGTTTCCTAACAGATGTATGTATCACAGAATACAGTAGATTTTCTACTTTCATAACACCTTTTGCACTGTCCAAAACTGGTTTTATAGGTCTTCAAGACCACTTTTGGACAGTCCCAAAGGTGTTGTTTTACTTAAGGACATTTGGTGCAGAAAAAGGAAGACAGTTTAACTGTAACCTTTTTTAAGTTTGCTTTTTTAAAGAAGATTTAGTCTTAATTCTAGCTAGTACTGATAGCCAAAATTCATTTTATATTATATACATTAGAATTTCGACGACTACAGTAGAATTCCGCTTAAAGACCACCCCTATATTAGGACCACTCCGCTATTAAGACCGCTTTTTGCCAGACCCAAATTATTTTCTGTATATTTAATTGATATTTATTCCGATAAAGAGACCACCCCGCTATTCAGTATTAAGACCGCTTTCAAAAGACCAAACCTGTCATTACAGTTCGCTATTGAGACCCCTTTTTGGTCACGTCAAGTTAATTTGTTTCTTGGTTGACTGGCCAGGTATAAATTTTTGCTGGATTCTTCATCATTACAATACCTTTTGGTAATGTTCACACATATCCCTAAAGGTGTGAATAACAGCAGTATACCTGTACTAATCTCTGTGTTGTTTTAACAAAATGTATTATAGGTAGCACTATCAAGGCTAATTGAATAAATAGATGCAGCTCTGTTTTCTTAAAATATTAATTTTAAGAAGATTTTTTTGAAACGATTGAAAGCATGAATATGATTTTTATTGGTGTAATGTTGCCATTGATTACATGTAATAAGGAAAAGGACAGAAAAGATTCACCAAATAGCAATAAAATAGACACAATACACAAAAAAAGGAATTAAATCCATCTTGCCAACAATTTTATCACCAATTCCATTATTAGGACCACCCCGCTAATAAGACCGCTTTTTAGAAGTCTGGAAAGTGGTCTTAATAGCGGAATTTCACTGTATAACACCAATGGTTTGTTTACCATGGCTGAGTCGAGCCCGTTTTCGGGTCCCTAGGGAATTCCTCCACATAAGAAGTAATGCAGGATAATTAAGGAGATTTTCGACATTTATCTTGCAAATGTATGTTGTGTGTACTCATTGGAATCGGCTCGATGAGGCGATTCTAATGAGTACACACAGCATACATTTATTATATAGAGCACCGAAAAGAAGTCCCAAAATTATCTCGTTGTGCCTCCTGAAAGTAGCCCTCAGAGGTTCAAACTTTCCCTGTCCCAAACAGATTTTTGAGGTCCCAAACGTGTTTGAGTCATTTAAATCCGCCCATATATATACTTTTCAAATTATCCAATCACATTTGAGTGAGATTCAAAAGTGCATTAGAATGACAGTATATCTGTAGAGGATAATTACCAGATGCCTCCTTAGTTGCCGACCTTTTGCCTCCTACGAAAAGAAAGTGAGAGTAAATTAACAAGAAAAGAAAAGATTAGAAAGGGTACATTCTTACTCTCTTTATGTACAAGAGCTCCACAAGCGGGGCATTATATGTCTGTGGCAAGTTACTATTTGTTGGACTGCAACCTTGAAACAATATGAACTGCTCTGAACAACATGTGCTGCTCCACATCATAGTCAAACTAAATCTCAAGTTTTTGCTAGATCGAATGTTACCTGCAGGAGAAGTTAGCTACAAACAATATGTGTACAGAAATGTTTATAGGGCATACCTCAATTAATTTTTGGAGAACCATAACCTCGAAACAATATGCTCTGCTCCACATTGTGGTCAAACTATATATCAAGTTTCAGCTTGATCAAATGTTTATTGTACAGCTTGACAGGATCTAAATTGCAGGCGAAGTCAGCCAAAACAAAAAGTTTCCAGAAACTTTCAAAGGGGCATAATTTTGTTTTTATTTGGTGGACCAAAACCTCCAAACTAGATCAACGGGCCCCACATAAAGCTGTCCAAGAGGTATGGTTCAAGTTTCCATCAGAATGAAGGACTTGTAATGGTGAGTATGTGTGTGAAGTTTCATGAGGGAAGGCAAATACTTTTGAAGTTATGGTTAAGGCAGAATATAGGTCTTGTGATGGTAAGTATGTGTGTGAAGTTTCACAGGAGTAGGGCAAACACTTTGGAAGTTATAACAAAGGTTAAGATTTTTTGTTAAGGCATGACAAACACATGGACAAAAGCAATATAGCTATGGCCTTTTATCAGAATGTAGGTCTTGTAACGGTTCATGTGTGTGAAGTTTCATGAGAGTAGGGCAAATACTTCTGCGACTGAGGTCCTAACAACATGCCCTGCTCCACATAATAGCCTATTTATATGTCAAGTTTCAGCTTGATCGAATGTCAATTGTGGGAGTTAGCCAGAAACAATTTTTTTACAGAAATATTCAACAAAGCATAACTCTGTAAATATGTGATGAACCATAACCTCGAAACAATATGCGCTACACCACCTCACGGTCTAACTATCTATATACCAAGTTTCAACTTCATCCAAAACTGTACGAGGAGTTATCAGGAAATGAAATAGTTCACAAAATTTTCAAAGGGGCATAACCCTGTAAATATTTGGTGGACTATAACTTCAAAACAAACAATATGCGCTACACCACCTCATAGTCTAACTATCTATGATCAAGTTTCAGCTTTATCCGATGAAAACTGTAGGAGTTATCCGGAAACGAAATAGTTCACAAAATTTTCAAAGGTGCATAACTCTGTAAATATTTGGCTGACTATAACCTCGAAACAATATTCACTACAGCACCTCATAGTCTTACTACCTTCCAAGTTTCAGCTTGACTGGATGAAAATTGTAGAAGTTATCTGGAAATGAAAAGTTTACAGACGAACAGATGGACAGACAGACGGACGCCAACCCCATACCATAATACAACAGTTTTTTACAAAACCGGCAGATAAAAATGAGTTATTTTTTTATTATTCAATTAAATTAACAAAAAAACAAACAAAAAAAATATTTTTTACTCTCATTATGGAAAAATAAGTTTTCTTTTTTCCCTCAAATTTCAGCACTGACAGAACTGGCATAAATAAGAAACTAGAAATTGTCTAAGGAACATGGTTGTCCACTTCATAATTTCCTAATGGGGAACTATAGGCACATCCACCAAGGTTGTAAATACCGTGAGAAAAACTTGTGTTTATTTATCCATTTTGTACTGAATGGAATCTTCCCACATATGTATATGAAGGATTCCACACTAAGGGGTAAAAAAATGGGACAAAGCACCTCCAAATTAAAAATAAGTTATTAGTGGTAAAATATACCATACCTTGTTGTTTAATGTTCATATTTTGCAGCAATGTCATTAAAAAGATAACTGAAGATGAAGTTTTATGTAAATTTGGAGGAAAAGACATTGCATACAAAAGTAACAGGCATGACATGTCAAACAAAATAAGTCTGATTTGAAGATTATTTCTGTAAGATTCACCATGAAACTGCTTCAGAACTTTGATCTAGGTTATCTTTTCACATAAATGTTAAATATAAGGTGTGACCTTGCATTTACCTTCAAGTACGGTACATTGACATCCAAAATATTGGAAGCATCAATTTTTATGTTTCAAAGTTGCTAATGGTAAGTACTTAAGAGAAAAATACAAACTGTTTGAAAACAAACGTATTTAATTAGTTTCCATGGATGTAAAATCAACTTTAATATTTGAAAATAACATTTTTTTTTATATAAAATGAAAACAAAAAATAACAGTCGTGACCTTTGACATTGTAACACGTGTGATGCAACAGGCATGACTTTTGACCTGCAAATATTATCTGAATTTGGTTCCTTGTTTTCTTTTTGTTAAAACTGATCTTTTCCCACTGAATGTCTCCTGTGGAATCTGTACCCACTAAACTGTCTATTTACCTTCAAATATGCGTGTCAATACAAATCTGTATGTTTTAATTTGTACACTACCGGCTTGTATTTTAACTTGTTCACCGCTTGCTAGTAAATTAAAGCTTGTAGCATATTTTTAACATGTAGTAGTTACTTGTGTAATGTAGCCAAGTTCACTGTCTGTCTTTGTTCTGTAGTTTAGGGGATAACTGTCTTCAAATTTGTCATTTGGGGAGGTAGGCTACATATATATCAGCAGTTTTACGATCATGCATGTCAAATGTCTCAACCGTTGCTGGTCCATAAGGTAAATTTGAAAAAAATTGGTAGTGTATAATCGCCTTTGGAATTCCAACTTCGCCTTGCTGGTCATGCCTCCTGTCTCTCCAAATAAATGGCAGTGTCTTTAGAATAGTCCCAGGCATTTCAGAAAACTCCTGTGATCTAATAACGCTCATTACATTCGATAACTATCGTGATTTTACCAATTTGCGTTGACGGAAATACAAACCTCTTGTTCAGGTCCTCCATTTTAGATGCGCGCCTCAAAACTGATGAAGTAGACAACAACCAGTAGTGGACTGGTCATAAAAATGACAAGAACTTGGTAACAAGAGGGCCATGATGGCCCTGGATCGCTCACCTGATCCATAGTGTAACAAGTGGGCCCCAGAGAGGGCCATTATTGGCCCCAGGGCTTTAATGTACATAATGTTGAGGGAGGTCTTAAAGGTGAAGCTTCATACCAAACATCAACAAAGGCTAAAATTTGAACAATCTTGTCAAAGGTCCACTAGATGAAGCTACACATCAAATATCAAAGACCTGGGCCTAGCGGTTTCAGAGAAGAAGATTTTTAAAGATTTTCCCTATATAAGCCTATGTAAAATCAAAGGGCCCCGGGACAGGGGCATTTTTTGCCCCAGCACTATAGTTTGAACAATCTTGGTAGGGGTCCACTAGATGAAGCTTCATACCAAATATCAAAGTTCTGGGCCTTGTGGTTTCAGAGAAGAAGATTTTTAAAGATTTTCCCTATATAAGCCTATGTAAAACCAAAGGGCCCCGTGGCAGGGGGGGATTTTTTGTCCCAGCACTATAATTTGAACAATCTTGGTAGGGGTCCACTAGACGAAGCTTCATACCAAATATCAAAGTCCTGGGCCTTGTGGTTTCAGAGAAGAAGATTTTTAAAGATTTTCCCTATATAAGCCTATGTAAAATCAAAGGGCCCCCGGGGACAGGGGCATTTTTTGCCCCAGCACTATAGTTTGAACAATCTTGGTAGGGGTCCACTAGATGAAGCTTCATACCAAATATCAAAGTTCTGGGCCTTGTGGTTTCAGAGAAGAAGATTTTTAAAGATTTTCCCTATATAAGCCTATGTAAAACCAAAGGGCCCCGTGGCAGGGGGGGATTTTTTGTCCCAGCACTATAATTTGAACAATCTTGGTAGGGGTCCACTAGACGAAGCTTCATACCAAATATCAAAGTCCTGGGCCTTGTGGTTTCAGAGAAGAAGATTTTTAAAGATTTTCCCTATATAAGCCTATGTAAAACCAAAGGGCCCCGGGGCAGGGGCATTTTTGGCCCCAGCACTAAAATTGGAACAATCTTGGTAGGGGTCCACTAGATGAAGCTTCATACCAAATATCAAAGTCCTGGGCCTTGTGGTTTTAGAGAAGAAAATTTTTAAAGATTTTCCCTATATAAGCCTATGTAAAACCAAAGGGCCCCGTGGCGGGGGCATTTTTGGCCCCAGCACTATAATTTGAACAATCTTGGTAGGGGTCCACTAGATGAAGCTTCATACCAAATATATAAGACCTGGGCCTTGTGGTTTCAGAGAAGAAGATTTTTAAAAATTTTCCCTATATAAGCCAATGTAAAAGCAAAGGGCCCCGTGACGGGGGCATTTTTGTCCCAGCACTAAAATTTGAACAATCTTGGTAGGGGTCCACTAGATGAAGCTTCATACCAAATATCAAAGTCCTGAGCCTTGTGGTTTCAGAAAAGAAAATTTTTAAAGATTTTCCCTATATAAGCCCATGTAAAACCAAAGGGCCCCGTGGCGGGGGCATTTTTTGTCCCAGCACTAAAATTTGAACAATCTTGGTAGGGGTCCACTAGATGAAGCTTCATACCAAATATCAAAGACCTGGGCCTTGTGGTTTCAGAGAAGAAGATTTTTTAAGATTTTCCCTATATAAGCCTATGTAAAACCAAAGGGCCCCGGGGCGGGGGCATTTTTGGCCCCAGCACTGTAATTTGAACAATCTTGGTAGGGGTCAACTAGATGAAGCTTCATACCAAATATCAAAGACCTGGGCCTTGTGGTTTCAGAGAAGAAGATTTTTAAAGATTTTCCCTATATAAGCCAATGTAAAACCAAAGGGCCCTGTGGAGGGGGCATTTTTTGTCCCAGCACTATAATTTGAACAATCTTGGTAGGGGTCCACTAGATGAAGCTTCATACCAAATATCAAAGTCCTGGGCCTTGTGGTTTCAGAGTAGAAGATTTTTGAAGATTTTCCCTATATAAGCCTATGTAAAACCAAAGGGCCCTGGGGCGGGGGCATTTTTGGCCCCAGCACTATAATTTGAACAATCTTGGTAGGGGTCCACTAGATGAAGCTTCATACCAAATATCAAAGACCTGGGCCTTGTGGTTTCAGAGAAGAAGATTTTTAAAGATTTTCCCTATATAAGCCAATGTAAAACCAAAGGGCCCCGTGGCGGGGGCATTTTTCGTCCCAGCACTCAAATTTGAACAATCTTGGTAGGGGTCCACTAGATGAAGCTTCATACCAAATATCAAAGTCCTGGGCCTTGTGGTTTCAGAGAAGAAGATTTTTAAAGATTTTCCCTATATAAGCCTATGTAAAACCAAAGGGCCCCCGTGCGGGGGCATTTTTGGCCCCAGCACTATAATTTGAACAATCTTGGTAGGGGTCCACTAGATGAAGCTTCATACCAAATAACAAAGACCTGGGCCTTGTGGTTTCAGAGAAGAAGATTTTTTAAGTTTTTGGTGAAAAAAATCTGTTTTTGGCTCCTGTGACCTAGATGTGCAACGGACCGGAACCATTTGACCCATATTCAAACTTGACCGAGATATTGTCATGATGATCATTCTGAGCAAGTTTGATTAAGATTGGACCAAAATTGTGGCCCCTAGGGTGTTCACAAGGTTTTTATATGATTTGACCCGCTGACCTACTTTTTAACCCGATATGACCCATATTCGAACTGGACTGAAATATTGTCACAATGGTCATTCTGAGCAAGTTTCATGATAATTGGACCAAAACAGTGGCCTTCAGAGTGTTCACAAGGTTTTTCTATGATTTGACCTACTGACCTACTTTTTGACCGGACATGACCCATATTCGAACTTGACCAAGATATTGTCATGATGATCATTCTGAGCAAGTTTGATTATGATTGGACCAAAATTGTGGCCTCTAGGGTGTTCACAAGGTTTTTCTATGATTTGACCCGCTGACCTACTTTTTAAGCCGACATGATCCATATTCAAACTTCACTAAAATATTGTCACAATGATCATTCTGAGCAAGTTTGATGATGATTGGACCAAAATTGTGGCCTCTCGAGTGTTCACAAGGTTTTTCTATGATTTGACCTACTGACCTACTTTTTCACCCGACATGACCCATATTCGAACTTGACCGAGATATTGTCATGATGATCATTCTGAGCAAGTTTGATGATGATTGGACCAAAACTGTGGCCTCTAGTTTGTTCACAAGAAAAAGTTTACGCACGACGGACGACGGACGACGGACGACGCACGACGACGCCGGACATCTTACGGTCACAAAAGCTCACCATGACCTTCGGTCAGGTGAGCTAAAAAGCTATGAAACGTTGGAATCAGGGCATCAAGTTACGGGCGTGACTATTTGACGGAATCGTTGTTCGCATTTTTTTTTGGCCATCGTTTCCCAAACGGCACGCTTTAAAGGCCTTTCCCGATATACATTTTTTAGCAAATAGAGTATTAAAGTTTATGTGCATAGCATTTTATAAAAAATCCTCAATATATACAGTATAGGTACTCAGTGGAATGAGCATACTTTTTGACGGAAAAAATCACGAATGTTACTTTGTTTTAAAAATTATTTTTTATGGGATAGAAATGCACAAAAAAGGCTTTTAATGCATATAGATTCTCATTCGATCTTATTTTTACAACATGGAATCAAACAAGAAAAATTAAGATGCTCTAAGACAAAATCAGGATCAATTGTATTTACCTGGTAAAAAATGTCCCACTTTTTTGTCAAAAAATTAACCGTTTTTTAACATGTTTATTCCTATAAAATTAAAAGATTTGGATCAAATTTCACAATTTTGTCTCTGTTATCTCTACATTATCTAACAAAACAGCCACCAAAAGGTCAGGACTTTGAACTTCTATTTAACACATTAAAAAATGCTTTTTTTCAGATGACTATCAATTACACCCCTTAGTGTGGAATCCTTCATATAAGGAGTCCATTTCAAATTTTAGGGGTGTCAGGTCACGTAGTTTTCTTAAGTTTATGTAGAAAATTGTTGGATTTTCTGCAAACAGTGGAGAAGCCTCATTTTCAAGTGTCTCATCTGGGCCTGCAAAGATTGCTAATGACCAAATTTTTGAGTGTCCTGTTCAAAATGAGTTAAGGAATTTGTGTTTTAATATATATGCTCCAACTTTGGACATGTGTGGTTCAACCAAACACATTACGATAACACAGCCGTGCGACATAGTGCATTTTTTCACATCTCCTAAAATGGCTACTTTTATGATGAAAATCTGTGATATTTTTCTTATTTATACTCTGAACATAGGTTGTGGGTGCTCGTTAGAACTGCCTCATTCAGGGAGTAACCCACAACCAATGTCTTGGAGCAAAAATAAGAAAAATAATGTATACCACCTTAAACCCCAGTTTTCTCTATATAAAGTGTAATTTCGAGGGGTATTCATTACACAGACTTGTTAACTTGATGCAAACAAGTCCAAAGTCGGCAAAGCAGCATATGGTTGCAACTGACCATTGGTTTAACCCATTTTATACTAATGGACTCTTCCATTGCTATATGTTGGACATGTCCATTTGTTATATAAGGGGCATCAGGCAATTTTTTCGTTTTTATTCTATTTTTGATGGAAAATTCTGTTAGCAAATAGTGCAGGCCCTGATAAGACGCAACATTCTGTGGCGTCCGATCTGGGCCTGCACTGTTTGTCAAGGTACCCCTTTAGGGGTCTCCCGGATACAATGGGTTAAGAGAAAGGTTTTTAGGGCAGGTTTTTATGATTAGATCGTAATGTCTAAGAGCACAGTGCCTTTACATGGTAATTATGGTATACAGAGGACCCTCGTTATAATGACATTATTTGTTCCCTATCAGTGTGCCATTTTCAAAAATTCCAGTTAGGAGTATGTCAGGTAATAAAAGACCTTTTCCCCATTTTTACTCCAAGAAACAAATGTTATAGACATTTGATGTTATAGACATTTGTTAGAATCGCCTCTGTGAGGCGATTCTAACAAATATCTGTAACATTTGTTTCTTGGAGTATTAGATTAAAAGACCCTGTCATGAGTATGGACTCGATTTGTGCATTTCCAACCCGAGGGAAGCCCACACCGCTCGGAACCGAGGCTAAGCCTTTAGCTGAGTAGTCATTCCATTCAAAATGCTGTTATGAGTTTTGCTGTATTAACGAGTTATAACGAATATTGGTATAAAGAGGGTTGACCGTATATGCTTGTAAATAAAACAATAAACTCAAGTACTTACTTGTGGTTAAAGATCTTCGTTTCATCAGACCAAGCACATCCAGAAGACTTTCATCTCCTTTTTCGCTTTCTGAAAAAAAATGATGCAAATTATACCGTAAAACCTCTCGTTCAAGACACACGGCCGTGTATACAGCTCTTGTGTGCGGAGCGCAATGCTTCATGCCAGTGAGACATGGCCATTGACAAAGCCAAACCTCCTTCGTCTGCAGGGGAATGACAGGGCAATGATCAGACAGATCTGCAATGTCAAGCCACAGGACACTGTCACCATCAGATCCAGTGAGCTACTTGCATGGCTTGGCATTGAGGACCTGGACCTCATCCTGGAAGAGCAAAGGCTCTGCTGGTATGGACATGTGGAATGCTCCACTGGAGCAGTCAAGACTGCCTGTGACATACAGGTAGATGTAAGGTATGGGCCTGAGAGGTCCAAGATGACCTGGAAGCAGCTGACAGAGATCGCAGAGAGTGGAAGCTCTCTGCTATCGACCCTCATAATATACAAACCTGGAGATCTGGTGTGAGATCTGCCATGCGTGAAGCAAGCCAGCTACCTGGAAGATGGCCCATTTATGTGGCTGTTGCCCCTGTACCTGTACGTTAATCAAAATTCCGATGATGATGATGATGAAAAATCCTAAAAATCGGACATCTTCAGAACTCGCTGTAATTCTCCTTATATTTTATAACAAATTTGTTTCACAATCCTGCAAGGTGCAGATGGAATGGCAAACAGTGTAGACCCCTGATCAGACTGCTCCTTCAGGAGTGATCTGGGTCTGCACTGTTTGCTTAATCCTATCTGTCTAATACTTAGGATCATTAAGGTAACTATATGGAGTATTGTTAGCGCCATACAAGTAACAACATGAATATGGGTAGCAGTATTTTTTTTATACCAAACCAATCAATCAGCATAGGGGCATAAAACAATCAAATATTTACCTTATATATTTGGACAGACAGGCCTGAGCAAACAGCGTAGACCCAGATGAGACACCGCAGAACACCTTGTCTCATCAGGGTCTACACTGTTTGCCACTCATCCAGCTGTTCTTAGACACAACAAATAAATTTAATACGGTTTTGTTTGATTTGAGGACTCATACCGCGGTTCCTGGACAGGCTTAGATCCTCTAAGCGATTTACCAGTACTAGTGTGCGGATGGTTTAAGCTCTGCGTGGAAGCATCATGCAACCCATCTATTTCTTCAAGCCTCGATGGACGTGGGCGGAAATTTAATACGGTACATATTAATTCCAATAAAATTAAATCAAGTCCAAAACTGCTTGAAAAAATTGCATGACCTAGAAAAAGCTTTTCTTGAGATATTTTGCTGACAGCTTTACCTATGTTATATACAGTGAAACTTTGATAGCTAGGAACATTTTTTTTTTCTTATAAAGGTCACAGGTCAAGGTCACAAGTCAAAATTTTTGCATGAGTTGGAAGCCCTTATCACTAGGAACCTACATGCCAAATATGAAGGCTCTATCTCAAATGGTTCAAAAGTTATAACCAATGTTAAGTCGTCCAAATAATAAACCAACAAACAGACAGGGCAAAAACAATGTCTCCTATATCGCTACCAGGGACATAAAAAGACACACACACATGCATACACCAACCTATGCACAATGGATGGTTTTGTACCTTTTGATTTGTCTTTTGGAGGAGAGCCTTGAGAAGTACTGAAGCAAGTCCGCTTGGAGCAGAAGGCAAGATGATTAGCTGAAAAGAGAAAAATAAAACAATATGATTGGCCAACGATTTCTCTTGGTTAGCCCTTTACTTAAATGATTAACTAATACAGTGCATGTTTTTCACCAGATACTGACAGCTGCCCTCTTTGAATCAGCAGAAGATAGAGAATGACAACATAGTATTTCACCATAAACAAGTTTAGGAAAAGGGATAAAATGTGAGGCTTTGCAGAGCATTTTATCCCTTTTCCTCAACAAGTTTAATAAATTCAGTAATACATGAGCACGAATGCAAGATTCTGTTTATCATATGACTTTAAAACACATTTTATTCAAAATTGTTTTACAAAAATTAAATGCACCTCAACCTCATTATAACACGGAATTCCGGGTCCAAACAACAGACCATGTTAGATAACCAAATTGTGTTATAAACACCGACCGTATTTGTCACAGATCAACCTAGACACTATGGTGATCAATAGCTTTCCAAACAAGATGATGTGGGGTCCGGTGAATAACCGTATTTCCCGAATAAAATGTGTTTTAAACTAATCAATGGCAGTAAATACCATGGCCCAACCAGTCAAACAAGTCACTTCAGTCGAAACCAGCTGATAAACCACGTTTATATCCAGAAAATCGTCCGAGCTGACAGCAAGTATGACACCATTTTGATAGCTGGTTTCTGGCTAACTTTGTTGCAACTGAGCCTCCGCAGCCGTACCGAACTACCCTACCCTTAATAGAATTCAATGGTAAAATTACCGGGTTAGGGTTCGGAACCGGACAAAGGTCAACGCTTATGAGTAATTTGAATTACTTCCCTTGGAATGGCTTAGCCATTCGAAACGATTTTTAATGGCGCACATGGTCTTTGAATGATTTATTTTACCGCGAAAATTGATCATGAATATGTTTTATCATTTGCTTTTAAGCTGGAATAAATCTGACTATCTTTTAAATGCGGCTCTAGCAAATGAGTTTTATTGCAGCTGACCGATCACAGCGTCTGCATCAATGTTTAAAATTTCTGCTGACCAGTGATCCTTAACAGAGCGTGATAAATATTTTTTCCGGTTGCGTAACTGAATTCTTTAATCTCTTTATCTCGCTAAGCCAACACTTTGGAGTGTGCCGATGGCAGTTCATGTTTATCATGTGTGTCAAGCTAAACAAGTTTATATACTGCATATTCATGACATGTTTGGAGCCCTGCAATAAATATAAAAAAGTACCGTTATAGACAGTTAGCTACCGTATTACCGCAGTCAAAAGTAGGAGGAAAATAAAGTTGTTGTGCTTAAAACCTGATAGAATCCTTGGATAATATTTATAAATGTTGGGTGGAGAAAATATGGGGTCCAAACCAAAACCGTGTTATATCCGAATTCGTGCTGTAACGAATCGTGCTATAACGAGGTCTGGGTGTATCAACATTCCGCCATTAGTAAACGCCATGTCGTTAAGGACGTCATACATGTAACGTTACGGGGTGTCACCCTGATGCCTCATATCAAGTTTCAGCTAAATTCAACCTTTGGTTTGGGAGAAGTTGTCGTTTGCAGAATTTCAAGGTGGCTGCTTTGGTGGCCATCTTGAATATCAGAACGGAATGATTCTAGCAAATCTGAATCTCAATGTCACCTGATGCCTCCCATCAAGTTTCAGCTCAATTCTACCTCTGGTTTGGGAAGAGATGTTATTTAAAGAATTTCAAGATGGTGGCCATCTTGGATATCGGAACGCAATGATTTTAGCAAATCTGTATCTTCATGTCACCCCGATGCCTCCCATAAGGTTTCAGCTCAATTGGACCTTTGGTTCGGGAGCAGATGTCGTTTGAAGAATTTCAAGATGGCTGCCATGGCGGCCATCTGGGTTTGATCGAAACCGTTTTAACAAATCGGAATCTCCATGTCACCAGGATGCCTCCCACCAGGCATCAGCTTAATCAGACTTCTGGTTTGGGAGGAGATGTTGAAAATGTGAAAAGTTAACGATGGACACATGGCTGGACGGATGGTCGACAGACAACAGGCCACGGCTTAAGCTTACCTGGAGCTTTCCTCCAGGTGAGCAAATGAACAAAGTTATTATTAAAGAGGTATATATATACATGCTCTTCAGGAATGACAGAAATGCCCATAGGAACTAACCTATTTTATTTCCATATTTACTAGAGAATCCACAAGCACAGTACATTGGTCGAGACATGGGGCGTTCCCAAGGAATATTCAGATTGAGGCTACTCATCTGTCCCGAATGGAATCCCATCATATGATTGGCGTAGGCTATACTGCAGCTTGTGGCAAAACGACACATGGAACAATGGATAAACTTTCTGTAAAATAAAGCAGAATTTGTTGACCCATTAGAGAATATAAAAATCTGATATGGGGTTCTGTTGTAGATGAGCGTTTCCAACCCGAGGGATGACCGTGCTGAGCGGAACCGAGGCTATCCCGAGGTTCCGCTCAGCACGGTCATCCCGAGGGTTGGAAACGCCCATCTACAACAGAACCCCATATTGGATTCTTTTTCTTGCACAACAGCTCCGGTTAGTTTTGACAGCTCGCACATGTATATTGTTTACAAAATAAAAGTAGTGCGGAAGTAGTTCCGGCAGTTGAATAGAATTGAAGCGTATTTATGTTAGTTGCCTGGGTCGGAACACCAGGGTCAGAACATAAATTTCTATTCTAGGGTAAAATCACAGATTTCCTTGTCTGGTGTGCAAGAAGTGTCCTTACAACCCTCTGATTGCTACCAATGCACATGCATAGCTACGTCCATGCTAATAAACCCTATTGGTTTCATTGGGCGACAGGGCTTGAGAAGTCATTTCATCTCAATGTCGGGTAAAAGTCCCACAAAATTGGAAGCAATGTCTCCAAAATGACCTTCACAGTGTTGATGGGGATGTTAAACCTCAAATCAAACAAACAAACAAACATACATAGCTAATAAACAGGTTTGTTTGGTGTTTAATGGCCATGTCGACACTATTAAGGTCATATTGATCCAGTCAGCTAATCTATTCACACTTTTCCAATGCCAGCTTATATGTAAGGGGTAAACCAGTAGAATGCACATTGTTTCTCCAGTAACTGACAGCTGTCCTTCTTGAATCAGCAAAAGGGACCTTCTGATCGCTAGTCAGCAGTGCATCCGACTGAGGTACCAACTAATATTGGCAGTTGCATACCGTAAAGATCCTAAGTATTGGGACTGTAGGAGCAGTCTGATCCAGGTCTACACTGTTTGTCTGCACCTTTAGGCCTCCTTACCGGATCATGAGACAAGTTTCTCAAAATTTTAGGAGAATTACAGCAAGTCCTCATTGTGTCCGAATTTTTAGAATTTTTTAGGTATGTGCAATTTCTGGGTACAGTATGGGTAGAGTTTTTTTCTCATAGCCTGAAAAGCTAAAGGCGGTACATGTGATCAGCAAAGGCTCTGATCTAAATGTGCCGACAGATACGTAATATAATACAATGTTTGAGGGATCTAGAAATGATTTTACTGAAATGTAAAATATTGTATATGTGAAATGTCTGCGCCATGTTGCTCAAAGCATTGTTAGCTTAACAAGCTTAATAGTGGTCAAAATGTAATTGTTCTGTTACAGTATGTAAAACAGGGGACATTTTTTGCTGAAAAATCTAAATAGCTGTTGCAGTTGCAAAAGCTACTCACAATTTTTCAGCAAAAATATTAAAATGAGATTTGTTTGGCCCAGTAACACTATTTAGATCATATCAAGCTGGTCAGTGTACCTAACCACACTTCCCAGGCAGGCACATACGTAAGCAGTTAACCAGTACAGCGGATACTCTTTTGCCAGTAACTGACAACTGCCCGTCTTGAATAGGCAGAAGGAGAGAATGACCACCATAGAAAAGATTTCATGATCAATATCCACAAAAGAATCTTACCGACCCAGCAGGTAACTCCCACCCCCCACCCCCCAACACACACACACACCAAAAAAATCTTTTTACTGTCCGTTCCAAGGCGGTTCTTCTGTAGTGGTTTATCATTGTTATAGTTGGTTTTTACATATGTATTGCTAATAACTTTTTATATTGGATAGCCATTTGGCATTTTGTTGGAAAGAAACTGTCCAATCTGCTTTCCGCTTGTGAAGTTTTCATTATGGTGAAATTGTTTCAGTTTAAGTTTCTTTTGCTGTCTTGTATGGGAGGTGTGAGATAATTGTATCAATTCCTGACCCCTACCTTCACTTCAATTTTATTTCTCAGACTTGTGACCCAAGAAAGATGTGAGAAAAAATACTTACTTATAATGATCAGTGGATCCCATATTTGTCTTGCATTCCACACATTTAGAAGTACTAACAGCAATTGGTAAGACCACGCCACCGATATCTAGTACTTTACAAGAGGCGGGAACATTCAGTGACTTTACTTGACCCTTCTGTTTAGTAGCTGTCTGACCAGTCGAGAGTTTGATCATCACCTGTTCTTGTTGTTGGTATTTTCCATCTTTAATACCTGTAGTTAAAGAATGAAGGTAACCTTTTACCAGCCTATAGGCTAATTCAGCAGATGACAAGTTGTTGATATTTTTCTTGGAAAACAGCCACTCTCTAGAGTCAAGGCTAATTCAGCAGACGACAAGTTGTTGCTATTTTTCTTGGAAAACAGGACTTGACATCTTATGCAAATTGTCTCCAACGGAGATAATTTGCATAAGATGTCAAGACCTGTTTTCCATAAAAAATAAGAAAAATATGACAAAATGTCATCTGTCGTCATCACCTGTCCTTGCTGTTGGTATTTTCCATCTTTAATACCTGTAGTTACCAGCCACTCTCTAGAGTCAAGGCTAATTCAGCAGACGACAAGTTGTTGATATTTTTCTTATTTTTCTTGGGAAAACAGAACTTGACATATTATGCAAATTGTATCCTATGGAGACAATTTGCATAAGACGTCAAGACCTGTTTTCCAGAAAAAATAAGAAAAATATGACAAAATGTTGTCTGTCGTCATCACCTGTTCTTGTTGTTGATATTTTCCATCTTTAATACCTGTAGTTAAAGAATGAAGGTAACCTTTTACCAGCCTATAGGCTAATTCAGCAGATGACAAGTTGTTGATACTTTTCTTGGAAAACAGCCACTCTCTAGGCTAATTCAGCAGACGACAAGTTGTTGATATTTTTCTTGGAAAACAGCCACTCTCTAGAGTCAAGGCTAATTCAGCAGACGACAAGTTGTTGCTATTTTTCTTGGAAAACAGGACTTGACATCTTATGCAAATTGTCTCCAACGGGTTGGAGACAATTTGCATAAGATGTCAAGACCTGTTTTCCAGAAAAAATAAGAAAAATATAACAAAATGTCGTCTGTCGTCATCACCTGTTCTTGGTGTTGGTATTTTCCATCTTTAATACCTGTAGTTAAAGAATGAAGGTAATCTTTACCACCCTCTAGCCTAATTCAGCAGATGACAAGTTGTTGATATTTTTCTTATTTTTCTTGTTTTTCAAGAAAAATAACGGAGACAATTTGTCCAAAAACCGTTCTTAATATAGGAATTTTTCTGTATTTACATGATTTTCTATCCATTATTTGACGAAATATTCTGGTTTGGGAGCCAAATTGAAACGAAAACAATTACACGATTTTCCAATTATCAGCAGATCAACGTCGCTGACATCATGATGTCACCAATGTCCAATCACATTGGAGAGAACCAAGGTTTATTACGACATCACATAATGATCATGTGATGTCACTTCAGTCAATATTCACTTAAGGGGAATGCATTTTTTTGCCATTTTTCAAAACTGAGACAACTTTCAGGGCTTCCAACTCGTTTTTTCTGTAAACTCTGTCCCACGGAAAAAAGGGGTCTACTCTTAAAGGAAAGAATTTGCTCCCCAGGAGCAAATTCTTTCCTTTTAGAGTTGACCCCTATGTACATGGGAGACAAAGATACTTTTGAAGGAGTTGCCTCCCCTGAAGGCATACCAATCCCTCAATGCTGACTTAAGTATGAAAACCATGAGGTCCTAAAAGTAAACTATAGGATTTTTTTTTCTGTAATTCACAAAGAATATAAATATTATTTCTTGCAAATAAATGCACATACCCAAGGGAAAAGGGACTTCCTTTTTGCGTTTTGTAAACTCAGCCCTTGAAAAAGGGGTCTACTCATAAAACAGCAAAATCTGTCCCTCAAGATCACTTTCCGGCATCACTCGGCAAGCCTCGTGATGCCATACAGTGACCCTTGGGATGGATTTTTCCATCCACCCCTCACACCCATGTAAGATTCTTATATACTTAGTGATGATCATTAACCGCTTGACGCTTATGACCCACAAAGTGGGTTGACCCGCCGTTAAACACGAAATCATCATCATTATAAACTTAGTGTCAAGTTTTCGGGGTTCCCATATAAAGCAGGTACAGTAAAACCTTCACTAATGGTCACCTCTGTTAAGCAGCCACCTCTCTTCAGCAGCCACAATAATTCCTTCCATAGTATTTACTATATATTTTACCTCTGCTCAGCAGACACCTCTCTCCTCCAGCCAGCAGCCACCTTACCAAATCTAAATACCCTCTATTGCACAGCCAGAGTTAACTCAATAGCAAAAAATCAGATGTAAAAATAGTAATTTCTCTTCTAGTGTATTAATTTATTTCAAAATTTATTTTTCCCATTGTGATATCTGTATTATAAGCAAGTGAAAAGAAACATAAATGATTGGAGAGGTTTCAGATGACACCTCTACATCATTTATTTTTCTTTTAGTACATCCATGTTGAGCTGTCTTCAGTTATCACCATTTTATGTCTGTCAATAACTATTCATACATCATCCCAGACATTTCCCTCTGTTGAACAGCCACCTCCCTTAAACAGCCAGTTTTGGAGATTCCCCAGGATTGCTGTTTAATGGAGGTTACACTAACTTTAAACTAACATACCTAAAACACCTTTATGACTAGCAACATGGTGACTTTTTCGATGCAGCTTCACATCTTGAGAGTTGAAGAATGTGAGTCGGCAGATTACACACTTCTTTGTTGTGGATTTCGACTGATGTTTTAGAAGATGACCATAGTACGTCTGGGTCTGCCCCCAGCCCTGACTCACAAATTTTACTTGGAATGTACGTAGACAATATAAGCAGAGCAGATGTTGTGAGCTGTCGTGTTTCTGTAAGATAATAATATGATATGGATGTGAATGCAGGAAAAATTAATTTAGAAGGCCATATGTCTTTTTATATCAGGCTTATAGGCAAGACCAAAAAAAATATGAAAGAACGGCAAAGTTTGTCTGAATCATTCCGTGTTTTCTTGTCTAGCCCAACTGACCCAATATCAAAAGACACTAACATAATTTTCTATTTATCAAGAATCACTTGATATATTAACCCTTAAGACGCTGAGAAAAACTACATCTGAAAATGTTGTCTGCTTATGTCGTCTGCTGAATCTTTTTGCAAATTTTTGAAAAATATTTTTGCAAACTGGCAAACAATGTGGACCTAGATCAGACTGCTCCTACAGGAGCAGTGTGATCTGGGTCCACAATGTTTGCAAACATGACCTTTAAAGTAACCGGCAGACGACGAAGCCGACGACAATTGTTGTGATTGGCATCTTATGGGTTAACATAGAAGGCACCTGTGTTAATACATAGCTTTCAGATTGTTCATAATAGTTGTGATCGAGTGACATCATTTAACCAACAGGGCTTATCTGGAAAATATGAATTCTGAATTTAGCATACGGTAATAATCCAAAGTATTCGGACAGACAGGCCTAAGCAAACAGTATAGGCCCTGATCAGACTGCTCCTGCTAGAGCAGTCTGATCAGGGTCTATACTGTTTGTCATTCTATCTCCACTTCTTGGACTCCTTGCTGGATCACGAAACAAATGCTAATATTTTAGGAGAATTATACAGCAACTCCTCCAGGTGTCGGAATTTTGGGGATTTTTATCGTATTTAGGGAGGTCTTTACTTTTTATTTTCGTTTCCTGTTGTTGTTTTTTTATTTGATGTTTAACTTCCCCCTATAGGTCATTTTGGAGACGTTGTTTCCAATTTTGTGGGACTTTTACCCAACATTGAGATGAAATGACAGCTCAAGCCCTGTCGCCCAATGAAACCAATAGGGTTTATTAGCATGGATGGTCCGACTCGCACTGCTTTCCCTGGGCAGGCTTAGATCCTCTAAGTGGGTAACCATTACTCGTGTGCGGTCGGCTTCAGCTCTACGTAGCATGCGCCCATTAATTTCTTCAAGCCCCGATGGATGGGGGCCGTTCGTTTCCTGTACTTATTAGAATTACCTCTATCTAGCAAATCTAAATACACACAACATACCCTTATTTTATAGAACACAAAGACACACTAAAATTTTTCTCAATCCACTATTATCTAGTGCAATGATTTACCCTTGGAGGCTCAAACTACCTCGGAATAAACGCTTCCATTTTGTTAGGCATGGCCTAATTAATGTGTCAACCCTTTTTGTGGGATCATCTATGAAAAAGTGCTAGTCCTTCTTACTAAGTGTGATGGAAATTCTGTTTATTTGATCAAAATAATTTCATTTTATAAATATTGATAATTAACCCATAAAATGCCAATCACAAATTTGCTGTCTGCCGGTTACCTTAAAAGTCTTTTTTTTGCATTGAAAAGTTTGCAAAAAGATTCAGCGACGACATAAGCAGGCAACATTTTCAGATGTTGTTTTTGTCGACAGTTGTGGGTCTTCATCTGAACCATCTCAGCAGCTCTTCAAGGTTCCAATGAGTACCCACAACATAGATTCTTATGGAGAATTGACAGGAAGTATTCTTCAATTATCACAAAATACCCGACATATCCATTTCTATGCTCCAAATCACCTACTAACCTTCTTGAAATGATCTACGACATCATTATACATTGATGAGCGGAAGTTACACAACTGACAAACATATGGCATCTCACAAGGATGGTGGTTCTGTCTCATATGTTGTGTTAACTCTCGTGGCGATGGAGAATCCTTTTCACAAATCCTACACACCAGAACTTTATTGCTCAGATGAACCTGTAAAACATACAACATCAGTTTTTAAGAAATGAAGGTATTTTATTTTTATTTATTTTTTTTTTCTGCAGTCAATGAAGTATGAACAACATCCAGTCATTAGGAAAGTAACACATCTTCTGCATGTTGAACTAATATATTATATAGAGGATCTTACAAGAGTGTTCACTTACACGAGTGTTCATCAGTTATTGAATTTATTAAACTCCTTGAGGAAAAGGGATAAAATGCTCAGCAAAGCCTCACATTTTATGCCTTTTCCTTAAGGAGTTTAATAAATTCAATAATAGGAAAAGGGATAAAATGTGAGGCTTTGCCGAGCATTTTATGCCTTTTCCTCAAAGAGTTTAATAAATTCAATAATACAGAGCACGACAAGCAAGATTCTATTTATCATGTGACATTTAAAACATATTTAATTCATGCTTTTGTACAAAAAATGTCAATATTCCTCCATTAGTAAATGTGACGTCTTACGGACGTCGTACATGTAACGTTACAGAGCGTATCAAACTAATTTCATATTATATCCACCAGTGGATTACCAAATTTATTGTATGACGTTATTACATTCACAGATGTGATCACATATGATAAACCTAAAATATGTATGATAGGAATTCATCACTTGGTAGTAACATGGTAGAATTTGACCATCTTTGCACTCATGTGACTTTGAAAATTAAGTCAAGGTCATCAGATCCTAATCAAGTCTTAGATAGGATGCAATGATATATCAATTTATTAAGTCTGACCACTCCTCCTGAATACTTTCAGTCAGGAGACAGGGTGCAGGAAATCTATTTTTGGCTCAAATTTGAGCTTTTGAAGCCCATGACCTTGAAAATGAGGTCAAGGTCACAAAAGTCTAATCCAGTATTTAGTAAATTCAACAATAGATAGTACCAAGTATTACCACAATTCATATATTTGTTCAGGAATTAATGTGTATATAAGGTTTTAGCTTGATCCATAAATAATAAATTTGTTCAGGAGATACAGTGCAGACAAACTACACTGCTCAAAACAATTAAAAGAGCAACCTTTTAAGCCTGTTTCACATCACTGCTTGGCAATTTTCAAACTCAAGGAAAGGCACTATTTTAAAGTGACATCTCTTAACAATGTTCATGCAAATGCCAAGAAGCAGGTGCAAAGAAAGAATGTGAGCTACAGCATGGATACCCCTATAAAACTGCTGAAATTCAGTATGGGGTGATCTGTTCAAAGTTTGAGTTTGGGTCAGAAACATGTCAATCCTTCGGTTATGCGTTATTTTGGGCTTCATAATGTTAGGCGGTTCTTGGAACTAGTTGCAGTTGCTCAACCTGTCGCTTTGCTTGAAAGAGGGTACACCCAAAGGATTGTTGCTGAAAGCTTTGATGCATCGAGAAGTGTTGTTGCCAGGCTTATTTCATGCTTAAAAAGGTAAGTTGTGTGTACTCATAAGAATCGCCTTCATGAGGCGATTCTTATGAGTACACACAACATTCCTTCTATATTATAGATCAACAATATACAGTAAAACTCCTCTATGAAGACCACTTTTGAACTGTCCCAAAGGTGCTCCCTGACAAGAGGACATTGTGTGCAGAAAACACGGAGAAAGAATTACTCTATCCTTCTAAATATGCTTTTTAAAGCAGAATTAGTCTTAATTTTAGGTGGTTTTAAATGCGAAATTTCACTGTATTCTTAAGTCATCCCCATTATTTTCACAGCCTGGCACTCGGAGTAACACTCTGTAGTTCGAACTACCTTCTATCTTGAACACTTTTTTAAGGTCCCAAAGTCAGCTATAAAACTAGAAATGGTGTTTGTAAAACACAATGCCCCCAACCTTTGCTTGTCCTTAGATGGCAAAATATTCAACAAATATTGTTAAAGACTCAAAAACATACAACAAGAATTCCCCCGAAGGCTATGTCGCGCCTGTGGAGGCGCAAAGTCACCAAACCATGAAATCTAGGTCAAGGTCAAACATGGATGCCTGCATAAAAATTTCACTCCTAGTTCCAAGCATGTACCAAGTATCATCAATGAAACTCTTAACGAGAATTCTATGTTTTTTAATTAAAGGGGAAATAATTCAAGAAGGGGAGATAATTTGGACAAGAAAAAAAATACGGGTCAACTATTTTTTCATGAGGAACCCATATATGAAATTTCAAAACACTAGCATACACGGTTCTGAAGATATGCTATGCACCAGAAAGCAACACAATTGAGTAGCAAAAAATTACAAAGGGCCATAACTCTAACAAAATTTTATCGAATTGGTTGAAAATTTAATCAGGTAGTCTCCTCCTTAGTCCCAATCACTATACCAAATATCAAGGCTGTAGCTCAAATACTTTTTGAGATATCTTGCTAACGAGAATTCTATGTTATTTAATTAAAGGGGAAATAATTCAAGAAGGGGAGATAATTTGGACAAGAAAAAAAATACGGGTCAACTATTTTTTCATGAGGAACCCATATATGAAATTTCAAAACACTAGCATACACGGTTCTAAAGATATGCTATGCACCAGAAAGCAACACAATTGAGTGGCAAAAAATTACAAAGGGCCATAACTCTAACAAAATTTTATAGAATTGGTTGAAAATTTAATCAGGTAATCTCCTCCTTAGTCCCAATCACTATACCAAATATCAAGGCTGTAGCTCAAATACTTTTTGAGATATCTTGCTAACGAGAATTCTATGTTATTTAATTAAAGGGGAAATAATTCAAGAAGGGGAGATAATTTGGACAAGAAAAAAAATACGGGTCAACTATTTTTTCATGAGGAACCCATATATGAAATTTCAAAACACTAGCATACACGGTTCTAAAGATATGCTATGCACAAGAAAGCGTGACGTACGAACGGACTAACGGACGGACAAGCCAGAAGCAATATGCCCCCCAACTTTTTTAAAGTTGGGGGCATAAATATCCTGCATGCAGAGCATTAACCCTTTTTGTACCAAATGGAATCTTCCTCCTTATATATAGAAGGAGCCCATTTAAAAAATTAGGGGTGTCAGGTTGTGTTTTCTTCAAAATCTATTTGGAAACTGGCTGAACATTTTGCAAGCAGTGCAGGCCCTGATCAGACATTCTGCAGAATCTGATCTGGGTCTGCACTGTTTGCCAACTACCCCTTTTGGGATTTCCGGTACAAAAATGGGTTAAGGCAAATTAATACGTAATTGGCTGTATGTACTACCAACCACCGGCCTCGTTAGCTCAGTTGGATGCGCGTCTGACTGGTGATCTGGAGGATGGGGTTCGATACCTGCCGGGGTCTGCAACATTGTTTCGTGGAGATAGATCATGAAATCTTTTCTACGGTCATTCTCTCCCTTCCGCTGATTCAAGAAGGGCAGTTGTCAGTTTCTGGCGAAAGAATGTGCACTGTACTGGTTTACGCTTTCGTATAAGCCTGCCCAGGAAAAGTGTGGATAGGTAAACTGACCGGCTCAAAATGACCTAAAATAGTGTTGACTGGGCTGTTAAACTCCAATACAAACAATGTACAACCTACCTTTTCCATGTGTGTCTGCATCTCAAATGGAGTATCAAACTGTTTGTAGCATTGTTTACACTGTGTGAGATCACTGAGATCGATATTATGTTGTTTACTCGAGTCAATATGGCCCTGGATATGCTGCATTGCACGGACATTATTGTACAACATCTTGGAGCAGTACCAGCACTGAAAATATACACATACACCTTAATATGACACTGTTAATTATAACATGGTTTTGGATATATAACACCAATCAGCCATGTAAGCACTATAGAGCTTTTTGGAGCAGTAATTGGTTTTTTTTTGTTTTGTTTTTTTGAGAAAAAAATAAGTCTTGAATTTTAATGTGAATTGCCTGTTGAAATGTCAAGCCTTTTCTAAAATAAAAAAAAAAAAAAAATTATGTGTGCCAGTTGGGTAGGGATTCGGGGATGGGCGCTACTTTCTGTTTTTTTGTTGAGTGGCTGGTTCAATTGTATTTGATGCATCATTGGGTGTGATAAAAATTCTTTTTAATGCTGGCTGGGTTTTATTATATCCAATTTTTGTGTTCAAAAATGCAATAAAATCTGTGAACTAGACCTTTTCTTTGTTTTTGTTGTGTCATTTGTGCGCACCGTTGACAAACCGGTAAAACTAGCACCCCAGCTGCAGCTGACAATATTGGCTGTCATCTTGTCCGGTACATTTCTAACTTTGGAACTCAGAGTAATCAGAAATCGAGGCATCCCTGTGTTACAAAACTATTTCAGAATTCATATTTAGCTATTTAATTTCTTTGTTACATAACAATAATCTTCCATAATAACGATCTTTTTCCATTTTTTTTTTACATTTTACAAGTTACTTCGCGTAATGACCAATGTCCCATCTTGCACATTAAATGGATATTTTGTTAACGAGCTTGTCAAGGGCATATGCTACGAAATACTTCCTACATTGAAATCTGTTTAAGAGACTGTATATGTTCAGTATCATATACTGGCTCACCTCATTTGAAACAAGAGGGCCCAATGGCCCTATATCGCTCACCTGTGTACCAGAAAATCATTAGTGTAGGAGACCACTTGACATTGCTACATACTAAATATCTAAGCTCAGGCAAAGCGGTGTCCATGCTTATAAACCCTACTGGTTTCATTGGGCGACAGGGCTTGAGATGTAATTTCATCTCAATGTCTGGTAAAAGTCCCACAAAATTGGAAGAGACATCTCCAAAATGACCTATACAGTGTTTACGGGGATGTAAAACCTCAAATCAAACAAAATCTGTGCCTTATGGTTTTGGAGAAAAAGATTTTTTGAAGTTTTTTCCAGTATAAGTCTAATGGAGCTAATGAGCCCTGGGGCTTGGCCAATTTTGATCAAAGGGCACGGTTGGCAGGATTTATGTAGGCGACCATTTTGTGTTGCTATATACTAAACATCTAAGGTCTGTACTTCATGGTTTCAAAGAAGATGTTTGAAGCTTTTTCCATTATAAGTTTGTTGGAGTTTAGGGGCCACAGGATTTGGACCCCAGGGGAATGATTGGCAGGATTCATGTAGGCGACCACTTGACATTGCTACATGCTAAATACCTAAGCTCTGGGACTTATGGTTTCAGAGAAAAAGATTTTTTAAGCTTTTTCGATAATGAGTCAATGGGAACAAAGGGGCCCCGTGGCGTGGCCAATTTGGAACCTAGGGGCATGTTTGGCAGGAATTATGTAGGTGACCAATTGCCATTGCTACATGCTAAATATCTAAGCTCTGGGCCCTGTGGTTTCAGAGAAGAAGATTATTGAAGCTTTTTTTTTTCCATTATGAGTCTATTGGAGCTAAGGGGCCCGGGGGCGTGGCCCATTTGGACCCTAGGGGCATGATTGGCAGGAATTTTGTAGGTGACCACTTGCAGTTGCTACATGCCAAATACCTCAGCTCTGGGCCATGTGGTTTCAGAGAAGAAGGTTTTTGAAGCTTTTTTCCATTATGAGTCTATAGGAGCGAAAGGGCCCCGGGGCGTGGCCCGTTAGGACCCCAGGGGCATGATTGGCAGGACTTATGTAAGTGACTACTTGCCGTTGCTACATGCTAAATATCTAAGCTCTTGGCCCTGTGGTTTGAGAGAAGAAGATTTTTGAAGCTTTTTTTTCCATTATGAGTCTATGGGAGCTAAGGGGCCTGGGGGCGTAGCCCATTTGGACCCTAGGGGCATGATTGGCAGGATTTATGTAGGTGACCACTTGCCGTTGCTACATGCCAAATACCTCAGCTCTGGGCCCTGTGGTTTCAGAGAAGAAGATTTTTGAAGTTTTTTTCCATTATGAGTCTATAGGAGCTAAAGGGCCCCGGGGCGTGGCCCGTTTTGACCCCAGGGGGATGATTGGCAGGAATTATGTAGGTGACCACTTGCCGTTGCAACATGCTAAATATCTAAGCTCTGGGCCCTGTGGTTGCCGAGAAGATTTTTGAAGCTTTTTGTTCCATTATGAGTCTATGGGAGCAAAGGGGCCCCGGGGCATCGCCCATTTGGAACTCACGGGCATGATTGGCAGGAATTATGTAGGTGACCACTGGCCGTTGCTACATGCTAAATATCTAAGCTCTGGGCCCTGTGGTTTCAGAGAAGAAGATTTTATTGAAGCTTTTTTTCCATTATGAGTCTATGGGAGCTAAGGGGCCCTGCGGTGTGGCCAATTTGGACCCCAGGGGCATGATTGGCAGGAATTATGTAGTTGACCATTTGCCTTTGCTACATGCCAAATATCTCAGCTCTGGGCCCTGTGGTTTCAGAGAAGAAGATTTTTGAAGCTTTTTTCCATTATGAGTCTATAGGAGCGAAAGAGCCCCGGGGCTTGGTCCGTTTGGACCCTGGGGGCATGATTGCCAGGAATTATGTAGGTGAACACTTGCCATTGCTACATGCTAAATATCTAAGCTCATGGCCCTGTAGTTTCCGAGAAGAAGATTTTTGAAGCTTTTTGTTCCATTATGAGTCTATGGGAGCGAAGGGGCCCCAGAGCATCCCCCATTTGGAACCAAGGGGCATGATTGGCAGGAATTATGTAGGTGACCAATTGCCATTGCTACATGCTAAATATCTAAGCTCTGTGCCCTGTGGTTTCAGAGAAGAAGATTTTTGAAGCTTTTTTTCCATTATGAGTCTATAGGAGCTAAGGGGCCCCGGGGCGTGGCCCTTTTGGACCCCAGGGGCATGATTGGCAGGAATTATGTAGGTGACCAGTTGCCGTTGCTACATGCTAAATATCTTAGGTCTGGGCGCTGTGGTTTCAAAGAGGAAGATTTTTAAGGTTTTTTCCTTTATGAGTCTTTGGGACCAAAGGGGCCCCGGCGCGTGGCCCATTTGGAACATAGGGCATGATTGGCAGGAATTATGTAGGTGACCACCTGCCATTGCTACATGCTGAATATCTCAACTCTTGGCCCTGTGGTTTCAGAGAAGAAGATTTTTGAAGCTTTTTTTCCATTAAGAGTCTATTCGAGCTCAGGGGCCCCGGGGCGTGGCCCAATTTGGACCCTAGGGGCATGATTGCCAGGATTTATGTAGGTGACCACTTGCGGTTGCTACATGCCAAATACTTCAGCTCTGGGCCCTGTGGTTTCAGAGAAGAAGATTTTTGAAGCTTTTTTCCATTATGAGTCTATAGGAGCTAAAGGGCCCCGGGGCGTGGCCCGTTTTGACCCCAGGGGCATGATTGGCAGGAATTATGTAGGTGACCACTTGCCATTGCTACATGCTAAATATCTAAGCTCTTGGCCCTGTAGTTTCCGAGAAGAAGATTTTTGAAGCATTTTGTTCCATTATGAGTCTTTGGGAGCAAAGGGGCCCCGGGGCATCGCCCATTTGGAACCCACGGGCATGATTGGCAGGAATTATGTAGGTGACCACTGGCCGTTGCTACATGCTAAATATCTAAGCTCTGGGCCCTGTGGTTTCAGAGAAGAAGATTTTATTGAAGCTTTTTTTCCATTATGAGTCTATGGGAGCTAAGGGGCCCTGCGGTGTGGCCAATTTGGACCCCAGGGGCATGATTGGCAGGAATTATGTAGTTGACCATTTGCCTTTGCTACATGCCAAATATCTCAGCTCTGGGCCCTGTGGTTTCAGAGAAGAAGATTTTTGAAGCTTTTTTCCATTATGAGTCTACAGGAGCGAAAGAGCCCCAGGGCGTGGTCCGTTTGGACCCTGGGGGCATGATTGGCAGGAATTATGTAGGTGACCACTTGCCATTGCTACATGCTAAATATCTAAGCTCTTGGCCCCGTAGTTTCCGAGAAGAAGATTTTTGAAGCTTTTTGTTCCATTATGAGTCTATGGGAGCGAAGGGGCCCCAGAGCATCCCCTGGGCTCTGGGCCCTGTGGTTTCAGAGAAGAAGATTTTTGAAGTTTTTTTCCATTATGAGTGTATAGGAGCTAAAGGGCCCCGGGGCGTGGCCCGTTTTGACCCCAGGGGCATGATTGGCAGGAATTATGTAGGTGACCACTTGCCGTTGCAACATGCTAAATATCTAAGCTCTGGGCCCTGTGGTTGCCGAGAAGAAGATTTTTGAAGCTTTTTGTTCCATTATGAGTCTATGGGAGCAAAGGGGCCCCGGGGCATCGCCCATTTGGAACCCACGGGCATGATTGGCAGGAATTATGTAGGTGACCACTGGCCGTTGCTACATGCTAAATATCTAAGCTCTGGGCCCTGTGGTTTCAGAGAAGAAGATTTTATTGAAGCTTTTTTTCCATTATGAGTCTATGGGAGCTAAGGGGCCCTGCGGTGTGGCCAATTAGGACCCAAGGGGCATGATTGGCAGGAGGAATTATGTAGTTGACCATTTGCCTTTGCTACATGCCAAATATCTCAGCTCTGGGCCCTGTGGTTTCAGAGAAGAAGATTTTTGAAGCTTTTTTCCATTATGAGTCTATAGGAGCGAAAGAGCCCAGGGGCTTGGTCCGTTTGGACCCTGGGGGCATGATTGGCAGGAATTATGTAGGTGAACACTTGCCATTGCTACATGCTAAATATCTAAGCTCTTGGCCCTGTAGTTTCCGAGAAGAAGATTTTTGAAGCTTTTTGTTCCATTATGAGTCTATGGGAGCGAAGGGGCCCCAGAGCATCCCCCATTTGGAACCAAGGGGCATGATTGGCAGGAATTATGTAGGTGACCACTTGCCATTGCTACATGCTAAATATCTAAGCTCTGTGCCCTGTGGTTTCAGAGAAGAAGATTTTTGAAGCTTTTTTTCCATTATGAGTCTATAGGAGCTAAGGGGCCCCGGGGCGTGGCCCTTTTGGACCCCAGGGGCATGATTGGCAGGAATTATGTAGGTGACCAGTTGCCGTTGCTACATGCTAAATATCTTAGGTCTGGGCGCTGTGGTTTCAAAGAGGAAGATTTTTAAGCTTTTTTCCTTTATGAGTCTTTGGGACCAAAGGGGCCCCAGCGCGTGGCCCATTTGGAACCCAGGGCATGATTGGCAGGAATTATGTAGGTGACCACCTGCCATTGCTACATGCTGAATATCTCAACTCTTGGCCCTGTGGTTTCAGAGAAGAAGATTTTTGAAGCTTTTTTTCCATTAAGAGTCTATTGGAGCTAAGGGGCCCCGGGGCGTGGCACAATTTGGACCCTAGGGGCATGATTGCCAGGATTTATGTAGGTGACCACTTGTGGTTGCTACATGCCAAATACTTCAGCTCTGGGCCCTGTGGTTTCAGAGAAGAAGATTTTTGAAGCTTTTTTCCATTATGAGTCTATAGGAGCTAAAGGGCCCCGGGGCGTGGCCCGTTTTGACCCCAGGGGCATGATTGGCAGGAATTATGTAGGTGACCACTTGCCGCTGCTACATGCTAAATATCTTAGCTCTGGGCCCTGTGGTTTCCGAGAAGAAGATTTTTGAAGCTTTTTGTTCCATTACGAGTCTATGGGAGCGAAGGGGCCCCGGGGCGTTGCCCATTTGAAACCAAGGGGCATGATTGGCAGGAATTATGTAGGTGACCACTGGCCGTTGCTACATGCTAAATATCTAAGCTCTGGGCCCTGTGGTTTCAGAGAAGAAGACTTTTGAAGCTTTTTTTTTCCATTTTAAGTCTATGGGAGCTAAGGGGCCCCGGGGCGTGGCCTGTTTGGACCCCAGGGGCATGATTGGCAGGAATTATGTAGGTGACCACTTGCCTTTGCTACATGCCAAATATCTCAGCTCTGGGCCCTGTGGTTTCAGAGAAGAAGATTTTTGAAGCCTTTTTCCATTATGAGTCTATAGGAGCTAAAGGGCCCCGGGGCGTTGGGCCGTTTGGACCCCAGGGGCATGATTGGCAGGAATTATGTAGGTGACCACTTGCCTTTGCTACATGCTAAATATCTTAGCTTTTGGCCCTGTGGTTTTCGAGAAGAAGATTTTTGAAGCTTTTTGTTCCATTATGAGTCTCTTGGAGCGAAGGGGCCCCGGGGCGTGGCCAATTTGGACCCCAGGGGCATGATTGGCAGGAATTATGTAGGTGATCACTGGCCGTTAATACATGCTAAATATCTAAGCTCTGGGCCCTGTGGTTTCAGAGAAGATATTTTAATTTTTTCCCATTGTAAGTCTATGGGAGCTATATGTTGCCATGGCAACCAGAATTCCAATCTGATCAGCCCAAAAACCTTATGCAGCCTTTCCCCCTACCTGATGATGCTTCTCATGAAATTTGATCAAGATTGACCATGGGGTATTAGAGATATACTTATTTGAAATTGTTTACGGACGCATGGACGCACGATGGACGACGGGACAAAAAGTGACCACAAAAGCTCACCTTGTCACTACGTGACAGGTGAGCTAAAATGAGCAGAATGCCCAAAATCATACGGCAGAAAGTAGACTGCCTATGGAACATTTCTATGCAAATTTTGTCAAAATATCTGCAGAGGCTTGGCAGTAAATGCCATTTTTCTATTTTCCCCATTATAAGTCTATGGAAACTACAAGTTGCCGTAGCAACCAAACTAATGAACCGATTTTCATAAACATGAGGGCCCAATGGCCCTATATCGCTCACCTGTGTACCAGAAAATCACTAGTGTAGGAGACCACTTGACATTGCTATATACTAAATATCTAAGCTCAGGCAAAGCGGTGTCCATGCTTATAAACCCTACTGGTTTCATTGGGGGACAGGGCTTGAGATGTAATTTCATCTCAATGTCGGGTAAAAGTCCCAAAAAATTGGAAGAGACATCTCCAAAATGACCTATACAGTATTGACAGGGATGTAAAACCTCAAATCAAACAAAATATGTGCCTTATGGTTTTGGAGAAAAAGGTTGTTTTTTTTTTTAGTTTTTTCCAGTATAAGTCTATAGGAGCTAATGAGCCCTGGGGTTTGGCCAATTTTGACCCAAATTTTGGCACGGTTGGCAGGATTTATGTAGGCAACCATTTTGTGTTGCTATATACTAAATATCTAAGGTCTGTACTTCATGGTTTCAAAGAAGATGTTTGAAGCTTTTTTCCATTATAAGTTTGTTGGAGTTAAGGGGCCACAGGATTTGGAGGGGCATGATTGGCAGGATTCATGTAGGCGACCACTCGACATTGTTACATGCTAAATACTTAAGCTCCAGGACTTATGGTTTCAGAGAAGATTTTTGAAGATTGTTTACCCATTTTAAGTTTTTTTTTGTTTGTTTGTTTTTTTCATTATAAGGGCCTTGTGGTTTCAGAGAAGAAGATTTTTGAAGTTTCTCCAATTGTAAGTCTATGGAAGCTAAAGAGCCCTGGCGTGTGGCCAATTTGGATCCCAGGGGCATAACTGGCAAGATTTATGTAGGTGGCCACTTGACGTTGCTACATACTAAAAATCTAAGCTCCGGGCCTTATGGTTTCATAGAAGATTTTTTAAGTTTTTTTCCATTATAAGTCTATTGGAGGTGATGAGCTCGGGCATGCCCAATTTTGACCCCAGGGGCAGGGTTAGCAGGATTTATGTAGCTGGCTATTTTATGTTGCTACACACTAAATATCTAAGTTCTGTGCTTCACAGTTTCTGAGAAGAAGATTTTTGAAGCTTTTTTCAATTATGAGTCTATGGATGCTAAGGGCCCCGGGGCGTGGCCAATTTGGACCCCAGGGGCATGATTAGCAGGAAATATGTAGGAGACCACTTGCCGTTGCTACATGCTAAATATCTAAGCTCTGGGCCCTGTGGTTTCAGAGAAGAAGATTTTTGAAGTTTTTTTTTTCATTCTGAGACTATAGGAGGTAAGGGGGTCCCAGGGTGTTGCCCATTTGGACCCCAGGGGCATGATTGGCAAGATTTATGTAAGGTGACCACTTGTCATTGCTACATGCTAAATATCTAAGCTCTGGGCCCAGTGGTTTCAGAGAAGAAGACTTTTGAAGCTTTTTTCCATTATGTGTCAATGGGAGCTAAGGGGCCCTGGGGCGTAGCCCATTTGGACCCCACGGGCATGATTGGCAGAATTTATGTAGGTGACCACTTGCCATTGCTACATACTAAATATCTAAGCTCTGGGCCATGTGGTTTCAGAGAAGAAGATTTTTGAAGCTTTTTTTTTCATTATAAGTCTATAGGAGCTAACTGGCCCCGGGGTGTGGCCCCTTTGGACCCCAGGAGCATGATTGGCAGGAATTATGTAGGTGACCACTTGCCGTTGCTACATGCTAAATATCTAAGCTCTGGGCCCTGTGGTTTACGAGAAGAAGATTTTTGAAGCTTTTTGTTCCATTATGAGTCTATGGGAGCGAAGGGGCCCCGGGGCATTGCCCATTTAAAACCCAGGGGCATGATTGGCAGGAATTATGCAGGTGACCACTTGCAGTTGCTACATGCTGAATATCTAAGCTCTGGGCCCTGTGATTTCAGAGAAGAAGATTTTTGAAGCTTTTTTTTTTTCCATCATGAGTCTATGGGAGCTAAGGGGCCCAAGGGAGTGGCCAATTTGGACCCCAGGGGCATGATTGGCAGGAATTATGTAGGTGGCCACTTGCCCTTGCTACATGCCAAATATGTCAGCTCTGGGCCCTGTGGTTTCAGAGAAGAAGATTTTTGAAGCTTTTTTCCATTATGAGTCTATAGGAGCTAAAGGGCCCCGGGACGTGGCCCGTTTGGAACCCAGGGGCATGATTGGCAGGAATTATGTAGGTGACCACTTGCCGTTGCTTTATGCTAAATATCTAAGCTCTGGGCCCTGTGGTTTCTGAGAAGAAAATTTTTGAAGCTTTTTGTTCCATTATAAGTCTATGGGAGCGAAGGGGCCCCGGGGCGTGGCCAATGTGGACCCCAGGGGCATGATTGGCAGGAATTATGTAGGTGACCATTTACGGTTGCTACATGCTAAATATCTAAGCTCTGGGCCCTGTGGTTTCAGAGAAGAAGATTTTTTTATTTTTTTCCCATTATAAGTCTATGGGAGCTATATGTTGCCATGGAAACCAGAATTCCAATCTGATCAGCCCAAAAACCTTATGCAGCCTTTCCCCCTACCTGATGATGCTTCACATAAAATTTGATCAAGATTGACCATGGGGTATTAGAGATATACTTATTTGAAATTGTTTACGGACGCACGGACGGACGCACCGACGGACGGACGGACGCACGACGGACAAAAAGTGATCACAAAAGCTCACCTTGTCACTAGGTGACAGGTGAGCTAATAAAAACCATATGTCACCGTGCTGAATCTTAAGTAATCTGAACAAGAAGGAGATCACCCCAAACTGTTTTCACAGTAATGTCAGAAAAACAACCATGTTAGTAAATAACATGTCAAAAATTACTTTTGCCTGGCTTTTAAACATTTATTTCAGTCAGAATGATATAGTAAAAGATACTGCTGCCTATCTTTAGACTATTTTTCAAGCTCAGAAAATTTTTTTGCAAAACCAATTTTGTCATCAACCAAAATATCTTTAAAAATAATTCATTGTTTGCAATATTTTGGAGTGAGTGAGTGAGTTTTAGTTTTACGTCCCACCAACAGCTACGGTCATACGGAGACGGGACCTCGGTTTAAAGACTCATCCGAAAGTCTGGAGAAGCCCGGGATCGATCCTGCGATCCCTGGTTTACAAGGCGAGTAGCGTATCCACTGCACCACGGAGGCTTCTGCAATATTTTGGACCATACAGAAAAATGCTACATTGAAATTTTCATAAAACAAGGTTTTTTCTCTAGTGGATGATTTCCGAGAATAGAAAATCAAAGGAAAACTAGGGGTCACCGTGCTAATTTCTGTTTTATTAAACAAACCGTTCCCCTACCCCAGATGAAATACATGGTAAAAATATACATAAATTCTATGAAAAGATGGCGAATCATTGACAGATGACTTCGATTTTACTTGTAAATAGTAGCTGGCCATAATATGCATTGCAGCATATCGTTTAAGTAAGTCTGCAAACCATTTAGGTTGATCTGATCTTGAGTAAATGTGGAAAAAATAAAATTTGCAAAAATCACAATGTTACTGTTTTCGTGAAGTTTATAGCGAAGCTGAACATGTTTAATAATGAAATGAACCCAAAACAATATCTGTTCCACAAATTTCAACCATTTCCTTACCCAAGAGCGGTAACATGTTGGCTCTAGCATAACTTTCATTTTTGATAATCATACAAAAATGGCGAATTCCTAGCATTTGTCTTTAAGCTAACAATGCTTTGAACGACTGGACCCTGACTGGAACACAACCTTCACTCTGCCCAAAGAGTTTTTCTTATATGTTGCACAGTGAAGACTCAGATCAGGGTCCAGTTGTTCAAAGCATCTTTAGCTTAACGAGCTTGTTAGTGGTAAAAATGTTGAGTGTTCTAGCATGTACAATATCTATTATCATACCTCATAAATATTCATAAGCAATTCTAAAATTCTGATTGGTCGAGAGCATGTCACATGCAGGGCCATAAATTATCATATTACCCTGCAATGAATGTTCCCCTCTGACGTCACTGCTCATAAGAACAAGTGTGTTCACTAAAAGAATCTCTAGAAGTCATGTGCAGGGCCATGAGTTTTCATATTCCCCTGTGACGTCACTGCTCAAATGTACAAATGCGTTCACCAAAAGAATCTCTAGAAGCCAGAATTCGGTATAACAAATCATTTGTTGCCCTTGTGTGACGAATACGACGATTTGTTCACCGGGAAATATTACTTGCTCGGGTGAACAAATGAAATCATCATATTCCCCTCACACAAGGGCAATAAATGAATAATATTCTAGTATTTTTGCTGCAAAAATGTGAGTAGCTTTTGCAAATGCAAAAGCTACTCACATTGTTTCAGCAAAAATATTGCGACCCGAGCCAGGCTGGAACCACAGCAGTTAAGTAAACACATCATTAGTTTTGAACATCTGGACGCTGACAGCACAGACTGTTTGACCACACATTATTACTTGGCCCTACTCAAATATGTAGTTCAAGGAAATCAATTTTCTCAAGTCTACAAAACGATCATATGTGCAAGTCTTGGTTCGCTAGAGAAAGCAATGGCCTTCTGGTTACCCAGACCAGTACAAAAGAGGTAGACAAAAGTGTTGTAGATATTTTTTTTTCTGAAAAAATGGACAATCTAAAATATTAGAATGGTATTTCATCTTTTTATTCACCAAGCCCATGTATTTGATCTGGCGCTTACTGGTGTTCTAAATTTGCTTCCTCTGTATTATGCCTCATGATCTGGCAATATTATAAACTAACAGTCGATCAAACTACAGTCGAACTTCAATGGCTCGAACACCTTTAGGACCTCGAAAATCTGTTCGAGACAGGGGTAGTTCGAGCCACTGCGGTTACTGTCAGGAGGCATTACGAGATACTTTTAGACATCTTTTCGGTGTTCTATAATGAAAATGTATGCTGTGTGTACTCATTAGAATCGCCTCGAGGCGATTCTAATGAGTACACACAGCATACATTTGCAATATAAATCTCCCACGATCTCCCACTATTTCTAATGTAGAGGATTTCGCTAGGGGCTCAAGAATGGGTTCGACACATCCATGGTAAACGAGCCATTGGTGTTCGAGCCATCGAAGTTCTACTGTACTAAGTTGAACAAATGTTCATGGTCCCAAAGGTGTTCGGGTCATTGAAGTTTGACAGTATTAGCAGAAAAATGTTCTCCTGTATAACACTTTGTTTTCAGGTGCTATATATTGGAAAGTCCATTTGTCATTTAAAGGTGCATTATTGAGCTACCGGGTCTCAATTTTTTTTTATGGTTTTTAACTTCAATGCATACTCCTTTGTCAGGTCTACACTTTTGGAGCCAAAAACAGCTTCAGAACTTTGTGAAAATGGTCGTTTTCATTCGTGTTTACCCTTCGATCTGAACATGTGTTCGGAATTTCTGTTCTAAAAATAAATCTGTCACTTTACACATTCATGGCGACAGTATCCTCTCCGAGTGTCGTTACTTATGGCATGGTATTCAGCGTCATATTTTTTTCCGATTCAGGCATGGCCTAAGCAAACAAGGCCAAAAATGAACGTTGCATAACGTCATATATGGAGATTCTATTTTTGTCACGAACTAAAAATAGATCTAACTAGGGTTCGAAACCTAGTTAGGGAATCCCTCTCGAACTCGTTTACCTGTCATCATAATTGTTCGCATTTTTGCATAAAATGCATTCATTTGTATTGTTTTAAAGAAAAATACCGGCTATATGTATTTTATTTTTGGAAGCATTTTTTCCGGATAGCTCAATAATGCACCTTTAAGGGCTGTCACACCTCCTTTTTTCATTTTTATTCTACTTTTGACAGAAAATCCTGTTAGCAAACAATGCAGACCCTGATCAGATGCTGCAGAATACGGCATCTGATCTGGGGCTGCACAGTTTGTCTGGCCCGTGGGTACCTGTTTAAGGGTTTCCCGCCGGAAATGGGAAAACAGTGAATTTACACTCCAGAATAAAGATGACCTCTCACCTTGAATCTAAATTCTCCCTTCTCTTCCTCGTAATTTGGATCCCCATCCATCGTTCCATAGTAGTATTCATCCAGAGGAACCCAGTTACCTGGAAACCATGAGTAAAGTGAATTTATACACGTCCATTGAAAAATGTTTATCTCCCTTATCAATAGGTGTCTTCTCTTAAGGGGAATGGGAACTCCTGGCATTTTTTTCCGCCATTATTCAAAGGGAGACAACTTTTGGGACTTCCTGTTCGCTTTTATGTAAGCCCTGTCCCACTGAAAAAGCATTCTACTCTTAAAGGAAAGAAATTCATTCCTTTAAGAGTAGACCCCTATTGACATGGCAGTAGGGCTGGCTAATCGGAGCTGAAAAGATAATCTATTATCAGTCCTGCCATTGCGATCGATTGTCGATTAGTAATCGTTAAGGTTTCTGTCATAATTTTACCTGTCTGGCTTTCTGTCTGAGCATGACTCTTACCATATGTTGCACTTTACCATATGTATATTTGAACAGACAGGCCTGAGCAAACAGTGTAGACCCAGATGAGACGCCGCATAATGCGGCGTCTCATCAGGGTCTGCACTGTTTGCCACTCATTCAGCTATTTTAGGCATAACTTTGGGTAGTAAATTGTACCTATCAAGCAATCGATTAAAAGCAAATCAGAAAGTGTATTCGTTTTTGTGGGATTTATCGATCGATTAACCGATTATAAGATTAATCGTGTCAGCCTTACATGGCAGTCAAAAATACTTTTGCTGGAGTTGCCTTCCCTGAAGTTGTATTCATTCCCCTCAAAGGAAAGAATTTGTTCCTGACAAGCAAGAGTAGACGCCCAACCTGGTTGGCAGCAAATTCATTTCTTTTTAAACAGAGTAGACCCGAGGGTTGTGTTGACGATCAACTATAACTGATGATCAATGGAAAATTAGTTTTCATTCTTATAACTGATAATAATGTGCACACCTAAGCCTTTTGGAAGATACAATTCCCATCTCGCAATGTTGAAAGGATTGATCCAAGTAATTTTCTATCTTACAAAAGGATTATGTCACAAACTGATTCAACTTAACCCTTTTTGCACCAAATGGAATCTTCCTCCTTATATACTACTCAAAGTTTGATAGGGATCACTTTTTTAATGCAAAATAATTTTTGGATGAATTAACCAGCTGAATCCAAATTTGATACATAATGATAGGAAACGTATCCTTCACGAAACCTGGTGATTAATTTTGTCGACTGGTACTGCATTCAAGCGTGACAACAGCAACCGTCTTGGCACCCCCAAAATTTGCCGTAACACGATGGGATTTGGACAACTGATTTTTCACAAATTTCCAAATTTGTTTAGACAAACGTGCCTAATATCGTGTATGACATCCACGGGCATCAATTACACTACGACATCGCGTGCGCATGCTCGTAATCCGAGTCTGTATCCGGTTTTGGGGAATCGGCTTTCATTCACCAACCAGTGCATCTTTAAGCCCCTGTAAAGTCCTCGGATGCACAGGCCGGGCTGAAACAGCACGCTGTAGCATATCATGTGCATGCTCAATCGGATTTAAGTCCGGTGACCGAGCAGGCAAGTCCATACGAACGATTGTCTCACGTTCCAGATAGGAATCAGTGACGTTAGCACGGTTGGGACGGGCATTATCGTCCATCAGAATAAAGTCCGGGCCGATAGCATCTGCATATGGTCTTACAAACTCATCAAGAATATCATTACAGTACCTCACTGCCATTAACGTTCCGTTTTCAACGACGTACAAGTCAGTTTTACCGTTCACGCTTATCCCAGCCTAAACCATGGCTGACCCTTTTCCATAGCGATCATGCTCTGCAACATTCAAGTCATCGAATCGCTCTTTAGATATTCGCCACACTAATCGACGTTTATAAGTGAAGTCTAGACAGAATCTGTACTCCTCAGTAAACAGGACTAGCGTCAAGTCACGAACCGTTCACCTGACGTGAGTTCTGGCAAAGTCCAACTGGTCTAGCACATGCTGTCTCATCAACCGAACACGTACAGCAGGCCTCATGGCATTAAGTCCAAACTCGTTGAGCCCGCTTCTGACAGTTTGTGTAGAAATTCGGACTCCAGTTCCGTTCCTAAACTCATTATGCAAACGCGTAGCATTCAGGAACCGTTGACGTTGAGACTGAATCAACAAGAAACGGCCCTGACGTTGAGTTGTAGCCCTTTCTCGACGCCGCCGTGTCTGAGTGAAGGATTTCCATGGGTAAGATGCCGACTCCACATTCGGGAAACCACGCTCTGAGACACATTCAGAATCCCAGCAACACGACGTTGAGAGACGCCAGATTCCAACATTCCAACGCCACGATTCATTTCTTCTGGGCTCAGACAGTTTCCCTAGGCATTTTAGTGTTTCACAAATCAAATGAAGTCCTTTTTACGCTTGGTAAAGGAACACTGACAAGTTTGATTGGTCTGTTGGAAAGCAGTGCTACGCAAGATTTTGGGGGTGCATGCATTCATTTGCGAAGTGTGATTAGTGTGCACTTTTATGAGTACTGAACTGCACATGCGTTTCTGCTTAAGAAATTTATCAATATACCTAGCACCGGCCCCGATAGCTCAGTTGGTAGAGTGTCCGCTCCGGGGAACGGGAGGTCTGGGGTTCGATCCCGGGCTGCGACATACCAAAGTCGTTAAAAATGGTACTAGCTGCTCCTCGCTTGGCACTCAGGTTTACGGGGAAGAGCTAGGACTGGTCGATCCAGTGTCAGGATAATGTGACTGGGTGTGGTATCATGTAATGTGTCTGGGACATGATACTTCAGTGAGGCAGCACTATAAACGTGAGCATTGAGCTCCCTGTCGCAACCAGACACCGTCGTGATATGACTGAAAAATTGTTGAAAGCGACGTTAAACCCGAATTCACACACACACACACACACAATATACCTAGTACAAATTCTGTCAAGAAATTTTTTAATTTTCAGTGCAAAATTTGGTATATAAAAAGTGATCCCTATCAAACTTTGAGTAGTATATATAGCAGGAGTTCATTTCAAAATTTAGGGTTGAGTGGTTGTGTTTTCTTCAAAATTTATTTGGAAAATGACTGAACTTTTGGCAAACAAGTGGAGGCCCTGATCAGATGCCGCGTTCTGCGGCATCTGATCTGGGCCTGCACTGTTTGCTCGGGTACCTGTTTTGGGGTTTCCGGTACAAAATGGGTTAAGTATATGAGAAATGCAAACCAGTAATTTTTGCAACAACTTAGGTATTTTTTAATTGACTACAAAAATGAATGTATCATCTAAGCCTGTTGTGACAGCTGCAATAAAAATTGTCACTTGGAGAGTTAAATCATCAGATTTACCTTTTTGTTTGTGGTGAGGTTTCATGTCCCTGTCAACACAATTTTCAGGGACTTTTACCCAACATTTAAAAGCAGCTCAGATCTGAAGCCATACTGCCCAAAGAAACTGCTTGGTTTATACACAGGAATGGTCCGATGCCACACTTTAACTGGGCAGGCAATAAGGGGTTTACCAGTACTCTTATTTTTGTTTTGTGTCACCTCTGCCCGCCCCTGCCCATCAGGCCTTGAAGAAATAGATGGACTGCATGATGCTTCCATGCAAAGCTGAAACCCACCGCACATGACTAATGTTAAACAGCTTAGATGATCTAAGCCTGCCCAGGTAAAGTGGTGCGAGTCAGACCATCCATACTTATAGGGCGACAGGGCTTGAGATGTCATTTCATCGGGTCTGGTAAAAGTCCCACAAAACTGGAAGCAAAGCATCCAAAATGACCTATATAGTCTGGATGGGAACCTTAAACCTCAAATCAAACAAACAAAACATTATGTCACCTCTGCATGGAAGCGCCAAGCAGTCCAATCTATTTCTCCTTGCCTGGATGAGCGGGGGCATTCAGATTTACTGTCCCAAAGCACATTTTAACGATTCAAATTGAGTGTAGCTTCTGACCATAAAACCACTGAATTACCTCGACAAATGACAATTTTGAAATACATTTGAAAATATTGCATACAGTTATTGTTTAATGTTAACTGAATGTCACTTATCATCAGTTGCTTTACAAAAGCCCATTTCATCCTTAAGAGGCCGAGAAAAACTACATCTGAAAACGTCATCTCTTATGTCGTCTGCTAAATCTTTTTGCAAACTTTTTAAAAATATTTTTGCATACAGGCAAACAGTTTGGAGCCAGATCAGACTGCTCCTAGGAGCAGTCTGATCTGGGTCCACACTGTTTGCAAAAACTAATTTTTAAGAACTTGGCAGACGACAAAGCAGACGACAATAGTCGTGATTGGAATTTAATGGGTTAACCCTTATGAGGTCAAGAAAAACTTCATCCAATGTCATCTGCTCCATCCTCTTAAAAATTTTCCAACATATTTTCGCATACTAGCACATTGTATGGACACTGATCAGACAACTGATCTAGTTCCCAACTGTTTATTATAATGTCTTTCAACCCTTAAAATGCCAATCACAAAAATTGCTGTCTGCTTTGTATTCTGCCACATACTTTAACAAGAGCTCCGCAAGCGGGGCATTATACGCCCGTGGCAAATTCATATTTGGTAGACTGAAACCTGAAAACAGTATTCATTGATGGTGGAACTATTTTTCAAGTTTCAATGGGTGACAGCAAATGCAAGAAGAGCATGCACAGTGCCAAGCCAGAGCTAGGGCATCACAGAGCTTTCTTCCTTTTCCCTGTATTGCTCTTTCCACAGCAGACAGCTTAGAACTAGAATTAATCTCATCAGTTATTTACAACACATAAAAACGAGCACTTATAGCATTATCGGATGAAAACTGTAGCAGGAGTTATCAGGAAACGAAAATGTTTACAAAAATTTCAAAGGGGCATAACTCTGTTAATATTTGGCGGACGTTGATTCTCGAAACTTTAGCACATCTACACATCATGGTCTTACTAACTACCAAGTTTCAGCTTGATCGGATGAAAACTGTAGGAGGAGTTTTCCGGAAACGAAAATGTTTACAAAAATTTCAAAGGGGCATAACTCTGTTAATATTTGGCGGACGTTGATTCTCGAAACTTTATGCACATCTACACATCATGGTCTTAATACCTACCAAGTTTCAACTTGATCGGATGAAAACTGTAGGAGGAGTTATCCGGAAACGAAAATGTTACAAAAATTTCAAAGGGGCATAACTCTGTTAATATTTGGCGGACGTTGATTCTCGAAACTTTACGCACATCTACACATCATGGTCTTACTAACTACCAAGTTTCAGCTTGATCGGATGAAAACTGTAGGAGGAGTTTTCCGGAAACAAAAATGTTTACAAAAATTTCAAAGGGGCATAACTCTGTTAATATTTGGCGGACGTTGATTCTCGAAACTTAATGCAAATCTGCACATCATGGTCTTACTACCTACCAAGTTTCAACTTGATCGGATGAAAACTATAGGAGGAGTTATCCGGAAACGAAAATGTTTACAAAAATTTCAAAGGGGCATAACTCTGTTAATATTTGGCGGACGTTGATTCTCGAAACTTTACGCACGTCTACACATCATGGTCTTACTACCTACCAAGTTTCAGCTTGATCGGATGAAAACTGTAGGAGGAGTTATCCGGAAACGAAAAGTTTACGGACGGACGGACGGACGCCGACCCCATAACATAATACGACCGTTTTTTCAAAACGGGCGTATAAAAATCATTGCGACAAAAAGCGTGGACCCAGATCAGACTGCTCCTTTAGGAGCAGTCTGATCTGGGTCCACACTGTTTGCATGTTTGCAAAAAGTATGTTTGAAAAGTTTGCAAGAAGATGCAGCAGATGGCAAAAGCAGATATCATTTTCAGATGCAGTAATTCTTGACAAAGCAGACGACAATTGCTGTGTTTTGTGATTGGCATCTTGAGGGTTCATCCTTAACCCATTTAGTACCGGAAACCCCGAAACGGGTACCCTGGCAAACAGAGCAGGCCCAGATCAGACGCCATGTTCTGCGGCGTCTGATCAGGGCCTCCACTGTTTGTAAAAAGTTCAGCCATTTCCCAAGTAATATATGAAGAAAACACAACCTGACACCCCTAAATTTTGTAATGGACTCCTACTATATATAAGGAGGAAGATTCCATTTGGTACAAAAAGGTTCAAGCACCACAGAATATTTTTTGTCTGCTTGGTCCTGTAAGGGTCAAACTCCAGCGGTACAAAACAGTTTCTTTTTTTTTTTACCTACCATTTGAATTAATTTCTCCCGGTTCCTTTTCCTTTGCAGGCGGTGTTTTCTTCTTCACGGGTGGACTGAGGGCGGTGCTCACTGGGGTCTCAACACTTTTCTTACCCACCTCTACTGGCTTGGCTGTCACTGTGAAAATAATGTCGATCAGTTGAAACCAACCAACAAGTTGAAAAATGGGAAATTCTAAACACTAAACATTTGGTAAAGCCATTCACCTTAGAAGGTTAATAGACATATAGAAATCTGGCTATTTAGACCAGTCAAAATTAAGACCACTTTAATAAGCTTAATTTTCTCTGAAACAAATCTCATCTGCTACAGGTTGCTTGGCACTCCAGCAAGTTGCTTTCTTTTTCTTTTTGGAAAGGCCGAAACTATAATTCTAGTTATGTTAACCCTTGTTCTTTTAAATTAATTTTCCACATCAATTTTGATTGTCAACCAATCGCTGACCTCGGTAGCTCAGTCGGATGTGCGTCTGACTGGTGATCAGGAGGACGCAGGTTCAATACCTGCTGGGGTTGACAACATTCTTCAGTGGAGATTTATCATGAAATCTTTTCTACGATCATTCTCTCTTCTATTCATTCAAGCAGGGCAGTTGTCAGTTTCTGGCAAAAGAATGTGCACTGTACTGGTTAACCCCTTATGTATAAACCTTCCAAGGAAAAGTGTGTTCAGGTAAACTGACTAGCTCAACAAATGACCTAAATAGTGTTGATTGGGCCGTTAAAAATACAAAGAAAGAAATTGTCAACCAATCAAATTACCTGATGCAATCTTTTCCTATAGATTGACCAAATAAATGACAAACAGTGAAGATCCAGATCAGATGACTATTACAGAAGATCTGGATTTACACATGGAACATGAAAAATGTTGTGGGAAGTTGTAAGAATCATATCAATGTGACCCATGTACACCACAACCTCTTTATAAAACTCTTCAATAAAACATCAGGGTTTGCATGGATCCAAGAATGTATAGAAATTTTATGGTCATTTTATGTATATTCTGAATATAACGTAAAATCCTAATAATTCGGTCAGCTTGAGGCCATGCTCTAGTTCTCCTAAAATTTAAACAAATTTGTTTCATTCACCTGCAAGGAATCCAAAAGGTGCTGATGTAGCCGGATCTCGGTCTGCACTTTTTGCTTAGGCCTATCTGTCCCAATACTTAGGATCATTATGCTGACAAAGATTGTATATTAATAAACATGGTGTTTGCTTTGGTGTTTCCCAAACACATAACGACAGATAAAGTTGGTATCTTTTTTTTTTTTGATAACTGAAGGACTATAAAAACCTATGTTGAGAGTATTCATTAGAACCACCTCAGCGAGGTGGTTCTAATGAATACCGACAACACAGGTTTTTATGGAGAATTGACAAAAACTATCCTTTAATTACACCACAACCTTGTTATAACACGGTTCATTATAACACGGTATTGGATAGCTTGAGGACTATCTTATGTTGTTTAAGTAACATGGTTTCTGTTTTGGACCCTATTAACCCTTGTCCTGCTGAATATTCATATATGCCACTCCCAATACCAATTACCAACCAATCAGATTATTTGATGCAAATTATTGCAACAAATTCACAATCTGACTGGCAAACAATGTAGATCCTGATCAGATGGCTTCGTCAGAAGCCATCTGATCTGGATCTTCATTGTTTGGAAAATAATGCGTATCCGGGATCAGCAGGACAAGGGTTAAGCCTTTTGGTACCAAATGGAATCGTCCTCCTTATATATAGCATGAGTCCATTTAAAAATTTAGGGGTGTCAGATCATGTTTTCTTTAAAATTGATTTGGAAACTGGCTGAACGTTTTGCAAACGGTGTAGGCCCTGATCAAACGCCACGTTCTGCGGTGTCTGATCTGGGCCTGCAAGGTTTGCCAACTACCCCTTTAGGGGTTTCCGGTACTAAATGGATTAATAGTGTTATAAAGAGGTTGTGGTGTATCACAAATTACCAACCTTATCTGTTGCTATGCAACAACAGTGTTATAGAGGGGTTCTGGTGTTGTACACAATGTTCACGTTTTAATGGAGAAATAAGAAAAATCCATGCCCAAATTATCCTCAGTAGTCCTCTGACCTATGTTTTCTGGAAAACCAGAACTTGTGTATCTTAAAACTGAACAGACACAAACGCCGACTTTTATCTTCACTGGTCAGGTAAACCTCTTTCCGGACACCCAAGAAGAAGAGTTTTTGTTTGTTTGTGTTTTACAACCTACCAACAGCTAGTCATATGGAGATGGGTGTCTCAGTTAACCCTTAAGATGCCAAGAAAAACTACATCTTAAAATGTCTTCTGCATTACAATAACAAACCTGTGCGACATAGTGCATTTGCGACATAGCATTTTTCACATCTCTAAAATGACTGCTTTTCTGACGAATATCCGTGAATTTTTTCTTATTTATTCTGCAAACATAGGTTGTGGGTGCTCATTAGAACCACCTCATTTGCTTGCTTTGAGGTTTAACGTCCCCGTCAACACTGTAAAGGTCATTTTGGAGATGTTGCTTCCAATTTTGTGGGACTTTAATACACTGAGATGAAATGACATCTCAAGCCCTGTCGACCAATGAAACCAATGGGGTTTTTAAGCATGGACGGTCTGACATTCACACAGCTTTGCCTGGGCAGGCAAAGTTCATCTAAGCAGTTTACCAGTACTCGTGTGTGGGTCGGATTCAGCTCTGCTCCGAAGCATCATGCAGCCAATATATTTCTTCCAGCCCCAATGGGCGGGGGCCAGAACCGCCTCATTAAGGCGGTTCTAACGAGTACCCACAACCTATGTCTTGGAGCAGATATAAGAAACCAGAGGACCAGTGGTCCTGAACCGCTCACCTGTCTGGTGACAATTTTCCTACTTAGATCAGCAGAAAATGTCATTTACCCTGCTCATAAATTTTAAAATGCCACCTCAATATTTGTTGGCATGGCGGCCATCTTGGGTCTAAGGCCAATGAATGACCTTGACCTTTCTCACCCATAGATCTTCATGTATTCAGTTACTTTACCTGATCTACCAATTTTGGTGACACTGTCTTCAATGGTTTCCTATTAATCCATTATTTTCACTTTGCCCCATGCAAAAGCCTAAGTCGGCAAATTTGACATTGCTATAAAATAGGTCAAGGTCAACCCAGGGTCACCATTTGTACAAACCATGATGGGCCCGAGTACCATATGCTACATGCCAAGTTTCAAGGCCAATGGCCTTATGGTTCTGGAGAAGATTTTTGAAGGTTTTTTACCATATATGGGCATGGTGGCCATCTTGGGTCTAAGGCCAATGAATGACCTTGGCCTTTATCACCCATAGATCTTCATGTATTCAGTTACTTTACCTGATCTACAAATTTTGGTGACACTGTCTTCAATGGTTTCCTATAAATCCATAATTTTCACTTTGCCCCATGCAAAAGCCTAAGTCGGCAAATTTGACATTGCTGTAAAATAGGTCAAGGTCAACCCAGGGTCACCATTTGTACAAACCATGATGGGCCTGAGTACCATATGCTACATGCCAAGTTTCAAGGCCACTGGCCTTATGGTTCTGGAGAAGAAGATTTTTGAAGGCTTTTTACCATATATGGGCATGGCGGCCATCTTGGTCATGTGATCCAGACCCCGCGAACAAACTTTCGTTCCCCCATCCCACTGAGGCTCCATATGAAATTTGGCTTTGATTGGCCCTGCAGTATAGGAGAAGATCTTTGAAAATGGTGGACGGACGGACGACGGACCATGGCTATACTATAAGCTCACCTATGAGCCTAAAGGCTCAGGTGAGCTAAAAATCCATTTTTTTCACTTTTTCCTATGCAAAAGCCTAAGTCAGCATATTTGACATTACTGTAAAATAGGTCAAGTTCAACCCAGGGTCACCATTTGAACAAATTATGATAGACCCGAGTACCATTTGCTACATGCCAAGTTTCAAGGCCATTGGCCTTACGGTTCTTGAGAAGAAGAATTTCGAAGTGTTTTTACCATATATGGGCGTGGTGGCCATCTTGGTCATGTGATCTAGACCATATTGGCAGCTTTTCATTTGTTCAACTCCCAAAGGCTCCATATTGAATTTCACTTCAATTGGCTCAGTAGTTTCTGAGAAAAAATGTTTGAAATATGGAACCTGCGTGACCTTGGTCTAAGGTCAATTAATGACCTTGACCTTTCTTACACATAGATCTTCATGTATTCAGCTACTTTACCTTATCTACTAATTTTGGTGACAGTGTCTTCAATGGTTTCCTAAAAATCCATTATTTTCACTTTTTCCCATGCAAAAGCCTAAGTCGGCAAATTTGACATTGCTGTAAAATAGGTCAAGGTCAACTCAGGGTCACCATTTGTACAAACTATGATGGGCCTGAGTACCATATGCTACATGCCAAGTTTCAAGGCCATTGGCCTTACGGTTCTGGAGGAGAAGAATTTTTAAGGCTTTTTACCATATATGGGCGTGACGGCCATTTTGGTCATGTGATCTAGACCGTATTGGCATTTTTTCATTTGTTCAACTCACAAAGGCTCCATATTAAATTTTACTTAAATTGGCTCAGCAGTTTTGGAGAAAAAAATGTTTGAAATATGGATCCTGAATGACCTTGGTCTAAGGCCAATGAATGACCTTGACCTTTCTGACCCATAGATCTTCATGTATTCAATTAGTTTACCTGATCTACAAATTTTGGTGACACTGTCTTCAATGGTTTCCTATAAATCCATTATTTTCACTTTGCCCCATGCAAAAGCCTAAGTCGACAAATTTGACATTGCTGTAAAATAGGTCAAGGTCAACCCAGGGTCACCATTTGTACAAACCATGATGGGCCCGAGTACCATATGCTACATGCCAAGTTTCAAGGCCACTGGCCTAATGGTTCTGGAGAAGAAGATTTTTGAAGGCTTTTTACCATATATGGGCATGGCGGCCATCTTGGTCATGTGATCCAGACCCCGCGAACAAACTTTCGTTCCCCCATCCCACTGAGGCTCCATATGAAATTTGGCTTTGATTGGCCCTGCAGTATAGGAGAAGAAGATCTTTGAAAATGGTGGACGGACGGACGGACGCACGGACGGACGGACGGACGACGGACCATGGCTATACTATAAGCTCACCTATGAGCCTAAAGGCTCAGGTGAGCTAAAAATAATGTATACTCCCGTAAACCCCAATTTTCTCTATATAACGTGGGGTTTAGAGGGGTGTATATTTCAAGGACTTGTTCACTTGATTTTATGACGTCTGCTGAATCTTCTTGCAAACTTTTTAAAAATATTTTTGCATACAGGCAAACAGTGTTGACCCATATCAGACTGCTTCTAGGTCCCCACTGTTTGCAACAATGACTTTTAGCAGACGACAAAGCAGATGAAAATGTCGTGAATGGCATTTTATGGGTTAAAAGATCTGATCCAGTTGTTCATAAATAAACAATGTTGTTTGTCAACATATCTTTGAAACTTTGGTCATTAAATATGAATAATATGGCAATATTTTTGCTGAAAAATGTGAGTAGCTTTTGCATTTGCAGCAAAAATACCAGATTTTTAAATATGGTTCAGGATAGAACAGTGAATATTTTGTCCACTAACACATTTGTTAATAATGATGCTTTGAACAACTGGGCCTAATTTCTTGTGAAACTTGATAATAACAATGTTTGAACTGGACTCCAATTTCTTGTGAAACTTGTTAATACCAATGATTTGAACAACTGGGCCCCATTTCTTGCTAAACTTAATAACAATGCTTTGAACAACTGGGCCCAATTTCTTCTGACACGGCTGAAATACAGTCAACCCTCTTTATACCGGCATTCGTTATAACGGCAAAACTCTTTATAACGGCATTTTGAATGGAATGACTATTTAGCTAAAGGCTTAGCCCCGGTATCATGAGGCGTTTGAGAAGTCTTGTAGTGGTTATGCTACTCACATTGTAAACCAGGGATCATATGATCAATCCCGGGGTTCTCCAGACTTTCGGATGAGTCTTTAAACCGAGGTCCCATCTCCATATGACCTTAGTTGTTGGTGAGACATAAAACTCAAACACTCACTCAATTGAGCGGTGTGGGCTTCCTTTGGGTTGGAAATGCACAAATCTAGTCCATAGTCATGAAAGGGTATTGTTATCTAATACTCCAACAAACAAATGTTACAGATTTGTGTTAGAATCGCCTCATGGGGAAACAGCCTTTTATTACCTATCATCGGCCCCCGCCCATCGGGGCTTGAAGAAATATATGGGCTGCATGATGCTTCCACGCAGAGCTGAAACCGACCCTCACACGAGTACTGGTAAACCGCTTAGTTGATCTAAGCCTGCCCAGGCAAAGTGGTGAGAGTCAGCCGTCCATGCTTATAAACCCTATTGGTTTCATTGGGCGGCAGGGCTTGAGATGTCATTTCATCTCAAGGTCGGGTAAAAGTCCTACAAAATTGGAAGCAACGTCTCCAAAATGACCTTTACAGTGTTGACGGGAACGTTAAACCTCAAATCAAACAAACAAACAATTACCTATCATACTCCTAACTGGGATTCTTTCTCACGGCAAATTCTTTATAACCGCACAACAATAGGGAACAAATACTGCCGTGACAACGAGGGTCCTCTGTATACACCCCTACATAAATTCAGCGACTTTGTGCAAGGGAGAAAACTTGCATGACTTCCTGTTTGCATTCCAAAATATCCAGTCCCTCAAAAAAGGAGTCTGCCCTTAACCCATTTTGTACCGGAAACCCCTAAACAGGTAATCTGCAAACAGTGCAGGCCCAGATCAGACGCTACACTGTTTGCAAAAACTTCAGCCATTTTCCAAATAAATTTTGAAGAAAATACAACCTGACAACCCTAAATTTTGAAATGGACTCCCTGCTATATATGAGGAAGATTCCATTTGGTACAAAAAAGGTAAAAAGAAAGACTTTTCTACAAAAGAGAAAGTTTGACCTTAATAAATACATGGAGTTTTTTATTTTGTTTTTTTTTTCGGGATTATGATTAATTCTCTCAGCAATGGAAGCGACTTTTCGTCTTTACAACCATAGAGGAGACACAATCATGGATAAATAAATTGTGCTTTGACTGCGATTCGAACCCAATTGTGCTTTGACTGCAACAAACAAACAAACACTCTTCTTGGGTGTTCAGAATGTGGGGTACTGACCAGTAAAGATAAATGACATCGCCGCATCTGCGCGCGGGTTCGAATCGCAGTCAAAAAAGTTTTTCACAGACTGGCTCCCCTAGATGTGTATCTATTCCCATAACAAAATGTATTTGAGCCAATGCATGATAAAACCATCAACAAGACCTGTTTAACCAACAAAGACTGCTTCCACGCAGCCTGACCAGTCTTCACTGTTCATACAAGTCTTTTCCTACAGCATATAGTTCCTGCCCATCGGTGCTTGGAGAAATAATTTGGGCTGCACAATGCTTCCAAGCAGAGCTGAAACCGACTACCTATGAATACTGGTAAACCGCTTAAAAGGTCTGAGACAGCCTAGGCAAAGTGGTGCAAGTCCATGCATATAAACCCTGTTAGTTTAACTGGGCAGCAGGGCTGGAGATGTCCTTTCATCTCAATGTCAGTGAAAAGTCCCACAAAATTGGAAGCAACATCTCAAAAGTGCCCTAAATAGTGTTGATGGAGATGTTAAATCTCAAATCAAACAATAGAAATTTCTACAGCGGTCAGGAGGCATTTTAATGATAACTAGAGCTGTCAGTGAAACTGACTAGGGCCCCGGCACCCACACTTTCAGTGCGGGGCCCTAATAATGGGATCATTTTCCTTATTTTTTTTGTCAGAAGTATCATGTTGTGATTACTAGTTAGAATCTCCTCCGTGAGGTGATCCTTACAGGTACCCACAACATATCCTTTTCATGCAGAAATAAGAAAAATCATCCCTTAACCCATTGTATGCGGGAAGCCCCTAAAGGGATACCTTGGCAAACAGTGAAAGCCCAGATCAGACGTCGCAGAACGCGGCGTTAAATCAGGGCCTACACTATTTGTTAATAGAATTTTCAATCAAAAAATGGAATAAGAATGAAAAAATTGGCCTACCACAAATGGACTTGTCCAACATACAGCAGTGGAAGAGTCCACCAGTATACAATGGGTTTATTATCCTTGTTGCGCATGCTTATCTTGGACCTGTGATTAAGCGACTGCTGGCTTAAGGGGAATGGGAATACCTGGCAGATTTTTCCGCCATTTTTCAAAGGGAAACAACATTCTGGACTTCATGTTTGTTTTTCTATAAGCCCTGTCCCACTGAAAAAGGGGTCTACTCTTAAAGGAAAGAATTTGCTCCTTAGGAGCAAATTCTTTCCTTTAAGAGTTGACCCCTATTGACATGTGAGACAAAAATACTTTTGCAAGAGTTGCCTTCCCTTAAGGTGTATCCATTCCCCTTAATACAGAGGCTAATCTGAATCTTTGCAGGTCGCAAAGGTTTATTGTAGGTTTTCTCATTTATAGCTTGCTCTTTTGCCACTTTACCTTCTTCCCCTGATAACAAATATACATTCTTGGTCCCAGTCACTTTGAATGACACCAACATCCTATCATTTTTATCCGTCTTAAAATCCACAGCTTCGAGCTCAGGAACCTCAACAATTTCTTCTTTTAAATCCTCCAAACGACCAATATCTACTGATGATGTCTCTGACTGACCAACTTTATGCTTCTTATTTTCTATCATACAATCATTCAGAATTTTTCGTCTTTGACCAGAATTCCTTGACCGACTAGATTTACTTAATTCATCATCACTGGTAATTTCCTTGTAGTCTCCTGAATGTATTGACACTGAACTGACTATGCTAGGAGTCATATTGAATGTGCTAGATGAAAGAGTAAATTCGCCTGAGGTACTGTTTAAACTTTCACCTAAATCTAGATCTATTTCTTCATACAGATGATGATCCGAATGTTCAGAACATTCTGAGTTATCGGAAAAGCTGCCAAAATCATAGTCATGCTCACTAATTAGTTCTTTACAGCTCTTTTTGTCTTTTGGTACTACAGATTCAAGTCCACTGCATTCAGAACTTCTCTTTCTATTAACTGAATGACACAGACTTAACCATTTCTGTGTTAAATCTTTTTTGTCAATAGCATGGGTAAAACTATCTGATGGACAAGCTGCCATGTTTTCACTTGTTTCTTTTTTGACTGGACTCTTTGCTGTATCTGCTTTTTGTAATAATTCCATCTTTCTTTCGACTGTTCTACTGACATACTTGTTATGGCACCAGTTCCATAGAGTTCCCCTAGGTATAACTTTAAGGGACTTAAAGACACTATCTATTCCATAGTAATTTACCAAACAAACAGCATCTGCTTTCTGGTGGGAATTAAACTGTAAATGATTCAAAATTTTTATGGTTTGTTTCACTCTATCCATAACAGTCTCAATTGTATCTAGTTTTGATTTTGATACCTCATTTTCATCGAAGTCTAGACTCCTTTTTGCTTTTTCTACAACTCCCTCTGGGCGAGCAAGTTCCATCACTGCTTTTGAATGCTGCCAATTCCAAATAGAACCAGCTGGTATCCTGAACTGCTTGTGTACTGTTCTTACACCATATAAATCCACAAGTTTCACAATAGCAACCCTCTGTTCCAAAGTGAAAGCCTTTGTTGGCAATTTCTTAACATCTTGCAATATTTCTGGAATTTTAGTAGGTGATATCAGCCTATAGCCTTTCAGTGGTGATCTACCAATACAAGGTTTTGCCATAACTTTGTTTGCTTCGGCCTGCTTTTCAATAGCAGCCAGTTTTTCGCTTGCTAACCTTGTTAGTGGCTTTGACTCAACAGTTTCTACTATTTCTCCTGTTACTGGTTTGAATTCTTTCACAGAATATCTAAATGTACCTGTATTTACATTATTAATAGATGCTTTCAACGCACTCTCTGCACTCTTTCCTGAAGTTTGTGAAAACTTTCTATGATGAGGTATCCTGCCTGAGTTTGCTCTTATGTAATTTCTTGCTGCAATTGCTCGGTGTTTCCATCCCCACAAAGTTTTAGTGCTGATACCTAACTTTTTGTTAACTTCTGCTACCCCATACTTGTCAAGCAGAAGAAGAACAATTGCTTTCTGCTCTACACTGAAATCCTTTGGATGTGTGGTTTTAGCAAAATTTAAAATATCTGGCACTTTCTCCAGCTGTGCAGTGTCTACATCAGCGCAATGTTTATTTGAAAGATATTCTGCATTTTGCTGAACTTTGCATTGATTGAGTTCATTTATTTTATCTAATTTTATGTTTTCATTAGCTGACTGACTTTCAGGCTGCCCTCTGCCATCGTCATCCAAAGAAATAGTTCTATTTTCAATTTTACTCCATTTCTGCAAACAATCTACAACCCCGGGGCTATCTAATAGCCATGAAAATTCTTCTGTCCATGATCTAACAATATCTGTGCCAGTTTTTAAGCCCAATGCCACTTCTTCAGCAGCTGAACACTTACACTGTTTTACAGCTGTAAGCTTCTCTTCTAAAGTGTATGTTGAGGCAACTTTTCTGTGTTTTCTATCTTTTTCAATAATCCAATTAACAATGACCCATGGTGGTAATCCAAAGGATGTGGAAGCAAATTCAATGCCATGTTTCTTAGAAATATCCAAAATCAGAATAACTTTCTGAGGAGCGAACGATTTATAAAGTTCATCATCCTCTTCATTGTCAATATCATTCTTGTCATTTACACTCTCTCTAATGCTGCCATCTGGATTAATCTCATTTATTCTTTCACCTTCCAAATCAGCTGCAATATCATGATGTTTCTTACCATCTATTTCTACACTTCCAGTTTCAATACTGTTTAAAGTGCTTTCTGCTGTACTTTCATTTTCAGTATGACTTTCCATTACATCAAGCTGTCGTGCTTTATACTCTCCCATTTCAGTTTCATCCTCGGCAGGAAGATTGTTCTTTTCAGAGTTACCTCTTCTGATCTGCTCATCCTTGTTCTCTCCTGATCCAATATTTTCAAGTGTAACAACAGCTTTCTTTTCAGTTGGTAAGTCTGTTGCTCTAGTCTGAGACTTACTTTCCTTCAGTTTGGCCATTCCAAGTTTTGCAATATTACCAAAATTAACAGGAAGTGCAAGAAATTTAAATGCTGCTTTTGGTGCTCGAGGTGGCTTTGTATTTTCCACCTTTGGGTTTTCAATGTCATTACCAAACAAAGGGAATGTAAAAGATGCCTTGGAAGAAAGATGAGGGTCTGAACATTCTTCACTCATTGTTTTCTCCATCTTTAAACTATCACCTGAACCCTTCAAATTTTCAAACAGATTTGGCCCTGGTGAATTGTTTGAGACTTCTGTTGCAACTACATCAGATGCAGGTTTTAAGCCATCCAATTTAGTCAACTTTGAATAATCAGGTTCACAAGTAGATGGGGACAGAAAATCAAATAAATTGCGACTTCCTTTATCTTTCTCCTTATCAAATTTTGAACTGGTTTCTCTTTCAGAATCACCTTTGTTTTCCATGTTTTCACTCTTACTTTTGCCTTGGTAATCAGGACTTTCACCTCCTAGATTTTTCAGAGTCAAAGATGTTGGTAGTTTAATGCTTTTCATTAAACTGCCAAACAAATTAAATGGAGATCCTCTGGCATTCTCTGTAGCACCAGAACTTTCGGAAGAATGTTCTTGTTTGCTTCCTGTTTTTAAGTCATTTGAATTCCCGTCTCTTGCTGAATTCTCATCAATTGAAGCTGGTGTTATTAACTCAAATAAATTTCTACCTTGGATAATTTTATCATCTTCCTTTTTCAGTGTTAAGTTTTCAACATCACCATTTTCAGAATCATTTTCCTCTTTATCCTGTTTGTCAATTACCTTTGCAACCTGAGAAACACTGAAATGTGTGAATATATTTTCATATCTACCCATGGAATTATCTCTTTGGAGGTTTGTATTGGCCTCATCACTGTCTTTCTTTGTGGGCTCCTGGGCACCATCTTCCATTTTTTCTTGTACAGTTCTGTCATCTGCATTGGCAAAGTCACCTTTTCCTGTTTTGGCACCCAATTCTAGTTCTTGTGAGTTTTCACCTTCTTTCTCAGAAAATTGCTCAATAGATTTTGGTTCTTGGTGTGAAATCACTTCAACATTATCTTTCTCTGAATCATTTTCCATAAACATTGCTTTGTCTTCATCTATTAAAGCTTCATCGGCATTATCTTGATTTTCTGATGAGCCTTCCCAGCCGTTCCCATTTAAATTCCCTTCATGTATAAATTCATCTTCATCAGGAAGTATTTCTGGCCCAAACATATACTCACGATATTTGGCATCTAAATTTTCCATTATTTCAACATCAGCTGTCCTTACTCTTCTTCTCTTTTTAACAATTCTATTCTCTGATTTTTCAACATTAACAGCCGCTTTACTGCAACCGGACATGTTTACAATCTCTGATAAAGGCTTGGATACTCCAAATGATCCTGAGAAAAACTCGTTCATATCTGCAGAAAAAACTTTGTACATTAAAGTCTCTTCATATGGAATTTGTGGTACTTCTTCCTGTACATTATCTTCCGAGGCAGTGCCTATGCTCTCAATTTCTCTGGCTTTAATATCATGAAGTACAACTGCTAATTCCTTCTTAACGTTTCTTTTAGGTCTGTCTATATTTTGTGTTGCATTTTCTGAAGATAATTCTGTGTTATCAATGTCCAAAATAGATTCAGGTAGCTCTCCCATATGTTGCTTATCACTTTTAACAGCAACACTTTTTTCACATATCGATTTTGTAAATGACAAGTTTTTGGTATCTGTATCTGAAGCATAGTCTGACTGCCTGTATTCAGTTTGTTGATTAGTTGATAATGATTCTACCAATGGCTTACCAATATTCATATTCCTTTCATCAGTTTCTAAAAGATCATACAAATTTCCTGAAACATGCTTCGAAGGTGAAGACTGGCTTTCTGGCAAAACATTGTCACAACTGTTTTCTGGGTCAGATGAAAGAAGATGTGGCTCATCATGCTCTGATTCACCTTTTATGGTTTCATTTCTTGAGGCTGAAGGGGACTTCATATCTTTATGCTCCATTTGTGATTTAATTATTGGGACAAACTTTTTCTCATCTTCTGAAATACATATTTTCTCAGCATCGATTTCATCCTCATTTATAATGATACAATCCTGACCCTTACTAGGGGATAGTTTAGTTTGTGTATCTTTTATTTCAATGACATCGTCATCATCTTCATCTGACAACTCTATTACGTTAGAATCATGTTTGTCTGCTTCATCTGCACTCCAGGTGGCTACTTCTTCAAAATCATCTATTTCTGAACCTTCATCACTTGAAGCTTTCGAAGGAGCCGGAGATTTTCTTCTTGGTGACAAAGTCATTTTTAAAGCACTATCTTTTCCTAGGCTTGACTTACTGATAATATAGTCCTGATGTACATTATCTGCATAAACTGGTGTTTTTCTACCACTTTTATTGCTTTTTGGACTTTGAGTGGTCTCCATATGACCTATAGAATGTCTAGATGATTTGATTTTATTTGGTGTATATCTTTGGGAATCTTTCACTTGTGTTGTATCTGAAGACTTATTTTCAGTTAAATCAAATGAGTACGACCTGTAATGTCTAATCCATGATAGTATTCTTGGGTTTCCTATTTTATACTCTCGAGCTGCAGCTATGAAGCCATGCTTCCTTGCATATCTAACTACTTCCTTTTTGTAACTTTCTGAAAACTCAGTTTTTTCAGGCTCTGCTGCTTGGCTCAAAGAGCTCATGACCTTAGGCTCATCCTTCAAATTAATTTTAATAACTAAAGGGGAATCACTCACTAATTTTTCCTTCATTTGATCTGCTGGATTTGAATTTAACATTTCATTTTTAGCTTTAAGTCGCCACCTTGAAATCTTATTGTAAGGAATTTTATGTTCTCTAGCAACAGTTTTCTGTCCCTTCTGCATACACAACTTTATTATTTTGGCTTTAAAATCTGGAGAGTATTTTTTTTCTTTAGCCTTATCTGGGTCTTTCACATATTCTTGTACCTGCTTCCAAGTGCTTGCAATCTCTAATTCCCCATCAGCTGTGGTATGTTTTGTACTTTTTTGTTTTACTATTCTAGGCATAGCCCCAATGTCACCTTCTATGTCTGCTAAATATTCTTTTTCTAATTCTTGACTGGAATTTGAGCGAACCTCATGTGCTTTAGAAAAATTCTGCTTTGTACTGAAGTTAACTGAGTTACCACCCATTCGTGTTCTTGTTCTGTTATTGGATGTAATATCATTTCCAAATTGGCTCGGGTCTCTCTCACTGGAGGTAAGACAGGTCTCAAATTTAGGCCTCAAGATAGAAACATCTCCATTTTTCACTGTTTCAAACTGTAGTCCTTCCCTCTGTTCTTTGTTTTTCTCTTCAAAGATTCCAGAGGTCTCATTCAAAACAAGAGAGCCAGAGTTTTCCTGACTAATCCAGTCTGAAATCTTTTGCTCAGCCACAGAATATAGTCTTCCAGCATGCTTGATTCCATATGATTGGGCACATTTAATAACTGACAATCTAAACTGTAATTGTTTATCTTCTTCAATAGCATCATACCACATTTTAACATCTTCAACATCAAGTTTATACCACTTAGCTGCATTTTCACAACCGCAATCTTGTGCTTCTTTTACAACTCTTAATTTAAATTCTAATGAATATTTTTCATCCCCTGAAATCGGATACAGTTTTGAATCTTTACTGTACCTACAAACATTTTTATCTGTTGAACTTTCTGCTAAAATGGCAGAGTTCCTAAGTTTATCCTGTACAAAGTCATCTAAACATACAACATCAGGTGAGTCAGCAACATCTTTAGCCTTCTCATTAAATGCTGATGAAATAGGTTCTTTGACTTTTTCCATTGGTAAACTGTTTGCTTCTTCAAAAATTCCTTTTCGTTTATCACCGTCTTTAAAGATGGAGGTCCATGTTTTGCGAATTTCGTTTCTTTCTTCATTAGTTATTTCTGGGTCCTGTGCTTCAATGTATAATGGAACATCAAATACAGGATTTAGTGCCTGTTTTGTTGGTTTTCTTTTTACCTGTGTTTCTTCACCAGGTATACTGGATGCTGAGGCTGACAAAAGAGCTATTCTCTTTTTCTCTGATTCCTTACTGTCCTTAGATAAACTTTGAGCTAAACTGTACGTATCAGAAGATGCTTGCTTTAGCTTAGAAGTGAATTTTCCTTGAGTTGTTGATTTTTTTGCAGTGTTTTTCTTAATTTGCAAGCTCTGGCAAGCACTTATACCTTGCTCTAACTTTTTTTGCCTTACAATATCAGAAATTACATCACAATCACCATGATGTGTCTTTAACATCTGCTTTTGTTGTTCTTTTGACTGTTCTTGTAAAAATTTGTGGACATCCTTATCTTCATCCTTTTCTGAATCATTTGCTTTACTTCTAAAATTTAAGCAATGGTCATCTGCTTGTAATGTTTTTTCACCCTCATTAAATTCAAATATGTCAGCACTGTGACTGTCTTCCAATTCAGGGGATTCTGGATTATCTATGTAAATTTGAAAATCCTTTTTATCAGTAACTTTCAATTTTCCTAACTCCTTTCTTTCTTTAATCCATAATTTATGAGCCGTAATTTCGTCATGCTGATCCTTTGTCAGAGTAAGGTCTTCAAGTTTGGTATCAGCAAACATGGTGCGCCATCTGATAATAGATTTTTCAGATATATTATAAAGTTTTGATAAAGCTGAAACTGATATTTTTTGTTTATTTGCCTTAACACCCAGTTTTCTTTTCAGCCCATAGGAGAATATAAAACGATTTTCACCAGCAATATATTTCTGTGGAGATCTAGAACTATTTGTATCACTCTTGTCTTTGGGAAATTTTCCTCTACCTTTTTGTAATTTTACTTTAGCATCATTTGTCTCCAATTTGTCATCCTGTGTTTGATGAAATGTTGACTCCTCATATGAATCCTCACTATTTTTCGCTTGGTTCTCCAAATTTTTAGCAAAGTCAGTTATGTTCTTGCAGTTGGTTTGAACTCTTCCTGTCACATTTCTTATCAGAGCATCAATCCTGGACTCAGAGGGCTTTTTTTGTCTGTTTTTACTGGACTGTGACCCAGTCCCTGCAGTAATTTCAGGCTTTTTAATTTTTTTCAATTGTTCGAGAAGCTGCAACTGATAAAGTATGTCAATACTTACTTGGGCAGGACTAATTACGTTTTTTACATGTTGTTTGTCATTTGTTACTACAGATTCTGTTTCATGTGTAGCCTTGTCAAATGTATTGGTTGATGCTGGTTCTACTGGACTTTGCTTTTCCTTTTCTCTTTGACACCCAGATGTTGCCATGCTTTCTTTATCTATACCCATCTGATTCCTGAATTCATTAATGAAGTCAAATTGTGGTGTAGTATGACCTACAGTTTTTTGTGAAACAGCATTACTTTCTTTGCTAGATGACTTTGTGACACTTACTTGTTTCGCAGTATTTTTCAATAAAATAGGCCTGCTTTTCCTATTCCAGGTAATGTCAGATGTTCTAGGATGACCAACAGAGGTACATGTTGCATTTGTTTGTGGGACAACTGCTTTGCCTGCAGTTGCTTTGCTCACATTTATATCACATATGTTAGTTATCCTCCCATCCCTATTGAAAATGTAAACCGTTGAGCAACTTGTAGAAACAGCTTCTGAAACTAAAGGGTTAAATAAAGTTTCAGCAATGACAGGATATGTATTTGTCTTATTAGCTGACTGATCAGAGGTAACTGCTGCATTTGATGTTGCGGTACCAGACACTGATGTACAGACTGAAACATTCATATACGACTTACTTGCAGACAGGCCAGAAGTAAACGAATCAGTTGATGTCAGAGTACCAGACACTGAAGTAGAGACTGAAACATTCACAGCTTGGTTGTATTCATGATCATTCTGAGGTTCTTGTTTAATGTTTGGGATACAGCTTGGGGTAATGGGGGTAATTGCATTAGCTTTTGTTACTTGCTGTTCAGCATGAGGGTAGGAGACGGGAGCATTTGCAGCAACAGTTGTTACAGGGTGTTTGTAAACTGCTGTTGTTAACAAAGATGTGTGAGAACTGGACATATTTGTTTTTGGAATTCGGATTATCTTCGCACAAGGAAAAGTGCCACTTAAAGTTACAATTTTAGATGTGTCAGCCTTGACAGTTACAACTTTAACTGCATTTCTAAAACTCCCTGTAGCTAAAGTTAAGCTGACTGTAACTGCCTTGGAGGAGGAATCAAAGCTTGAAGATGTTTGTATTACACTTTTGTCTGATGCAGATGTTGTTACTGACAATGAGCGAACCATAGGAGTTACGCCAGATGATTTTGTTTGCATAGAAACACCACTTGTGCAACTAACTTCTGTTCTCTTTGAAGCTGGTTGTAAATAAGTCTGTTGAGTATGTGCTACAGCTGTCTGAATGCCTTCTGAAAATACTACTTTTGGATGTGAAAAAGCCTGGGAAGTTCCTGTCTGGCTAGTATCTGATGATATAGTTGCTATATCTGTGCTGGTATTTGAAAGGCTTTCATTATTATCAGATGCAGTAGCACACAGCTGTTTTGTTCTCACTTCAGAGGCAATAAGACCATACTTATGTAAAGCAGGTGGTGCAGGGATTGCTGGAGAAGGCTTCATTTGTTGTAAAGCTGGTGTCTGAATAAGTGGAGAATTTAATGAAGTTCTATGAACAAATGGTTTCACTGCACTATTCCCTGAGATTGCAACATTTGGTTTTTCCATGTTTGATTTTCCTAAATTTCTTATTTCCCCTTGGATCAGTTGTGGTGGAGCGAGCTGCTTGTCAGAAATTTCACTTTTACTAGAAACAGCCACTGTATCTGAAGCACAACTTCTTACTGTTTTATTGCATGTATTTAGTAAACTATTCTGATTTTGTAAACTTACTGGTGACTGATATACAGGAATAATTCTGTGAGCTTCATTTGCAACAGACAACTTTGAAGTTATAACTAAAGGGCTTGCAGCACTTTTCACTGCCGTACTAGGGATACCATACCTGAATACAACATTGCTTCCTGTTATAAAAGCAGCAGATGGTGCACAAGTATGTTTATCTGAAGGTACTTTTGATAAAGCTGTGTGTAATAGACTTGAGACAGCCTGATATTTTTCTGAGGATTCAGTGGTATCTTTAGAAGTTCCTGGTTCTTCTAAAATCACAGGAATGGCACTTGGGAATGTGTTTTCTGCACAGTTATCAGGATTTTCACTGCAAACAAGAGAAACTGGTGGGTTTATCTGAGATGCATTTTCTTTTGAGCCATTCGGGTCTGAATTTTGATAACTTACAAACCCAGTAGAGTCTTTATTTTGTGAAGCTGGTTCAATATCTTTGGAATTATTTTTCTTAACAGTTCGGTTTTGTTCTTGTGATTTAAAATGTTCTACTCCTTCAACGAGTTCAAGAAGATCTTTCTCTGTCAGCTCATAGCTTTCTAGCGTATGATCTGCAAACATCTGATGCCATAACTGTAGACTTGTTTTTTTCACTCCATACTGTTTAACTACATTTGACACTCCACACATCTTAGCCATATGAACTAATTTTATTTTCAGATTATCTGAATAACGAAATCGTTTTCTTTTTAACTCCTCTTTGTTCTCTGTGTTTCCAGCTTTATTATGTTTTCCATCTTTATTTGATACTGCAACCTTCTTTAATTGTGCTGATGTGTTCTTTGCTTGCAACTTTGAAGAACTAAATCTCCATTTATATATTACTTTTCTGTCAATGTTTAAATGTGCTGAAACAGCAACATCACCTAATTTATCTGCAAATGCAACCACCTTTTTCTTAAAGTCATAGCTATATAATCTTCTTCCCAATTTGTCAATGATGAAATCATCATCATTAATCTCCAAATCACTCAAATGAGTCAATTCTGGCCCATCCACAGTCTTCACAGGATCCTTTCTAATTACCTCTACAAATACTTTGGGCTTGTCACTGTCATATGGTTTTCTATCTGTTCTTGACTGTGTTTCTGAGACTTGTGAAGAAAAAGTTTCCTCTACTGAATTTTCAGTTGTTTTACTCATATTTTTGTCACAAAATTTCAATGCCTCTGATTTTGCAGCTACTGTCTGTCTTTTTAAACCATCCTCTCCTATAATGTAGCCAAAAGAATTGCTGGCTGTCTTTGTTCTGGACATATTTTCTACTTCATATAGTTTAGTCTCAAAATAATTCTTTAAAATCTCTCTCAGGTTTTCTATTGGAATTTTATGCACATTACAGGCTTCGTCAATTCCAGATTTCATGTAAGTATCAAATATAGCCTTTTTCTGTTCATCTGACATGGCCTTGTATACAACCAAATTTCTACCATCAAAAGTCTGAATTTCTGCTTGTTCATATGTTAATGATTTTGCAGTTAAAGGTGCCCAGTCTGATTCATAATTAAACAAGGGAACTTTTTTAATTTCCCCTTTACTTCCTTCTTGTTTTGGAATTGTGTAACAATGATCCTGGATAGGTGATGTTTTCTCCACACTTTTTTGTTCTGGTGCTACAAATGATGCCGGAGAGACAGCTTTTCCACTTTCTTTAATACCCTCTGATCCTGAGCTTGTCCCATCTTGCAGCTTAATGCTACATTTTTCTAACTGCTGATTTCTAGCATGCACTTGATATGATGTTAACTCTTTACTTCTAGGAGGAACTTGTTGGGTGAAAGACCCGGTAACGTTGATGACACCTGAGCTGTTCATACGTTGACGCAAGTTCACCTGTTGGGATGTAACACAATCTGAAGTTGCCAAACTCGGAGATGCTTTTGGGATTACAGAGTCAGCGACACTTGTGTCTGATCTACTCTTGTTTACATTAAAACTACCCTGCTGAGACTGAACAAGGTCTGAAGCTGTTGACAAAGCCTCATTCACAGTTTTAAGATGATTATCATGGTCAACATTCATGTTTCCATGATCAGAATCATAATTACAATCTATCATTAAACGCTCATCAGATTCTGAATCTGATGACTCAGGCTCATGACGATCAAAGTCGGGAAAGCTTCCTGTTTTACTGGAAATCTTAGCACTTATATCAGAGTTTGTTTTGCTGTTTTTAAGATTCTCTACCACATAAGTTAGAGACTTGTTTCTGTCGATGGTTTTATCAAATGTTTCTTTCATTGATTTCATGTCAGAACTTTGCTTCTTGTCTATCACTTGCCTTTTAAGTCTTTCTAAATTGCCAGCACTAACACTGCTGGTTGTTTCAAATGTTTCAGGTAAAATTTCAACTGCACTTCTCTCTGTGCCATGTCTTTCTCCTTTAGCTGCAATACCTGTCTCACTGAAGCTGAATGCGGGAAAACGTTTTTTTGACATACCGCTTTTCTTAGAGCATGGTCTTTTATTTATTTCCAAGACGGAATCTGTTTCATCAACAGAAAGTTCATCAACACTGTTTGTTTGTAATATGGAATTTTCCAGTTTGTTTTTGGCAATACCTGTTCTGCTATTTGGTGTTTTAGCAAGCAAACTGCTGGCTTCACTCACAGCTATATCACCTGTATCTTTATTACTGATTACAACACTATTATTACATTCTGTGCTTAAATATTCCATTATATCATCATCATCATCATCATCATCAGAATCAACCCTAGTGACATCTGTCTCTTCAATGTGTTCCTTTCTTTTGCTTTCTTTGCTACTATCCACTAATTCAGATCTTAATGATACTGTTCTTACATTTCTTTCTGTGCTTTTATTCAAACCTTCCAATGCTTTTGCCCTTAACAACAGACTGTGATCAATATTTTCATCTGAATTGTCATTATCCTCCAAATAGGATTTTGCAAGTATTGATCTATCACTTGGTTCAGCATCAGATATACTAAAACAAGAATTAGATTCTTTATCTCTAATAGATGTTGCTGTCTTTGGAAAATTTTCAGTCTTTTCATTTGTATTTGTTTCGATGGCTGATACATTTGATTCACTTTGCACAGGCAAAGGAGACTGTCTTGCTGTTTTATTTTGAATTTGAGACTCACTGGATTCTGATGTGCTCACCAACTGATAACTATCATTGCTTTGCTCATCATCAGTGTCAAATGAAAGTGCGTCTCCAAAAGAAGGTATATGGAATGGCTTTGAAAATCTTACAGATTTTCCGGTGATACTTTCAGTAGAAGTGGTTGACTCCACTGAATCACTCCTTAACTCACTTGTACCAGGTGTCAACACATTATCATCAAGACTATTATCTGTAGATGTTTCAGGCACAAATGCCATATTACTATTGTCTGCAGCACTAAGTTCCATGATTTCAGGGTTTGATACTTGAGAAAGAACAGGATCTGATGAGGTATTTCTATTTCCCTGAGGTATGTTTTCATTTTTGTCACTATTACTATTTCCATTTACATCAGACCTTGCAGTCCATATCTCTACTTCTCTCTGTTTGTAAAAATATTCAACCTTTTTCAGCCAAAATTTTGATTTTAATTTTGGATTTTTGTTTGAGCTAATGTTATCAGTTTGCTGTTCATCTAATTCAGTTTCAGTTTGATAGAGACTTTTAAATGGCATGTTTCCACAAAATGGCATATCCGCATGTTTATTCAGCCCATCTGTATTTGTTTCTTCATTTTCTGACAGGATTTTCTGAGTGACTAAGTCAGATATTTTTCTATCACAGACCACTGTTTTACACTTTTTGGTTTTAGACTGTTCTGTGCGATCTGCAGCATCACAGCTACTTCTTACAGGCACTTTAGCATTCAAAACTTCAATTTCTGACACATTTGTACTAATGCACTCTGTCAACAAGTCTTTTTTAGTCATTCTCGAATTCATAAGCACATTTTTGTTCTCAGCATTATTTATTACAATTGCATTAGTTTTGTTGCTTTTATTTTCCTGCCTTGACTGTTTATCTGAAATAATACTGTTTATCATTTTACACTTCTTGAATTCATTTTTCATATGTCTCAGTAACACATTACTTTGCTTCATACAGCACTTCATATTCAGACTTATTTGCCCTGAATTATCCTCTAAAATCTTCTGTCTTACACTTTGTATCTTACTAGTTGTTAACATCCGAAGATTCTTCATTACTTGATATGAGCAACAAGTCCCGTTTGAGCAGTGCTCTTTAACTTTGTTACTGAGTGCCTTCTGAAGAACTAGCCTTCCTGTATGTCTTCTGTCAATCCATTCATAATTGTTCTCTGAGGTTCTCACAACATGACGCAAGGCCAAAGCTCTTATCTCAACCAGTGTGTGACCCAACACCCCTGGAAAGAGAGGATTTGTGCATTTTAATACACATACACATCAAAATGTAAAAGTGCTAAAATGAAAGTGCCAAGTGAACTAGGATTGGGGGCTGACAACTGTACCCCAAATTTGGAATGATTTCGCTTTTACAATTTCAGCTTTAATTTAACCCTTAAAATGCCAATCACAACATGTCATCTGCTTTGTTGTCTGCTGGTTGCTCTTAAAGTCATTTTTGCAAACAGTGTGGACTTAGATCTATGAGAATTCTGATCAGCACCCACACTGTTAATAGGTAAAAATAATTTTTAAAAGTTTTCAAAAAGAAGCAGCAGACAATACAGACAGATGCAGGTTTTTCTTGGCATCTTAATGGTTTAAATTTCACTTCTGTTCCTCAGTGTTGCCCTACTTGTTTAGACCAAACATTGTCAAATGTTCATTGAAAATTATCAAATTCTACAGATTTCTTTGCCAAACTTTGCAAATATTCCAGTTTTCCAATGTGATAAAAATACTGTCCAAGCCCTCAATCACAGAAAAGATTTCTTTTATATTTTAGTCTAAATTTTAACTTATTTATTAAATTATGATTCATTTTTACTTATTTTTTTATGAAAGGTGCACAAATGCATTTGACAAACCAATTTAAGTGAGCAGTCTTGGAAATTTTGAAAAGTTAATTTATTGTGTATGTGTCAATGCACAAATCTTCTCAGCCCAACAATCACTAATTCACAACTATGACATAAAACACATTTATAACATTGTCAATTATTACACAATTTTGGATAGAACAAGGATTTAACCCTTCTCTTGCTGAATTTTCATTTAAGCCACACCCACTAATGTTTATCAGCCAATCAAATTACTTGATGTAATTTATTGCCACAATTCATAAACTAAATGCCAAAAAGTGTAGATCCTGATCAGATGGCTTCTTCAGAAGCCATCTGATCTGGATCTACACAGTTTGCAAAGATAGGGGTTGTTGTGAACAGCAAGATAGGGGTAAAGATGGAACCCACAATCAATACATTTTTGTCTGGTTATAACAAGGTTGTTTGAGTAGCATGGTATCTAACTTGGACCCCAACAATGGTGCTATTAACCCTTGACCTGCTGAATATTTAAATATGCCACACCCACCATTGATTATCAACCAATCAGATTTCTTGATGCAAATCATTGCAACAAATTCATAAACTGAATGACAATGAAGATCCTGATCAGATGGCTTCTTCAGAAACCATCTGATCTGGATCTGCATTGTTTGGAAGATCCGACATATCCAGGCTCAGCAGGACAAGGGTTTAGAGGTAGTGGAGCATGAGCCAAAACATGCAATAATGAGCTAGGAATGAACATTTCCTACAATTTACATGTGTGCCCAGAGAAGACGCAGATCAGCCTGCACATCAGATTCTGCATTCTAAGAATAGATAAAGGCCCAAAGCTCCTTCATGCAACGAGAGAACACTGTATCAGTATAGGTCATTTGGAGACGTTGCTTCCAATTTTGTGGGACTGTTACCCGACGCTGAGATGAAATGACTTCTTAAGCCCTGTCGCCCAATGAAACCAATAGCGTTTATAAGCATGGACGGTCGGACTCGCAACGCTTTGCCTGGGCAGGCTTGGATCCTCTAAGCGGTTTACCAGTACTCGTGTGCAGTCAAATTCAGCTCTGCATGGTAGCATCTTGCAGCCCATCTATTTCTTCCAGCTCCGGTGGGCGGGGGCCAGCAGGTACCTATGTCAAACAATGAAAATCCTGACCAGAAATCAGGGTCTGAACTGTTTGTAAACCAGTCAACAATCTGGTTTCAGCCCCCGCCCATCGGGCAAACAGTGTAGACTCTGATCCTTATCTGGGTTAACAATGTTCATGTTCACATATCCTGTAGGACAGTGTGACCCAGTCTGCTGAAAAAAGTCCAGGGGCCAGTTGTTCAAAACTAACGTCGCTAGTTAATGTATCGTTAAAAGTTTGATCATTTATTATGGCAAATATGCTAATATTTTTTCAGCAAAAATACCAAAATTTTAAATATTTAACTTGCTAGAACAGTTAACAATATGACCACTAACGAGCTCTTTAAGCTAACGATGCTTTGAACAACTGGCCCCAGAATTCCATGCAGTATTTAATTATTTTTTCTTCAACAATCAGTTGAGGTTAGACAACATTTCTTCAGCTTTGAATAACTCTTGGTCTATGCTGTTTGCCAAGGCCTCATGTTTGTGCAGTTGGCATATATTTAGAGTAACTCCTTTCCAGGACCTGTGTGAGGTTCTTCTCACTGGCAATATGCACTGGGTTTATTTGTAATTTGTGTGCAGGTTAACTTCATTGGTCAATGGTAGTCACATGATCATCAGCAGTACAAGTGCTGTTGTATATACAGTCAAACTTCAATAACTCAAACCCCTCAGGAACCATGAATATTTGTTCTAGATAGGGGTAGTTAAAATTATTGAAGTTCACTTATAGTGTCAGGTCATGAGGCATAATGGGGATCACTATTAAAAAATAAAGGTATGTTGTGTGTACTCATTAGAATCACCTCAATGAGCCTCCGTGGTGCAGTGGTTACTTGCCTTGTAAACCAGGGATCGCAGGAGTCTTTAAACCGAGGTCCCATCTCCGTATGACCTTAGCAGTTGGTGGGACGTAAAACTCAAACACTCACTCATTAGAATCACCTCAATGAGCCGTGGTAAGTGAACTCTCTGTGTTCGAGTTTAAAATCGAAGTTTCACTGTATAACCCACAGCTCCTGATAAGGGCACCCTTTCATCAGAAATGTACTGATTTTTTTTTTTCACACTGAATTGTGGGTACTCATTAGAAGTTCTTCAGCAAGGTACTTCAAATGGGTACCCACAACATATGTTTTTGTGAAGAAGAAAAAATATAATACGTGGATACCCCCTTTTATCTGGGGCTATGTACAGTAACTTTTGAGAAGAAATAACAAGCAATCATAAAATGTTTAGTCTATGTAGGCTTTTGCTCCAGCATTTCAGTGGTTTCTTGCTGACGAGTCCTCACCGTTGTTTCATCTCTGTGGTTGTTTGATTTTTTTTGTTCACAGAGATGTTGCACTGAGGAGTTAGGAGGCCTTCATGCAGACTGAACAAATTATTTGTCTAAATCGCGATGGAAGTAAGGGCGAGGATTGTGGCCACGTAAAATCAATTTAAGCCACCCAGTGGAATTCCTTCCACTGACCGTTCCAAGGCGGTTCTTCTGTTGCGGTTTATTTTTGTTATGGTTTGTCTTTGAGTGTTTGTATCGCTTATCTTATTTGGTTTTGGATAGCCAGTTGGCCATTTTGTGAGAAAGTAGCTGTCCTTTTGGCTTTCCGTTGTTGATGTTTCCATTAGGGTTTGTTGTTTCATGTTTGTATTTCTTTCACTTTGGTGTCTCTGATGGGAGCTGTGGGTTAATTGTATCAATTCCTGATCATTGCCTTCACTTCTATTTTTAACCTTCTTCATACAATCTTCTGAATATTGTTGTCTGGGCCAAATATCTGTTCACTTTCACATGGCTTTTGCTTTGAATCAACGAGACTGTGGTGTTTTCTGTATAAACTGTACTCAGCATGTATCACAAAATCTTTATCAACTAACCATTTAAGGGGAAAGGGTACGCCTTCATGGGAGGTAACTCCTGCAAAAGTGTTTTTGTCTCCCATGTCAATAGGGGTCAACTCTAAAAGGAAAGAATTTGCTCCTGAGAAGACGCCTTATTCAGTGGGACAGGGTTTGTACAAAATCGAACAGGAAGTCCCTAAAGTCCTCCCTTTATAAAATGGCAAAAAAAAAATCTGCCAGCTGTTCCCATTCTCCTTAAATTTTTAAACTCTAGCTAGTTTGTTTAGCTGAGTAATCCACTGTTTGTGTCTTATCTGAGGCGCCTTCAACGATGCAGGTGCTCAGGTAAGGCAACTCTTGTAGGCAACGAACTTAGCGCTAAGCAGGCGCCCGCATTGCTGAACGCACCTCAGGTCTCATGTCAGGGCTCATTAAATTTTGTAAACACTGCTGGTGGGATTGGCGACAAGAATTAGCAAGGGAACTAACTTCATTGTTACTGCTGTGTGTGTGTGTGCCTGCGTGTGTGTGCATGTGATTTTATACCAGACTAGTATTAAAGGCTTTCCTGTGGTAATTTTTAGTGTTGGGTTTCACCCGTAATGCCAGACTTCAAACAAGCCTAAGTTACCAAAGAATAGTCATTCTTGCATAAAATCCTATAAACATAGCTACTTTAAGCTATTCTTGAATAGATCAGAAGCTGTGTTAAAACAACAAAACCAATGATTGATAGATTGATTTGAGGTTTAACATCCCCGTCAACACTGTATAGGTCATTTTGGAGACCTTCTTGGTTGGTTGTAAACATGGCTTCTAATTTTGTTGGACTTTTACCCGACACTGAGATGAAATGACATCTCAAACCCTGTCACCCAATGAAACCAATAGGATTTATTAGCATGGACATCACTTTGCCTTGGCAGGCTTAGATCCTCTAAGCGGTTTACCAGTGTTTGTGTGTGGGTGGTTTCAGCTATGCGTGGAAGCATCATACAGCCCATCTATTTCATGCCCCGATGGGCGGGGACCGCAACACAACCAATGATCAAATCATTATCATGAAATTCATCCGCTGTTTGAACATGGATGTTGAGATTTTGATATCACTAGATGGGAAATGCTTTGTTTACATTACGCTGAGCAATGTAACGTTATTGGCCTGAACGTAGCATTTTAGAATATTATGCTAAAATTGATCCCTGGACATAACATTATACAGTGTTAGAAATGAGCTTTTTTGCAAGAAGTTAACTTGCTAGCTGGAGCAAGGAGTTGCTACCAGGGTGTAAAAGGCTTTTACTTGGCAGCATAAAGTGTCTTATCAGCAGAGGCCCTCCCACCCGAAGATCAACCCTCCAAAATAGAAGTGAAGGCAATGACCAGGATTCAATACAATAAACCTCCAAGCACTAAGCACTACAAGACAGCATTTTACAAGTTCTTTATCTTACAGAAGCTGTAAGATAAAGAAGCCTGATAGCTCAGTGGTTAGTGCACTTGCCTCTGATGCTAGAGGTCCCGGGTTCGATCCCCGGCAGCGGCGATAAAATTTCGGTGTCCGAACACTCTCCATTGGCATCATTTGCAGGGATGAATGTCATAATGTGCACCGTCCTTCGGATCGGAACGTTAACTGGAGGCCCCCCTGTGCAAGGAGAACCATCCCCTGTGCAGGTTAAAGATCCCTACCGTAATTACATGATTATTGTGTAGGCTTTCATCCTGCAAAACCTGGAGTGTATGTAATATACACCTGCGGTAATGGTCAAATGTGACCGACGCAGTATCAGAAGATAGATAGATATGTGTATATCCTGATCAGAGAGCTCTTCTGTCCTATAACCAGGTTCTGACAAGTCACCATTATCATTTCAGTTCTGTGTTTGAGTTTTACGTCTCACCAACAGCTAAGGTCATACAGAGACGGGACCTTGGTTTAAAGACTCATCCGAAAGTCAGGAGTGAGTGTTTGAGTCCCACCAACAGCTAAGGTCATACAGAGACGGGACCTCGGTTTAAAGACTCATCCGAAAGTCAGGAGTGAGTGAGTGTTCGAGTCCCACCAACAGCTAAGGTCATACGGAGACGGGACCTCGATTTAAAGACTCATCCGAAAGTCTGGAGAAGCCCTGGATCGATCTTGCGATCCCTGGTTTACAAGGCTAGTAGCGTAACCACTACACCACGGAGCTTCAGAAGCCCGAGATACCATTATTATTTCAACAGGCTGGTTTCTGTACCCACCATAATGACTCAAAGTATTCAGACAGATAGGCCTGTGCAAACAGTGCAGACCCAGATCAGACTGCTCCTTCAGGAGCAGTCTGATCAGGGTTTACACTGTTTGCCATTCTGTCTGCACTTTTTGTATTCCTTGCAGAATCATAAAACAAATTTAAAACATATGGAATAATACATTACAGTCCTCAAGGTGTCCAAATTTTTAGTGATTTTATGGTATTCAACATACACAATTTCCAACCTGTATTAAGCAAGCACCTAAGGGATAATCAAAATATGCTTGCTTAAGACAGGTGATTGCTAAATATATAGGTGGATTTTAATGCATTTGCCTTTTTTGGGAACTAAATTCATACTTGCTTAAGACAGATTGCTTGCTTAATAGAGGTGGCTGTTATGACAGGTTTGACTGTATTCAAAAGTGGAACAACACTTTTTGCTGCCAATCTTGTACCTTTTGACCAGATAGCAACTACTTGCTACTTGGATAAGAAGTAAATTTCTAACATGTCTTCCACAAGTTTAGGATGGAATACATACCATTAGCCGGTGGAGTTTGTATTGGTGGTTTAAAAGTGGCTGCTGCAGGGGACTTCTGTAACCTTGGCGGTGCCGCAGCAGCTACCATTTGTTGAGGCTGAAAGAGTAAGTACATTTGTTTGTTTGATAACATCCCGGTCAACACTGTAAAGGTAATTTTGCAGACATTGCTTCCAATTTCGTGGGACTTTTACCCGACATTGAGATGATATGACATGTCAAAGCCCTGTTGTCTCCCAATGAAACCAATAGGGTTTATCAGCATGGGTGGTCCGACTTGCACAGCTTTGCCTGGGCAGGCTTAGATCCTCTAAGCCGTTTACCAGTACTCGTGTGCAGGTCGGATTCAGCTCTGCATGGAAGCATCAGCCCATATATTTCTTCAAGCCCTGATGGAGGTCGCACACTAATGTACAAGTATCAATGGTAGAACAAAGCAATTTAGCACTTCCTTGATTTCAAAATGTCATGCTTTTTCCTGCTGAATCAATTAATTTAGCTTCACCCATTTCTGACCTTCTTGATATACTGTAATGATCCTTAGTATTGGCACAGATAGGTCTAAGCAAACAGTGTAGACCCAGATCAGACTGCTCCTGAAGGAGCAGTCTGATCAGGGTCTACACTATTTGCCATTCTGTCAGCACCTTTTCAACTGCTTGCTGGCTCGTAAAACAAATTTGTCTAAAATTTGGGGGGGGAATTACATTTAGTCCCTCAAGTGTCCAAATTGTTTGGATTTTTACGGTAATTTATTCCTGCGAACTGGCAAACTGAATTACAAATGGTGCAAATCCTGACCAGATGGCTATCTGGTTGACCAGATGGCTATCTGGTCTGACAAACGTAAAACATATCCTGGTGTAGCAGAACAACAGTTAACCCTTTCCCACTCAGATACAAGTTTTTACGTGTCTGCACCCCCCCTTTCCCCCAATTTAAGCCCCAGAAGCACATATAATCTGCATTTCTACCCCTGGATAGTTATTTTGCTTTAGGATTTATTGGGCAAAAAATTGACCTATTTTTTCGCGCGCCTCCCCACTAAAATATTCTGGGGGGGTTGGGGGGGGGGGGGGGGCAGTGCCCCTACTCACATCCCGAAAAATTTTGGGTGTATGGCCCAACCGGCCGCTAAAATTTATATCTGAGGGTGTCTGGGGTCAAAAATGCCTGAAAATTGATGCTGATAAAACATGCTGCAAACAGTGAAAACAGCCAGTGCCAAACACCTTAATTGTTGCCTTGACAGCTGTGTGAAGATTAAAATGTGGTCAAAAATTCATGTGAAAACACACTTTTTGCCAACTTTAGGATGCCCCCTCTTTACCATGACAACAATGATCAAGTCATGAAAGGTTGCATTTGAAAGGCTACTGCCCAATGAACATTTATACCGAGTTTGGTGTAAAACAGACCATCCATTATGAAACAATGGCTAGTTGAAGTTGCTGTCAGGGGCAACACTGTGAAAATCAGTGAAATTCACAAAATCCCTGAGTGGTAAAGGGTTAACGCTTATCTTGCTGAATTATTATTTTTTTGCTCACAGGTAATATGGAAAATACACCATAATTGAAGTGGTGATATAAATGTTTTGTTTGTTTGATTTGGGGTTTAACGTCCCCGTCAACACTGTAAAGGTCATTTTGGAGACGTTGCTTCCCATTTTGTGGGACTTTTACCTGACATTGAGGTGAAATGACATCTCAATCCCTGTCGCCCAATGAAACCAATAGGGTTTATTAGCATGGACGGTCTGCCTCGCACCGCGGTCCCTGGACAGGCTTAGATCCTCTAAGCTGTTTACCAGTACTAGTGTGCGGGCCGGATTCAGCTCTGCGTGGAAGCATCATGCAGCCAAAATATTTCTTGAAGCCCCGATGGGAGGGGGCCTTGATATAAATGTAGTTATTCATTTATTTATACATGTACTTTTGTTTATTTATGGCATAACTAAATTTTGTTCAAAATTGTCATTTGGGGAGATAAATCGTCAGTTTCACGATCAGGAATTTTGTTATAGAGTGACTTAACCCATAAAATGCCAAACACGACAATTGTCGTCTGCTTTGTTGTCTGCCAGTTACTTTAAAAGTCATTTTTGGAAACAGTGTGGACTCAGATCAGACTGCAGCAGTCTGATCAGGGTCCACACAGTTTGCCTGTATGCAAAATTATTTTTAATAAATTTGCAAAAAAAGATTCAGTCGAGATAGAGGACATAAGCAGACAAAATTTTCAGATGTTTTTCTCGGCGCCTTAAGATTTGAAACTGTATAAGTGAAAATGACAATTTTCAATACACTTATCTAATCCATTTCTAATCATTTATTTATTTGTTTTTACAAAAACACTGTACTATCTCCAAAATGTGGAAGTACTTTGAGATGCATAAAACCAAATGTCAACCAATGAAAAGCACATTGCTACGTGAGGACATCAAGTTTCCGACAGTACTGGTATATCGCGGAATATACTGACACTTATGTCTGATGTTATACAATCAGACATCAGGTTACATAAATGTGTGTGTTTTGGGGTTTTATATATTGTCAATAACTAAGGTCATATAGAGACTGGATCTTTCTTTAACCCAATTTGTACCAGAAAGGCTAAAATGGGTAATTGGCAAACAGTGCAGGCGCAGAATGCAGAATCTGATCAGGGCCTACACTGTTTGCAAAAAGTTCACCCATTTTCCAAAACCCTAAATTTTGAAACGGACTCCTGCTATATATAAGGTGGTACAAAACGGGGTAAAGGCTCTTCCACAAGTCTGGAGAAGCGCAGAATCAAATCCAGGATCCAAGGTTTATAAGGCGAGCAGTTTAACCACTATACCACAGACATCTCACATAAATATGTACATTAGAACAATTTATTCAGATGTACCATTGCATACACACTACAAATGCACTAGAATTATTTATTACTTTATCTATTTACTTGAATATTTCACAATAGATTGCCTAGAATGTCTTATTTTTTTAACACTCACCGACACAGTAACAAGGGGTCGTATCACCCACTGACCCTGTGACATCGGGGCTAACTGTGACCCAGGAGGGACCATCTTGTACATCTGCTGTGGCATGGCTGGGATCATCTGTGGAACTGATGTCTGATTGGCTGCTTTCACTGGGGCTGGTGTCTCACTGACCAGAATTACATCGGGGCTTGACCTCACCTGCACTACATTACAGAAAGCAACATCTTTAACCCTTTTTGTACCAAATGGAATCTTCCACCTTATATATATATGAGGAGAACATTTCAAAATTTAGGGTGTCAGGTTTTGTTTTCTTCAAAATGTATTAGGAAAATGGCTGAACTTTTTGCAAACAGTGTAGGCCCTGAACAGACGCCGCATTCTGCGGCGTCCGATCTGGGCCTGCACTGTTTGCCAAATACCCATTTTGGAGTATCTGACACTAAATGGGTTAATCCTTTGTACAAGAAACCCCAAAACGGGTACCCTGGCAAATAGTGCAGGCCCAGATCAGACACTGCAAATCCTGGCGTCTGATCAGGGCCTCGACTGTTTGCTAAGTGTTCCATCATTTTCCAAATAATTTTGATGAAAACACAACCTGACACCCCAAAATATTAGAATGGACTCCTGCTATATATAAGGAGGACTATTCCATTTAGTTTTTTTTGTTTGTTTGGTTTGAGGTTTTACGTCCCCATCAACACTATTAAGGTCATTTTGGAGACATTGCTTACGATTTTGTGGGACTTTTATCCGACATTGAGATGAAATGACATCTCAAGCCCTACCGCCCATAGAAACTGCTAGGGTTTAAGGAGTGGTCCGACTCGTATCACTTTTCCTGGGCAGGATTAAACCTAAGCTGTTTACCTGTACTCAAGTTCCGGCGGTTTCAGCTCTGCGCGGAAGCAACTTGCAGCCCAATCTATATCTCCAGGCCCCGATGGACGGGGATGCATATTCCATTTGGTACAAAAAGGGTTAAGAGAGAAAAGGAGACACACAATACCCTCTATGAAGACTGTGACGGGTGGCCCTTCTCTTGCGTCTGTCTTAATTATTCATTTATTAAACCACACCCTCAATGCCCCCACCCATCCGGGCTTGGGGAAATAGACTGGGTTGCATGGTGCTTCCACACAGAGCTGAAACTGACTGCACATGAGTACTAGTAAACTGCTTAGAAGGACTAAGCCAGCCCAGGCGAAGAGATGCGAGTCAGACCGTCCAATGTAAATAAGCCTTTTGGCTTCATCGGGCTTGAGATGTCATTTCAACTCTATGTCAGGTAAAAGACACACAAAGTTGGAAGCGACATCTCCAAAATGATCTAAATAGTGTTGACAGGGATTTATAACCTCAATTCAAGCAAACAAATACACCACAGCCTCTTTATAATACTATTGTTGAGGTTCCAGGCATCACAACCTATATTGAAAAACCATATTATTTCTAACCAAAAATAAAATAAACTAGAATTTGTTTTTCTACAAAAACACATATGTCTCCCCCGTTTTTGACTGCTAAGTATAACCTTCTAAAGTTATGCTATGCATCACTATTAGCATTCATTACAATGGGCACAAATTACCAAAATGACAAAGGGCCATAACTCACAAAGTATTTTTTGGATTATTGTCAAAAGTTAATCAGTTCATCTACTCATCACCACCAATATATTCACCAACTTTCAAGGCTCTAGCTCCAATAGTTTTTAAGATATCTTGCTGACAAGATTTTATTAAAAAAATTTCAAAGGGCAATAACTCTTGAAAGGGGCATAATCCTGACGAGAAAAAAAATATGCGTCAGCTTATTTTCCATCAGAAATGCATATATGAAATTTCAAAACTATAGCATACACGTTTCTAAAGTTATGCTATGCATCACTTTTAGCATACATTTCAATGGGCATAAATTACCAAAATGACAAAGGGCCATAACTCACAAAGTATTTTTTGGAATTTTGTCATAAGTTAATCAGTTCATCTACTCATCACCACCAATCTATTCACCAAGTTTGAAGGCTCTAGCTCCAATAGTTTTTGAGATATCTTGCTGAAAAGATTTTATTGAAAAAATTTCAAAGGGCAATAACTCTTGAAGGGGGCATAATCTGGACGAGAAAAAAAAATATGGGTCAGCTAATTTTCCATGAGGAATCCAAATATGAAATTTCAAAACCCTAGCATACACGGTTCTAAAGTTATGCTATGCATCACTTTTAGCATACATTACAATTGGCACAAATTACCAAAATGACAAAGGGCCATAACTCACAAAGTATTTTTCGGAATTTTGTCAAAAGTTAATCAGTTCATCTAATCATCACCACCAATATATTCATCAACTTTCAAGGCTCTAGCTCCAAAAGTTTTTGAGATATCTTGCTGACAAGATTTTATTAAAAAAAAATTCAAAGGGCAATAACTCTTGAAGGGGGCATAATCTGGACGAGAAAAAAAATATGCGTCAGCTAATTTTCCATGAGGAATCCATATATGAAATTTCAAAATCCTAGCATATACGGTTCTTTAGTTATGCTATGCATCACTTTTAGCATACATTACAATGGGCACAAATTACCAAAATGACAAAGGGCCATAACTCACAAAGTATTTTTCAGAATATTGTCAAAAGTTAATCAGTTCATCTACTCATCACCACCAATATATTCACCAACTTTCAAGGCTCTAGCTCCAATAGTTTTGAGATATCTTGCTGACAAGATTTTATTAAAAAAATTTCAAAGGGCAATAACTCTTGAAGGGGGGCATAATCCGGACGAGAAATAAAATACACGTCAGCTAATTTTCCATGAGGAATCCATATATGAAATTTCAAAACCCTAGCATACCCGGTTCTTTAGTTATGCTATGCATCAAAAGCGTAACGGATGAACAGAAGAACGAACCAGAACCAATATGCCCCTCCAACTTTTTCAAAGTTGGGGGCATAATGACTGGACACAAAAAAAAAAAAAAAAACTTTTTTTACCTCTGACCTCTTAGTATGACCTTGATCTTGGAGGTACCGACCTGGGTCTAGCGTGCACCACATCGTCTCATGATGGTTAACATTTCTGCCAAGTAATTTCACAATCTATCCAGGAAGAAGAAAGTTATTGACTGAACACTAAAAAAAGGCCCTTTTTGTCCTTTGACCTCTTGTCCTTTGACCTTTTGTCCTTGAAATTTGAGGTACCAACTTGGGTCATGCACACAACACATCGTCTCATGGTGGTTAACATTTCTGCCAAGTAATTTCATAATACATCTAAAAATAAGAAAGATATTGACAGAACACAAAAAAGGCCCCTTTTTTTACCTTTAACCTCTATGTATGACCTTGACCTTTCAGGTACCAAACTGGGTCAGGCGTGCAACACATCATCTCATGGTGGTTAACATTTCTGCCTAGCAATTTCAAAGCCATCTAAAAACAAGAGGGCCATGATGGCCCTGGATCGCTCACCTGATCCATAGAGTAACAAGTGGGACCCGGGGAGGGCCATTATTAACCCCAGGGCTATAATGTGCATAATGTTCAGAGACGTCTAAAAAGGTGAAGCTTCATACCAAATATCAACAAAGGCTATAATTTGAACAATCTTGGCAAAGGTCCACTAGATATGCTACATACCAAATATCAAAGACCTGGGCCTTGCGGTTTCAGAGAAGATTTTTATTAAAGATATTCCCTACATTAGCCTATATAAAACCAAATGGCTCCAGGGCGGGGGCATTTTTGGCCTCAGGGCTATAATTTAAACCATCTTGATAGAGGTCCACTAGAGGAAGCTTCACACCAAATATCAAAGACCATGGCCTTGCTGTTTCAGAAGAAGATTTTTAAGGAATATCTCTATATAAGTCTATGTAAAACCAAAGGGCCCCAGGTCGGGGGCAGTTTTGGCCCTAGCACTATAATTTGAACAATCTTGGTAGGGGTCCACTAGATGAAGCTTCATACCAAATAGCAAAGACCTGGCCCTTAAAGTTTCCGAGAAGAAGATTTTTAAAGATTTTCCCCATATAAGCCCATGTAAAACCATAGGGCCCCGGGGCGGTGGCATTTTTGGCCCCAGCACTATAATTTGAACAATCTTGGTAGGGGTCCACTAGATGAAGCTTCATACCAAATATCAAAGACCTGGGCCTTGCGGTTTCAGAGAAGAAGATTTTTAAAGATTTTCCCTATATAAGCCCATTTAAAATCAAAGGGCCCCGGAGTGGGGGGGGGGGGGGGGGGGGAGAAGGACCATGGCCGTGTGGGATGAAGCTTCATACCAAATATCAAAGACATGGGCCTTACGGTTTCAGACAAGAAAATTTTTAAAGATTTTCCCTATATAATAAGCCCATGGAAAACCAAAGGGCCCCGGAGCGGGGGCATATTTGACCCCAGCACTATAATTTGAACAATCTTGGTAGGGGTCCCCTAGATGAAGCTTCATACCAAATATCAAAGACCTGGGCCTTACGGTTTCAGAGAAGAAGATTTTTAAAGCTCTTCCCTATATAAGCCCATGTAAAACCAAAGGGCCCCGGAGCGGGGGCATTTTTGGCCCCAGCACTATAATTTGAACAATCTTGGTAGGGGTCCACTAGATGAAGCTTCATACCAAATATCAAAGACCTGGGCCTTGCGGTTTCAGAGAAGAAGATTTTTAAAGATTTTCCCTATATAAGCCCATGTAAAACCAAAGGGCCCCGGAGCGGGGGCATTTTTGGCTCCAGCACTATAATTTGAACAATCTTGGTAGGGGTCCACCAGATGAAGCTTCATACCAAATATCAAAGACCTGGGCCTTACGGTTTCAGAGAAGAAGATTTTTAAAGATTTTCCCTATTTTAGCCCATGAAAAACCAAAGGGCCCCGGAGCGGGGGCATTTTTGGCCCCAGCACTATAATTTGAACAATCTTGGTAGGGGTCCACCAGATGAAGCTACATACCAAATATCAAAGACCTGGGCCTTGTGGTTTCAGAGAAGAAGATTTTTTAAGTTTTTGGTGAAGAAAATCTGTTTTTGGCTCCTATGACCAAGATGTGCAACAGACCGGAACCATTTGAACAACATTGAAAGGGGACCACCTAAGGATCATTCCTGTGAAGTTTGGTCAAAATCCGATCAGTGGTTTAGGAGGAGATGTCGTTTAAAGAATTGTTTACGGACGGACGCACGGACGGATGCACGCACGGACGCACGACGGACGAAAAGTGATCCCAAAAGCTCACCTCGTCACTACGTGACGGTGAGCTAATAAGAAAGTTATTGACCAAACACGAAAAAAGGCCCCTTTTTTACCTTTGACCTCTATGTATGACCTTGACATTTTAGGTACCAAACTGAATCATGCATGCAACACATCGTCTCATGATAGTTAACATGTTTGCCAAGTAACTTCAAATTCTATATAAAAATAAGCAAGTTATTGACAAAACCGGAAAAAGGCCCCTTTTTTTACATTTGACCTCTAAGTATGACCTTGACCTTTGAGGTACCAACCTGGGTCATGCACGCAACACATCGCCTTATATTGGTTAATATTTCTGCCAAGTGATTTCAAAATCCATCTCAAAATAAGAAAGTTATTGACCAAATACGAAGAAAAGGCCCTTTTTTTACCTTTGACCTCTAAGTATGACCTTGACCTTTGAGGTACCGACCTGCTTCATGCTCACCACACATCGTCTCATGGTTGTAAATAATTATGCCAAGTAATTTTAAAATCCATCTCAAAATCAGAAAGTTATTGACCAAATACAAAAAAAGGCCCCTTTTTTGACCTTTGACCTCCAAGTATGACCTTGACCTTTTAGGTACCGACCTGCCTCATGCGCACCACACATCGTCTCATGGTTGTTAATAATTATGCCAAGTAATTTTAAAATCCATCTCAAAATTAGAAAGTTATTGACCAAATACGAAAAAAAGGCCCCTTTTCTACCTTTGACCTCTAAGTATGACCTTGACCTTTGAGATGCCGACCTGTCTCATGCGCACCACACATCGTGTCATGGTTGTTAATAATTATGCCAAGTATTTTTCAAATCCTTCTCAAAATAAGAAAGTTATTGACCAAATACGAAAAAAAAAGGCCCCTTTTTTAACCTTTGACCTCTAAGTATGACCTTGACCTTTGAGGTACCGACCTGCCTCATGCGCACCACACATCGTCTTATGGTTGTTAATATTTCTGCCAAGTAATTTTAAAATCCATCAGAAAATAAGAAAGTTATTGACCAGACACGATTTGCCCATACATATATACATACCAACAAACTTCCAAGGGAGATAATTCAAAAAGTATAAATGCGAGAGTTATAGTTCTTGCGCACTGCACGTCGTCTAATGCTGATTAATATTTATATGAAGTTTCGTGACGATAGCTCTAACGGTTTTCAAGTTATAGAGCGGACACGAAAGTGTGACAGACGGACAGACAGACGCCCGGGGAAAAACAATATGTCTCTCCGAAAAAAAATTTTTCGGGGGAGACATAATAAAATAAAATGGTCATTTAAGATCATTTTTCTGTATAATCTATACATTTTTGTAATCCATCTTTTACCGTTACCGGTATATCCAAAATCTTGATTTATCATAATTATGACATCCTGTCTGAGAGTGTAATAACGCCATGTAATATTTTTTGATAATCCACTAGTGGATCAAATATGCAAATTAGCTAAATACGTCCCATTGACAATTTTTGTAAACAATCGTGAATAAAATGCGCTTTAAATGTGATAAATAGAATCTTGCATTCATGCTCATGTATTATTGAATTTATTAAACTTGTTGAGAAAAAAAGAATAAAATGCTCGACAAAGCCTCGCCTTTTATCCCTTTTCCACTTGTTTAATAAATTCAATAATACATGAACACTCATGTAATGAACAGTCTTACCAAGAGCTTCACATGTTTTTCATTGTGAATTGGGCCCCCGCCAATAGGGGCTTGAAGAAATATATGGGCTGCATGATGCTTCCACGCAGAGCTGAATCCACGCGCACTAGTACTGGTAAACCGCTTAGAGGATCTAAGCCTGTCCAGGAACCGTGGTGCGAGGCAGACCCCCCATGCTAATAAACCCTATTGGTTTCATTGGGCAACACGACTTGAGATGACATTTCATCTCAATGTCGGGTAAAAGTCCCACAAAATTGGAAGCAACGTCTCCAAAACGACCTTTACAGTGCTGACGGGGACGTTAAACCTCAAATCAAACAAACATGTTCATTGTGACAGTTACCTGGATCTGTACTGTTTGCGATTCTGTTAATGGTTATTGTTTAATTGTTGTTTTGGATTTAATGACACATCAACCCTTGTGGGTCATTTTGCGTCAACTTCCAGAGAAAGTGAATTGTTGGAATATTTAAATATTCTTACATTTAATAAGGACCTTTTAATTACACCTGAGAAAAACATTTGGACATTTTGTTCCATCGAGGCTATTCCAATGGATATTCACAACATTTGCTTCTTGGAGTATCTTAACCCTTATCTTGCTGAATATTCATTTGAGCCACACCCGTTTCTGTCTATCAACCAATCAAATTACTTGATGTAATTTATTGCTACAAATTCATAAACTGAATGCCAAACAGTGTAGATCCTGATCAGATGATCTGGATCTACACTGTTTGCAAAGATAGGGGTTGTCGTGAACAGCAAGATAAGGGTTAATACAGAGACCCTCTTTATGATGTCAGAATTTGTTTCCTAATATTGTGTGGTTATAAAGAATTTGCTGTTAGAAGTATGATAGGTAATAAAGGGCATTTTCCCCTTCATTACATTAAGAAATCAATGTTATAGACATTTGTTAGAATTATCTATAACATCCGTGGGGCGATTCTAAAAATATATATAACATTTGTTTCTTGGAGTTTCAGATTACAAGAATCTTTCAGAACTTTGCATTCGATATGGGCGTTTCTAACCCGAGGGAAGCCCTTGCCGATCGCAACCGAGGCTAAGCCCCGAGCTGAGGATTCAATCCATTGAAATTGTCGTTATAACGAGTTGCTGAAATGAATGACGGTATAAAGAGGGTTGGCTGTATTCTGGACTCCATTACATCATTTGGGCCCCGTCAAGCGATTTTGGTACTTATCGACTATGCGAGCAGTGAAGGTTCAGGCGAGCCTGCGCATCCACGCAGTCTCGCCAGAACCTTCGCTGCTCGCTCATACAAGCAGTGAATCAAGAGGAACCTTCAGTCAGAAAGCCATATCCCTGGTCCCTCTGAATGGCTGGGCATGTGCAGTTAAAATTTGTCATGATGGAATGCTCGAAGACACAAATTTGCTTGGCGGGGCTCATTCGTTAAACCATTTTATCGTTATATCCAATGTCGGTACAAAGAGGTTGACTGTTCATCCATAGCAACAGGTGAGGTGGGTAATTTTCCTTATTTCTCCATAGAAACCCATAGCAACAGGTAAGGTTCGTATTTTGAGACAATTGAAAATTCTCCATATAAACCTATGTTGTGGGTATTCATTAGAACCGCCTCGCCGAGGCGGTTCTAATCAATACCCACAACATAGGTTTTTATGGAGAACTGACAAAAACAATCCTTCAATTATCTCAAAATACGAACCTTATCTGGAAACCTTTGCTATGGGTATAAAAACTGTCCTTCAATGATCACAAAACACCCACCTCATATGTCTCTACGAGACATTTTAGTTTGCCACTGATAAAATAAAGTGGCAGTCTCGGTAGCTCAGTGGTTAGCGCATTCGACTTGTGATCCAAAGGTTGAGGTTCCAATCCAGCCACTGGAGGCGAGGTGTGTCCGTGGGCAAGACACTTAATGCCACTGCCCCCACTCTACACAGGTGTAAATGGGTAGCAGTGGTGTAAAAGTCACTGCCTCTTTCTGGCATGCGTGATAACATCCGGAATGAGTGTTCGTGAGCGATTCAAATAAGCTTGAATCGCGATCAAACTAAAATAAATTAGTATAAACTACTAATATAGTGATTACCTGGTGCTCTAAGCGCTTGTGCTATCTGCTGTGATAATGGCTGTTGAGGTTTTAGAACAGGTGGCTGGACCTGCAAATATACATTGTGTCGTACCATCAGAAAACACAGTCCACAGATACAAAACTCGGGTACCACCATCTAAAGCTCGGGTTCCAGAAGCAGGCATTTCAAATCCCAGACTATTGGGAAAACAAGAGGCCATGGGGCCACTTTGCTCACCAGAGCTCAGGTGGGCATTGCATCCAACTCAAGCTAACAAGGCCAGCTAAATTTCTATTAATTCTTTCTTGTTTGACCAATAGGGTTTATAAGCCTGGACTGTCCGACTCACACCGCTTTGCATGGGCAGGCTTAGATCCTGTAAACGGTTTACCAGTACTTGTGTGCAGTCGGATTCGGCTCTGCATGCAAGCATCATGCAGCCCATCTATTTCTTCAAGCCCCCATGGGTGGGGCCGAATTCTTTCTATTTATTGGGGATCTTATATGAGTGGTCATTTCAAATGAAACTTGTGTGAGTTACATATATTTCATATGAAATGACCACAAGTATAAGATTCCGTTTTTCAATAAAATTTTATTGCTGAAAAAATTTTTTTATTGCAGACTGCAGCCTCTCATCAGGGCCTGCAATGTTTGTCACTCATCCAGCTATTTTAGGCACAACTTTGGGTAGTAAATTGTACTTATCAAATAATCAATTACTGATAATCCTTTTTGTGGAATTTTTCAATTGATTATCCAATTAATTGTGTCAGCCTTGCACACAGGTGTTCATGAAGATTTTCTCTTGCTGCGTGCATTGTTAGAAATTAACCTTTGTTTGTAAATACAGTCGAACTAACGGCTCAACAACTTTGGGACCTCGAAAATCTGTTCGAGACAGGGGTAGTTCGAGCCACTGCGGTTACTGTCCGGAAGAATAAGGAGATACTTTTAGACATCATTTCGGTGTTCTATAATGAAAATGCATGCTATGTGTACTCATTAGAATCGCCTCATCGAGGCGATTCTAATGAGTACACACAGCGTACATTTGCAAGATACATTTGCAAGATAAAAGAGTAAAATCTCATTAATTATCTCCCACTATTTCTTATGCAGAGGATTTCGCTAGGGGCTCAAGAATGGGTTCGACACATCCATGGTAATCGAAGTTCTACTCAGTACTGTAGCAAGTTCTGAAAAGAAGGTAGCAGAAGGCATCTACTTGACAGCAAAAAGTTTTGTCCCAGCAGGAACCCACCATCCTGTAGTTTTACTCTACAAGTTCTCAGCATGTTTAGCAGACAGAAAGTTTAGCACACAACATTTTCAAAGTATTTTTTTCTCTTATTTTTCAGCCAAATATGGCTTGGAATTACATGTGTATTGTCAGCTCACCAAACGATTTGTCCACTGGGCAGACGATACACATGAAATGTCAAGCCTTATTTTTGCTCAGCTAAAATGAAAATAAATTTTTGACACTTCAAATAAGAAATCTTTAAGGCACTATACAGTAGTTGAAGACAAGATTGACTAGGCGGAGCTATCGTTTGTACCTGCCTTAAGAATATTCCATTAACACAAAGGTAAACCAAGTCACCAGATTGTGTGAATTCAGCTGTAACACAAGCATAGCTGTGGGGTATATGACCATTTCGTCCCCTTGTAGAAAGCGTGCGAAAGGCACTCTACCAAATCTTCTGGTGGACTCAGCGAATTTGACACATATTGACAACACCTGAATAGCTCCGCCCAGTCAATCTTATCTGCGACTAATATACCAGGTAATAACTTTTGGCTACCTATTGGCTGACCCAGAAGAAAACTTAATTTTCAGATAGCAAATTTACTATATCAACTGAGTAAGTATTGGTACTTATATGCATAAAGCAACCCTAATCATAGCAAGTGTCTTTTGGGCACTTTAAATTTACACCACATTCGGCCCTGGCAAATAACAGGGCCAATATTGGATTTAAGTAGTGTTTTAGGAATAAGGACAGAGGGTTTCATATGGATGGCCAATAATATAATGTTATTAATCAAGTAATTTTGTATTGGCCCAGGTACAGGTCCGAGGTCTGCTGCATTGGCCCGAGGCTGAAGGCCGAGGGCTAATGCAGCTGACCAAGGACTTGTAACTGGGTCAATGTGAAATCACTTGATCAATGACAATTTTATTAATTGACACAATTAAAAAATCATGATTATTGATTTTTTGACCCCACTTGACCTCAGTTGATATTGGTTGACCTGGAGTTAATACGGATGACCTCCGATCAATACAAGATAGTCAATTAATAATAGTATAAACCAACCCTAATCATACCAAGTGTCTTTTGGACACTTTAAATTATACCACATACAGCCCTGGCACATAACAGGGCCAATATTGGATTTTAGTAGTGTTTTAGGAATAAGGACCGAGGGCTTCAAATGGATGACCAATATTTTATGGTATACATCATGTACAAAAAAATCCAGATGGCATCGATCCTATCACAGAAACCTAAATTCTGTCTCTTACACCCACATTAACCCTTGTCCTGCTGAGCCCAGATATGTCATATCTTTCAAACAATGTAGATCCAGATCAGATGGCTTCTTCAGAAGCTATCTGATCAGGATCTTCATTGTTCGTCATTTAGTTAATGAATTTGTTGCAATGATTTGCATCAAGAGATCTGATTGTTTGATAATCAGTGGTGGGTGTGGCATATTTAAATATTCAGTTTATGAATTTGTTGGAATGATTTGTATCAAGAAATCTGATTGGTTGATAATCAGTGGTGGGTGTAGCAAATTTTTAATATTCAGCAGGTCAAGCAAGGGTTAATTAGTAACAGGAAGTCAGGGCATAAATTAAATCCAGGTAAAGACAGTATTGATTTTGTAATACCCATATGACTTTACTTGTGAATTCTTGCAGTAGTCTTGTATTTCCAGTACATGTATTTTAGCTTCTTTAGTCAGTCTTCTTCGTAAAATCATTCTTCGATATAAAAAGATTGGGTACAACATGGATATTATACGACAGACTGCATGCATGGTAGTTAACCCAATCACGGTTGGCAACTTTGCTTCCCTCTTTAATTGCACGCCGGTGGGTCAGGCCTCAGATTCTATGACGGCTCCAACGTAAAGGCTTATTGAAAATTAAAGAGATAATGTTGGTTGGTGCCTGATGCTCTGTCTCTGGTCGGGCTCATCGGAGTCTAACTGTTGGTTTTCTTTTGCTCCAGCATTTCAGTGGTTTCTTGCTGTCGAGTCCTCACCGTTGTCTCACCTCTGTGGTTCTTTGATTTCTGTGTTCACGGAGATGTTGCACTGATGAGTTAGGAGGCCTTTATGCGGACTGAACAAATTATTTGTCTAAATCGCGACGGAAGTAAGGGCGAGGATTGTGGCCACGTAAAATCGATTTAAGCCCCCCAGTGGAAATCTTCCACTGACCGTTCCAAGGCGGCTCTTCTGTGGCGATTTATTTATGTTGTTGTTTGTTACTTACTGTGTGTATCACTTGTGTCTTTTAATTTTGGATGGCCATATGGCCATTTTGTGGGAAAGTAACTGTCCATATGGCCTTCCTTTGTTTAGGTTTCCATTATGGTCTGGTCGCTTAATGTTTGTATTTCTTTCCCTTTGGTGTCTTTTATGGATGAAGTAAGTTAATTGTATCAATTCCTGATCTTTGTTTTACTTCTACTTTCCAAACTAGGCCATATTTTGTAATATTATATATCTCCAGTGTCCAACATGTTTCCAATTTTCAACTTTTTTGCCATCAAGGAAAAGTAGGAGGGCGATTTTCTATGTTTTGTGTATTATATCCAAAGTAGCAGGCGGATAATGTCTGAGTAGAAGGGGAAAATCCCCCACTCACGCCTCTAAATAAAACCCCTGATGTCTTGATACATAAGGGCTTATGTAAAGATTTTACACACAATACCAAGAATAGAAACAGTCGAGCTATCATGTGATCAAGTTTGCCTGGAAATAGGTTCAACTTACAACAGGACATGTATATATGGAGAACAAAAATAGTTAATAGTTTATATTAAACAAGAGTTGTCAGCAGACAACATAGCTCGCCTTTGGGGGCCTAAGATGCATGAGGGCAAGTTATCAAAAAAATTTTCTTCTGTAAAACAGTCCAATAGACTGCAGCAAATGAAAGAGAACCAAAATGTACCCCTAATCATCCTGTTTTCAAGCCTTTCCACTGCAAAAGAAAAAAAAAATGAAAAAGAAATCTATATTTGATAAAAAAAATATTCTACAAACTACCAAGTAATAACAAGGCATCACAGACGATACAAATCCCCTCGAGCAAGACAAATTAAAAAAAGCCTAGCCTAGCATTTGTGTAAAATTACATTATATCCATCAATAAATGTAGGTACTTAAGAGTGATGACAAAGTTTTTCTAAAAATAGCCACAGTGACCTTGACTTTGAGCCCCAGACCCTGAAAGTTGAACTTCATACCCAACATTTGTATGAAGTTATCTTAAAATCCATCAATAAATCTGGACACTAGAGCAATGATCAAGTTTTTCTAAAAAATAGCCACAGTGACCTTGACATTCAGCCCCTGACCCGGACAGTCAAAGTCACTCAAGATATCATCATACCAAACATTTGTGTCAAGGTATATTAAAATCCAATGAAGGCGCAAGAGCGATGACAAAGTTTTTCTAAAAATAGCCACAGTGATCTTAACCTTCAGCCCCAGACCCTGAAAGTCGAACTCGCTCAAGATATCATCATTGCCAACATTTTTGTGAAGTTATATTAAAATCCATCCATAAATGTAGGCACTAGAGCGATCACAAAGTTTTTTCTAAAAATAGCCACAGTGACCTTGACCTTCAGCTCTGGAACCTGAAAGTCGAACTTGCTAGCGATATCATCATACCCAACATTTGTGTGAAGTTATTTTAAAATCCATCAATAAATTAAGGTGCAAGAATGATGACAATGTTTTTTCTAAAAATAGCCACAGTGACCTTGACCCCGTGACCCTGAAAGTAGTGACCTTGACCTTAGGCCCCGGACCCTGAAAGTCAAAGTCACTCGAGATATCATTATAACCAACATTTGGGTGAAGTTATATTAAAATCCATCAATAAATGAAGGCGCTAGGCCGTTGACAATGACAATGTTTTTCTAAAAATAGCCACAGTGACCTTGACCTTGAGCCCCAGACCCCGCTATGTTTTTTAGAAAAAAAAAAAAAAGAAAAAAAAAAAAACGTTCCTCCCCCGGGATTTGAACTCATGCAGCTTGCAGGTAAACTTTAACACAGAGAAGTAAGGGAGGTAATACAGAGGAAAATATTAACTTCTCAAAAAGTCCAATTTAAGCCAAAAACCTGTAAAATGAAGTACAATGATAATGTTAAATATTTTTTTTTTAGCAATTATTAATTATATATTCAAAATAAAGTTGTAAAACATCACATATAAGAGCTTGCAGGTAAACTTTAACCAAATGCGGACGCCGACGCCGGACGCCCGGGGGTATGGCAATAGCTCTCCCTTTCTTTCGTAAGGCGAGCTAATAAAAGGGCCTAAATAAAAATGTCATAAAATGGATGTTTTCGTATTGGTCTTGTTGCAGGTCTTTGGTCAGTCATATTCACCCTCGGATGGCTGTAGTGGCCCAAGGCTAAGCCTTGGTCCAATACAGCCATCTAAGGGCCACTAAATCAGAACTCGGACCTGTAACAAGGTCAATACAAAAACATCAATTTATCAACAATATAGTACATGTATTTACCCTTCAGCTGCCTCCAAAATTCAAGGAACAGACGACAATTTGACTTTTTAACCCACTGTATGCTAGTGGACTGTACCATTGCTATATGCTGGACAAGACCATTTGACATATTAGGGGTATCAGGCCTATTTTTTTCGTTTTTATTCTATTTTTGACAGAAAATCCTGTACGCAAGCAGTGCAGGCCTTGATCAGACATCGTGTTCTGCGGCGTCTGATGTGGGCCTGCACTGTTTGCCAAGGTACTCCTTTAGGGGTTTCCCGCATGCAGTTGGTTAACCCTTATCTTGCTGTTCACAACAACCCTTATCTTTGCAGTGTAGATCCAGATCAGATGGCTTCTGAAGAAGCCATCTGATCAGGATCTACACTGTTTGGCATTCAGTTTATGAATTTGTAGCAATAAATTACATCAAGTAATTTGATTGGTTGATAGCCAGAAACGGGTGTGGCTTAAATGAATATTCAGCAAGAGAAGGGTTAAAATATTTGTAATAGTAAATAAGGCTGGGCATGCAATTCAAATTTAATGGCAAGTTTTGACACATTTAGAATGCTATGAAGGCTCATGGCATTACCTGCAAGCCTGGCGGTTTTGTCTGGACTGGTTGTGCCTTCATCTGATATTGAAGTGTTGGCATCTGCAGCGACTGGGGTGGTGCTGGTGGAGGAGGTGGGGGCGGGGGCTGTGGTTTCGGTGCTGGTGGGACGATGGTGAACGTGTTTGGCTGTGAAGATGGCACTAGGGTATTCCCCGCTCTAATTTCCTTGATCTGGTCGTTGGCTTTCTCATGCTCGGCCTTAGCCACTTCTATTGCTTTCAGCTGCGCAGGACTGAGCGCCTCCTCAAAACATTCCATGAGCAGCTCGATCTCATCCTGCGTCTCTGCTGTCTGCCGGTTCCTCCCTGACTTTCTCGAGGCAACTTTCTGTTGCGATTGTTTCCCCTTTGTCTTTCCCATAGTGCCTGCAATGACAAAGAGAGACTCGTCATCAAAATTCCTGTGTTGTAAATAACATCTACCTCAGCAACCAATAATTATGTTGGTTGAGATGAAAATCTGTTAATATATGGTGGATTGTAACCTCAAAACTATTGCTTGATGGAATGTGAACTGTAGGAGTAACTAGAGCAGTGAAACTGACTAGGGCCCCGGCAGTGCCATTAGAGGAGTTGGATTTTTTTTCATAGGGCCATAAATAACTCTTAGCCAATTGTACCTAGAGTTACGTAACTTGCCATGTAATTGAGTAATGATATTGTGACCTTATATCTAAAGTTTGAAGTTGATGCATTTGACGGTTTGTAAGTTATGAATAAAAAACGAAACGGTATAACTATATGCAGGGCTTTATCCGGGTATTTTGGGAAAAGGCCCCTGGGCGAAATTGGAAAAAAAATACCGACAAAATATCAAAATTGGGGACACAATTTCATCAGAGAAATGCCAGCATGATGAAGTTTTGCTCATGAGAGTCTTATGAATAGTGAAATAGCTTCACTGTAGTGAATTTTCATCTTGACTATCCAGTCTTAACCTCTGATGTTAAATATTGTTTTGTCTGTTTCCTTTTGTTTTGTTTTGGCTTTTATTTTTCATTTTTTTGAGGGGAAAAATATGGTGAAATTGGGAAAAATTGAAACTATTTGGCACTGGGAAGGGGGCCGAATTTCAGCCCTTCTGAGCAGCCAGAAAATGTCCTGATATGGCAACTGTCAATAACTTCAGCTTCATTTTCATTTGGATATCTATATTGGTTTTGAAATTAAGATGAAAACAAAAGGCGAAAAAAGCTGATTTTTTTTTGTTTTTCAAAAGGCAATAACTCTCAAGAGTACTATAGTTAGAGTTAAGTAACTTGCCATGAAATTGTTTAATGTTGTTGTGATCTTAGGTTTAAAGGTTGAAAATGATGTGTTTGAAGGTTTGTAAGTTACAAAGAAAAAACCATGAAAAATGTTGATGGACAGACGGTCAGATGGACAGATGGATGGATGGACAGACAGTGCATTACAATAGGGAAACTGTCAGTACTATATAGGAGTGAGTGACTTTTAGTTTTACGTCCCACCAACAGCTAAGGTCATACGGAGACGGGACCTCAGTTTAAAGACACATCCGAATGTCTGGAGAAGCCCGGGATCGAATAACTATATAGGAAGTTTCATTTGAGTATCTATATGCTCGTTAGGACCGCCTCATTGAACATTTGTATATGTAAAATGCTAGTCCTAGTACTCGATAGAAATGAATCTGCCTCACTGAGGCAGTTCTAATGAATGCCTTGTGGGTACTCATTAGAACCGCCTCAATGAGACCATTCGAACGAGTACCAACACTCTATTACAATGTGAATGTACATTAGAACCGCCTCAATGAACATTTGTATATGTAGAATGTTAGTCCTAGTACTCATTAGAAATGCCTCGAATATATATGCCCCACTGAGGCGGGTGGTTCTAATAAATGCCTTAAAGGGCTACTCATTAGAGCCGCCTCATTGAGGCCATTCAAACAAGTACCAACACACTAAAGTATATTGTGGGGGCTCATTATAACTGCCTCATTGAACATTTGTACTTGTAAAATGCTAGTCCTAGTACTCTTTAGAAATAGATCAAGTTCCAACACTCTATAGTATATTGTGTGTGTGTGTGTGTGTGTGTGTGCGTGTGTGTTAGTGGGGGGGTGTGTGTGTGTGTGTGGGGGGGGGGGGGCCTCGTTTTTATACAAACGTATACCCTCACTTGATAGTATATTGTGGCTGCTCGTTAGAACTGCCTCACTGAGACAGATTTAATGAGCACCCCTAACCTTATTTTATGAAAAATAAATAAATAAACTGAGATTAGAATGAGATAAGCCTGGACATCTGATTTATTCATTCCATCATTTGTTTAGCTGAGCTAATTTTATTTTATTTATTTTACTAAGACTGTCTGTGTATAATTCATTTTACTTTTTTTTTTTTTCTTCTTCTTCTAGAGAAGAAGAAAAATAAGAAGATGAATGGAAAAAGCTTTCTATTATATCTAAATAAAAAGCAATTCTTTCATTCAAACATTTTGATTTTTATCTTTCCATTTATTTATTTTCTATAGTGTCAACTGAAAATTTTGCTCTTTAATTTGTTTTTTATTATATTAGAACTAAATATGTTATTTAATTAACCGTTATTAAATATATTTGTATTTTCTTTTTTTTTTTAATTTAAAAATAAATAAATAAATAAATAAAGCATGACTAAATTGTTATGTTTGTCTATTGAGCCCAATTATGGGGTGTGTCTGCTGTTACATAATTGAGATAACAAGGTTAGCTTCAAATACAGCAGAGCTTTCAATCACTTATGATAATCATTGTGATGTCACAATAACTCTCCATTTACAGGTAATTAGATATACAGAATTGATGTTAACCCTTCGGATGTCAGACAAGATAACCCAGGTTTTCCTGTGCTCCCTTATATAGTCCAGTCCTGTCTATAAGTGTGGGCATTGGGGTAGCCTCTATGTGCTTTTAGCGCCTGGTTACCTTATAAAATCTATCAAGTTAAGTCAAGTGTGGGCATTCATCAAATTCGCAAAGATTCCATCAAATGCCATATATCTGATACACTCAGCATCACATTAATATGCCTATGATATAAATGTGATATGGTGCCAATCAGAAAAGATAGCTTTTAACAGCAGGGAAACAGACTTAAGCATTTTGCTTTAGGCGCCCAGACTGCCATAAATCCAAACTTTACATTAAGTGTAATAGGCATTTTTACACAAAAAGTAGACACACAGGCCAAAATTTAGGTACCTTGTGCGACTAATCTGTAACCCTGCTAAGATGTCAGGTAAACTCGGGTACAGATTCTGTATAAGCACATAGGAAATACATTGACATTATGATTTTTAGGGGAAAAAGAAGATAAAAACATCAATTTTACAGCTGGGAAGTTATGTACCCAAATATGTCTTATCAAAGACCAAGTACACCGCAACCTCATTATAACACAGTTCTTTATAACATGGTTTTGGGTATAACAGGGTTTCAATATGGAACCCGAAAAAGTATAGATTTTATAGAAAAATGACCATAAATGGTCATTTTTCTATATAATCTATACATTTTCGTTTGGATATAACATGGTTGTTTAACTAACGCGGCTTCTGCTTTGGACCCCACCAATAGTGTTATAAAGAGGTTGTGGTCTACATACATTTTTTGAAAATTAAAATAAATAGATTAGATTTATTGCAAGTAAGTAAGCAAGTTCCATGAGGCCCACAAGGGTAGCAACATTTAGCACAGATATTTACATGCATTAGCTTAACTTCCATGAGGTCACAAGAGTTATTGACAGGTGTACAAATCAATGTCTCCCACAGACCAGCAGAGCACCCATCAAATAGCAAGCTGTGCTATCGTCAGTAGATACCAGGTGTTCATTTAACCCTTGTCCTGCTGAATTTGGATATGCCATATTTTCCAAACAATGAAGATCCATGTCAGATGGCTTCAAGCCATCTGACATGGATCTTCATTGTTTGGCATTCAGATTGTGTATTTGTTGCAATAATTTGCATCAAGTAATCTGATTGGTTGATAATCGGTAGTGAGTGTGGCATATATGAATATTCAGCAGAACAAGGGTTAAGATGTACATTGAACAACACAATAAAACCCTGGTTAAATACAAGATTAAAGACATAATATATGCAATATAATATAGGTCCAGCCGCCCTGCAAACATAATACTGTGAATAGTTGGAAAACAAACAAGAAGTGTTTGTGAAACACTGATGCCCCCCGGACAGCGCATGTTAAATATGAAAGCAGTATCACTAAGCAATCAAAAGGTATGGCCAATGTTCAACTCTTAAAAAAGTAGGTCAAGGTCACAAGGTAAACAAGAGGCCCATGGGCCACTATGCTCACCAGAGCTCAGGGGGACACTGCCCACTGGCAGCAGTGTATTTTAATTAACCATGAAAGCCCTGCTCTCAAGGATGCTACAGATAAAATTTGGACCCAATCAGCCTAGTGTCTTCAGAGGTCTGATGTCACTTGAATGTGTTGTTGCAGGACAACAGATGACAATTGACAAATTCCCATCTGTGGCAACAATAGGTCTATAAGAACATTATTAAAGGAACATTTCTATGAAACTTTGACAAAATATCTTGAAAGGCATATGTCATTGTTCAATTTTCCTCATTATAAGTCAATGGAAACTCTTAATTTGCCATAGCAAACAAACAAAAGAGCCGAATTCAGTAAACCAGAGCTCAGGTGGTTACTGCCCAATGGCAGCCATGTATTTTAACATGATATGATTTTAATCTACCAATTATAAAGCCTCCCAAACAAACCTCATACCCAAATGAGCACCCATGTGGACTGTATCTGAAATATTAGGTGTTTTATAAAGTAGAGGCCCAATGGAGCCCCGGTTGGTGTCACTAAATGCATCTTATCAAAAGGAACAGAGACATATATGGTTTAGCGGTGGGGATATGTATGGTTCCTAAGATGTAAGGCCTTTTAAGCAGTGGAGGGATTCGGGCATGGCAGATCCCAGAAAAGTCCAATATTGTTGTCAATGAATGTGTCGTATCATACGGACCAAGAATATATAAGGTTAAAGGGTGGGGATCTGAATGGTTTCTGACATAATTTTTATGAGGCATTTTATGAAGTGGATGGGAGAGAAATGACCCCTGCGGAGCCCCCAAGACGGGGGTGACTGAATGTGTCTAATAACAATGAACAAGAATATGTGATTATGGGCTGGGGATTTAAATGGTTTTTGAGATATATGGCCTATTATGAAGTGGAGTCATATCATAAGGAGCAAGAACATATGTGGTTAAGGGGTGGGGATCTGAACGGTTTCTGAGATATATGGCTTTTAATGAAGTAAAGGGGTGGGGCATGGCCCATGGCACCCCGGGGGATCCCCATGCTGGTGTCTCTGATTGCGTCTTACCATAGGGAACAAGAATATATATGGCTTAGGGGCAGGCTCTGAATAGTTTCTAAGATATATGGTCTTTTGTGAAGTCGAGAGGTGTAGCATGGCCCGGGCGCGCCCTGGGTGACCCCTAGGTTGGTGTCACTGAATGTGTCTTATCATAAGGAATAAGAATATATATGGTTTAGGGGTGGGGATCTGAAAGGTTTCTGGAATATTTGGCCTTTTATGAAGCGGAGGGGGTTGGGCATGGCCCCGGCACATCCCGGGGAACCCACAGGTTGGTGTTACTGAATGTGACATATCATAAGGAACGGGATATATATGGTTTAGGGGTGGGGATCTGTAAGGTTTCTGGGATATTGGACCTTTTATGAAGTGGAGGGGGTGGGGAATGGCCCCAGCGCATCCCGGGGAACCCCCAGGTTGGTGTCACTGAGTGCTTCTTATCATATGGAACAAGAATATATATGGTTTAGGGGTGGAGATCTGAATGGTTTCTGAGATAAATGGTATTTCATGAAGTGGAGGGGGTGGGGCATGTCCCCAGCACATCCCGAGGGACCCCCAGGTTGATGTCACTTGATGCATCTTGTCATAAGGAACAAGAATATATATGGTTTAGGGGTTGGGATCTGTAACATTTCTTAGATATAAGGCATTTTATGAAGTTGAGGGGAGGGGTATGGCCCCGGCACAACCTAGGGGACCCCCAGGTTGACATAAAAGCATATGACTGAGAGAAGTTTACTCAAGGAACATTTCTATGAAAGTTTTGTCAAAATATCTGCAATGACTTGGCAGTAAATGCCATTTTTCAATTTTCCTCCATTATAAGTCAATGGAAACTTTAAGTTGCCATAGCAACAAAACTAAAAGGCCAAATTTAATAAAAAACATAAAACCTGTAAAGGCAAATATGGTGAATATTTCCATAAAGTCTCAGCCCCATTGAACATATGGTTTCTGAGGAGATGATTTTTTAAGTATTTTTTTTCTATTTTTTCATTTGGGTTTCCATAGCAACCAGCGAAAATGAGCAGTAGGCCTAAAATCACATGGCAGATAGTAGATTGCATTAGGTACACTTTCATGAAAGTTTTGTCAAAATATCTGCAAAGGCTTAGCAGTTAATGCCATTTTTCAATTGTCCCCATTATAAGTCTATGGAAACTCTAAGTTGCCATAGCAACCAAACTAATCAGCTGATTTGCATTAAAAACACAAACTTTCAATCCCCCAGCCCAAGGATGCTACAGATGAAATTTGGGCTCAATCGGCCCAGTGGCTTCAGAGGAGATGTCGTTTGAAAATGTTGACGTCATAGGACAGACGACGACGGACAACTGCCTATCCTATAAGCTCCCCCGGAGCCTTCGGCTCTGGTGAGCTAAAAATTATGGGATTGTTGAAAAGGTCTTGTGACATAGTATGCACATGTGAAATATGAAAGCCCTATCACTTACCAATTGAAAGTTATGGCCAATGTTAAATTTAAAAAATAAAAAAAGGTCAAACATCAAGGTAACAAGGTAAAACTAGAGTGATGACAATGTTTCTCTAAAAATAGCAATAATGACATTGACCGCGAAAGTATATCTTGCTCAAGATATTATCATAAGCATTTTTTGTGTGAAGTTATATTAAAATCTGTTAATAAATGTAAGCGGTAGAGCGATGACAAAGTTTTTCTAAAAATAGCCACAGTAACCTTGACCTTGCGGCCATGACCTTGAAAGTCAAAGCAACTCGAGATGTCATCATAAGAAACATTTCTGTGAAGTTCTATTAAAATCCATCAATAAATGTAGGTGCTAGAGCGATGGCAAAGTTTTTAAAAAAATAACCACAGTGACCTTGACCTTGAAAGTCAAAATTGCTCGAGATATTGTCATAAGGAACATTTATGTGAAATAATATTGAAATTGGTGAAAAAATGTAAGCGCTAGAGCAATGACAAAGTTTTTCTAAAAATAGCCACAGTGACCTTGACCTTGAAAGTCGAACTCGCTCGAGGTATTGTCATAAGGAACATTTGTGTGAAGTTAGATATTGAAATCAGTGAAGAAATGTAGTCGCTAGAGCGATGAAAAAGTTTTTTCTAAAAATGTCCACAGTGACCTTGACCTTGAAAGTCGAAATCGCTTGAGATATTGTCATAAGGAACATTTGTGTGAAGTTATATTGAAATAGGTGAAGAAATGTAAGCGCTAGAGCGATGACAAAGTTTTTCTAAAAATAGCCACAGTGACCTTGACCTTGAAAGTCGAACTCGCTAGAAATATTGTCATAAGGAACATTTGTGTGAAGTTCTATTGAAATAGGTGAAGAAATGTAGTTGCTAGAGCGATGACAAAGTTTTTCTAAAAATAGCCACAGTGACCTTGACCTTGAAAGTCAAAATCGCTTGAGATATTGTCATAATGAACATTTGTGTGAAGTTATATTGAAATCGGTGAAGAAATGTAGGCGCTAGAGCGATGACAAAGTTTTTCTAAAAATAGCCACAGTGACCTTGACCTTGAAAGTGGGACTCGCTAGAGATATTGTCATAAGGAACATTTGTGTGAAGTTATATTGAAATTGGTGAAAAAATGTAAGCGCTAGAGCAATGACAAAATTTTTCTAAAAATAGCCACAGTGATCTTGACCTTGAAAGTGGAACTTGTTCGAGGTAGTGTGACTATTGTCATAAGGAACATTTGTGTGAAGTTATATTGAAATCTGTAAAGAAATGTTGGCGCTAGAGCGATGACAAAGTTTTTCTAAAAATAGCCAGTGACCTTGACCTTGAGGGGGGAGGGGGGGGGGGGGTGTCTGGATGGACAAAAATTATGGTACCACTAGAAAGGTCTTGTGACAAGGAGTGCACATGTGAAATATGAAAGCCCTTCTACTTACCAATTGAAAGTTATGGCCAATGTTAAAGTTTATAAAAGTAGGTCAAATGTCAAGGTCAAGGTCACGAGGTCAAAAATTATGGTACCACTAGAAAGGTCTTGTGACAAGGAGTGCACATGTGAAATATGAAAGCCCTACCACTTACCAATCGAAAGTTATGGCCAATGTTAAAGTTTTTAAAAAGTAGGTCAAACATCACGGTCAAGGTCACAAGGTCAAAAATTATGGTACCACTAGAAAGGTCCTGTGACAAGGAATGCACATGTGAAATATGAAAGCCCTATCACTTACCAATCGAAAGTTATGGCCAATGTTAATGTTTTTAAAAATTTTGAAAAAAAATAGGTCAAAGGTCAAGTTCAAGGTCACGAGATCAACAATTATGGTACCACTGGAAAGGTCTTGTGATAAGGTATACACATGTGAAATATGACAGCTCTATCTATTACCATTCAAAAGTTATGCCCAATGTTAAGGTTTTTGTAGACAGACAAATGGCCAAACGGACAAACGGACAAACAGACAGACAGACCAAAAACTATATGCCCCCGAATCTCTTAGATTCCGGGGGCATAAAAAACGGACCAAACTTTTGCCTTTCAATACACAGATTCTATGTAAAACCTATCATTTTCTATAATCGTTTAAATATATTTCAAATAGCTGCAGAGTTATGCTCCGGCAACGTAAATGAAGTAAAAATACGGATCAAGGGACATAATTCAATAATGAAGATAAGCAGAGTTGTCATTCTTGCATGAAACACTCCATATTATCGCGATGGAAGTAAGGGTGAGGATTGTGGCCACGTAAAATCGATTTAAGCCCCCCAGTGTAATTTGTTTCCTCTGACCGTTCCAAGGCGGTTCTTTTGTCGCGGTTTATTATGGTTTGTCTTTGGGTGTTTGTGTCGCTTACATTATTTTATTTTGGATAGCCTATTGGCAATTTTGTGGGAAAGTAACTGTCCTTTTGGCTTTTCGCTGTTGATGTTTCCATTAGGTCTGTTGTTTCATGTTTGTGTTTCTTTCCCTTTGGTGTCTCTGATGGGAGCTGTGGGTTGATTGTATCGATTCCTGATCATTGCCTCCACTTCTATTTTATTGGTTTTACAGTATAATCCTACTAAGTATCATTAAAATATTTCAAATGGTTGGCGAGTTATGCTCCTGGAAAAAAAATATATGGATCAGTGGACATAAATTGAAAATGAAGATATGCAGTTATCATTCTTGCATGTGACATTCCACACTGGCTGGTTCTATAACTATAATAGAAGTGAAGGCAATGACCATACTAAGTATCATTAAAATATTTCAAACAGTTGCAGAGTTATGCTCCGGAAGAAAAGTTTAGTAAAAATATAGATCTGAGAACGACATTTGAAAAGAAAGACAAACAGAATTGTCATTCTTGCACACTCCGGGCTGACCTGTTTTATAATCCTACCACCTATCACTAAAATATTTCGAACAGTTGCAGAGTTATGCTCCAGAAAGAAATTGTTAAGTAAAATATGGATCAGGGGACACAATTCAAAAAGAAAGACGAGCAGACTTGTCATTCTTGCATGCAACACTGCACCTATCTGTTCTATAATTCTACCAAGTATCATTGAAGTACTTCAATGCCCAGAACATCATTTTAATAACCAGAGTTTTCCGCTGGAAATCAAGCACAAACCAGTAAAAATACAAAGTTTTGCTTTTTCTTTTCTACCTATCAAAATGTATTTATAAACACAATTGTTCTGCCTTTTCTATCTATCACTGAAATTATCTACAATATCCTTAGAAATATTAATGAAATCGTAGCACCTATCCTACAGTCTGAGCAATGCAATCGTCATCAGTTTGTACCCGTGACAGTGACCCAGATGAAAGGATACTGAAAGGATGGTCACAATGACATCACGCCATCTTTTTGATAAGCGCCATTTACGACTGTTAATAACAAGAAACTTCAGATATTTTTTTTATTTCTGCCCTAAAAAGTTGAGCATATAATGACCAGTTCTGCATATCTCTCTCAAAAAATTATATAGAAATAAATGCCCAGGAAAAGTCACCATCAAGGATTAGAACCTATTCACCATATTTGCATTATTTGCTGGCTTCCAGCTTGCACATGGTCAATATTGGAAAATCAGGTAACCAGACCCCCATGACCTTTCAAGGTCAGGGGGGTCTGGTTACCTGTTTTTCCAACACTGCTAACATTCAGACTAGGAACCAGCAGATAATGCAAATAAGGTGAATCCACCAAGAAGAAGAGTAACAACGAAAGTGGCTTCTCATTACATTTCAAGCTAATTCTGCATAATTTGATAAATGCTGCAAATGACATGGTTGTCAGGAGACATTTTGCTATGTTATAGTCTCCTGACAATTATTGTTGCTTTTTCTGGGGTGTGGGGAGTGAGAACTGGTTGTCAGGAGACTTTCTGATACCCAACTGACCAAGTCTCCGTAAAACCGGCTGTCAGGAGACATGCCCTTTGATGAATGCTGCAAATGATATGGTTTTCTTTCTTTTATTCACATTCAAGTAGATGGTTGTCAAGAGACTTTTTGCTATATATAAATTATGTACATAGAATTGAAGGCAATAATCAGGAATCAATACAATTAAGTTGATTAACCCACACCAGTGACCACCCCTCAGAAATGCCGAAGGGAAAGAAACACAAACATTAAGTAACTGGACCCTAATGGAAACAACAATAGCGGAAAGTCAAAAGGACAGTTACTCTCCCACAAAATGACCAAATGGCTATCCAAAACAAAAAGATAAAATAGCCATATGATCAAGAGATGGCTAATCCCCCAACCAAACGCCAATATTGTCTTCAAAAGTTAGTTCACAAATAGAAAGTGCACCAGTATAAAAATACACTTGTAAGCCCACAGTATATTTTGTATATGTAATGTTTATTAAGATTATCTTCACCTAATGATACTAAGGATCGCTTCTCAACATGATGGAGATCCAAGATTTCCAATGCACAAAGTATGGGTTTACTGTCAGAGTTGTGGTTCTTGCACATGAAATGCCTTTCCAACCTTGTATATATATACAATTGTGGCAATACAAATGTACCAGCAATATATCTAGAAGATATTGGCGTTATGGCCATCACAAGATTATACTATCAGGAGAGGTAACTCAAAAACCAGGGCACTCACTATTGTGGTTCTTGTGCAAGACACACCTGCTTTACCTCATGTGCATCTGTACCAAATACCATTATTATGCCTCAAAGGGTATTGGAAATATGGGGATCACAAGGTTGTCATACTGTTATATTACTATTGTGCCAAGTTCCTTCGATATATTTCAAAGGCTATTAGAGACTATTGGAGATATGGTCACCACAGGGTAATATTGTCAGGAGAGATAACTCAAAAACCAAGGCCAGAGTTGAAATTCTTGCGCATGACACATCTCGTCCCCTGAGCGCAATACTATGGTAACTTCATAATGACAAACTTTACAGGAGAAGAAAAAAACTGTATCAATTTATTTTGACAAGGAAAACAATAAGACCAGTCATGTGGCTGGTAGCATTTGGGTATATAAAGACCATCAATGAAGTATTTGAAAACAGTTTATACTGACAGAAGAAATATTTGGGAACATGTGTACTTACAACATTATTGCGCTGAAACTACTGAGTGCAAAACTATGGTAACTTCACTTACCATAGTATTGCACTCACACATGTGACAGATAATATAAGAGCAACATGAGTGCAATACTATGGTAGGTGCAGTTACCATAGTATTGCACTACAGAAACAGTGCTTTTATGGTATTTTACTGAGTGCAATACTATGGTAACTTAATTAATTATACATATTTTACCATTATCATTTCATGTGGAATAATATATTTAGACAGTGGCTTTCCTTTATATGTTATTTGAATAATTTAGGCAAAATATACAGATGCTTTACACTTTTAAACCAGGTTAATCAGATCCCAAAACTCATATGGCACATACATGGCAGCTCCTTTATATTCCATGATGTGAAGGTCAAATTATTGATTCCACTAAATTCTGTGATTTTACCTTACTTGTAGGAAAGTACAGGAAGATTTATTGTCCTTACCCCAGACATAGCAGATTAGAAAATGTACTTGACTGGTCCCAAGTTTTGGAACTACATGTACTTTCATCTCTGCTCATAACTTTCACGTCAGCACATTGTTTTAATGTCAACCATCTCATTATAGAGCTCATTCATAGAACAGTTTTGTTTTACCCACATGATCTACCCAAAGGTTTAAACTATCTATCATCAAATTCAAACAAAAACATACATATTACAAGACAACCTAGCTCTTCTGCTTTGCCTATAACAGGGATACAACTAGAGAGAGAAGTGAGAGATTCTCAGCAATAAGAAGTCTCCTTTAATGATATGCTCAAACTTCTTCCAATTTTCAACTGAGGTAGACATCAAAACACAATGTCATAGATCAAAACACAATGTCATAGATCAAAACACAATGTCATAGATCAAAACACAATGTCATAGAACATTATAGGAAAACAAAGTCCAACCCATAACTATTCTTTAATAAATTTGAAATCATTTTCTCCCGGAATTACTGGGCTAATTTTATCCCTGCTATAATAAGTTTAAAGTCAGAGATCTCACTCCTTTTCATGCAACAGAAGGTCAGGTATGTTATCTACTGTTTTTGTTTGCCTCTGACTAAGACATGTAAGTCTACTCAAATAATCATGAAAGGGTCAAAAATAAAAAAAAAATTCTTGAGCTCACCAATAAATTCTCCAGATATGACTTTTAAACACAATTCAGATTCAATGCATTGCTGTGACAGTTCTATTGCTTTGACCTTTAGCCATCAGCCTGATACATGAATTAAAGAGCAAAATATTCACACTTTTGATTTTAAGCTATCACAAGAAGGTCAGATGGGGGCTTCTGTGGACAAATAGCCTGTGGTGTTTCTTGAAGTAGTGTTTCTTGAAGTAGAGTCAATTGACTGGTATTCACTGAAGACAGCTAGTATGAAGACCAGTATTTAATAAATGAATTTAAAGTCAATACAGTTAATTCCCTCTTTATACCACAGGCATTCGTTTTAACGACTAAACTCGATATAACAACAATTTCAGTTGAATGCAATCGAAGCACAAAATTATCACCGGTTGCGATCGGCATTGGCCTACTTCGGGTTGGAAAAGCCCCCATCAGATCCATACACATTCAAAAGCTTGTAATCCAATACTCCAAGAAACAAATGTTATAGATATTTGTTGCTTGGAGTAATGAAGGGGAAAGGCCAATTTGTTACCTATTATACTCCTTACTGGGATTCATTATTACGGCAAATTCTTTATAATGGCACAATATTAGATCGTGACAGGGAGGGTCCTCTGTATGATATTTCTTATTTTATAATCACAACTGCATGTATTGGGCTTTAAAAGCTTAGTGACCATTTACCTGTGATGTATGGACATGCATCAATGACTTCACACAAAAGCTGTAGTTTCCTTTTGAGTGTAATGAATTTTGGGGTTTAGCACATCTTCTCACACTAAAAATTTATAGCCTCTGGCTATAAGAAGTCACAGGTTTGATCCCCACTGGGTGTGGTAACATTCATAGAGACTGATCATGTTTCTATCCCCTCTGTATATTCAAAAAAGGACATTGTTAGTTTTTGAGGAAAGAATGTGCATGTCCTTGCTAACCACTTATGTATGTGGAAACCCAGAAAAAGTTTGGTTAGGTAAACTGAAAGGCTCAATCTGACATTTTGGGCTGGAGAAAAGGATTGGGCTACATGGTGCTTCCACATGGCAGAACCAACTGCGCATTAGTACTTGTATAATGCTTACGGGGATCTAGCCTGCCCAGGCAAAATGGTTCAAGTTGGATGGTTCATGCATATAAATTCTATTGATTTAATGTGTGGGATGTCTTTAGATGCCATTTCAAAAGTCCTACAAAATTGGAAGCACTATCTCCAAAAATGACCTTTATAGTGTTGAGGGGGATGTTAAACCATAATGTTAAACCTTAAACAAACAAATCAGCATGACGTATATTTAAATAGTAGTGACTGGGTCATTTACCTCCACATAAAAGCTACATGCCATATAATGTCCATTGATGTTCTGCATACCACTATCAGTAACTTTACAGTTTCTTCACATTAAGATTTTGTTATTGCCAACTTCTTTGTGGATAAATATGTACATTTACTGAAATTTGATTGTAACTATAATTATGTTTGATTTGTAAATATTAGCAAAAATTTCTAACAAATAAATGATGAACTTTTCATACTTATGTTTTAACACAATGTTTGGACAATCATAATGAAGGTCTAAATTGTTCTAAGGTGGTTCATGATTCATTTTTTTTTTTTTTTTTTTTTTAGTTTTGGTTTTACGGCCCTTTCAGGATTATTTCACTCATATCGAGTCAATCGTTAATCAGAGGTGGGCGAAAATCGGAGTACCCGGAGAAAAACCACCTGACCTTCCGTTGCAGAACTTGGCGTCTCACTTGTGACCCTAGCGAGGCTCAAACCACAGCGGTGAGAGACCTAATGATCAAGAGTCAGCGCTCTTAACCACTAGGCCACGGAGGCCCGTCCTTCATGTTTCAATATGGGATTGCAAATGCTACCTATTATACCAAGTGACATGCTGCCATTGTTGGTTTGATTAATTTTATCAATCAACTCAAAGTTACATTTTTTTTTTGTTTTGGTTTTACAGCCCTTTCAAGATTATTTCACTCATATCGAGCGGATCATTAATCAGAGGTAGGTGAAAACCGGAGTCCCCGGAGAAAAACCACCTGACCTTCGGTTGCAGAACTTGGCGTCTTACATGTGACCCCAGGGAGGCTCGAACCACAGCGGTGAGAGACCTAATGATCAAGAGTCAGCGCTCTTAACCACTAGGGTACGGAGGTGTGGAGATAGACAGAAATGGGTGTGGCTTTAATGAATATTCAGCAAGATAAGGGTTAAAACATGGCCTTTGGAATATTCAACTGATGAAAACCAAGTCTCCCAACTGTAACCCAAATAAAGCACATTTGGTACGCTTGCAAAAAGGCATGTCAAATCTGCTTGTGGACTCAGCGCATATAATATTATATTGACAACACCTGAACTGTCCTGTCCTGCCAATTTTATCTGCAACGTCAGGCAACTTCAGTGTTGTCTTTTTTCAGTATATTTCAATTATGTCTTTTGTGAAGTGTGTTGGAGTTTTACATCTCACAACAGCTCAGGTCATACAGAGACTGGATGGTTTGATTTAAAGACTCATACTAAATTCTAGAGAAGCCTGGGATCAAACCCATGACTCCTGCTTTAAGAGGTGAGTAGAATAGCCACTACATTTGTGAAGAATTCTGAGTGCAATTTTCCAAGGTTCTGATAACTGGCCTGTTTCTCCTGCTTTTCAAGGAAGGATGAACTTACAGGCTAAGACACACAATTCTATAGAATTTTTTGGTCTTTGATAACACTCTAGACATACTCAGGTCGGTACCACAGTATTCACTGGCTTAGCAGGGTTAAAGTTTGCATTTTAACTAGGCCTGCTAGCTGCTCCCTGACTTGACTATGTAATTCTAAATCATGTCATCTGACTTCCAGTTCAAAGTAAACTGTCACTTTATGAACACTAAAAGAACATGTGATATGGTGAATTTCAAAAGACAGTGTTTGACAATTATGATAGCACTTATTTTTCATGACAGGCTTTATATTAAGAAAGCCATGTAGCCATGTTAGGGGTATCTTGTCGTAAATGGGTTAAAAGAGAATATTTACAGCAGTGTGTCCCTGCTATTCATGCTTTGTTTAGTAGTGGACCAGCCTAATAGGACTAGAAGCTCTGCTATGACTACAGCCTAAAAACTAATGAGGCAACTTAACTGCTGAGAAGGTCTAAGCCTGACCAGGCCAAGCAGTGCCAGTCTTGAATTTTAAACCCTAGTAATTTCTCAGAGCCATTGGCCTTGAGATGTTATTTCATCTTGATGTAGGGTAAAAATCCCTTAAAATCAAAAGCAATATCTTGAAATGACATAACAGCGTTATACATATGAAAACCAACACTGAGCAAGCGTCTTCCCTAACACTGCACTGAACTAAACATGGTATGTGTACTTCTGTAAAGACCAGTCTAATGTTCCATTAAATGTTCTACAAGTCTGCAAAGACCACATGTAGCCTAGAATGAACTCCCTATTTCTTCAAACATACAAGAAGCACACGAAGCCCAGAAAGCACTTATACAAGATTCTTTTCTTTTTCTACAAATCTACAAAGACCACATGTAGCCCAGAAACCTCTTAAACAAGAGTGTTCTCTGGACTTCATCAAAACACTGCACTGGACCCAACATGGTTACCTCTGTCAGGCTCTGTGCCACCCATGCAGGCACCCATTCTATAATACTTTTATACAAATCAAAGGATGGCGAAGATTACTAAAATTTGTACCATAATGACCCTGAGTATTGGGACAGATAGCCCTAATGAGGCTAAGCAGACCGTGCAGACCAAGATCTGACAGCTCTTCATCAGGATTTACACTGTTTGCCATTCTGTCTGCAACTTTTGGACTCCTTGCTGGATCATTAAGCATTTTTTTAACGTTTATTGGAATTGCAGCAAGTCCTAAAGGTGTCCATTTTTTTTACCATACTTTCTTTTTTTTTTTTTTTTTTTTTTTGAGATGGAGCTTCAGAATAAACAGAGAACGTTCTGTAATGTTTTGGCACTGCACTTAGACAATATATGAATAATTTACCAGAACTTGGACATTGTGGTCCCAGACAGTCAGACTCTTAACCTTTACCCTGCTGCAGGTGACAAGCCCTATCTTTGCAAACAGTGTAGATCCAGATCAGATGGCTTCTGAAGAAGCCATCTGATCAGGATCTACACAGTTTGACATTCAGTTTATGAATATGTAGAAATAAGCTACATCAAGTAATCTGATTGGTTCAAAGTCAGAAATGAGTGTGGCTTAATTGAATATTCAGCAGGTTAAAGGTTAACTTGTTAAAGTGGAGATTTACCTTTTCATAATGAAGGTTTACAGTAACCCTTTAACCCCCTGAGTTTCTGAAATGATCTTCAGTTTTGATGTGCACTCTTGGTTCCAAACTGGTACATGTATTTAGCATGTCACCAAAACAGAATAGCAAACAGTATAGATCATGATGAGACATCTCATCTGGAGCTACACTGTTTGCCTAAGACATTAGTTTTTCATACTGAGTTCCATGGTGGAAACGGGTCAAGCTTAATTTGTGTGCGAGTGTGTTTGGAGTTTTATGTCCCACCAACAGCTAAAGTGATACGGGAGATGGGAACACATTTTAAAGAATCATCTGAAAGTTTGTGGAAGCCAGTTATCGAATCTACAATCCCTGGTTTATGTTGTTTATCCACAATCCCTGGTTTAAGCTTACTTTGTTGGCATTTAGTGTTTGGTGCACAGATTGCTGGGACAAAATCTTTGTGTGTGAATACGTGTTTTTTTTATGATAAATATAATTTGACCTTTAATACCAAAAAGCATTCCTTTTGTTTAAGTACTTGCATTAATGAAAACTCCCAAACTTGCTCTCGGGCTTCAAGGCACCGGATCCTCCATTACATTCATTTATAAAGCAGATGGAGAACACACTGTTAATTCTTTTTAATATCAACAAATTTGTTTCTTAACCCTTCTCTTGCTGAATATTCAGTTATGCCACACCCATTTCTGTCTATCAACCAATCAAATTACTTGATGGAATTTATTGCTACAAATTCATAAACTGAATGCCAAACAGTGTAGATCCTGATCAGATGGCTTCTTCAGAAGCCATCTGATCTGGATCTACGCTGTTTGCAAAGATAGGGGTTGTCGTGAACAGCAAGATAAGGGTTAATCCAGCAAGGAGTCCAAAAGGTGCCAACAGAATTGCAAACAGTGTAGACCCTGATCTGACTGCTCCTTCAGTCTGATCTGGGTCCGTATTTTTGTTTTTTCTTAGGCCTATCTGTCCCAGTATTAGGACAATTACGGTAACATAAAGATACTGATGGTAAAGAGAAATTTTAAGTACTTTTAAGTTTTACTCAATTTTTTTTTCATAATAACAGTGCAGATGTGTTTTATGCAAAAGTTCCATAATGGTCATTTGCTGACTGACTAGCTTCGAACCCCAAGAGGCTGGGTTTTATACTTAAGATTTAAGGTTATGTTGGCTGACCTTGCACCCAGTTGTGTAAATTTTAAAGTCATGATTCAACCAATTACATTTCTGATTACCTATACCTGACAGATTTTGGATTTGTTTGTTTGATTTGAGGTTTAACGTCCCTGTCAACACCATAAAAGGCCATTTTGGGGACACTGCTTCCAATTTTGTGGGACTTTTACCTGACACTGAGGTGAAATGACATCTCAAGCCCTGCGGCGCAATGAAACTAATAGGGCTTATATGCATGGACACTTGCAGGACATTTCCTGGGCAGGCTTATACCTTCTAAGAAGTTTACCTGTATCAACTCTGCCTGAAAGCACCATGGGGCCCAATCTATTTCTTCACGCCCTGATTGGTGGAGGCCTATAACTTTTGGATAAGGAAACATGTTAAGAGCTTGAGATAAACCAACTTCGAAAGACATTTAACAAATATAATATAATAATTATAGTCCCAGCATAAAAATTGTTTGAATGCTGTATTTTAAAACTGAGAAATCATTACTGGAATTATACTTCTATCAGTGGAGCAATTCAGGTGTTTTTTCCAATTCTTTATGCTCATGTCAACAAGTCTTTGCAGAGGCATCTTGTAACTAATGCTTATGGGCTGGAAACAATATTTGTGCAACCTGAACACCAAAAAAAGTACAATAATAACTTAATAAAACTGAGTTACCATAGTTTTGCGCTCAGTTAATTACCAATAAGCAATATGAACTTGTGAGCGCAATACTGTTTTAAGTGGAGTTACCATAGTTTTGCGCTCAGTTTCTTTACACTGCACAATGTAAGTAAAGTGAGCGCAATACTGTGGTAAGTACAGTTACCATAGTATTGCGCACAGCCGAAAAAGTGTCAAAAAAGTTTAAATTCATTTATTTTCAGAAATATGCAGCCTTCTGCTCTGATATTTTGTGTGGACATGTATGAACGTTAGGCAAACACTTTGAGCCAAAAAAACATTTTTTGACAAAAATGAAGTTACCATAGTATTGCGCTCGGGTGACGATCTGCTTAAACAAATGTACATCTGTACCAAGTACCATCAATATGTCTCAAAGGGTATTGGAGATATGGTGATCACAACGTGGTCATACCGTCATATTGGATGGGAGATAACTCAAATACCATTGCTCAGAGAGTTGTTGTTCTTAGGCATGACATGTCGTCTCAACCTTGTATACATTGTGCCAAGTACCATCAATATATCTCAAAGGGTATTTGAGTTATGGCCATCACAGGGTTATATTGTCAGGGGAGATAATAAAAACCAGGGCACCCTGAGTTGTGGTACTTGCACATGACATACCTGCTTTACCCCATGTACAACTGTATCAAGTACCATCAATGTATTGGCCTCTGCCTGGGCAAAAAGATGCAGAGCTGAAACCGACTGCACACAAGCCCTGGTAATCTGCTTAGAGGATCTAAGCCTGACCAGGCAAAGCGGTGCAAGTGGACTGGCCAAGCTTATAAACCCTGTTTGGTTTCATTGGGCGGCAGGGCTCGAGCTGTTCATCGCAATGTCGGGTAAAAGTATATCTATCTATCTTCTGATACTGCGTCAAATTGGAAGCAACGTCTCCAAAATGACCTATATAGTGTTGACGGGGATGTTAAACCTCAAATCAAACAAACAAACAACAATGTACATGTAACTCAAAGAGTATTGGAGATATGGAGAACAGAAGGTAGTGATTCTATTTTATTCGAGGCAGGGAAACTAAAAAAACATGGCACCCAGGGTTGTGGTTCTTGTGCAGGACACGCCGTCTCAGCCTTGTGAACAACTGTGCCAGGTAAAATCAATAGTTACACCATCACAAGTAGTCACTCTATTTTATTGGAAGTGGAGATAACTCAAAAACCAAGGCAACCAGAGTTGTGGTTCTTGTGCATGACATGTAATCTCAGCTTTGTGAACAATTGTGCCAAGTACCATCAATTTGTCTCAAAGAGTATTGGAGTTATGGCCATCACAAGGTAGTCTTTCTATTTTATTAAAAGGGAGGATAACACAAAAACTATGGCACCAAGAGTTGTGGTTCTTGTGCATGACATGTCGTCTTAGCCTTGTGAACAATTGAACCAAGAACCATCAATGAAACTCATAGGGTATTGGAGTTATGGCCATGACAAGGCTGCGTCTGTGGACGGATGGATGCCAGGCAGGTCACCCTTCCCGATTCGATTATTTAGACAGCTGAAGGAGCTGAGGATTGTGTAACTATTAAGCTAAGTTTACCTCTTCGGTTGGAGCTAGGGACTAACTTTCCATAACACAGGTATGCGTGTATGAATGTCATTTGTCGTGTCACCAGTAACAATCCTGATGGCTAAATCCCCCAACCGAATAGGTTAGGGGGATAATAAGCGATACACACACTCAAAGACAAACCATAACAAAAATAAACCGCAACAGAAGAACTAGCTTGGAACTGTCAGTTAAAAGAGGCTGTTTGATCATAAAAGTCGCCTTTGGAGGGGTTTGAGAGACAGTAGACAGGAGACCTCCTGTAACCAGTTGGTAGAAGACCTCAGTAAACATTTAACTGTCAAGCATCCGAGTTAAGTTATTTGTTTTATACTGGGGTCATTTTTTTTTCTTCTAGTGACTGTGAACTTTATTTGCATTATGCAGATTCAGCTAGTTCATTCACCGGAATACTAATTGCTCATGAGCAGCAAATTTTGCTACACCGAAACACCCTTGGCTGAATTCATTGTTGTTGTTGATCTATAAATTCAACTCGGGCAAAGTAGGTCATGGACAAACAACTATTCTAAATTTTATTTCAATGTCATATATTTTCTCAGAAACTGGGGCCATAATTTTGCATCTCAGAAGAGTTGGGAATTCTTTCACCAAGACTTGTAATCTACGTAAAAAATAACGATCCATCGCTCAAAATCAAATGTATATATATTCTCTTTTATTCTCAAAATCAAATGTATAAAGAATGCCTTTTAGTCATCATCAAGGACATTTGAAATACGACCTAATAAATTGACATGCTGACCTGATTTTTCAGGAGAACTGAGGTAACTTTCCATCCACGCATGCGCGCAGTGTAAATTATCGATTTAATTCCAAGAACGTGATAATTCCAAAATATACAAGACAAAGATATCCTCACTTTTTGCAAACAAACATGTGATTTTAATCCGTCAAATGATTCTTTCAACGAAGAAAAAATAGAAGATATTCAAAAAAAGCTTTTGGCTTTCTTTGGTCGTGAGGTCACGCACCACATCAAATGGCTACCACAAATGTACGAAGATTTGAACTCGATTTTCTTCTCATATCCGATAAAAGGAAATGTGGATCTTTCGCAGTCCTTTTACCTATTTCCTCCTCTTTCTTATGACATAAATGATATTCAACTTGGTTCACTGACACTCGAGATATTGACAGTTTTCTGCGACCATCAATTTCCTCTATCACTTCACATAGCGCCCATTAACTTAATCACGTGATCAACAATATGCGAACCCTTGTGGAACTCAATTTATTTCGATTTAAAAAACATAATATTTCATTACATTAGGCATGAATTAACAAAAGTCTAACAAAACAATATATTATGAAGAAAATTCTCATTCTAAAAAAAAATAAAATACAAATACATTTAGTTTTGGTTCATACTTAGACCGGAGATTAAAAAAAATAAATAATAAAAAAAAAATGGGTAAAATCTATCTTTAGGATCCGCTGTTCTAATTTGAACGAACTTAGTTTACCTGCTTCAAGATTTATTATTAATTTTATGACAGAAATTAGCAAATTATTCAGTTTCATCTCAGATATGTTGGTATTCACTGAAACGAAGACGTTTATTATTCACGTCCTTAACATAAAAAAGAAGTTAAGTCAATGATACCAATTACTTCACAACCCATCCAAGACACAATTTTTAAAAGGATACTCGTTAGAACCGCCCCACTGCTCACGTGTAATATTCTTTAATACTGACAATAAGTGCCTCAAAATAATTTTCATATGCTTGGAAATGAATAAAAAAACAAGTACAACGTTCAAGTTCAAATACAACGTTTTTCCTTAAAATATCGAGGAATTCCTAAAACCTCCTATTGACAAAGTTCCATCATATTATTATTATGGTGAATTATATTATTCAGTGTTACATGCTAGAATTCGAAATACATGTAGTAATCTTAAATACGATCTTTATTTGAATCACCTTAGTCCCAATCCCTCATGCAGTTGTGGCGAGGATTGTAAGGATGCAGAGCACTTCTTTTTTATATGCAGTAGCATCGGAGTCTAACTGTTGGTCTTCTTTTGCTCCAGCATTTCAGTGGTTTCTCGCTGTCGAGTCCTCACCGTTGTTTTATCTCTGTGGTTGTTCCGCTATTGGTGTTTCAATTAGGTTCTAGTTGTTTCATGTTTGTGCTTCTTTCCCTTTGGTGTCTCTGATGGGAGCTGTGGGTTAATTGTATCTATTCCTGATCATTGCCTTCACTTCTATTTTTCATCAAGAACGTATCATCTTATGTCAGAAACACGCAATTTTCATCCTTTAATGGAAGAATCACCCTGTCCTACACCATAGCGTAGTTTATATTTCCTTGTCCTTTGGGATCATTGATTCCATTGAGGATTTTTGAAAATATTTGAGGGTCACTGATGAGACCTAAATGGCCGAAACTAGCTAATCTGGCCCAGAAAATATGTACACTCCATATTTTCCAGTTCTGTGGTGTATTCCTTGCTCCCAAAGGATAACCCTTTCTAGAACATATTTAAACCTCAATAAACTACTTTATGGTGATGAAAATTTATTTGAAAATGAAAATATCATACTCTTGAGTGCAGTTCAGAGGTATATGAAAACACACACACACACACACACACACACACACACACACACACACACAAGAAGATTTAGTAAACTCAACTAATTGTAGACGTCTTTACGTCATCTTAAACTAGGTATTCAAGAATTTCATAAGAAGTTTGTTTTGGCCCCTGCAGACAAGGCCGCTAACAACGTCGTCGTTGTGTGACGGCTCCACTATGTTAACACGCTTAAGCAGGAGCTTGGTGGTACTAAGGCCTATGAACTTCAGCCTTAAGCTGAAGAGAGAGCTATAGTAGATAAAAATGTTTGTCTTTCAGCCACCAAGTTTGCTGTGTGTGTTAACGAAGGCCAAGACAAGCTTCCTACGCTATACTGGTTACCAAAACTTCATAAAAAAACCTTACAAAGCACGGTTTATTGCAAATTCTAGCTCTTGCACTACCACTGAACTTTCTAAATTACTAACTTCCTGTCTTACTGCTATTAAAACGCATGTAATTAAATATTGTGATAAAGTCTTTGAAAGATCAGGAAGAAATCTGTTTTGGTCTATAAAATATTCGAATGAGGTTTTAAATAAATTGAAATCTAGACATTTTCGTGCTTCTAGTCTGTCTACCTACGATTTTTCCACTCTTTACACTACACTTCCTCATAATCTTATAAAAGAAAAGCTTAATGATTTAATTGAATGGGCTTTTCACAGAGAAGATTCTCTCTATCTTGCATGTAATGTCAGAAATGCATTTTTCACTTCTACAGAGCATAAGAATTATACACTTTGGTCATGTCAGAAAGTGTGTGATGCCCTCACCTTTCTACTTGACAATATTTATATTAGATTCGGTACTAAGTTATTTAGACAAATTGTGGGTATTCCGATGGGTACTAATTGCGCACCTCTTGTGGCTGATCTGTTCTTGTATTGTTATGAAAGAGACTTCATTTTGTCGCTTTCCATTGATAACCAATCTGAAATTATTGAAGCTTTTAGCTCTACTTCTAGATATTTAGATGATTTATTAAGCATTGATAATACCTATTTTGATGGTTTGATCAGTCAGATTTACCCCCTAGAACTTCAGTTAAATAAAGCAAATTCTTCTGATACCGAGGCCCCGTTTTTGGATTTACATCTATCTATTGTTGATGGATTTGTTTCGTGCAAAATTTATGATAAACGCGATGACTTTGATTTTGAGATTGTAAATTTTCCTTTTTTGGATGGTGATGTTCCTCGTGCGCCATCCTATGGCGTTTATATTTCGCAATTAATTCGATTTGCTAGAGTGTGTAGTCATGTAACTGACTTCAACACTCGTAATAAATTATTAATGGCTAAACTCCTTAATCAGGGTTATCGGTACCATAAACTACGCAAAGCCTTTTCAAAATTTTATAGACGCCATTCTGATTTAATTTCAAAATTCTATATTGGACTTAAATCTCTTCTGCAACAAGGTCTATCGGAACCCGAATTTTATGGTGACTTAGTATATAAATTCAGAAAAATATATAACCGCAATGACTTCAGCACCCAATTTCGTAAAATCATTCTTCGATATAAAAAGATTGGGTACAACATGGATATTATACGACAGACTGCATGCATGGTAGTTAACCCAATCACGGTTGGCAACTTTGCTTCCCTCTTTAATTGCACGCCGGTGGGTCAGGCCTCAGATTCTATGACGGCTCCAACGTAAAGGCTTATTGAAAATTAGAGAGATAATGTTGGTTGGTGCCTGATGCTCTGTCTCTGGTCGGGCTCATCGGAGTCTAACTGTTGGTTTTCTTTTGCTCCAGCATTTCTGTAGTTTCTTGCTGTCGAGTCCTCACCGTTGTCTCACCTCTGTGGTTCTTTGATTTTTGTGTTCACGGAGATGTTGCACTGATGAGTTAGGAGGCCTTTATGCGGACTGAACAAATTATTTGTCTAAATCGCGACGGAAGTAAGGGCGAGGATTGTGGTCACGTAAAATCGATTTAAGCCCCCCTGTGGAAATCTTCCACTGACCGTTCCAAGGCGGCTCTTCTGTGGCGATTTATTTATGTTGTTGTTTGTTACTTACTGTGTGTATCACTTGTGTATTTTGGTTTTGGATGGCCATTTTGTGGGAAAGTAACTGTCCTTATGGCCTTCCTTTGTTTAGGTTTCCATTATGGTCTGGTCGCTTAATGTTTGTATTTCTTTCCCTTTGGTGTCTTTTATGGGTGGAGTAAGTTAATTGTATCAATTCCTGATCTTTGTTTTACTTCTACTTTGACCCCATTTTGATTTATATCAGTCTATGAATCGACTGCCTATTCGAAATTCGCAAAATTGCAGTATGTTTCCTCTGACTTTCTTTGCCGGATCATTACAGGGCCACTGATGAGGCTTTATTAGCAGAAACTACGTAGTATGACCCATATTCTTTCTTATGAATGTTTTCATTGCTCTTAAAGGAACTCATTTTTTTTTTATTATTCTTCTCTTCTGTCGCGGTTTATTTTTGTTATGGCTTGTCTTTGAGTGTGTGTATCGCTTATATTATTTTGTCTTGGATAGCTAATTGACCATTTTTTGAGGGGAAAGTAACTGTCCTTTTGGCTTTCCGCTATTGTTGTTTCCATTAGGGTCTAGTTGTTTCATGTTTGTGTTTCTTTCCCTTTGGTGTGTCAGATTGGAGCTGCGGGTTAATTGTATGGATTCCTGATCATTTTCTTCATTTCTATTTTTTATTTATTAGGTTGTTTAAGTAGGCCGTTTAAGTATCTTTTTTATGGATGCATATTCCTGTCTGCAATCTCGAGGATGACACAGTTTGTTTATTTGTTTATTTATTTATTTAGTGATTCGCCGATTGATTGTTGATTGATAGATGAATCGATTATATAGTTGATTAATTTGTTAATCAGTTGATTGATTGATTGATTGGCTTGCTAATCGATTTGTTGGTCGATTGGATGACCGAATAGTTGATTGATTGAATAGTTTGTTGAATATTTATTGATTAATTAATTAATTAACTTGTTTTTTAATTAGGCGTAAAAAATAGCTGCGTTTCCGCTTAGATGTTGACAAAAAAATTTTGGTCGGTAGGTAGGAGAAACTTTTTTTATTATTTTATTTTTTCTCCCGTAAAAAACTGGGTCGGGCCTATATTTTTGTTTTGTTTTTGTTTTTGTGCATGTGTTTTTTTTTTTTTTTTTTTTTGTTTTTTTTTTTTAATAAAATTGTCATGTTGAGACTTACACTGTATATCATAATTCATTTTAAATGCTCTAAAATGTCAGCTCTTTATATTTGGAAGGTACTAAATGCCAAAAAAACTACAAAAATGTACTTAAAACGCGAAATTATTAAACAACACTGGGTACCGTCGGAAATAGAAAATGGCAGCGTCGGTGTTTTAATTTTTATTTTGTTCTTTTATTGATAAAAAGTAGAAGCCATGGCGTCCATCTTGAAATTCATCGGAGTCTAACTGTTGGTTTTCTTTTGCTCCAGCATTTCAGTGGTTTCTTGCTGTCGAGTCCTCACCGTTGTCTCACCTCCGTGGTTCTTTGATTATTTGTGTTCACGGAGATGTTGCACTGATGAGTTAGGAGGCCTTCATGCGGACTGAACAAATTATTTGTCTAAATCGCGACGAAGTAAGGGCGAGGATTGTGGCCACGTAAAATCGATTTTTAAAAGCCCCCCAGTGGAAATATTTCCACTGACCGTTCCAAGGCGGTTCTTCTGTGGCGATTTATTTATGTTGTTGTTTGTTACTTACTGTGTGTATCACTTGTGTCTTTTTATTTTGGATGGCCATATGGCCATTTTGTGGGAAAGTAACTGTCCTTATGGCCTTCCTTTGTTTAGGTTTCCATTATGGTCTGGTCGCTTAAATGTTTGTGTTTCTTTCACTTTGGTGTCTCTGATGGGTGGTGTAAGTTAATTGTATCGATTCCTGATCTTTGTTTTACTTCTACTTTTCAAACGGCATCTCCTCCTAAACCAAAGATCGAATTGAGCTGAAACTTGATGGGAGTCATCAGGGTGATATGGGGACTCTGGTAAAATCGTTCCATTCCGATATCCAAGATGGCCGCCATGGTGGCCATATTGAAGTTTTTCAAAAGACATTTCCTCCCGAACCAAATGTCGAATTGAGCTGAAACTTGTCAGGGGGCAACGGGCTGACATGTAGATTTCGATTTTCTCCAATAATTTCGTTCCAATAACAAAGATGGTCATCATGGCAGCCATCTTGAAATTCTTCAAACGAAATCTCCTCCCGAATCAAAAATCGAATTGAGCTGACAGGAAGATTCAGATTTGCTAAAATTGTTTCATTCCAAAAGTCCAATAGAGCTGAAACTTGATGGGAGGCATCTGGGTGACATGATCAGTTAGATTTGCTAAAACTGTTCCATTCCGATATCCAAGATGGCCGCCATGGTTGCGATCTTGAAATTCTTCAAACGACATCTCCTCCCAAACCAGAGATCTGATCAAGCTGAAAGTTGATGGGAGGCATGGTGGGGCGACATGGAGATTCGGATTTGCTAAAATTATTCCATTCCGATATCCTAGATGGCCGCCATCTTGAAATTCTTCAAACGACATCAACTCCTGAATCAGATATTGGCTCAAGTTGCAACTACAACGAAGGCATCGGGCAAAATGGCGATTCAGATTTGCTAAAATTTTCCAATCCAATATCCAAGACATCCTGAAATTCTTCAAATGCCCTTTTTTCCGTACCAAGGTTGGATTGAGCTGAAACTTAATGGGAGGCATTTGGGTCCAGTGGTCTAGTTATTTAATGTTTGTGTTTCTTACCCTTTGGTGTCTCTGATGGGAGGTGTGGGCTAATTGTATCGATTCCTGATCATTGCCTTCATTTCTTATAGTTTTCTTTCTTAAAAACTGTATAAGAAATGGATAAAACAGATATTGGCCTGTATATAGTATTTTTATCAACCACTGTAATGACCCTAGGCTAAGCTAGCGGACAGGCAGGTCTGGTCAAACAGTGCAAACTCAGATCAGTCTGTGTTTAGAAGAACAGTCTGATCTGTACACACACGGTTTGCCATTCCATTTGCACCTTTTTGATTCACTTATCAACTTTGCAGATGTTCATTCTTTTTTATTATTTTACTGGTAAATTGTATAAACCAAATGCTTTATTTTTTGTTTTTGTTTTTTTAATCCCATACTGATCATTGAGATTGACTTTTAAATAGAAATACTGAAATTAATACTTCGAACGGTTCATCTGAAAATATTATTGCATTTTCTTAAATTTGGGATGACATGGATTGTGCCAAATCAATTATGTTGATATGCAGACTGGGTGCTGCGTAGTCCCTGATCAAACTGCTCCTACATGAAGGCTGCTCCTCCATGAAAGCTTTATCTGTGTCAACACGTGTTGTCCAATCTGCCTGCCCGGAAGATGCCACTTTTGAAAATCTGGTGAAATTTGGATTGTTGAGTTTGGCTTGGGTTGTGAAAACTCATAGCTAGTGTTTAGTTCATTAGTAGTACTGGTGGAACTTTACAAAAGCTAAAAGAGATCGTACATGAATTAAATATGTACGAGATTATGCTTCTTTTTAAACAAGTACTTTTCATGAACTTGTCTAGTGTATGTACCATTTTGTACCATTTGTTTAACATGCGTTGAAGTGGCATGTCTTAATTTAGCTGTAGCACTTCTAAATAATACAGTTAAGGTTTTGATAAAAGGTAAATGTAATTTAATCGATTTCATTCATATAGTGGAGTAATTGTTATTCAACCAATTACATTTTAGAGCAAAGTACTTCTAACTTAATCGATTACTTTCAAATGTATCTGGGCCCCAAGCCTGATCGGGATCTATATTGTCATCGTCAAAGGTAAAGAATGCGACTCGAAATCGGGACCCCCCGATCACGAGTCAAGTCTGCACCCCATTGATGCGCTCCTACAGGAACACAGGAATCCTTTTCACCGAGTCCCAGTTTTTGGTCTTGTAGAAAAAAAAAATCGTTCAAAAAGTAATCTGGTATATGTATTTCACACGTTATCTATAATGACATTTAGCTGAAAGTACATTACCATGCATTAAAGCTGTTCTCTATGTGATGGCGGAGGCTAGGAGTGCTGTTCGTGAACCTTCTGTTGGGCGAATCGAGGAGGGGAGGAGTGCACAACATGATTTTTTCATCGGATTGCGTGCATCAATAATTCGCCGATTTTTTCGCACAAGGTTTGTGATCAAAGTACTAAAAGTACTGATCAGACAGAGTGCAATGAAGGCGGTTTCCCATTGGTTGAAAAGATTGGAAAGAGATATGAAAATATAATTTTCTCCTTACCACACTCCTTGCCGTGCTCTTTTCACTTCAAATTAAACCTCAAAGTTGATTTCTTTTGGTTTGATTAGGCCTTAAATAAAATAATAACTGTGTTTCAGCTAACAGCGTGATAGCTCAGTGGTTATTGCACTTGCCTCTGAGGCTAGAGGTTCCGGGTTTGATCCACGGCAGCAGCGATAAAATTTTGGTGTCCGAACATGCTCCATTGGCATAATTTGCAAGGATGAATGTCATAAACTGCGCCCTCGTTCTTCGTTCTACTTATACTGCAATCGGTACTCACAGTATAAAGTTAATTCTACCTGTTGATGCAGACCCGCACAAAGGTAGCCTCTGACATTTTTATCTCTGGCATTTTTACCTAGTCTCTTGACATTGTGCTTCCAAGGTAGATGAACTTGTCTACCTCTTTCACTCTTTGACATTTAACTGTAATGGTGGTGGGGTTCCTTTGCCAGGTGCCGGTTGATAAACAACTTCAGTCTTTTTGATACTGATTGTGAGGTAATAGCTGTCACAGGAGTCAGATACTTGATCTTCACCTTTTTGCATCTTCTCTTCTGTTGGAGCACCCTTTGCCATGTTGTCAGCAAAGAGGAACTCATCAAGCGCCTCTGTCTGCACCTTAGATTTTGCTTGCAACCTTCCTAAAAGGGCCGTAAACCAACCACCCCACCTTAAACCAACCTTAAATAAAATAGAAGTGGAGGCATTATCAGGAATCGATACAATCAACCCACAGCTCCCATCAGAGACACCAAAGGGAAAGACACAAAAACATGAAACAACAGACCCTAATGGAAACACCAACAGCGAAAAGCCAAAAGGACAGTCACTTTCCCACAAAATGGCCAACAGGCTATCCAAAATAAAATAACATAAGCCACACAAACACCCAAAGACAAACCATAACAAAAATAAGCCGCGACAGAAGAAGAACAGCCTTGGAACGGTCAGCGGAAACAAATTCCACTGGGGGGGGGGGGGGGGGGCTTAAATCGATTTTACATGGCCAGAATCCTCGCCCTTACTTCCGCCGCGATTTAGACAAATAATTTGTTCAGTCCGCATGAAGGCCTCTTAAAGGCATTTATTTTTGTAACAGTTGGACACACCGGTAATCAGAAAGAAAGTATCAGGAAAAAAAGTATCAGTTTTAGAAAGGAAAAAAAGTATCAGTTTTATCCATATTCGCTTCTGATGTTACAATGATATGATGATTAGGATACTTTTGTCTGGTAAAAGTCCCACAATTGGAAGCAACGTCTCCTATGTGGTGTAGAGGGGGACGTTAAATCTCCATTTAAACAAACTATAAAGTGTGCAAGTTGGACCTCCATGCTCATAAACCCCATTTGGTTATCTCCAATTAAACAAACTATATAGTGCACAAGTCGGACCTCCATGCACATAAACCCTATTTGGTTTCACTGGGCGGCAGTCTCACAACACAATCTAATACACTAAAATTTACCTTAAGATGGCAGCTGCATTACAATCTTAATTCTATATATATATATATATACTATTCTTTGTACATGGAACTGATACTTTCTTTCTAATATTTTTTTTCCTGATACTGTTTTTCCTGATACTTTTTTCCGATACTTTTTTCCTGATACTTTTTTTCCTGATACTTTTTTCCGATACTTTTTTTCCTGATACTTTCTTTCCTGATACTTTCTTTCCTACATTCGGACACACCATGTGTTCATAATTGTTTTATTGTCCTCACTGTCTATAGCAGATCAAAGGCGGCCCTTAGTAGTGCGATTAGTAACTCTTGTTGAATCCCTTGACTGAGGCACTTAAGGGGGAAATCAATAATGTAGACTATCGTCAACAGTTAGTAAGCTATTGATCCTCTTACCTGTTGAAGACAGAGGACTTCTCTTCAGTCAGCACTGAGGGCTACATAACACTATGTAATGAAATGATAGTCCTCAATAATCAAGAATAAATGCCCTTAAAATAAATAGTTGACAAATACAGGTGGAAACTGTGCACCTGGTTATTGCCAAAAAAAGAAACCCCTCTCAATACATTGATTATTCAAGAGAGCACAGGATAGCCAGGGGCAAGGATGGACAAAAGATTATGTCACTAATGACTCAATGTTTTATAGTCAATGTTTTATAGTCAATTAGTCTTGTTTATAGTTAACAGATAAGTACTGTGGTGGAATAGAAGGCTTTTTTTCTGACATTTTATCAAATTAGATATTCACACAAAGTAACAAATAAACTAATACCAGTTTAAAATTAAGTTCACCTCCATCATTGAAATTACCCATATACAGGTATATCAGTTCAAGTGTTGAGTGTCAGGTTTTGGTTTCATTCTAGATGAAATTGTCCAGTATTTGCTACCATTTTCCACTATTTACTAGATTAAACATATTTATTGCTTATATTTGCAAGCAAGGGGTCGGGCCACAAGTTATCTCAACATTAGTTACGGCCCTTCCCCTACAACACACAAACAGAGCATTAAGCAAATAATAGCGATCACGTCATTATCAAGACATATGAGCATAATACATAAACGGATAGTAGGTGGATGATATGATGAACATTGAAAAGGATGAAAAAACATGACAAGGACGCTTGCTGGGGGTTGGTACACTTATACTTAACAGATTCGTATCAATCGATGCTATTTACGTAAATCGGTCAGAACTTTTGATAAAACGTTGAACGGATGCAAATATGAAATTGTTGCCTTCAGTGTTAAGGTTAGGATTTCCAAACATCAATAGTTCAACACTAAGAGGCTGGAAAGTTCGTAGAGAGTTAAATAAAGCCAAACGTTGGTTAATATATTTGTTACAATGAAAGAAAAAGTGTTCTGCATTTTCCATTTCAACTAAACAGCTACAAGTAGGATCTGGGCATAAGAAGTTGTTATACAGGTCAGCATTCAGATTACTGCAATAATTACGAATTCTTGCGTGCAGAACTGCCAAACGTCTTTCACCAGAAAAATAATATTTAGGTACTGTATAATAGTTTTCGTTTGAGCGTTTTAAATGGTACTTAAAAGACGAAAAGGTATTCAAATTTTTAAGACTGTTATCAGCATTGTTCCAGCAAGATACTGCTGATGGAATACAAGACTTTTTGAAAATTTCAGTGCGTGCATATGGAATTGAGTAATCATTCATGTTTCTTAAAGGGTAGTTTGAAACGTCCCTCACCAAAGGTGGTATTAAGTCAGTGATATACATCGGAACTAGGCCATGGTTGACTTTGAACATAAAGCTTAATTTTTGTTGTTGTCGTCTTACAGATAGTCGAAGCCATCCACATTCTCTGTATAATCTGTCCAAAGAGACTGACCTTGTTAAACCTGTTACTATTCGGGCTGCCTCATTTTGAACTTTGTCAAGAATATCAGAGTTCTGCAAAGTGCAGCCATCCCAGACGACCGATCCATACTCCAGTATAGGTAATAGATAAGAGAAATAGATCTGGTTTAGTGCAATTCGACTGAGCGAAAATTTCAACTTACGCATAATGCCCAGAAGTTTTGCTGCGGAAACTTGAATGTTACGTATGTGCTCGGTCCATTGGCCATTATGAGAAAAGGTTAAGCCCAGGTGCTTATGATGTTCTACAAACTTTATATTTGTACCGTCGAATTCAAGAAGTGGCATAAAGTCTGGATTTCTAAGGGTAAAGAGAATCGCTTCTGTTTTAATGGGATTGAACGTAACAAGCCATCGTTTTGCCCATTCTGTAAGAACTCTTAAGTCATGGTTTATTATGCCTTGGATATCATCAAGAGATGACGCAGAGTAGAACAGGGAACTGTCGTCAGCAAAAAGTCGAGTTAGGCTTAGGAGAGAATCAGCAATGTCATTGACATACACTAAAAATAGCAAAGGGCCTAACACAGAGCCTTGTGGGACACCGGCTGTGACACTTTTAAAGTCCGAAGTACAACCTTTGATTATTACTTTCTGTTGTCTACCCTGGAGGTAATCTGTCAGCCAGTTAAGAAATTCGCCCCTAATGCCATATTGTCTAAGTTTAAATATCAGGCCTTTATGCCACACCCTGTCAAATGCCTTGGAAACGTCACAGAACACCATACATGAAAACTGATGATTATCAAAACATTGGCAAATATTGTGGTATATGTCTATTAGTTGAAAGACCACTATTTACTGATGTCATTGGCATGGAAAATACTCACATTTGCCCACATTTTGCCAACCATGCTCACAAACAATGGAGCCAAAAACAAGATGAGCCCTTAAATCTATTTACAATCTATTTGGATTGCCGACCCACATCATATCACAAACAAAGATAACCCTTATCTTGCTGTTCACGACAGCCCTATCTTTGGAAACAGTGAAGATCCAGAAAGAAGCCATCTGATCAGGATCTACACTGTTTAGCATTCAGTTTATGAATTTGAAGCTATAAATTACATCAATTAATTTGATTGGTTGATAGACAGAAATGGGTGTGGCTTAAATGAATATTCAGCAAGAAAAGGGTTATAAGAATAGCATTTTCAACATTGTTTTCTTATTTTTTTGCTAGTTAGTACTTTCCTTATTTATGCATTATGGTCAAATATTTTTTGCTTGTTTGATTTGGGTTTTAACGTCCTTGTAGGTTTTTTTTGAGACATTAGGGCTGGCTAATCGGAGCTGAAAAGATAATCGATTATCAGTCCTGTCATTGCGATCGATAATCGATTAGTAATCGCTTAGGTTTTTGTCATAATTTTACCTGTCTGGCTTTTCTGTCTGAGCATGACTCTTACCATATGTTGCACTTTACCATATGTATACTTGAATAGACAGGCCTGAGCAAACATTGTAGATTCAGATGAGACGCCGCAGAATGCGGCGTCTCATCAGGGTCTGCACTGTTTGTCACTCATCTCGTTAGTTTAGGCATAAATTTGGGTAGTAAATTGTACCTAACAAGTAATCGATTAAGAGCAAATCAGAAATGATAATCATTTTTGTGGAATTTATCGATCGATTAATCGATTATACGATTAATGGTGTCAGCCTTAGGAGACAATGCTTCCAATTTTGTGGGACTTTTACCCGACACAGATGAAATGACATCTCAAGCCCTGCCGCAAATATAGAATTTGGGTGCTCACTAAAGCCACTGTTTCAACAAGAAAAGAAGGAAAACTGGAATGCGCAGTCAATGCCACGCCATTGCAAATCCCCACGCTTTTTCCACATGGTCTAAGTACCATTTGTTATTGAATTTTATTGACATTTGACCTTTTGACTCAACCCCAAGGCCCCAGTCTGACCCCAGGGTCCAAATATTAATTGCATTATATTCTGCTAATCATCCCCTTTGATATGCCACATGACTATGTTCAGAAAAACTTAAATTTTGACTTAATATTTGAACTGGGCTACATGGCTGAGAGGTTAATTAACCCATAAAATGCCAAACACAATTGTCATCTGCTTTGTCATCTGCCGGTTACTTTAAAGGTCATTTTTGCAAACAGTGTGGACCCAGATCAGACTATGAGCAGTCTGATCAGGGTTCACACTGTTTGCCTGAATGCAAAAATATTTTAAAATGTTCACAAAAAGATTCAGCAGACGACATAAACAGACGAAATTTTCAGATGTAGTTTTTCTCGATGTCTTAAGGATTAATGACATATATAAGCTTTTATGGCCTCTGTGGCCTAGTGAGTTAGATCACAGTCTCTTAATCATTAGGTTTCTCACTGCTGTGGGATGGAGACTCACTTAGAACACTTCTTTCGTAAACCCAAGTGTTTTTTCTTAGGGTACTCTTTTTTTAACAAAATAACAACACATTACGAAAACATGCCTATACAAATACATTGTAAACTTTACCACCAAAAAATCATTTTTTTAGATGATAAATGTAGATATTTTTCTTATTTTAGCTCAAAATATAGATTGTGGGTAAGGCTTCATCGATGCGGTTTTAACGAGTATACAGAATCTATATTTTATAACAGAAATAAGAAAAATAAGGTTTACCCCTGTAAACCCCAGTTTGACAGTACATAAAAGTGGGGTTCAGGGGGGTAAAAACTATAGGCGTGTTTTTGGTGATGACACCAAAAAAAAAAAAAAAGGACCAAGACGGCCTTGAATTGCTCACCTGGTTTCAAGAAGTCATAAACTTAAAAAAGGCATCGGATAACTGACAGCCATCTAATGCCATGAAGCATAACCATTGCACTTAGATAGATGGTCACCTGGGCAACATTCTTGCAAAGTCTGAATGAAACTGTGCTGAAGTTTTGAATGGAATTGGAACAAAAGCAGAAGCGTTTATGGTGTTGACTAGGCCATTAAACTCCAATACAAATAAACAAACAAGGGGCCCAAAACCAGAACTATTTATCCTATTTCTGTTAAGAACCACCAAGGCAACATTCCTATGAAGTTTGAATAAAATTGGCCAAAGGATTCAGGAGGAGTTGCTGTTTAAAGAATTTTCTATTTTTAGCTCTTTTTGTGGGGAGCCACGTAGGCAACATTCCTGTGAAGTCTGAATCAAACTGGACCAAGGTTTTGGAGGAGTTCACATTTAGAGCAAATTTTCGGTGTTTTTCTGTTTTTAGTTCTAGCAGCCATTTTGCTCATTTGAGTGGAACCATTTTAGCTATTATGATAGAGGATCACCTAACTTGACCTAAGCAACATTCCTATGAAATTTGAATGAAATTGGCCCATGCGTACAGGCGAAGTTGTTGTTTAAAAAGCTGTGGTGGCCATCTTGCTCATCCAAATGGAAAGGTATTAGCTATTTTGGTAGGGAGCCACCCAGGCATCATTTCTGTGAAGTTTGAATGAAAATGGCCAAATGATATACGAGTAGTTCGGATAAAAAGCAAATTTTTGACATTTTTCTATTTTTCGCTCCGGTGGTCATTTTGTTCATTGGAGCAGAACCGTTTTAGCTATTTTGGTAGAGGGTCACCTAAACAACATCCCATAAAGTCTGAATGACATTGGCCCAATGGTATGCGATGAGTTGACGTTTAAAGATTTTTTCTATTTTTAGCTCTGGTGGCCATCTTATTTATTTTAGCTATTTTGGTAGTGAGCCACTCAGACAACATTCCTGTGAAGTTTGAATCAAATTGGACCATGGCTATAGGAGTTTGCATTTAAAGCAAATTTTTGATGTTTTCCCCTTTGCTCATTGGAACAGAACTGTTTTAGCTATTTAGAAGGTTACCCAAGCAGCATTCCCATGAAGTTTGAATGAAATTGCACAAATGTATAGGAGGAGTTGACATTTAAAATTCTTCTATTTTTAGCTTTGGCGACAATCTTGTTTAATCAAAATAGAGTGATTTTAGATATTTTGGTAGGGAGACACCCATGCAACACTCCTGTGAAGTGTGAATCAAACTGGACTAAGGGTTTAGGAGTTCTAAAACAAATCTTTGATGTTTTTCTATTTTTAGCTCTGGTGGCCATTTTGCTCATTGGAGCAGAGCATTTTAAGCTAGTTTGGTAGATCACCAAAGCAACATTCCTTTGAAGTTTGAATTAAATTGACCAAAAGGTTCAAGAGGAGTTTTCGTTTTAAGATTTTTCTATTTTTAGCTCTGTCAACCATCTTGTTTATTGGAGCAGAAATATTTTAGCTGTTTTGGTAGGGATCCATCTGGGCAACTTTCCTGTGAAGTTTGAATCAAATTGGCCCAAGAGTTTTGGAGGAGTTTGCATTTAAAGCGAGGCTGGACGATGGACATCCACTGATCACAATAGCTCACCATGAGCTCTTCGTGCGTAGGTGAGCTAAAATAAAACACACACACAATGTGTTAATCAGTACATTGCTCTTTCACCAGAAACTGACAACTGTCCTTCTTGAATTCAAGGGAGAGAATGATCATAGAAAAGACTTAATGACGCATTTCCCTGAAAGAATGCTGCTGATCCGGCAGGCATCAAACATGCGGGCAAATGTGACTGAGCTACCGAGGCCGGCTGTTTGACACATTTCAAACCTACAATGCAGAATGAAGTGCATACACATGTGTGATACCCTGGTAACTCCCTCACCAGACACTCATTTTGATGCTAATTTTTGGCCAAGCCAATAATTTGGAGTCTCTGACATGCAAACTGAAAATTTCTTTATAATATTCTTTTTAACCCATTCAGTTTAGCCACACCCATTTCTGACTTTGAACCAATCAGATTACTTGATGTAATTTATTCCTACAAATTCATAAATTGAATGTCAAACATTGTAGATCCTGATCAGATGGCTTCTTCAGAAGCCATCTGATCTGGATCTACACTAGTTGCAAAGAAAAGGGTTGTCGTGAACAGCAGGATAAGAGTTAAGAATCTAGTCATCAAAGGGTAAATCTCCCTTTTTGCAGTTCAAAAAATTATCACATCTAGTATGAGAGTGGCAAATCTGTGTCATCCACTTGACCCTTCTGGAAAGCTGAAACCAACTTCCTGATAGTAAATGAGAAAAAATCTTTTAAGTGTTTTTTTTTTTTTTCTTTTGTTTTTAGCTCACCTGTCACGAAGTGGGGAGGTGAGCTTTTGGGATCACTTTTTGTCCGTTGTCCGTCGTGCGTGCGTGCATCTGTGTGTGGGTAAACTTTTTGTTCAAACAACATCTCCTAAACCAATGATCTGATTTTGACCAAACTTCACAGGAATGATCCTTAGGTGGTCCCCTTTCAAAGTTATTCAAATGTTTCTGGTCTGTTGCACATCTAGGCCACAGGAGCTAAAACCAGATTTTTTTTACTGAAAACTTCTGGAAAGCTGAAACCAACTTCCTGATAGTAAATGAGAAAAAAAAGTCTTTGTTTTTATTTTACTTTTGTTTTTAGCTCACCTATCACATAGTGATTAGGTGAGCTTTTGGGATCACTTTTTGTCTATCGTCTGTCCTGCGTGCATCCGTGCGGAAACTTTTTTCTTCAAACGACATCTCCTCCTAAACCACTGATCGGATTTTGACCAAACTCACAGGAATGATTCTTAGGTGGTCCCCTATCAAAGTTGTTCATATGGTTCTGGTCTGTTGCACATCTAGGTCACAAGAGTTAAAAATAGATTTTTTCACTGAAAACTTAAAAAATCTTCTTCTCTGAAACCGTAAGGCCCAGGTCTTTGATATCTGGTATGAAGTTTCATCTAGTGGACCTCTACCAAGATTGTTCAAATTATCGCCCTGGGTCCATTTCAAAATTTAGGGGTGACAGGTTGTGTTTTCTTCAAAATTGAATTTGAAAATGGCTGAATTTTTTGGAAACGGTGAAAGCCCTGATCAGACGCCGCTTCTGCGATGTCTGATCTGGGCCGGCATTATTTGCCAAGTACCCCTTTTGGGGCTTCAGGAACAGAAGGAGTTAACCAGTTTAAAATGCCAATCACCACAATTGTCATCTGCTTCAAATGGCTTCTGTCATTTACTTTAAAAAGTCATTTTTGCAAACATTATGTGGACCCAGATCAGGGTCCACACTGTTTGCCTGTATGCAAAAATATTTTTAAAACGCGAAGATTCAGCAGACGACATAAGCAGACAATATTTTCAGATGAATTTTTTCTCAGCATCTTACCCTTATCTTGCTGTATCTTTGCAAACAGTGTAGATCCAGATCATATGGCTTCTGAAGTAGCCATCTGATCAGAATCTACACTGTTTGGCATTCAGTATATGAATTTGTAGCTGTAAATTACATCAAGTAATTTGATTGGTTGATAGACCGAAATGGGTGTGGCTTAAATGAATATTCAGTAAGATAAGGGTCAAGGGTTAATCAAAGCACAGACAGCACTAGCAGGTTTATTGTCTCTTAGGCTGGCAAAATATTCCTGAATTGATACTTTAGCTATTTCATTTAACTCTTATCTTGCTGAATATTCATTTAAGCCACACCCATGTCTGTCTATCAACCAATCAAATTACTTGATTTAATTTATTGCTACAAACTCATAAACTGAATGTCAAACAGTGTAGATCCTGATCAGATGGCTTCTTCAGAAGCCATCTGATCTGGATCTACACTGTTTCCAAAGAGAGGGGTTGTCGTGAACAGCATGATAAGAGTTAGCTATTTCATTTAACACTTGAAAAGTGTACTGTAAGCAGACACTGTAGACCCTGAGTAGATGGCACATTCTGCAGCCTCTGATCTAGGTCTACAATTTTTGCCAAACCTAACACACAGTTGCAATATTAATACAATCCAGATACAATTAATGAAACAAACTTGACAAGTTGACACCCCTTTTATTAGCTCACCTGTCATGTAGTGACAAGGTGAGCTTTTGTGATCACTTTTCGCCTGTCGTCCGTCGTCAGTGCGTGTGTGCATAAGCATTTCCTTCAAACAACATCTCCTCCCAAACCGCTGATCGGATTTTGACCAAACTTCACCGGAATGATCCTTAGTGGTCCCCTTTCAAATTGTTAAAATGGTTCTGGTCCGTTGCACATCTAGGTCAGAGGAGCCAAAATAGATTTTTTTCACCGAAAACTTAAAAAATCAAATCTTCTTCTCTGAAACCAAAAGGCCCAGATCTTTGATATTTGGTATGAAGCTTCATCTAGTGGACCCCTACTAAGATTGTTCAAATTATTGTGCTCGGGCCAAAAATGTTTCACATAGGCTTATATAGAGAAAATCTTTAAAAATTTTCTCTGAAACTGCAAGGCCTATGTCTTCGATATTTGGTATGAAGCTTCATCTAGTGGACCCCTACCAAGATTGTTCAAATTATAGTGCTGGGGCCTAAAATGTCCCTGCCCTGGGCCCCTTTGGTTTTACATAGGCTTATATAGAGAAAATCTTTAAAAATCTTCTTCTCTGGAACCGCAAGGCCTATGTCTTCGATATTTGGAACGAAGCTTAATCTAGTGGACCCCTACCAAGATTGTTCAAATTATAATGCTGGGGCTGAAAATGCCCCCACCCCGGGGCCCTTTGGTTTTACATGAGCTTATATAGAGACAATCTTTAAAAATCTTCTCTGAAACCGCAAGGCTCAGGTCTTTGCTATTTGGTATGAAGCTTCATCTAATGGACCCCTACCAAGTTTGTTCAAATTATAGTGCTGGTGCCAAAAATGCCCCCGCCCTTGGGCCCTTTGGTTTTACATAGGCTTATATAGGGAAAATCTTTAAAAATCTTCTTCTCCGAAACCACATGGCTCAGGTCTTTGCTATTTGGTATGAAGCTTCATCTAATGGACCCCTACCAAGTTTGTTCAAATTATAGTGCTGGTGCCAAAAATGCCCCCGCCCTGGGGCCCTTTGGTTTTACATAGGCTTATATAGGGAAAATCTTTAGAAATCTTCTTCTCTGAAACTGCAAGGCCCAGGTCTTTGCCATTTGGTATAAAGCTTCACCCAGTGGACCCCTACCAAGATTGTTCAAATTATAGGGCTGGGACCAAACATGCCCCCGTCCCGGGGCCCTTTGGTTTTACATAGGCTTATATAGGGGAAAGCTTTAAAAATCTTCTTCTGAAACTGCAAGGCCCAGTCTTTGATATTTGGTATGAAGCTTCAGCTTGTGGACCTCTACCAAGATTGTTCAAATTATAACCCTGGGACAAAAATTGCCCCCACCCTGGGGCCCTTTGGTTTTACATAGACTTATATAGGGAAAATCTTGAAAAATATTTCTTCTCTGAAACCACAAGGCCTAGGTCTTTGATATTTGGTATGAAGCTTCAGCTAGTGGGCCTCTACCAAGATTATTCAAATTATAGCCCTGAGACAAAAAATGCCCCCACCTCGTGGCCCTTCGGTTTTACATAGACTTATATAGGGAAAATCTTTAAAAATCTTCTTCTATGAAACCACAAGGCCTAGGTCTTTGATATTTGGTGTGAAATTTCATCTAGTGAACCTCTATCAAGATTGTTCAAATTTTAGCCCTCGGGCCTCAAATGCCCCCTCCCCGAGACCCTTTGGTTTTACTTAGACTTATATAGGGAAATCTTTAAAAATCTTCTTCTCTGAAACTGCAAGGCCCATGTCTTTGATATTTGGAATGGAGCTTCATCTAGTGGACCTCTACCAAGATTGTTCAAATTATAGCCCTGGGGCCACAAATGCCCCCACCCTGGGGCCCTTTGGTTTTACATAGACTTAGATAGAGATAATCTTTGAAAATCTTCTTCTCTGAAACAGCAAGGCCCAGGTCTTTGATATTTGGTGGGAAGCTTCATCTAGTGCACCTCTATCAAGATTGTTTAAATTATAGCCCTGAGTCCAAAAATGTCCCTGCCCCGGGGCCATCTGGCGTTACATAGGCTTATGAGGGTCACTGATGAGGCCTAAATGGCCAAAACTAGCTAGTCTGGCCCAGAAAGCATGTACACTCCATATTTTCCAGTTCTGTGATGTATTCCTTGCTTCCAAAGGATAGCTCTTTCTAGAACTTATGTAGGGAATATCTTTAAAAAAATCTTCTTCTCTGAAACCGCAAGGCCCAGGTCTTTGATATTTGGTGTGTAGCTTCATCTAGTGGACCTTTGCCAAGATTGTTCAAATTATAGCCTTTGTTGATATTTGGTATGAAGCTTCACCTTTTTAGACCTCCCTCAACTTTATGCACATTATAACCCTGGGGTCAATAATGGACCTCCCCGGGGCCCACTTGTTACTCTATGGATCAGGTGAGCGATCCAGGGCCATCATGGCCCTCTTGTTGGATATTGTTTTGTTTGATTTGAGGTTTAACACCCCTGTCAACACTTTATAGGTCGTTTGGAGATGTTGCCTCCAGTTTTGTGGGACTTTTACCAGACATTGAGATGAAATGACATCTCAAGCCCTGTCACCCAATGAAACCGATATAGGGCCATTAGGTCCTCTTGTTCTAATTTTGATGGGAAATTCCTGTTAGCAAACACTGTAGACCCTGATCAGTCTCCACAATATGTGGCATCAGATCTGGGTCTGCACTGTTTGCCTAGCAGTTAATGTGAGTACATTACTGTAGCAACCATAATCAGACACCTCAATTTCTTATTCTAAAGATTAACCCTTATCTTGCTGTTCATGACAACCCTTATCTTTGCAAACAGTGTAGATCCAGATTTGATTGGTTGATAGACAGAAATGGGTGTGGCTTTAATGAATATTCAGCAAGATAAGGGTTAACTACCTGATGTTGTAACTTGAAATAGCTGAATGAGAGGGCAATAAGTGTAGACCATGATGTTACACCGCATTCTGTCACATCTCATCTGGGTTCACACTTTACACTGTTTGCTGTCTCCTGACAGTAAATACTGTATAGATGGTTTGTTTGTACTGGAGTTTAACGACCCAGTCAACACTATTTTAGGTCATTTTTGAGCCGGTCAGTTTATCTATCCACCCTTTTCGTGGGCAGGCTTATACATAAGTGCACAGTGCACATTCTTTCATCAGCAGAAGGGAGAGAATGACCGTAGAAAAAGATTTCATGATCAATCTCCACGAAAGACGTTTGCTGACCCCGGCAGGTATTGAACACGCGTCCTCCTGATCACCAGTCAGACACGCATCCAACTGAGCTACCGAGGCTGGCCATGGAATAGATGGTGAGTGATAATCAGGTTTATGAAATGTGCCAATCACAACAATTGTTGTCTGTCATCTGCTGGTCACTTTAAAAGTCATTATTGCAAACAGTGTGAACTCAGATCTAAGAGCAGTATGATCAGTGTCAACACTGCCTGTTGTTTGGACCTAGATCAGACTCCTCCTTTAGGATTAGTCTGATCAGGGTCTACCCTGTTTGCCTGTATGCAAAAATACATTTGAGCCAGCGCATGACAAAAACTACAAGAAGTCTTGAGCGACCAGCGAAGACTCAGATCAGCCTGCGCATTCGCGCAGTCTGATCAGAGTCTTCCCTGTTGGCATGTACCTTCTATAGGCTAAGGACTTGAGCTGTCATTTCATCACTGTGTCGGGTAAAACTCCCATAAAATTGGAAGCAACGTCTCCAAATGACCTCTATAGTGTTGACGGTGACGTTAAACCTACAATCAAACAAACAAATCTACAGGCTAATATCTTTGCAAAGAGTCATAAGCATAAGGTCTTGTCATAGTGGATGGGTGCGTAGGTTGATTTGAGTCTGTGCTTGTCACACCGGTCTTATTGTAGGTTTTGTCATGCGCCGGCTCATTTGATAAGAAGGAATTAAAAAAGTACAGAGGGAATAGCAAACATCAGGAACAGCCTGATCTGGGTCTGCACTGTTTGCATAGGCATGTCTGTCCCAATCAGGATCATTACAGTACATCCCAAACCATATATTTGGCTAAAAACATTTCTGGCAATTTCATTGTTCAATGTTCAGTGGATGATCACTCACTTGCAAAAATCATTTACAAAAGACAGTCAAACATCGATGGCTCGAACACCTTTGGGACCTTAACATTTTGTTTGAGACAGAGGTAGTTTTAGAACTGGGGTATAAATCATATTGCAAAGTCAGCAGGCATAATATGGATATATTTCAATTTTCTTTAAAAGAGATGTATGTTGTGTGTACTCATTAGAATCACCTCATCGAGGTGATTAGAATCACCTCATTGAGGTGATTCTAATGAGTACACACAGCATTCATAATGTCTCCCCCGAAAAAATTTTTTTCGGAGAGACATATTGTTTTTCCCCCGGGCGTCTGTCTGTCCGTCTGTCCATCTGTCACACTTTCGTGTCCGCTCTGTAACTTGAAAACCGTTAGAGCTATCGTCACGAAACTTCGTATAAATATTAATCAGCATTAGACGACGTGCAGTGCGCAAGAACCATAACTCTCGCATTTATACTTTTTGAATTATCTCCCTTGGAAGTTTGTTGGTATGTATATATGTATGGGCAAATCGTGTCCGGTCAATAACTTTCTTATTTTTTGATGGATTTTAAAATTACTCGGCAGAAATATTAACAACCATAAGACGATGTGTGGTGCGCATGAGGCAGGTCGGTACCTCAAAGGTCAAGGTCATACTTAGAGGTCAAAGGTCAAAAAAGGGGCCTTTTTTTCGTATTTGGTCAATAACTTTCTTATTTTGAGATGGATTTTAAAATTACTTGGCATAATTATTAACAACCATAAGACGATGTGTGGTGCGCATGAGGCAGATCGGTACCTCAAAGGTCAAGGTCATACTTAGAGGTCAAAGGTCAAAAAAGGGGCCTTTTTTTCGTATTTGGTCAATAACTTTCTTATTTTGAGATGGATTTTAAAATTACTTGGCATAATTATTAACAACCATAAGACGATGTGTGGTGCGCATGAGGCAGGTCGGTTCCTCAAAGGTCAAGGTCATACTTAGAGGTCAAAGGTAAAAAAAGGGGCCTTTTTTCGTATTTGGTCAATAACTTTCTAATTTTGAGATGGATTGTAAAATTACTTGGCATAATTATTAACATTCATGAGACGATGTGTGGTGCACATGAGGTAGGTCGGTACCTCAAAGGTCAAGGTCATACTTAGAGGTCAAAGGTCAAAAAGTGGGCCTTTTTTTCGTATTTGGTCAATAACTTTCTTATTTTGAGATGGATTTTGAAATCACATGGCAGAAATGTGAACCAATATAAGGCGATGTGTTGCGCGCATGACCCAGGTTGGTACCTCAAAGGTCAAGGTCATACTTAGAGGTCAAAGGTAAAAAAAGGGGCCTTTTTTGGGGTTTTGTCAATCACTTGCCTATTTTTAAATAGAATTTGAAGTTACTTGGCAAACATGTTAACTATCATGGGACGATGTGTTGCATGCATGATTCAGTTTGGTACCTAAAATGTCAAGGTCATACATAGAGGTCAAAGGTAAAAAAGGGGCCTTTTTTCGTGTTTGGTCAATAACTTTCTTATTTTTAGATGGATTTTGAAAATGCTAGGCAGAAATGTTAACCACCATGAGATGATGTGTTGCACGCATGACCCAGTTTAATACCTGAAAGGTCAAGGTCATACATAGAGGTTAAAGGTAAAAAAAGGGCCTTTTTTGTGTTCTGTCATTAACTTTCTTATTATGCCCCCAACTTTGAAAAAGTTTGAGGGGCATATTGGTTCTGGTTCATTCGTCCGTTCGTCCGTCCATTACGCTTTTGATGCATAGCATAACTAAAGAACCGTGTATGCTAGGGTTTTGAAATTTCATATATGGATTCCTCATGGAAAATTAGCTGACGCGTATTTTTTTTCTCGTCCGGATTATGCCCCCTTCAAGAGTTATTGCCCTTTGAATTTTTTTTTTTTAATAAAATCTTGTCAGCAAGATATCTCAAAAACTATAGGAGCTAGAGCCTTGAAAGTTGGTGATTATATTGATGGTGATGAGTAGATGAACTGATTAACTTTTGACAAAATTCCGAAAAATACTTTGTGAGTTATGGCCCTTTGTCATTTTGGTAATTTGTGCCCATTGTAATGTATGCTTAAAGTGATGCATAGCATAACTTTAGAACCATGTATGCTAGGGTTTTGAAATTCCATATATGGATTCCTCATGGAAAATTAGTTGACACGTATTTTTTTTCTCGTCCGGAATATGCCCCTTTCAAGAGTATTTGCCCTTTGAAATTTTTTTAATAAAATCTTGTCAGCAAGATATCTCAAAAACTATTGGAGCTAGAGCCTTGAAAGTTGGTGAATAGATTGTTGGTGATGAGTAGATGAACTGGTTAACTTATGACAAAATTCCGAAAAATACTTTGTGAGTTATGGCCCTTTGTCATTTTGGTAATTTGTGCCCATTGTAATGTATGCTAAAAGTGATGCATAGCATAACATGCTATAATTTTGAAATTTCATATATGCATTTCTGATGGAAAATAAGCTGACGCGTATTTTTTTTCTCGTCAGGATTATGCCCCTTTCAAGAGTTATTGCCCTTTGAATTTTTTTAATAAAATCTTGTCAGCAAGATATCTCAAAAACTATTGGAGCTAGAGGCTTGAAAGTTGGTGAATATATTGGTGGTGATAAGTAGATGAACTGTTTAACTTTTGACAAAATTCCAAAAAATACTTTGTGAGTTATGGCCCTTTGTCATTTTGGTAATTTGTGCCCATTGTAATGTATGCTAAAAGTGATACATAGCATAACTTTAGAACCGTGTATGCTAGGGTTTTGAAATTTCATACATGGGTTCCTCATGAAAAATTAGCTGACACGTATTTTTTTTCTCGTCCGGATTATGCCCCTTTCAAGAGTTATTTCCCATTTGAAATTTTTTTAATAAAATCTTGTCAGCAAAATATCTCAAACACTATTGGAGCTAGAGCCTTGAAAGTTGTTGAGTATATTGGTGGTGATGAGTATATGAACTGATTAACTTTTGACAAAATTCCAAAAAATACTTTGCGAGTTATGGCCCTTTGTCATTTTGGTAATTTGTGCCCATTGTAATGAATCCTAAAAGTGATGCATAGCATAACTTTAGAACTGTGTATGCTATGGTTTTGAAATTTCATATATGCATTCCTAATGGAAAATAAGCTGACAAGTATTTTTTTCTCATCCGGATTATGCCCCTTTCAAGAGTTATTGCCCTTTGAATTTTTTTTTAATAAAATCTTGTCAGCAAGATATCTCAAAAACTGTTGGAGCTAGAGGCTTGAAAGTTGGACCATGAGTCATGTGCAAGACCAAGGTCCATACCTCCAATGTCAAGGTCATACCTAGAGGTCAAAGGTAAAAAAAAGGACAGTCAATAACTTCCTTATTCTTTGATGGATTATGAAATTACTTGGCAGAAATGTTAACCATCATGAGACGATGTGTTGTACCGCAAAGGTCAAGGCCATACTTAGAGGTCAAAGGTAAAAAAGTGCTTTTTTTGTTTATGGCCAATAACTTTTTTATTTTTCTATGAACATTTTTAAAGTTACTATGCAGAAATGTTCATCTTCATTAGATGATGTGTTGCACACAAGACCCAGCTCAATACCTCCAATGTCAAGGTTATACTTAGCAGTCAAAAACGGGGGAGACATCTGTGTTTTTGTAGAAAAACAAATTCTAGTTTTCAAGATAAAATAAGAATATTCTCCCTAAATTATCCCCAAATAGATTGATATCAGAAGTTATCTAGTGAGTACAATATCAAATGCAGTGGTATTTTTGCTAAAAAAAATGTTAGTAGCTTTTCAGATTTTTTTCAGCAAAAATATATTAATACATTTGATTTATTTACAACCACACAACCAGCAGTTTAGCAATAAGACTTCTGCCTTTTGCATGTGTGATACTGTTTGCAGTGAAAATCAAAGACATGCCGAAAGCTTGTTGAACTGCCTAATATGTGCCTTTGAACAGGTAGACGAGATGATTGATAATGTCGGTGGAAATGCTGCATAGCTAGTCCTTAGCATTTCATTGACTGAAATATTCGGACACCTGAATATTTCTGAACATTTGTATGTCCCCGTAGTAGCGATAGCGGGGACATATTGTTTTTTGCCCTGTCTGTTTGTTGGTTTGTATGTGGACAACTTTAACATTGGCCATAACTTTTGAACTGTTTGAGATAGAGCTTTCATATTTGGCCTGAAGGTTCCTTGTGACAAGACCTTCACATACATGCAAAAAAAATTGAACTGTGACCTTGACCTTTGACCTACTTAAAAGAAAAAAATAACATTGGTCATAACTTTTAAACCACTTGAGATACAGCCTTCATATTTAGCATGTATGTTCCTTGTGACAAAAGCTTTACATTCATGCAAAAACAATTGACCTGTGACCTTGACCTTGACCTTTGACTTACTTAAAATTAAAAAAAAATAACATTTTGGTCATAACTTTTGAACGGTTTGAGATAGAGCCTTCATATTTTGCATGCAGGTACCTTGTGACAAGAGCTTTACATCTACTCAAAAATTTTTGACCTGTGACCATGACCTTTGAACTACATAAAAGAAAAAGTTAACATTGGTCATAACTTTTGAACTGTTTGAGATACAGCCTTCATATTTAGCATGTAGGTTCCTTGTGGCAAATGCTTTACATTCATGCAAAAATTTTGACCTGCGACCTTGACCTTTGACCTACTTAAAAAATAAACATGTTTGGTCATAACTTTGGACTGTTTGGGATAGAGCTTTCATATTTGGCATGTAGGTTCCCTCTGATTAGTGCTTTTCATTGATGCAAAATTTTTGGACCATGACCTTGACCTTTGACCTACTTAAAAGAAAAAATAAAATTGGTCATAACTTTTGAACCATTTAAGATAGAGCCTTAATATTTGGCATGTATGTTCCTTGTGACAAGAGCTTTACATTCATGCAATTTTTTTTACCTGTGACCTTGGCCAACTTTAAAGAAAAAATATTATTGTTCATAACTTTTGAACCGTTTAAGATAGAGCTTTCATATTTGGCATGTGAGTATCTTGTGTCAAGGGCTTCCCACACAAACAAAAATGTGGTATGTGAGCAACTTTGAATAAAAAATTACCATGCCCAGGGACATGTTCGTGTTTCACAAACACATCTTGTTGAATATGCAGCACAAACCTGAAGGTGGAAGTGCAGTGGTATAGATTTTTTGACAGTCGCTACTTTCTGTTTGAAGCGGAATTCCGTTATACAAAATGCTAAATATTGATTACTTTGTCCTTTAAACAAACATGTCACTTGTGATGAAAATTCTTGTCCAATATGTCATTGTGTTTTGACTTATTTGCACATTAGAACTGATCAGAAAAATTGCTAGTTGGGCAGTTGTAATGATCAAAGTTTAACAATTTGTTAACTATTTTTGAACAACTTGACCTTGTGCTGTATCTGCTTTGATATAGAAGACAACCAAGAAGTCATGTAAGTTGTCTCCCTTGCCAAAAAAATGTTAAAAAATACCGTAAAAATTCTAAAACTTTAGATACCTTGAGGACTTGCTGTAATTGTTCCAAAATTTTAACATGTTTATTTTACAATCCAGCAAGAAGTCCGAAAAGTGCAGATTGAATGGCAAACAGTGTAGGCCCTGATCAGACTGCTCTGGGTCTGCACTGTTTACTTAGGCCATTCTGCCCCAATACTTAGGATCATTACGGTATGACCGGTATATTCTCTCCCTTCTCCTGCTAAACCTGGACAAACCCTATCTTTTGCAAACAGTGTAGATCAAGATCAGATGGCCTTGTGGCTTGAAGAAATAGATGGGCTGCATGATGCTTCCACGTAGAGCTGAAACCAACCGCACAGGAGTACTGGTAAACCGCTTAGAGGATGTAAGCCTGTCGAGCCAAAGCTGTGCGAGACGGACCGCCCATGCTTATAAACCCTATTGGTTTCATTGGGCGACAGGGCTTGAGATGTCATTTCATCTCATTGTTGGGTAAAAGTCCCACAAAATTGGAAGCAATGTCTCCAACATGACCCATACGGTGTTGGTGGGGATGTTAAACCTCAAATCAAACAAACAAACAAAGCAGTGTCAATCCAGATCAGATGGCTTCTGAGTTCATGAATTTGTTAGGAATAATCTACTTAGTTTAAAGTCAGAAACCTTTTTGCTTATTATTTCTTTTTAATTAATATACTCTTTAAAATCTAAGAAAATATTTATCATAGATAGTGGAATTGGATCTCCATGTACCGGTACCGGCCCCGATAGCTCAGTTGGTAGAGTGTCCGCTCCGGGGAACGGGAGGTCTCGGGTTCGATCCCGGGCCGCGACATACCAAAGTCGTTAAAAATGTTACTAGCTGCTCCTCGTTTGGCACTCAGATTTAGGGGGTAGAGCTAGGACTGGTCGATCCAGTGTCAGGATAATGTGACTGGGTGTGGTATCATGTAATGTGTCTGGGACATGATACTTCAGTGAGGCAGCACTATAAACGTGAGCATTGAGCTCCCTGTCGCAACCAGACACCGTCGTGATATGACTGAAAAATTGTTGAAAGCGACGTTAAACCCGAATTCACACACACACTCCATGTACCGGTATTGTATGCAAATATTGCCATTAAAGCTTGTGGGGCATATAAAACTTGTTGACCCAGGTTCTAAAATAATACCAGGCGGGGAAGAAACTGACTGGTTGAGGAAGAAACTGACTGGGCCAGCCTGGTTCTTCCTTAGGGAGGATACCTACTGGGGAGGGGGATGGGAAAGTATTGGCCTGTTACACCGGTGTGACTGAATTAACCCATTTTGTACCGGAAACCCAAAAACGGATAATTGGCAAACAGTGCAGAACGCGACGTCTGATCAGGGCCTACACTGTTTGCTAAAAGTTAAGCTATTATCCTAGTAAATTTTGAAGAAAAGACAACCTGACACCCCTAAATTTCGAAATGATGTCCTGCTTTATATAAGGAGGAAGATTCCATTTGGTACAAAAAAGGGTTAATTTATTTAGGAGGACAAGGAGTCCATCCCCATTTGAGCTATGAGACTGGAGTTCACGTGTACAGAGAACAGTCTGATCAAACTGCGCTCATGCCCTTTGCTGGTTCCCATTAGTATGAAGATGTGTTTCTCATATGCGGCTCCATTGTTTTCTGCTTCTGTTTCAGAAATTTGATCAAGAATGGCATGTGGCCAACCTCATTGTGGAATCTTGGTGCCCTTGTTTTAGTTCTGTCTGTACTGTTGATAGGGGATTGGGAGATTGTGAAACCGGTAACCAGCAAGTTAGACTGGCTTGAAGACATCATTCATATACCTCGCTGTAAGTCTTAGACTGTTAACCTTTCAAGTGCTAATGGCATTTTCGATGCATTTTATTTTTATTTTTTCAAGAAAAGAAATCTTATTTAGCATTGCATTTGAATTGTATGCCAAGTCTTTTTTCTCTGAAAAATACATTAAGGAAAACAAATAGATTGCCATTATTACCATATAAGGGTAAATTTCATATAATTTGTTTGTTTGTTTGTATTGGAGTTTAATGGCCCAGTCAACACTACATGTATCATTAATGAAGCTCTAATAGTTCTTGAGAAATGTACTTAAACATTAGGGTTTAACACTAGGGTTGATGCAATAGTTCATTAAGTCAGTGAACCATGAAATTTAGGTCAAGGTCAAATATGGATGTTTGCATTAAAATTGCCATCCCTAGATACAAGTTTGCACCAAGTAACATTAATAAAGCTCTTATAGTTCTTTTGAAATGAACTTGACCATTAGGGTGAACGCTAGGGTGGTCATAATATTTCACATAGTCAGTGAACCATAAAATGTAGGTCAAGGTCAAATATGAACGCTTGCATTAAAATTGCCATTCTTAGATACAACATGATTTTTCCCTTTGTGGCTGCTTGATAGAAGTTACACAGAGGATCTTACATGAGTGCTCATGTATTATTGAATTTATTAAACAAGTTGAGGAAAAGGGATAAAATTCGAGGCTTACCCAAGCATTTTATGTCTTTTCCTCAACAAGTCTAATAAATTCAATAATACATACTCATGTATTATTGAATTTATTAAACGAGTTGAGGAAAAGAGATAAATGTGAGGCTTAACTGAGCATTTTATGCCTTTTCCTCAACAAGTTTAATAAATTCAATATTACATAAGCAGTGTCTCAAATGCAAGATTCTATTTTCACTTCGTAAACAAACCTACCTGACATACACTAAGGATTTCCACTTCGGGTTCCGGGAAGTCCCGGCTTTTAGCTCGCTCTCACAACCGGAAGAGACTTTTTATTTCAGCACCGATGTGCGGTGTCTACTTCCGGATACCCCAAAAACGTGTCACTTTCACTATTCGGCGAATTGAAGTCGGACGTTGTTTAGAGCTCTCAAGAAGTTTGTCAGCTTGTATTTTTGATTCAGTTTATTGGAGAAAGAGTGTGTTAAATGGCTGGCGCTCAGTTGCGCGCTGCACCAAGTTTACCAGCACCAGAACATGGCTCGGAAGACGGAGAAGTCTTGTCAAATGATGAAGGGTCCCAACCACGCGTGGACAAACCACGCTCGGTGGATAATACGCCTAGAAGCAGAGCAAGAAGGCGTTCTAGATATGATATCTTGGAAGAGTCATGGAACAAAAAGTTCGGAGACTTGAATTCCAAAGTGGACTTGCTTTTGAGCAGAACTTTATCCTCTACCACGCCACAAAGGCGTCGTCATGTTGATTCAGTTTATTCGGGCTCAGATTCGGAAGAATTTGAGAATACTCCTGATGATGCCTTGTCAATTCATGCTAGTGGTAAGTTTTCGGGCTCTGATGGAGAATTGATTCAGGTTGATGAAAACAACAATGAACAAACTGAAAATTCAAAGAACTTGTCAGAAGTTACAAAGAAGTGTTTGTATGATATTTTTGGGGATGATGCGGTGGTCAAGAAAACTGTTAAGAAATCAGGTATTTCAATTGATAAATCACAGAAGGAAGTGCTCGATACCAGTTACAGAACAAGTGAGCCAAATTTTTTGACAGCTTTTTCAGAGGATAATTTTGAACTTTTTCCTGTGGATGAAGAAACAGAAAAATATCTACAAGTTCCTTCTTTGGATACTTTAGTTGACAGTTGTTTAGTCAAACGACATGGTACAAAAGCATCATTTGCAAAAGCAAAGCACAAAACTTTGTTTTCACAGCCCAGTAAAATGGTCGAAAAAATTGCTTACAAAGGACAGCAATCAGCCCGTTTGGGCATGGTCATGCAACTATATATTCAGCAGGCCCTGGGAAATCTTGTTGAAAATCTCCAGTCGGATAATTTTAATAAAGACGAGGGACTTGAGCATGTGAAGAATGTGTTCTCAATGGCTACAAAATGTCTCGATCAGATTGGTAGAGCCGGTGCTTTTCATCATATCATTCGGAGAACAGCTGCTATGAGTGACACTGCTTTGTACGAACTTGATGATGCACTGGAGTTCTCCAACTTACCTTTGACTGGCGAAGGCGTGTTTGGGTCTGGACTTGAAAATTTGTTGAAATCAAGAAAAGAAAAGAAAAAGCAGATTGAAGATCTCGTTCCAGATTTTCAGAAAAAGGCAACCAAGCGTAAGGCTGAAAGTCCAGTCAAATCTTCTGACCATAAACGACCATTTTATGACAGACCTCCTGTTTCTGGTCCCCATTTCATGAATAATGCTTACACAAGAAATACTTATTCAAATGATAATGTGAGGCCAAAGGGTTACAACAATTTTCGTATACCAAGAATGCCACGGGAACAGCAGTCAACAGAGCGACGAGAGCCGAGACGGCAAGGTTTCGGTAAACAGGGCAATTCCAGGTCCTTTTCCTATTCTGACAGGAAATTTGGGCATGGAAAGTCAGCTTCAAAATGACAATGTAAGTACAATAGCCAGGTGTCCAGAGATACCTGTTGGGGGTCGCCTGTCACATTTTTCGAAAGAATGGGAGACAATAACGGCAGACAAATGGGTTTTGGATCTGATTCGAAATGGTTACAAAATGGAATTTTTACGAAAGCCACCATTTCGGGGTATCAAAGAAACAATTGTTCGAAAAGATCAAGAGGTTTCTATAGCAAAAGAAATAGACAATCTTTTATGCAAAAATGCAATAGAAAAAGTGCACAAAAAACATGTAATGACAGGTTTTTACAGTACACTTTTTCTGGTGCCAAAGAAAAATGGGGAAATGCGCCCAGTGATAAACTTGCGACCTCTCAACAAGTATCTGATAAAAAAGCATTTCAAAATGGACACAATAACAAAAGTGATTCAAATAGTCGAAAAAGGAGACTGGTCAATAACACTGGATCTGTCCGATGCATACTTCCATCTCAAGATTTTCAAACATCATCGAAAATATCTCCGGTTCAGTTTTCAGGGCAAAGTGTACCAGTTTCGAGCCCTAAATTTTGGTCCAACAGTAGCACCACGAGTTTTCACAAAAGTCACCTCAGTGGTAGCGGGTTATTTAAGAAAGCAAAGTATAAGGCTTGCTACATACCTAGACGACTGGCTTGTTCTGAATCAAATCAGAAGAATGCTGTGGCAGAATCGGTTTGTTGTACTCAGCCTTCTTTTTCGACTAGGGTTCATAGTAAACAAAAGCAAATCAAGTTTAGTACCAAGTCAGAATCTAACATATATAGGCGGGCATTTTTTGTTAGCAAGGGGTCTGGTATTTCCGACACAAGAAAGGGTGCAAGGACTGAGAAAAGCAGCCCTAGAGCTGTTACAGGGTCAGAATTCAGCACACAGTTATCTTGTTCTGTTGGGAAAAATAGCCTCTTGTTTGGAACTAATTCCGAATGCCAGATTATTCATGCGTCCAATCCAGCTGCATCTGTTGAGAAATTGGAGTCCAAGAAGAATGGATATGAAACGTCAAATCCCTGTTACACCTTCGCTCAGACCACATTTGAGCTGGTGGCTACAGGAAGTAAATATTTTAAAGGGTCGATCTGTACAGTTAACAAAGTTTACAGTAACAGTGACAACAGATGCGAGCCAGTATGGCTGGGGTGGTCACATGAACAATCAGACAGTGCAAGGCCGTTGGTCAAACTTACAGAAAATGTCTCACATCAACTGTCTGGAGATGGAGGCAGTTTTTCGGACAGTGAAACATTTTCTGCCGAACCTTTCAGGGAAAAATGTTCTGATTCGGTCAGACAATCAAACAGTTATTCAATATCTGAACCGCCAGGGCGGAACCAGGTCATTGGATCTGTGCCTTCTAACATGGCGGTTATGGTTGATGGCACTGGAGAACAATATTTGTCTCAAAGCGATTCATATAGCAGGGAGGAAAAATGTTTTGGCAGACTGTTTGAGCAGACATTCTATCAGAGAGACAGAATGGTCCCTGAGCAAAGCAGCTGTGGACAAAGTTTTCTATCAGTGGGGCTTCCCTCTGATGGATTTGTTTGCAACATTTCAGAACAAGAAAACTCAGCTGTTTTGCTCATGGACTGTTCATCAACAGGCGTTTGCCACAGATGCAATGTCAATTTCTTGGCAGAACATGTTTGCCTATGCATTCCCTCCAATACAGATGATCCCCAGGGTGTTGCAGCATATGAAACAGTTTCATTGCAAGATAATTCTCATAGCACCATATTGGCCGAGGCAGTATTGGTTTCCTCAGCTTCTGGAAATGGTAATAGCTTTTCCACTAATGCTGCCACCTTGGAGGAATCTGTTGTCGCAAGTGAAGGGGCAGATTTTACATCCAGATCCGCAGTCTCTGAAACTGACGGCATGGCTGCTGTCGACAGACACTTCTCTAAAAAGGGATTTTCAGAAAGAACTAGAAAATTACTGGCATCTTCATGGAGGCAGGGCACGAGAAAAGATTATAACTCAAAGTTTAAACAGTTCAGTGGCTGGTGTGCTGAACGGAACATTGATCCCCTTCATGCCTCTTTAGATGAATGTGCAGATTTTCTGACATCCCTGTTTGAGAAGGGTCTGAAGTACAGAACTATAAATGGTTATAGATCAATGTTGTCTTCCTTATTACCTCCCTTTGATAATTGTCCAATCGGACAGCATGCATACATCATACGACTTTTGAAGGGAGTTTTTAACGAAAGACCACCAGTTAAATGCTTAATACCCAATTGGGATTTGTCTCTCGTTTTAGGATGTCTGAAAGAACCTCCATTTGAACCTTTGAAAGATGCTTCATTGACACATCTGACATGGAAGACGTGTTTTCTGGTGGCTATAACAACATTCCGTAGATGTGGTGATCTTCAGTCTCTACAGATAACAGAAGACAAGGTGAATGTCGGGGAAAGAGGTATAACTTTCATTCGCACTGGTTTGTCAAAACAAGATCGCCCTAACCATGACAGTAATCATATATTTGTTCCCTGTCTTAAGGAGGACAAGTGTCTTGATCCTAGGAGATGTGTAATGCGTTATATCAAAAAGACTAAAAAGCATAGACAGGGAGCTGTTAAATTATTTTTGGCTACTAGGAAACCTCATCAACCAGTCACAGCACAAACTATCTCCAAATGGATTGTGAATTTGATTAAACTGGTATATAAGATTAAAAGGAAGTCATTGAATGATAAGAAAATTCAGGGTCATTCTACAAGAAGTGTAGGTCCTTCATGGGCCCTTTTCAAAGGAGCATCTATCAAAGATGTTATGGAGTCAGCAGACTGGTCTAGAGAGACCACGTTCATAAAACATTATTTTAAGACAGTTAAAACATCCGTTTTAGAGATGTAGTAATTATAAAAAAAAAAAAAAAAAAAAAAAAAAAAAAAATCACTAATCGGCGAGCTGCGATCAGTACATAGTGTTTTATATGGCAGTGATATTGCCAGGATTCTTTGGTGTAACCTATAGATATGGGTAAAGTGCAGACTATTATATATATAATGGTATGATAGACCAGAGGAAGGTGTTTACCGGTAATAGTTTTCCTGTATATAATGTGTAATTAATGGGAACTGTGTGTACAGCATTTGGTTTTTAAGCAGTTTAGAACCAATTCATCTGATATGAAGCCAGTGGAATGGCTGAAGTCGATGGAACGAAAATTCTGAAGATAGCAGAGAAAAATTTGACTGGGTGAGTCAATTTTATTTTTATTGTTATAATTGGAGGGATACAAGACATTTGAATAACCCTCCTCCTACATACTGCTTGTTAATCAGAGTTAATCCTTAGTGTATGTCAGGTAGGTTTGTTTACGAAGTGAAATTGAATAATTTGTATTCAATTTGGAATTTTACGAGTAAACAATACCTACCTGACATACAACGATCCCTCCCTCCTACCCCGCTTTTCAAATGTCCTTCCTCAGGCGACTTCAATTCGCCGAATTGGAAGTGACACGTTTTTGGGGTATCCGGAAGTAGACACCGCACATCGGTGCTGAAATAAAAAGTCTCTTCCGGTTGTGAGAGCGAGCTAAAAGCCGGGACTTCCCGGAACCCGAAGTGGAAATCCTTAGTGTATGTCAGGTAGGTATTGTTTACTCGTAAAATTCCAAATTGAATACAAATTATTCAATTTTATCACATGACATTTAAAACACATTTTCTTCAAGCTTGTTTTACAAAAATGTCAATATTCTGCCATTAGTAAATGTGACGTCGTTTAGGACATCGTACATATAACATGACTGGGAGTATGTAACTAATTTGCATATTAATTTTGATCCACTAGTGGATCACAAAATGTATTACATGGCATTCTCAGACGTGACGTCACATGATAAACTATATTTTTCAGCCTGGCCTCTTGTAATTAGAAGTCTGATCATCTCGAGCCTCTCGGGATTTCTCTACTTTCTGATTCTGCTTCATGTTAGACGATATCTTCTGCGTGTTTTGCTGGCATACAGGGGCTGGATGTGTAAGTACTTAGTTGTTAGTGAGTTTTAAGAAATAAATGTGAATTGGTAATACAGTCAACCCTCTTTATACCGACATTTGTTATAATGGCAAAACTCGTTTTACAAGCAATTTCAATGAAATGGCCACTTAGCTAAAGGCTTAGCCTTGGTCCCGAGCGGCATGGGCTTCCCTCGTTTTGGAAATGCACAAAGGAGTCCATAGTCATGAAAGAGTCTTGTAATCTAATACATGTACTCCAAGGAACAAATGTTATAGATATTTGTTAGAATCGCCTCACTGAGGCGATTCTAACAAATGTCTATAACATTTGTTTCTTGGTGTAATAATCGGGAAAGGGTCTTTTAGTACCTTTCATACTCCAAACTTCGATTCTTTTTAATGGCAAATTCTTTATTACGGCACAATAATAGGGAACAAATACCGTCGTTATAACGAGGGTCCTCTGTATTCATTGAAGTATGAACAACACTGGGTCATGAGCAAAGTAAATTTAAATTTGATCAGGATCTCATGTTGTTAATACTTCAATAACCATTAACCCTTTTTGTACCAAATGGAATCTTCCTTCTTATATATAGCAGGAGTCCATTTCAAAATAATGGGGTGTCAGGTTGTTTTTCTTCAAAATTTTCTAAATGGCTAAACTTTTTGTAAACAGCGCAGGCCCAGATCAGACGCCCTCTGATCTGGGCCTGCGCTGTTTGCCAATTACCCCTTTTGGGGTTTTCTGGCAGAAAATGGGTTAATAAATTTCCTTATTATATTTACACCATTTTTCAAACACTATGTGAAAAAAATGCTGGTTTGAGAACCTCTGTTGAAACAAGAAAAACATTGCACACAGTTTTCATATTGATCCATTTAGTACTGGAAACCCCTGTACCAGGGCAGACAGTGCTGGCCCAGATCAGACACTGCAGAATGTGTCTACAGCGCCTGATCAGGGCCTGTTTGTGAAAAAGTTAAGCCATTTTCCAAATAAATTTTGAAGTCTGATCATCTCGAGCCTCTCGGGATTTCTCTACTTTCTGATTCTGCTTCATGTTAGACGATATCTTCTGCGTGTTTTGCTGCCATACAGGGGCTGGATGTGTAAGTACTTAGTTGTTAGTGAGTTTTAAGAAATAAATGTGAATTGGTAATACAGTCAACCCTCTTTATACAGACATTCGTTATAATGGCAAAACTCGTTTTACAAGCAATTTCAATGAAATGGCCATTTAGCTAAAGGCTTAGCCTTGGTCCCGAGCGGCATGGGCTTCCCTCGTTTTGGAAATGCACAAAGGAGTCCATAGTCATGAAAGAGTCTTGTAATCTAATACATGTACTCCAAGGAACAAATGTTATAGATATTTGTTAGAATCGCCTCACCGAGGCGATTCTAACAAATGTCTATAACATTTGTTTCTTGGTGTAATAATCGGGAAAGGGTCTTTTAGTACCTTTCATACTCCTAACTTGGATTCCTGCTAATGGCAAATTCTTTATTACAGCACAATAATAGGGAACAAATACTGTCGTTATAACGAGGGTCCTCTGTATTCATTGAAGTATGAACAACACTGGGTCATGAGCAAAGTAAATTTAAATTTGATCAGGATCTTATGTTGTTAATACTTCAATAAACATTAACCCTTTTTGTACCAAATGGAATCTTCCTTCTTATATATAGCAGGAGTCCATTTCAAAATAATGGGGTGTCAGGTTGTTTTTCTTCAAAATTTTCTAAATGGCTAATTTTTTTGTAAACAGCGCAGGCCCAGATCAGACGCCGTCTGATCTGGGCCTGCGCTGTTTGCCAATTACCCCTTTCGGGGTTTTCTGGCAGAAAATGGGTTAATAAATTTCCTTATTATATTTACACCATTTTTCAAACACTATGTGAAAAAAATGCTGGTTTGAGAACCTCTGTTGAAACAAGAAAAACATTGCACACAGTTTTCATATTGATCCATTTAGTACTGGAAACCCCTGTACCAGGGCAGACAGTGCTGGCCCAGATCAGACACTGCAGAATGTGTCTACAGCGCCTGATCAGGGCCTGTTTGTGAAAAAGTTAAGCCATTTTCCAAATAAATTTTGAAGAAAAACAACCTGACACCCCTAAATTTTGAAATGGACTCCTGGTATACATAAGGAGGAAGATTCATTTTGGTAAAAAAAAGGGTTAACAGTGGAAGAGCTTCGTTGACATTATAACGTCACCATTGTCCAATCGTATTGGCGAGAACCATTTGTTTATTTGACGTCTCGTTTAGTGACTCAGTGTATTCATTGAGGTCTTATCAACATTGAGTCCCATTAATTATTTAACCCTTTTTGTACCTGAAACCTCAAAACGGGCACCCTGGCAAACAGTGCAGACCCAGATCAGACACCGCAGAATGCGGCGTCTGATCAGAGCCTCCACTGTTTGCTAAAAGTTCAGTCATATTCCCAATAAATTTTGATAAAAACACAACCTGACATCCATATATTTTGAAATGAACTCCTGCTATATATAAGGAGGAAGATTCCACACAAAAAGGGTTAAAGGTTAACCAAACCAACAAAGGGTAGATCCTTTAGCCAGAAACTGACAACTGTCCTTCTTGAATCAGTGGAAGGATGAGAATGACTATAGAAAAGATACTGTAATCGATCTCAGCTAAAGATTGTTACCATCCCGGCAGGTATCGACCGGCGTTCTCCTGATTATCTGTCAAGACTCGTATACTACTGAGCTACAGAGACCAGCGTAAGCTTAATGCACTAGTCATTTGTAACCACGCCCCCCCCACCCCCCCCCCCCCCACACACACACCTACAGGGATGGGTGGGGGATAGCGGGGCTAGTGTGAAGGGTAGTTACCCGCTGTGTTCCCCTGCACCCCTGCAGTGCTGGGTTAATGCAGGGGTTTTGATTTTATGCAAACATACCCCAGTGGAATTAACTATTATAAACAGCGAGGCAATGACATTCAGGAGTTTCCCCCAGTGCAGGGCTTCTAGCAGGGCTGTGAAAAGTCATTGTCCCGCTATTCCCCATAGGTGGTGGGGCAGTGGTTACAAATGACTGGTGCATAAGGGATAAACAATTTCCTTTATCTCAATTCTCCTTTGTTGGAATAGAACAACTGAGAACTGAAAAGTATATCTGAAGAGTCATTTTGAGAAAATGATGAATTGGTATGTCAAATAAATAAGAGCATTTTTTGTTGGAGCAGAAATAAAAAAAAGAATGATGTGTAACCCCTGTAAACCTCACCTTTCTCTATACAAAGTGCGGTTTAGAGGGGTAATAACCCATTTTGTACCGGAAAAAACAAAAACGGGTACCCTAGCAAACAGTGCAGGCCCAGATCAGACGCCGCAGAACGCGGCTTCTGATCAGGGCCTACACTGTTTGCAAAAAGTCCAGTAATTTTCCAAATAAATTTTGAAGAAATTACAATTTGAAACCCCTATATTTTGAAATGGACTGCTGCTATATGTAAGGAGGAAGATTCCATTTGGTACAAAAAGGGTTAATCGCACGGACTTGTTAACATGATGTATAGGTATATTATATATAGAGGATCTTACACGAGTGGTCATTTCATATGAAATTTATGAAACGAGCCTTTGGCGAGTTTCATAAATTTCATATGAAATGACCATGAGTGTAAGATTCTGTTTATCATATGACCACTTTAAAATGGATTTTATCGCCTTTAAATTCGACATTTTTGAAAGAAAAAATGTATGATTAACACGGACGTCATCATGACATTACTTAATCCCGCCAATGTGTTATTACATGTGTGGTCATACGATTTTTGTGTACATGATGTTATCCACTGCTTATCAATGACGTCTTATATGAGTTGTCTCACTGAGGCGATTATATTGAGTATATAAAGGTATGCTGTGTAAACTTACTAGAATCGCAAGTCAGACGATTCTAATGAGTGCATGCATAGCATACCTTTTCAACATAAAAAGATAAAAACCAGCCATCATTGTTCAAGTATTGAAGTTTCACTTTGTTATGCTTTAACCCCTTTAGTACTGGAAACCCAAAAATGGGTACCCTGCCAAACAGTGCAGGCCCAGATCAGACGCCGCAGAAAGCGGCGTCTGATTAGGGCCTCCACTGTTTGCCAAAAGCTCAGTCATGTTCCTTAGAAGCCTCCGTGGCATAGTGGTTATGCTACTCACCTTTTAAACCAGGAGTCGCAGGATCGATCCCGGGCTTCTCCAAACTTTCGGATGAGTCTTTAAACAGAGGTCCCGTCTCCGTATGACCTTAGCTGTTGGTCATCATCATCATCATCAACAGATTTTTGATTAACGTGCAGGTACAGGGGCAGCGTCCACATAAGTGGGCCCCCTTCCAGGTAGCTGGCTTGCTGCACGCATGGCAGATCTTACACCAGATCTCCAGGCTTGTCTATTATGAGGATCGATAGCAGAGAGCTTCCATTCTCTGCAATCTCTTTCTGTTAGCTGCTTCCAAAACGTAAAACATAAAACTCAAACACTCACTCACTCAGTCATGTTCCAAATAAATTTTGATGAAAAAACAACCTGACACCCCTAAATTTTGAAATGAACTCCTGCTATATATAAGGAGAAACATTCCATTTGGTACAAACAGGGTTAAAGACAAGGAGAGCTACCCTGTCCAGTGACAGGTCTTGTTAACCTTAAGTGTTTCATAGCTCCAGGGGTAACAAAGATAATAATGAGATAATTTTTCTTATTATGTACATGTATGTTGTGGGTACTCGTTAGAATCGCCTTGATGAGGCGATTCTAACAAATACCCACAACATGTTTTTATGGATCAATTGGAAAAATGATCCCTTTGCCCTTATCCTGCTGAACACAACAACCCCTACCTTTGCAAAAAGTGTGGATCTGGATCAGATGGCTTCTGAAGCTGCCATCTGATCAGGATTTACAATGTTTGTAATGCAGTTTGTGAATTGAACAAATATATTATACGAGGGTGGATAAAAAAATACGTGAACTTTCGTTACAGTAATTTTGTTTTTACAGATAATGAGATCAAATATACATAGTAGTTATATATCGGCATTTTTTAGCTCACCAGAGCCGAAGGCTCCGGGGGAGCTTATAGGATAGGCAGTTGTCCGGCGTCATCGTTGTCGTCGTCGTCGTCTGACGTCAACACTTTCAAACATCTTCTTTTCTGAAGCCACTGGACCCATTCAGCCCAAATTTTATCTGTAGCATCCTTGGGCTGGGGGATTGAAAGTTTGTGTTTTTTATGAATTTCGGCTCATTGGTTTGGTTGCTATGGCAACTTAGAGTTTCCATAGACTTATAATGGGGAAAAATGAAAAATGGCATTTACTGCCAAGCCACTGCAGATATTTTGACAAAACTTTCATAGAAATATTCCTTAGGCAATCTACTATCTGCCATATGATTTTAGGCCTACTGCTCATTTGTATTGGTTGCCATGGAAACCAAAATGAAAAAAATAGAAAAAAAAAATACTTAAAAAATCATCTCCTCAGAAACCGTATGCTCTATGAGGCTGAAAGTTTATGGAAATATTCACCCTATTTGCCTTAACAGGTTTTGTGTTTTTTATGAAATTCGGCTCTTTAGTTTGGTTACTATGGCAACTTAGATTTTCCATAGACTTATAATGGGGAAAATTGAAAAATGGCATTAACTACAAAGCCTTTGCAGATATTTTGACAAAACTTTCATAGAACTGTTCCTTTAGTAAACTTCTCTCAGCCATATGCTTTTATGTCAACCTGGGGGTCCAGTAGGTTGTGCCGGGGCCATGCCACGCCCCCAGTACTTCATAAAATGACCTATATCTCAGAAACCTTACAGATCCCCACCCCTAAACCATATATATTCTTGTTCCTATTGATAAGACGCATTCAGTGACACCAACCTGGAGGTCCTCCGGGATGTGCCGAGGCCATGCCCCACCTCCTCCACTTCATAAAAGGCCCAATATCTCGGAAACCATTCAGATCCCCACCCCTGAACCCTATATACTCTTGTTCCTTATGATAAGACACATTCAGTGACATCAAACTGGGGGTCCCCCGGGATGCGCCGGGGCCATGTCCCGCCCCTCCATTTCATAAAAGGCCCAATATCTCGGAAACCTTACAGATCCCCACCCCTAAACCATATATATTCTTGCTCCTTATGATAAGACGCATTCATTGACCCCAAATTGGGGGTCTTCCGGGGTGCGCCGGAGCCATGCCCCACCCCTTCACTTCACAAAAGGCCATATATCTCAGAAACTGTTCAGATCCCCACCCCTAAACCATATATGTTCTTGTTCATTATGATGAGACACATTCAGTGACACCAACCTGGGGGTCCCCAGGGATGTGCTGGGGCCATGCCCCACCCCCTCCATTTCATAATATCACAATATCTCGGAAACCTTACAGATCCCCACCCCTAAACCATAGATATTCTTGTTCCTTATGATAAGACACTTTCATTGACACCAACCTGGGGGTCTCCCTGGGCCTTGCCCCACCCCTGCACTTCACAAAAGGCCTTATATCTCAGAAACTGTTCAGAGCCCCACCCCTAAACCATATATATTCATCTTCCTTATGATAAGGCACATTCATTGACACCAGCTTGTGAGTCCCCGGGGCATGCCCGGGCCTTGCTCCACCGCTTGACTTCATTAAAAGCCACATATCTCAGAAATAGTTAGATCCCCACCCCTAAACCATATATATTCTTGTTCTTTATGATAAGACTCATTCAGTCACACCAACTTGGGGGTCTCTTTGTGCTGAGGCAATGTGCCCCGCCCTTCCACTTCATAAAAGGCCATATATTTCAGAAACCATTCAAATCCCCACCCCATATTCATATATTATGTTCTTGTTCCTTATTACAGGGCAGTCCCTTTAGTACTCTACTCATTATAACACGGTTTTGGTTATAAGACGGCCAGGTCTTGCCTCCAAAATTGTCATTTTACTATAATTTCTATATAAAAATATCCCTTTATAACACGGTTCACTGATAACACGGTCCTGTTCTATGCATCCCAAACATAGCGTTATAAAGGGACTGGCCTGTATTAGCACACCTACTGTAGGGGTGTCCGCAGGGGCCAGTCCTCTCCTTTATCACTTCATGAAAGGATATCTTGGAAACCGTTCAGATTCCTTCCCCCTAAACCATATATATACTTGGTCCTTATGATGAGACACATTTAGGGACAACAATCTTGGGCTTTCCTGGGAACGACAGGGCATGCTCCAACCCCTCCACTTTTATCTCCAGCCATGCAGATCCCCACTGCTAAACCATATATATTCTTGTTCTTTGTGATAAGACACATTTAGTGATACCAACCAGGGCTCCATTGGGTCCATGCCCCACCCCCTCTACTTCATAAAAGGCCTAATGTTTCATATACTGAGTCCACATTGATGCTCATTTGGATACGGGGGTTCATTTGGCAGATTAAAATGATATCATGTTAAAATACATGGCTGCAATTTGGCAGTGCCCACCTGAGCTCTGGTGAGCATAGTGGCCCATGGGCCTCTTGTCTATATGTCTGTTAACTTTTGGTACGATAGGTCCAGTGGGTCTCCCATAGCAACTATTCTTAAATGGTTAGTGTAGTGGTACCGGCGCATGGTAACGACGTCAAGATGACGTTTCGACGTTGACTATTTACGTTGCAAGTCAGCGCTTTTCAAAGTACTCGCCTCTACACTCAACACACTTCCTGTGTCGCTCCACCCACTTGCTAAACACCTTCTGATACCACGCTGAGTCGAACTGACGAATGATGCCATCCATGTGTTGAGTATGTAAGCTCCTCCAGCAACGTAAATCTTCGTCCCTTGAGCTGTGCTTTAATTTCCAGGAAAACGGCAAAGTCCATGAGAGCCAGGTCCGGGGAATAAGGGCTGTGGTCGATAGTCTTTAATCCCATCAGGTCGAGTTCAAGCCGGGTGGTGTCCGCCCTGTGTGCCGGGGCATTAACCTGGTGAAGAATATATCTCTCGATCGGAATGCGGGGCCTCTTCTTCTGCAGTGCGTGTATCAGGTCACGTCTGAGAACCTGAAAAACATGAAATCGAATACCCAGATTTATTCATTTGAAAACAAACCTGCCGGCCCTGAAAAGAAGAACATTTATTAGAAATGTTATATGTTTTAATTATAGTTCATTTGTTAATAAAAATAGTATGTAAGGAAAATGTTTTTTGCCTTAGAATAGTATTCGGCATTCACCGTCTGGTCCTTAGGCACGGAATGGCACAGCAGCATACCCCGTCTGTCCATAAACATGTACTTCCCTCTGGACCGGCTGACCCTGGCCTTCTGTGGGGGTGGGGATGAATTTCTCTTCCACATAGAGGACTGCTGCTTTGTCTCTGGGTCGTAAAACCAGAGCCACATCTCGTCTGTAGTTATAATTCTGTCGAGGAAAGCGTCTCCGTGCCTCCCATACTGCCGTAGGAAAGACAGAGAATCTTGAACGCGTCGTTCCTTTTCTGCATTTTTTAGTAATCTAGGCACCCAGCGCGCATGAACCTATGACATCTTCAGCTGGTTTCTCAAAATCGAGTGGACGCTGCCATAACTAACGCCCACTTTTGTTGAAATGTCACTAACAGTCAATCTACGGTCCTCCTCGATAAGGCTCTTCACTGCCGCTACTGTCCCAGCATTCACCATTCGTTTCTGTCCTCTCCTAGTGTCGTCTTTTAGAGACTCCCTACCCTCCCAAAATCTTTTATGCCACTTAAAAACAAGAGATCTGCTTACATTTGAAGATAGATTAGCATCCTTCATCATTTTCATCGTATCTGTTGGTGTTTTTCCTAGGTCCACACAAAACTTTATTATTGCACGGGTCTCTTCCTGCGCCGGTGCCGCCATTTTGACCTTACGATTTCCACGTACACCTTAAGTTTACTGGCTGTACATTCTAAAGTACCCAACGGATGACGCTCAAATTTGCAACGACGTTAAATATGACGTCAACACATAAGCAGACGACGTTTAGTATAGTTTGGCGCTAATTTAGGGAGTCAAGAGAGATAGTAACACTACGCAGTGCAGTCAAGAAATGGGTTGCGCCAGGGGTACCTACCCAGGACTATTAAAATCTGAATTTTGTTAAACACAAGTATAATACATCATTGTAAACCCTATGATCCTTTTAACATTTAATTGTTTAATATGTGTGCAAAGTTTTATCGATTTACGTTGAGTAGTTTTTATAATAAAAGTCCACATATTTTTTGATACACCCTCGTATCAAGAAATTTGATTGTCGGATAGTCAGCACTGGGTGTGGCCAATTAATTTATTCAGCAGGATAAGGATTAATTATCCTTATCTGGAAGTATTGTGTTTGCTTCCCCCTCTCCAGATGAACAGCCAAAGACCCAGGGTATTCTGACTGTGATATGGGGCCTACTAGTCAAAGTGGTCAGTGGTAGTCACCCGGCTTTGTATGCCTGCCAGCTTAGTTTACCAAGGTAAGATTATAAGTATCAGTCAACTCTTGTTATCTCAAAATCCAAGGGACTGGATACTTTTTTCGGGAAAATAGTACACCACAACCTCATTATAACACTGTTCGTTATAACACGGTTACGGATATAACACGGTTTAAAGTTCGATCCCAAAAAAGTATAGATTATACAGAAAAATGACCATTTTACAGAAAAATGACCATAAATGGCCTTTTTTTCTATATAATCTATACATTTTTGTTTGGATATAACACGGTTGTTTAACTAACACGTTTTTTACTTTGGACCCCATTAATAGTGTAATAAAGAGTTTGTGGTTAACTTTGAGATAAAATGAGTTGAAATCTAATGAACATATAGCAATTCTAAAACACCAGTGCTCAAAATCAAGCCTGACTTATGCAGTAGTTTGAGATATCAGTATTTGAGATAAAGAGAGTCAACTGTATAATATTAGTAGGGCTGTGTATTGGCACACAAAGTTGTATCACACTGTATTGTGATGTTTAAATGCTTCGACAGCGAACAGAAATGTTCATTGACAATGGCAGAATTTATATCAGCTGAACCAATGTCTCCAAAATGACCTAAATAGTGTTGACAGGGATGTAAAAACCTCAACACAAACAAGTATCAACTGACGATTTTGCATAAGGGACTTTTTTTAACAAACAAAATAAGGGAATAGAAGTGCCTGCTTAAAACAGGTTAATTGCTATTTGTTTGCCTTTAGAGGGATAAAAAAAATCTGTCCCTTTGATACAGGATATAGCTTGATGCCAAGTTTTTGAAGAGTTATCAAAAATGGGAAGCTTATAGACAGTTGAGTTGATAGAATCAGTTAAAATACTGGAGTTCTGGGAGTTGTCTGCCATGATATCAGATAACTACTACACCACAATGTGTATCCACAGGGGTCCCAGTGCTGAACAAAGAACTAATCCAATATATCCAAATTATTTTATAAACACATCATTTTTTCATAATGAAATTTATATATCCATAATCCTTGTTTCAATATCTTTCTTTTCATATAAAATTTTTCTGGTATATTTCACAGAAACATTTTTAATTTAATAAATTTGGCACTGCTTCATAAAGCATGTCTTATCAGTCCAGTGCTGTCAGATCTGAGTGAGTGTTCTCAATTGAGTTGCTCCAAGGCATATATTTTCTTGATAAAATAAGATATATCTCCTTAATTATTTGTGGGCTTGAGATATCGTAAGTACTTCTCAGGGACTCAGAAAAGTATCGTCCATCATGGTAATTGAGCCATCAGTGTTCCTGTCTTGAAGTTTTACTGTACAGTAAATTGTCTTTATACCGACATTTGTTGTAATGTTGTAATGACAAAGCTGGTTATAATAAAAAATTCCATAAAAGGAATCCTTAGCTCTGACAAGGCTTAGCCTGGGTTTTGATTGGCATACGCATCCCTTCAATTGGAAACACCTGTATCAAATCCATAGTCATGAAAGATTCTTGAAATCTGTTTTTCCAAGAAACAAATTGTTAGAATTACCTTTGGCAAGGTGCCCATCGTGGCTGGGAGAAATAAAATGGGCTGCATCGTGCTTCCAGGCAGAGCTGAATCTGACCACACATGAGTACTGGTAAACTGCTTAGGACTAAGCCTGCCCAGGCAAAGCGGTGTAAGTCAGATCGTCCAATTGTTACATTGCCTCCCTTCATTTATCTACCTTGGTAGATTATATGCATAACTTATAGGTTTATCACCACTGTCTGACAACTGTGTCAGGGAGTTGACTCTTTGGCTCAGTGGTTAGAGCACTGGACTCTCACCCGAGCGGCCCGGGTTCGAATCCCACCATAGGCAGGGTTTTTTTTCAGGCCATGCTTCTTTCCTTTGTTACGGCTTTCATGTCGTAAGACAATGCATATAAGTCTTCTGGTTTCATTGGGTGGCACTGCTTGAGATGTCGTTTCATCTCAATGTCAGATAAAAGTCCCACAAAATTGGAAGGAACATCTAGTGTTGACGGGGACGTTAAACCCCTATTTAAACAACAAAACCTTTGGCAAGGTGATTCTAACAAATGTCTATAACATTTGTTTCTTGGAGTAATTAAGGGGAAAAGGAATTTTATACCTAGCATACTCCTTATTGACATTCTTTATAATGACAAAATGTTAGTGAACAAATACAGTCGAACTTCGATGGCTCGAACATCTTTGGGACCATGAAGATTTGTTCAAGACGGCGGTAGTTCGAGCCACCATAAGGTTACTGTTAGTGCCATTCCAGGAGGCATAATGGAGATAATTGCGGGACATCTTTTCGGTGTTCTATACTTGAAATGTATGTTGTGTGTACTCATTAGAATCGCCTCATCGAGGCGATTCTAATCAGTACACACAGCATACATCTGCAAGATGAAAGAAAGTATTTTTAAATTGTGTCTGTTTCGTATTTGGAGGCATTCCCTGCGGACTCATGAACGGCTTCGAATCATCCATGGTAAACGAGCCAACGAAGTTCGAGCCATTGAAGTTCTACTGTACTATCATTTTAATGAATGGCCTCTGTGTACTGCAAATTCTTTATAGCGACAAAAAAGTTAGGGAACGAATACAGTAAAATTTCTTTATTAAGACTACCTTTGGGACTTTTAGACCACTTTTGTACAATCCCAAAGGTGATCTTTACTACAAGACAACACATGTAGAAAACACGAAAGAAGAGAACGTTTGTTTGCATTGGAGTTTTACGGGCCAGTCAACACTATTTAGGTCATTTTTTAGACGGTCAGTTTACCTGTCCACACTTTCCTGGGCAGGCTTATATGTAAGCGGTTATCCAGTACAGTGCACATGTACAGTACATCGCCAGAAACTGACAACTGCCCTTTTTGAATCAGCGGAGGGGAGAGAATGACTGTAGAAAAGATTTCATGATCAATCTCCATGAAAGAATGTTGCCGACCCCGGCAGGTATAGAACCTGCGTCCTCCTGATCACCAGTTAGACATGCATCCGACTGAGCTACCAAGGGTGGCTAAGGAGAAGAACAGAAACATTTGAAACAAGATTTTAAAAGCAGAAATAAGCAGAAATAGTCTTGTATTTGGCTGGTCTTAAAAGCGGAGTTTTACTGTACTTTCGTTGTAACAGGAGTCCTCTGTATTTTTGATGTAGGTTACCAGTTCCACCCTTGAAGGATACCCTAAAGGGGCTAATCCATTCCCTTAAACCCCTTTATGGTGAGGATAGCAAGATTATACAGGACCTCAAGACAGAGTCAAAGGAATTCCAGAGAACGTTGGGACCAAAGTTGCAGAGAATTTTGTACCTGAAATCTTGGTGGGCTCAGAACTATGTCACAGATTTTTGGTAAGTATGAACCCTTCAAATGCCAGTCAAAGCAATTCTCGTCTGCTTTGTTGTCTGCTGGTTAGTTCAAAAGTTGTTGTTGCAAATAGTGTGGACCAAGATCATAAGAGCAGTCTGATCTGGGTCCACACTGTTTGCTTGTATGCAAAATTGTGTTTTAAACGTTTAAGAAGCTGGCCCCCGTCCATCAGGGCTTTGAGAAATAGATTGGGCTGCACAATGCTTCCATGCAGAACTGAAACCGTCCGCACATGAGTACAGGTAAACTGCTTAGGTCTAAGCCTGCACAGGCAAACTGGTGCGAGCTGGACTGTCCATGCATATAAACCCTATTGGTTTCATTGGGCAGCAGGGATTGAAATGTCGTTTCATCTCAATGTCGGGTAAAAGTCCCACAGAATTGGAAGCAGTCTCCAGAATGACCTAGATAGTGTTGAAGGGGACAATAAAAATCCTCAAACTAAGCCACCGGTATCGAGGTCCTTGGGCAAGACACGTAATGACACTGCCCCACTCCACCCAGGTGTATATGGGTAGCAGTTGTGTAAAAGCCACTTGTTTGTTTGTTTGATTTGAGGTTTAACGTCCCTGTCAACACTGTAAAGGTCATTTTGGAGACGTTGCTTCAAATTTTGTGGGACTTTTACCCGACATTGAGATGAAATGACATCTCAAGCCCTGTGCCTCTCTCTCTCACGTGTGTGAAAAACCTGGAATGAGTGTTCGAGAGCGATTCAATAAGGTTGAAGCTTTCATCGCAATCCAAGTAAAATACATTAGTATAGACTAAATCAAACAAAACAAACATTTGCAAGAAGATTCAGCAGATGACATTAACAGACTACATTTTCAGATACCATTTTTAGCTCGGCTGTTTTTGAAGAAAACAATGAGGTATTGTCATAGCTCTGGCGTCGTCGTCTGCATCGTTGTGCAAAAACTTGAACATTTTGTAATATCTCTGTCATTACTGAACATATTTACTTCAAACTCGGACTAGTTGTTCATTATGAAAAGGGGAACTCATACCAATAGGTGTGGTAACCCTCAAAATATTTTTGGCACAGTTATGCCCTTTTTTCTTCTTAGAATTTTTGCAGCTGAGCGTTGGCACCCGCATGCGGTGCTCTTGTTTCTTGACATCATAAGGGTTACCCTGCATCTGAAAATCTGAGCTCACACTGTTTGCAACAATGACTTTTAAAGTAACTAGCAGACAACAAAGCAGATGTCATTTGTTTTGATTGGCGTCTGAGGGTTAAGGGGGAAAGAACACACTTTCAGAGAGGGAACTCTTTCAACAGTTTTATGATTATCCCCCGCCGAAGGCGGAGGGATATAGTTTTGGCGTTGTCCGTCCGTCCGTCCGTCCGTTCTTACAAAATGGGTTTATGTGGCTTCTTTTAGGTACAGAAGGGTTTTGTGTGGCAAAATGGGTTTGTGTGGCTAGCCTCACAAACCCATTTTTCTGTTAGTACAGAGGGGTTCAGGGGGACTAGAAAAATCAAATAAAAAAAAGACACATAAATTTATGTCCATCACCTTGGACATCCTTGGACATGGATGTCCAGGATTATGAGGCTAAACTTTGAGATTATGGGGCTGAGCCACATAAATTTAACTGGCTGTCCTGGGGCTGAATGCTGCAGTAGGAAAAAGTCCCTCTATGTGAGGAGCTAGACCCATAAGATGTATCAGTGCACTATAAAGAAAGTTCTGTTCTCCCTTTAGAGGGCTAGATATCACAATCTCTGGTAGCCACATAAGTTTAGACAAAGACGGTTTCGTACAGACAGCCTTTATGTGGCTGATGTCCAAAGTTTGTGTGGCTAGCCACATTAGATGTACAGATTTGTGTGTCTTATAGCCACATAAACCGTTAGCCACATAAAAATTTTAGCCCCATAAAATATGGACAGGTGCAGCCACACAAACCCAAAATGTGGGTCCGTCCGTCCTTCCTTCCGTCCATCCGTCCTTCCGTCCGTCCGTCACACTTTTTTGTCCAGAACCGTTTCTCAGCGACTATTGCATGGAATTAAATGAAACTTGAAATAAATATGTATTATTATGCTGTGGTGATGCACGCGCAATTTTTTTTCGGATTGACTTTTTACATCCAGAGTTATGGCCCCTTAAATGATTGAAATTCTGGATTTTTCGTCGTCTCACTTTGTCCGGAACCGTTTCTCAGCAACTATTGCATGGAATTAAATGAAAATTGAAATAAATATGTATTATTATGCTGCAGTGATGCACGCGCAATTTTTTTTCGGATTGACTTTTTACATCCAGAGTTATGGCCCCTTAAATGATTGAAATTCTGGATTTTTTCGTCATCTCACTTTGTCCAGAACTGTTTCTCAGCAACTATTGCATGGAATTAAATGAAACGTGAAATAAATATTTATTATTATGCTGTGGTGATGCACGCGCAATTTTTTTCTGGATTGACTTTTTACATCCAGAGTTATGGCCCCTTAAATGATCGAAATTCTGGATTTTTCGTTGTCTCACTTTGTCCGGAACCGTTTCTCAGCAACTATTGCATGGAATTAAATGAAACTTGAAATAAATATGTATTATTATGCTGTGGTGATGCACGCGCATTTTTTTTCCGGATTTACTTTTTACATCCAGAGTTATGGCCCCTTAAATGATTGTAATCCTGGATTTTTCGTCGTCTCACTTTTTTGTCGGGAACTATTGCATGGAATTATATGAAACTTGAAATAAATATGTATTATTATGCTGCCGTGATGCACGCGCAATTTTTTTTTTGGATTTACCTGGATTGACTTTTTTATCCAGAGTTATTTCCCCTTAAATGATCGAAATTGAGGAATTTTGTCTATTCGGTGATTATATCGGGTTTTTATAATATTCGCGAATTTTATTTTGGTATCCTTGAAACCACATAACAGGTAAATAAACCTCAACTTTGACAGACAAGTTAATCTCTACTGATAATTAGGTCAGTAGGTCAGGGTACAGCCTCTCATCCAGGGAGTAAATGTTCAGCGGGGCCCTTCCTCATTGTCTCTAGTTTGCTTCTTAGAACCATCCTCAATTTTGGCCAGATATATTTTCTTGCCATTCTACACGAAAAACCCATTCGGCGGGGGATATCAATTCAACGAATTTGCTTATTAACTCTTATTATGCTGTTCACGACAACCCCTATCTTTGGAAACAGTGTAGATCCAGATCAGATGGCTTCTGAAGAAGCCATCTGATCAGGATCTACACTGTTTGACATCAAGTTTATGGCTTTGTAAGAATAAATTACATCAAGTAATCTGATTGGTTCAAAAGCAGAAATGGGTGTGGCTAAACTGAATATTCAGCAGGATAAGGGTTAAATGACTCCCTTGTGGAGAATGATACACCTTCAGGGGCGGCAACTCTTTCAAAATAGTTTTTTTCTCATATTCTTTCCTTTACACTTAGACCCTACCGGCCCCGATAGCTCAGTTGGTAGAGTGTCTGCTCCGGGGAATGGGAGGTCACGGGTTCGATCCCGGACCTTGACATACCAAAGTCGTTAAAAATGGTACTAGCTGCTCCTCGCTTGGCACTAGCTGCTCCTCGCTTGGCACTCAGATTTACGGGGTAGAGCTAGGACTGGTCGACCCAGTGTCAGGATAATGTGACTGGGTGTGGTATCATGTAATGTGTCTGGGACATGATACTTCAGTGAGGCAGCACTATAAAAGTGAGCATTGAGCTCCCTGTCGCAACCAGACACCGTCGTGATGTGACTGAAAAATTGTTGAAAGCGACATTAAACCCGAATTCACACACACACACACTTAGACCCTAGGAAAATGCGCGTTGAAAAAGGTTTTCGGAAATTTTACCAATTACCATTCTTCCTTACGGACCAGCTTTTGAACTTTTCGGAAGTGGTCATTTCAGTGGGGTGGACTTGATAAAGGATTTAAAAATTTAACTAAGGAAAGCCTAATTTGGGACTTAAACAATAGTGGAGTGGTCTTAATATGGGACGATATTTTGAACAGATAATCTAGAACCAAATCCAATCATGCTAATTTTACCATGCAAATCCACAGGCAATACCAGCTTTTGGTGCAGTTTCAGAGGCATGTGTATTTGTTGTTTTTTTGTTATTTTTGAGGGAAAATCCTGTGTATTTGTTGTTTTTCAGTATGTGAATTTGTTGTTTTTCAGGGAAAAGTGTGTGATTTTGTTGTTTTTCAGGGAAAAGTATGTGTATTTAATGGGGCGCAGTCCACTACCTATCAATAGTAACTACTACATCCTGGACCAAGGTATATACTGTCCAACCAGTGATCAAGTTGTCAGGTAAATGAATTGAAGGTAAAGGTTAACCCTTAAGATGCCAATCACAGCAATGGTTGTTTGCTTTGTTGCCGGCTGGTTACTTTAAAAGTTATTGTTGCAAACAGTGCTAACCCAGATCAGACTACTTCTCTGGGAGCAGTCTGAACGGGGTTCAGACTGTTTTGCAAACAGTGTTGACCCAAATCAGACTGCTCCTCTGGGAGCAGTCTGATCAGGGTTCACACTGTTTGCCTGTATGCAAAAATATTTCTAAAATGTTAACAAGAAGATGCAGCAGACGACATAAACATACTACATTTTAGGATGCAGCTTCCCTTGGCATCTTAAGATTTAAAGGTTGGCTGTATAGGCATGACTTGGGCACTGGTGAACTGTTTATGCATAAGCCTACCCATGAAAAAGTGTTGTGATGTAAACTGAGAGGCTTGATATGACCCAAACAGGGTTGAGTGGGCAGTAAAACTCCAAAAAGACCAAACCAAATGAGTTAATGTATGATCAGGTATTGGCAACATCTTTCATAGAGATTGATCATGATGTCTGCAGTCATTCTCTCCCTGTCGCTGATTCAATAAGGGCAGTTTTCTTTTTCTCGGGAAAGAATGTGCATTGTAATGGTTAACTGCTAAATGTATACATTATTATTTCTTATTTTCTCTTATCCCATTGAACATCTCTTTGATGCATTTCTTATTTTCTCTTATCTCAGTGAAAATCTCTTTGATGCATTTCTTATTTTCTCTTATCTCAGTGAAAATCTCTTTGATGCATTTCTTATTTTCTCTTATCTCAGTGAAAATCTCTTTGATGCATTTCTTATTTTCTCTTATCTCAGTGAAAATCTCTTTGATGCATTTCTTATTTTCTCTTATCTCATTGAACATCCCTTTGATGCATTATATCTTTATAGAATTGTCTCAATATCTTATGCATCTAACTCCCAGATCCAAGTCAAGTCTCTGTGTTGGTTTGTTTGTATTGGAGATTAAAGGCCCAGTCAACACTATTTAGGTCATTTTGAGCCGGTCAGTTTACCTATCCACACTTTTACTGGGCAGGCTTATATGATACAGTGCACATTCTTTTGCCAGAAACTGACAACTGCCCTTCTTGAATCAGCGGAAGGGGGAGAATGACCGTAGAAAAGATTTCATGATCAATCTACACGAAAGAATGTTGCCGACTCTGGCAGGTATCAAACCCACAACCTCCTGATGAACAGTCAGACCCGCATCTGACTGGGCTACCGAGGCCTGACGTCTTTGTGTTGGACCAGGTGTTAGTAATTATGGTAGGTCAATGAAATTTCATTAAAATCTAAACATATTATTTTCTTACATTTGTAAAATTACTTTAGCTTTGCAGAGGAAAGTTGTTGATTGAACTCATCAACACTGTTGAGGTCATTTTGGAGATGTTACCTCCAATTTTGTGGGACTTTCACCCTACATTGAGATGAAATGACACCTCAAGCCCTGCCACCCAATGAAACCAAAAGGCTTTGTATGCATGGACGGTCCGACTGACCACTTTGCCTGGGCAGGCTTTGACCTAAGAGATTTACGAGTAGTCATGTGTGGTCGGTTTCAGCTCTGGTTGGAAGCACCATGCAGCCCAATCTATTTCTTCAAGCCCCGATGGGCAGACACCCAGAGGAAAGTTATAAGTTGGTTTAGACAAAGATGGGAATAAAGGGAAAGGAAAGGTGTAGATCTGGGAGGGGGTGGGGGGGGGGGTCGGGAAGGCAATGGGGCAGGGCTGAGAAATGGTTTGCATTATGGATTGGTGCTGGCTGAGAGTATACAAGATCTTTGATCACTTGCTTAACTCTTGACCAGCTGAATATTTAAATATGCCACACCCACCACTGATTATCAACCAATCAGATTTCTTGATGCAAATCATTGCAACAAAGTCATAAACTGAATGACAAACAATGAAGATCCTGATCAGATAGCCATCTGATCTGGATCTGCATTTTTTGAAAGATAAGACATATCCGGGCTCAGCTGGACAAGGGTTAAGTTTGCTGTGAGTGATGGTTCCCTGTTTTTAGCTCACAGTCACGTAGTGACGAGGTGAGCTTTTGGGATCACTTTTTGTCCGTCGTGCGTGCGTCCGTGCGTGCGTAAACAATTTCTTCAAACGACATCTCCTCCTAAACCACTCTTCGGATTTTGACCAAACTTCACAGGAATGATCCTTAGGTGGTCCCCTTTCAAAGTTGTTCAAATGGTTCCGGTCCGTTGCACATCTAGGTCACAGGAGCCAAAAATAGATTTTTTTCACCGAAAACTTAAAAAATCTTCTTCTCTGAAACCACAAGGCCCAGGTCTTTGATATTTAGTATGAAGCTTCATCTAGTGGACCCCTACCAAGATTGTTCAAATTATAGTGCTGGGGCGAAAAATGCCCCCGCCCCGGGGCCCTTTGGTTTTATATGGGCTTATATAGGTTAAAAATCTTCTTCTCTGAAACGCGAAGGCCCAGGTCTTTGCTATTTGGTATGAAGCTTCATCTAGGGACCCCTACCAAGATTGTTCAAATTATAGTTCTGGGGCCAAAAATGCCCCCGCCCCGGGGCCCTTTGATTTTACATGGGCTTTTATAGGGAGAATCTTTAAAAATCTTCTTCTCTGAAACCGCAAGGCCCAGGTCTTTGCTATTTGGTATGAAGCTTCATCTAGTGGACCCCTACCAAGATTGTTCAAATTATAGTGCTTGGGCCAAAAATGCCCCCGCCCCGGAGCCCTTTGGTTTTACATGGGCTTATATAGGGAAAATCTTCTTCTCTGAAACCACAAGGCCTAGGTCTTTGATATTTGGTATGAAGCTTCATCTAGTGGACCTCTACCAAAATTGTTCAAATTATAGCCCTGAGACCAAAAATACCCCCGCCTCGGGGGCCCTTTGGTTTTATATAGACTTATATAGGAAAAATCTTTAAAAATCTTCTTCTGTGAAACCACAAGGCCTAAGTCTTTGATATTTGGTGTGAAATTTCATCTAGTGGGCCTCTATCAAGATTGTTCAAATTATAGCCCTGAGGCCAAATATGCCCCCGCCCCGACACCCTTTGGTTTTACATAGCATTATATAGGGAAATTTTTAAAAAATTTCTTCTCTGAAACTGCAAGGCCCATGTCTTTGATATTTGGTATGGAGCTTCATCTAGTGGACCTTTACCAATTTTATTCAAATTATAGCCCTCGGGCCACAAATGCCCCCGCCCCAGGGCCCTTTGGTTTTACATGGAATCATATAGAGATAATCTTTGAAAATCTTCTTCTCTGAAACCGCAAGGCCCCGGTCTTTGATATTTCGTATGAAGCTTCATCTAGTTGACAATTATAGCCTTTGTTGATATTTGTTCAATTTATAGTGCTGGGACCAAAAATGCCCCCACCCCAACGCCCTTTGGTTTTAAATAGGATTATACAGGGAAAATCTTTAAAAATCTTCTTCTCTGAAACTGCAAGGCCCAGGTCTTTGATATTTGGTATGAAGCTTCATCTTGTGGACCTCTACCAAGATTTTTCAAATTATAGCCCTGGGGCCAAAAATGCCCCCGCTCCGGGCCCTTTGGTTTTACATAGACTTATATAGGGAAAATCTTGAAAAATCTTCTTCTCTGAAACCACAAGGCCTAGGTCTTTGATATTTGGTATGAAGCTTCAGCTAGTGGACCTCTACCAAGATTGTTCAAATTATAGCCCTGAGGCCAAAAATGCCCCCGCTTCGGGGCCCTTTGGTTTTACATAGACTTATATAGGGAAATCTTTAAAAATCTTCTTCTCTGAAACTGCAAGACCCATGTCTTTGATATTTGGTATGAAGCTTCATCTAGTTGACATTTATAGCCTTTGTTGATATTTCGTATGAAGCTTCACCTTTTTAGACCTCCCTCATCATTATGCACATTATAACTTGGGGTGAATAATGGCCCTCCCCGGGGCCCCTTGTTACTCTATGGATCAGGTGAGCGATCCAGGGCCATCATGGCCCTCTTGTTTTTTCTTCCACAGAGCAACCAATGCCATCTATCAGTATGTGAAAGTAAAACAGATGATAGACCGGGAACAAGTCGAGCCTCTGCTTATCAGAAATACCATTCCTATATGTATGGCTCAGTATGAAAAAGTTTTCTCTACTACCAGGTACCTCCACTAACTATCACCTGTGTTTAACAGCCACCTTGCAACAGCAGCCACAATTTGAATTATTGTCGTAAAAATCCTAAAGATTCGGACATCTTGCTGTAATTCTCCTAAAATTTTAACAAAATTGTTTCATTACTAAAACATGCCTATACAAATACAGCGGAAAAAGTAAAATTTTCAGATGAAAAAATGTGATATTTTTCATACGTCTGCTCAAAATATAGATTGTGGGTACTCGTTAGAACCCCACAATCTTCATTTTAGAGCAGAAATAAGAAAAATAAGGTGTACCCCCTGTAAACCCCATTTTTACAATATAAAAGTGGGGTTCAAGGGGGTCAAAATTATATAGGCGTGTTTTCGTGATGTTCACGATCCAGCAAGGACTCTAAAAGGTGCAAACAGAATGGCAAACAGTGTAGATCCTTATCAGACTGCTCCTTCAGGAGCAGTCTGATCTGGGTCTGCACTGTTAGCTTAGGCCTGTTTGTCCCAACAGTATGTTTAACAGCCACCTGTCTTCAGCAGCCACTGTTATTGCCTGAAAGCATCTCACTATATAATTAGCCTCTGTTTAGCAGTCACCTCTCTCCTCAAGCTAGCAGCTTCTTTCTCGAATCTAAATTCCTCTATACCGCCATTGTTAATCCATAAAATGCCAATCATGACAATTGTTGTCTGTATTGCCATCTCCTGGTTACCTTAAAAGTAAATTTTTGCAAACAGTGTGGACCCAGATTGGACTGCTCCTGTAGGAGAAGTCTGATCTGGGCCCACACTGTTTGCCTGTATGCAAAAATATTTTTAAAAACAGCACACGACATAAGCAGGCGACATTTTCAGATGTTTTTCTCGGTGTCTTAAGGGTTAACTGAATACTCCAAAATTGGAAGTAAAAGTAAGAACTAGAATACTGTCGATGGCGCGCCATCGCAAATTCCCACTCTTTCTACAGAGGGGCCAAGTACCGAAAACCCCTCATCATGGGCCCTAATTTGGTCAAAATATTACCTGTATTATATTCTACTAATCATGCCCTTCAATTTGATATGCCACATGACTATGTTCCAAAAAACTTAAATTTTGACCCTTTGACCCCTCCCCCAGGACCCCAATCTGACCCCAGGGTCAAAATTTTACTTGTATTGTATTCTACTAATCACCCCCTTCAATTTGATATTCCATATGACTATATTCGGTAAAATTTGAAGTTTGACCTCCTGTCAATGCTTTGAACAACTGGGTCGTGTCAATGCATTGAACAACTGGGTCGTGTCAATGCTTTGAACAACTGGGTCCTGTCAATGCTTTGAACAAACGGGCCCTGTTAATGCTTTGAACGACTGGCCCTGTACAGAACATTTATTTTTGGCATAATTAAGGGAGAAAGCCCTTTATTACCTATTATACTACTCTTTATTGGGATTCTTTATAGAGGCAAATTCACTATAGCGACCAAATACTGTTGTTATAGTGATTATTATTTGAGGTATTTTTGTTTGTTGCTAACCAGGGGGCCAGTTGTTCATAACTAACAACATCATTACTCAACAAATAATTAAAACTTTGGTCATTTAATATGCATTTTTTCAGTAAAAATAAAAATACCCAAGTTTTAGATATTGTACATGCTAGAACAGTTAACAATTTGACCACTAATGAGGTTGTTAAGCTAACAATGCTTTAAGGAAATATACGTACTGGATTTGACCCTTGAATAGAAATTCTTATCCTACCCAGATTAACCTATTCAGAATGGTTTAAAATTGAGAAACATCACAATTTATGTGATCTGGTTGTAAAGGACAAAGGACATGGTATAAACAGTCATTAGGGTTGATCTCTGTGCACTTAACATGAAGTCAAAAAACACCAGAATGTATTTTCATCACAATATGGCAGATGTCTGCAATTTAAGTGACTACAAAACAAATATTCCACAATCAGAAATGAAAGGCACACAAGAATATGTAAAATTCTTATGTGCTTATATATACATTTATCATATGATGTCACATATGAGAATGTAATAATGTCATGTAATAAACTTGGTAATCCACTAGTGGATTAAATATGCAAACTAGTTAGATTTGCCCCGTAACCTTACAAGTATGATGTCCTTAACAACGTCACATTTGCTAATGGCGGAATATTAACTTTTTATGAAAAAAATTTGAATAAAATGCATCTTAAATCTCATAAGATATAAAATAGAATCTTGCTTTAGTAAATTTATTAAACTCGTTGATCAAAAGAGACGAAATTCTTGGCAAAGCCTCACATTTTATCTCTTTTCCTCAATTCTTTTAATAAATTCAATGAGCACTCATGTAAGTATATGGGCACTCATGTAAGATCCTCTATGAATATGGAGATCTCATGGATCTAATTTCAGAGTTCCTGGAGAAGAACAGGACACACTGGTACATTATGAATCTTCTGTCTCAAAGGTAAAAATATTTTCTCATACCCTTAGGGCCAGGTTGGCAACATAGTTTCTTGGAGATTGATTGTGAAATCTTTTCTATGAACATTCTCTTCCTAAGAATAAAAAGTAAAGGTATCCTGTAGTCTTACAGCTGTTTAGTCATGGGTGTTAGATCCCACTGTGTCTTGGGCACCCAATATATAAATCGTCCAGCTGTCTTTCGCCTCTCTGAAGTAAATCAGATATCTAAGAGGCCTCAGTGGACTAATGGTTAAGAGCTGTACTCTTAAATATTATATTTCTCAGTGCTATGGGTCGGAGCCTTACTTGGGTCACATTTGAGATGCCAAGTATTGCAAGGGAATGTCAGGTGTTTTTTCTCTGGATACTCTTTTTTACCTCACCTGTCACGTAGTGACAAGGTGAGCTTTTGGGATCACTTTTTGTCCGTCGTCCGTCGTGCGTCCGTGCGTGCGTGAGTGCGTCCGTAAACTTTTCTTCAAACGACATCTCCTCCTAAACCACTGATCGGATTTTGACCAAACTTCACAGGAATGATCCTTAGGTGGTCCCCTTTCAAAGTTGTTCAAATGGTTCCAGTCCATTGCACATATAGGTCACAGTAGCCAAAAATAGATTTTTTTCACTGAAAACTTAAAAAATCTTCTTCTCTGAAACCGCAAGGCCCAGGTCTTTGATATTTGGTATGAAGCTTCATCTAGTGGACCCCTACCAAGATTGTTCAAATAATAGCGCTGGGGCCAAAAATGCCCCCACACGGGGGCCCTTTGGTTTTACATAGGCTTATATAGGGAAAATCTTGAAAAATCTACTTCTCTGAAACTGCAAGGCCCAGGTCTTTGATATTTGGTATGAAGCTTCATCTAGTGGACTCCTACCAAGATTGTTCAAATTATAGTGCTGGAGCTAAAAATGCCCCCCGCATGGGGGCCCTTTGGTTTTACATGGGCTTATATAGGGAAAATCTTGAAAAATCTTCTTCTCTGAAACCGCAAGGCCCAGGTCTTTGATATTTGGTATGAAGCTTCATCTAGTGGACCCCTACCAAGATTGTTCAAATTATAGTGCTGGGGCCAAAAATGCCCCCCGCACGGGGGCCCTTTGGTTTTACATGGGCTTATATAGGGAAAATCTTTAAAAATCTTCTTCTCTGAAACCGCAAGGCCCAGGTCTTTGATATTTGGTATGAAGCTTTATCTAGTGGACCCCTACCAAGATTGTTCAAATTATAGTGCTGGAGCTAAAAATGCCCCCGCACGGGGGCCCTTTGGTTTTACATAGACTTATATAGGGAAAATCTTGAAAAATCTTCTTCTCTGAAACCGCAAGGCCCAGGTCTTTGATATTTGGTATGAAGCTTCATCTAGTGGACCCCTACCAAGATTGTTCAAATTATAGTGCTGGAGCTAAAAATGCCCCCTGCACAGGGGCCCTTTTGTTTTACATAGGCTTATATAGGGAAAATCTTGAAAAATCTTCTTCTCTGAAACTGCAAGGCCCAGGTCTTTGATATTTGGTATGAAGCTTCATCTTGTGGACCTCTACCAAGATTGTTCAAATTATAGCCCTGGGGCCAAAAATGCCCCCGCTCCGGGGCCCTTTGGTTTTACATAGACTTATATAGGGAAAATGTTGAAAAATCTTCTTCTCTGAAACCACAAGGCTTAGGTCTTCGATATTTGTTATGAAGCTTCAGCTAGTGGACCTCTATAAAGATTGTTCAAATTATAGCCCTGAGAACAAAAATGCCCCCGCCATGTGGCCCTTTGGTTTTACATAGACTGATATAGGGAAAATCTTTAAAAATCATCTTCTCTGAAACACAAGGCGTACGTAGGTCTTTGATATTTGTTATGAAGCTTCAGCTAGTGGACCTCTACCAAGATTGTTCAAATTATAGCCCTGGGGCCAAAAATGCCCCCGCTCCGGGGCCCTTTGGTTTAACATAGACTTATAAAGGGAAAATCTTGTTTTTTATAGACTTCTATATAGAGGGTAAACCTTTAAAATCTTCTTCTCTGAAACCAGAAAGCCCAGGTCTTTCATATTCGATATGAAGCTTCATCTTGTGGACCTCTACCAAGATTGTTCAAATTATAGCCCTGGGGCCAAAATTGACCCTGCCCGGGCCCACTTGTTATACATTGGATCAGGTGAGCGAACCAGGGCCCTCTGGGCCCTCTTGTTCTCTATTTAACCACGAGCACAGTATAGTGAAATAATCTTGAAAGGGTCAAAGAACCAAAATAAACAGAAATATTGAATACTCTGCATGGTGAATAGTGAATGTTTCAGTCATAGGCTCGAGTGAGATTCAAACTTGTGACCTTCAGCTGGAAAGCTATATGCTCTAAGCACACAACCATGGCACCTCAGTACCATTGTCTGCCTGAGATGAAAGAAGCTAAAATATAAGGAACTTTAGAAGCATAAAATAAAGCACCACTTCTACTTATGATTCCAGCAGTAGTTTGAACTATCACTGTTTGTTATAACAAAGGTTGCTTATACATCTGTACATTAATTTCCTATTTGATAGGCCTTGGTGTCCTATTGGATAAGTGTGCTGACTCTTAATCAAAGGCCTAACATCCATGTGGTTCGAGCCTGGCTTGGGTCACATGTGAGACGCCAAGTTCTCCAACGGAAGGTCTCGCCCATCAGGGCTTGGAGAAATAGATTGGGCTGCATGGTGCTTCCACGCAGAGCTGAAACTGACCACACATGAGTAATGGTAAACCGTTTAGAAGCACTGGTGATGTGAGATAGATATAGGCCTTTTGGTTTCATTGGGCGGCAGGGCTTGAGATGTCATTTCATCTCAGTGTCAGGTAAAAGTCCTACAAAATTGGAAGCAACATCTTCAAAATGACCTGAATAGTGTTGATTGGGATTTTAAAACCCAATACAAACAGAGTAAGCAAACCAAGGGTAGGTGGTTTTACTCCAGGTATTAGGTATTCCTTTTTTTCCCACCTCTGATTAACTATCAGGTCAAAAGAAGTGCAGTAATCTTGAAAGGGCCATAAAACGAAATCCGCCCCCCCCCTCCCCCCCCCCCCCCCCCCCACACACACACACAAAGAACAACAAACCTTTGGGGCTGTTCACTTTTGAAAGCGGAATTAAGGTAGTCTCTCACTTGAGGACACTGGGTGTAGAAAATGCAAAGAAGAATACTGAAACTTTTACAAGCGGAATTAAGGTGGTCTCTCACTTGAGGACACTGGGTGTAGAAAATGCAAAGAAGAATACTGAAACTTTTACAAGCGGAATTAAGGTGGTCTCTCACTTGAGGACACTGGGTGTAGAAAATGCAAAGAAGAATACTGAAACTTTTACAAGCGGAATTAAGGTGGTCTCTCACTTGAGGACACTGGGTGTAGAAAATGCAAAGAAGAATACTGAAACTTTTACAAGCGGAATTAAGGTGGTCTCTCACTTGAGGACACTGGGTGTAGAAAATGCAAAGAAGAATACTGAAACTTTTACAAGCGGAATTAAGGTGGTCTCTCACTTGAGGACACTGGGTGTAGAAAATGCAAAGAAGAATACTGAAACCTGCTTGAGAATCTTTTACAAGTGGAATTAAGTTGGTCTATCACTAGAAGACACTGGGTGTAGAAAACACAATGAAGAATACAACGTACTGAAACCATCTGAACCTTTTAAAAGCAGAATTTGAATTAATTTTAGCTGGCCTTAGAAGAAGAATCTCACTCTATTTTCATGTTTCTTCCTTTCAGCATATTGTGGTGAACCGAAAGGGGATACTGTACAAAGTGGACCTGTTTGATAAAAACAGGAAGCTGATTCCAGCTACTGACCTCCAGAAGTTGCTCTGTTGGATCATGCATGATGCCGACAATCATCAAGGTACATGCCAAGGGCTCACTTGTTCAAACCATTGTTGACAAGCTAGTTAAGCAGTCAATGCCCAGTTGTTTGAAGCATTTTTAACAAGCTAGTTAGTTGAATGGATTGTGAAATTACTTGGCAGAAATGTTAGCCATCATAAGACGATCTGTCTTACCCAAAACACAGGTCCGTACCTCCAATGTTAAGGTCGTACTTAGAGGTCTAAGATTAAATCAAAGTACTGAAAGTACTGGGGAAAGTTGATTTATGAGGAATAATTATTATGATAACAATGTCAGTCGTAGATGGAGCAGTCATCGAGATATTTTGTTGACAAGGTTCCAGAGGGTTAAAAAATTTGACGAAGTAAAAAAATGATTCGTGGATTGTTTTGAGTTTAATGACAGGTCAACCCTTGGGGATCATTTTTGTCTTCTCCAAGAGAAAGGGGAGGAGAAGAGATAGAAGAGATAGTAGAGGAGATGAGAGTGAGGGACAGAGTGAATGGAAGTGTAGAAACAGAAGAAATAATAACACTCCCTATCTACCGTTATCTGCTGCAAGGACAGCAGACCTTGCCCAAATGTAAGTCAGTATCATGGCCCCGCCCATCAGGGCTTGAAGAAATAAATGGGCTGCATGATGCTTCCACGCAGAGCTGAAACCAATCTTCTCACGAGTACTGGTAAACGGCTTAGAGGATCTAAGCCTGCCCAGGCAAAGCGGTGCGAGTCGGCCCGTCCATGCTTATAAACACTATTGGTTTCATTGGGCGGCAGGGATTGAAGTCCCACAAAATTGGAAACAACGTCTCCAAAATGACCTTTACAGTTTTGACAGGGACGTTGAACCTCAAAACAAAAGTCAGTATCAGCTGGACTCCCCAGTGACACAAGATACACATCACCTTTGCCTTACCCAGCTACCCCCACGAAGAAAAAAAAAAAGGAAGAAGGAAAGAAAGATAAACGTGTCTGCCCATTTTTTCATGGTTTCTAAATTAGCTCAGTATATTCTGTGCTTGTTCCATCTGCTAATAATCTTACAGAGAAGTTCTCCTAGCGGTACATAACGTCTTGGCAACGTCGCATCACGTCACATTGATACAACGATACACATACGTTGTGCAGCCGCTTGGAGCTATGTTCCTTCGGGCGTCGGTTTTGTTTGTTTGATTTGAGGTTTAACGTCCCCGTCAACACTGTAAAGGTCATTTTGGAGATGTTGCTTCCAATTTTGTGGGACTTTTACCAGACATTGAGATGAAATGACATCTCAAGCCCTGCCGCCCAATGAAACCAATAGGGTTTATAAGCAAAGACGGGCCGACTCGCACCACTTTGCCTGGGCAGGCTTATATCCTCTAAGCGGTTTACCAGTACTTGTGTGCGGGTCAGTTTCAGCTCTGCATGGAAGAATCATGCAGCCAATATATTTCTTCAAGCCCCAATGGGCGGGGGCCACTTCGGGTGTCGGGACATTAAAAGGAGAATAACTTGACGAAAATAAAAAAATTAATTTTTAAACCATTTGATTTAGACATTACAACCCTGATCAGATGCTGCGTTCAGCAAACTGGCGAATTAAAATACATGTACGTTTATTTGGTCCTTAAAAACATTAACCCATAAATGCCAATTGTTTCAATACTGGGACATTCGGAAACAGTTGAGACAGATTAGAGGGCACAGAATGTAGCGTCTGATCGGTGTTTTCACTATTTGCTAAAAGTACGGAACTTGATGTAAAACTCACAGCTTACAACACATGTTTTGTAATTAGAGCTCTCGAAAGCAGGTGAATAACTGTGTTCGATGTCGGTCAGTAAAGGGTTGTTTAGTTGGTCAGAAGCGAGCTAACCCTGTAGACCGGTGCAGACGCCGAGGTAGAAATACACTGTATCTATGCAAACCTTGTAGATCCTGGTAAGACTGCACGTAGCTAGCAGCCACGCCAGAATCTACATGTACACTGTTTAATTGCCATCATGTCAGTGAACTAATCAGAAATTCCTTTCTATAAGAAGCGAGAAGAGTCCTGTTCAGAAACTCAGGGATGAAAGAGTAAAACATAAATATCATCGGAAAGCGCGTAGGAAAATAGTCCCAGAGTATTATTTTCTTTTCAGAATATGTCTTTCTGTGGCAATTTATATTCAATCCGTATAAAGTCTCGAAAAATGAAATATTTTGAAAGACGTTCCATGCCTGCAAAATTATTTTTCAAGAGTTCCTTTGGACTATTTTATGCAGAGAATGAACAGCGGAAGTGGAGTAACGCGGTCCAGTACCGGAAAAGTCAACTTTCAAAAATAGGGTCCAAGTCTTAAACAGTCAATAACTTACTTGTTTCTGGATGGAATTTGAAATTACTTGGCAGAAATGTTAACCATCATGAGATGTTTCGTGCCCAAGACTCAGGTTGGTACTTCATTAGTCGATGTGTCATATGCAAGACCCAGGTTGGTACATCCAAGGTCAAGGTCAAGGTCATTCAGGTCAAAGGTCATTTTTATTTTCTTAAAATGTCTTGCACTAGTTCAAATGATAAGACTTTGAATTATCAGGGATTAGAATGTGATCATCTTATGTGACTGGGACTTCGAAGTCTCTTTTGAATTGTTATCAAGGATTTGAATGTCTGCATTTTATATTTATAGGTTATTGCCTTTATATTGTGAAATATGCGGCAGGAGTTCATATGGCGAAGGACACATGAGCTTGCGAGTGTGTCTTCGCCATATGAACTCGTGCCGAATATTTCTCAATATAAAGTCAATAACCTTTTTATTATATACCCCGAAATTCCACTGTCTACTAGTTCAGGTTTACCTGGTATAGAAATCTGAACGTAAAATCAGATTATATATCTTTCAAGTGGTTTGAAATGGAAAATAATGAAGGTCATTAAGTGTCTCCCTACACGTTGAAAAACTGTGCCCAACGGCGCCAATGTGAAGACAACGTTAACGTTGGTGGATGTGATGTCATTAAAAACATTGATGTTTCCCAACACAGGACGCCATTTTTTCTGAAGCGTTGGTTTTGTTTCTTTCAAAATACTCCTGATTTCTTAGAAGAAAGTATTGAAAATCGAAACAGATTGTAGGAATGTCATATTTAAATGCACTTTATGCACTTTGTCAGCACCAATATTCGTTTTGTTTTACATTCTTTCAGTTGATACACATGCCAAGATGGCTGCTGAATTTTAAAAACGAAGTGAACAAATTTGAAGGTAGTTCTATTGTGAATGTGACTGCTTATCTACGGGCAATGTGAACTTGACTACGGGCAATATGGAAAAATATTGAGTAGTAACTTATGTGGAAAGTAAATGGCACATTTTCTTGGTATATAATAAGACTGGGAATTTGAAGTCGCTTTGATTGGTTATTGAGAATTAAAATGTATGCATTTTATATTGACTGGGATTTTGAAGTCGCTTTTAATTGTTCTTGAGGGATTAAAATCGGTGCATTCCATATGACTGGGACTTTGAAGTCACAATGAACTGTTTAGGATTGAAATGTCTGCATTTCATATGAATGGGTCTTTGAAGTCACACTGAATTGTTTCTTCTATTTGTCTGAGATTTTGAAGTCATTTCATATGACAGGGACTTTAAATGTGTACATTTTATATAACCAGGACTTTGAAGTGTTGTCAAATGTTAAAATATGTGCATTTTATGTGAAATGGATTTTGAAGTCACTCTGAGTTGTGGTCAAACATTAAACTGGGACTTTGATGTCACTTAGAAATGTTGTTGATGGTTAAAATATGGATTACGATGGTTGTCAGTGCTAAATACAGAATCTCTTATGTCAGTGATCCACATGATTTCCACAAGTTATGTGACATCTTGAAGTTGAGTGAGCAATTAAGGGCCATCTAGACCCTCTTTTATATGACTGGGACTTTGAAGTCACTTTGAATTTTTGTCACAGGTTAAAATGTGTGCATTTTATATGACTGGGACCTTGAAATAATTTTGACCTGGCGTCAAGGATTAAAATATATGTACTTCATGTGACTGGGACTTTGAAGCCACTTTCTTTTTTCAATGTTGAGGGTGAATGCATTTTTTATGACTTGGACTTGGAAGTCAGTTTTAATCGTTGTCGAAGATTGAAGTCACTTAGGGGATAACTGTACTGAAAATTGTCATTTGGAGAGGTAAATCGGAGGTTTTATGGTCGGAAATTTCGTTTTACGGCGATGTGTTAGCGGAGCCGTAAAATGTAATTTGCGACCGTAAAACCGACGATTTACCACCCCAAATGACAATTTTCCATACAGTTATGCCCATTCTAATGCACTTATTCGGTTGTTAAGCGCGGTGAGCTGCTTAAAACCAAATGCCAGCCAATGAAAAGTGACGTTACGTGATGACGTCGGGTTTCAGACAGTGTATCGCAGAATATACTGTCACAAATTTTTGACGTTATCCAATCAGATGTCACGTTACATACGCAAGTGCATTAGAATTTGTATTGTTGAGAACTTTGAACCATCAGAGTTTGATTAATCAATGGTCTTAGCCATCAGAGTTTGATTAATCAATGGTCTTAGCCATCAGAGTTTGATTAATCAATGGTCTTAGCCATCAGAGTTTGATTAATCAATGGTCTTAGCCATCAGAGTTTGATTAATCAATGGTCTTAGCCATCAGAGTTTGATTAATCAATGGTCTTAGCCATCAGAGTTTGATTAATCAATGGTCTTAGCCGTCAGAGTTTGATTAATCAATGGTCTATCATATTTTGCAGACCACACCTCAGAAGATGAGAGAAGTATACCTGCTCTGACTGGTACCGACAGAAAAATCTGGGCTCAAGTCAGGAACCAGTATTTTAGTCATGGGATCAACAAGTATTCATTACATATCATCGAAAAAGCTTTATTTTGTGTAAGTTGAATAAAGGTACAGCTATATTTTCAATCCTTATACAAGGCCTGTTGTTTTGTGTAAGTTGAGTGAAGTTACAACTATTTTCAATCCTATCATAATACAAGGTCTGCTATTTATACCCCTGGCATACGAAGTATGCTATGCTATGGGGGTATATAGTTTTCGTCCTGCCGTTTGTTCGTCCGTCCACTGGTACTACAAGGTTGTCTCCTGTCTCCTCTATTATTTGGTAATACAATAAATGCATTTCTATAATTGTTAGCCTTCAAGTGTAAAATGTTTCAAGTGCCATCAAAATCCACATGTGGGCAGATTTGGAACCCTACAATGGTATCTTATACACATAAAACTCTTTGTAAGACTTCATTTTAATAAACTCTGTTTTAATATGGATCCCAAAAATGTATTAATAAAGCAGGTGTGATGTCACTTCTGCTGCGGTCCGCCATTTTCGGAGGTGAAAAAAAAAGGTATTCTGTTATATGACCTTACCAAATGTGCACAAGACATATTTAAAATCAGTCTTAAACCCTTTACACAGATTAACTGTGTACAATTTCTCCGCACATTTCCTTTGATTTCTGTTGATTTTTTATCAAATGATCATACACATTTTGCTTTGAAATCTGTTTAAAAATGATGAAATGTTTGCGATGAAAAAAATGATGAAATGTTTGTGATGACATCCTCAGCATTCACCTCCGCCAAATGAGAAAAATCATGGGAAAGATAACTGTTCTCTGTTTCCTTATACTGAAGAGTTCCTTGCCAGCTTTATTTATAGATTATTTAAAACAAAATCATTTTTCTATCTATGCATTTTTGCTTTGATTTAATATGATTAAATAACATGGTTTTTGCTTTGGACCCCACAGCCATGTTACAAAGATGTTAATTTTTCCCCATAATTTATACATTTTTAGCTCACCTGAGCACGAAGTGCTCAAGGTGAGCTATTGTGATCGCCTTTTGTCCGGCGTGCGTCGTGCGGTGTGCGTCGTGCGTCGTCAACAATTCACTTAAATGACATCTCCTCCTAAACCAGTGAATGGATTTCAAAATACTTTCATAGAAATGTTCCTTGGGTGACCCTCTACCAAAATTGCAAAAATGGTTCCGCTCCGCAGAACAAAATGGCCACCAGTGCTAAAAATAGAAAAACCTTTAAATGACATCTCCTCCTAGCCCTTTGGCCCGATTTCAAAATAATTTCACAGAAATGTTCCTTGGATGACCCTCTACCAAAATTGCTAAAATGGTTCCGCTCCGCTGAACAAAATGGCCGCCAGAGCTAAAAATAGAAAAACCTTCAAACGACATCTCCTCCTAGCCCTTTGGCCCGATTTCAAAATAATTTCACAGAAATGTTCCTTGGATGACCCTCTACCCTAATTGCTAAAATGGTTCCGCTCCGCTGAACAAAATGGCCGCCAGAGCTAAAAATAGAAAAACCTTTAAACGACATCTCCTCCTAGCCCTTTGGCCCGATTTCAAAATAATTTCACAGAAATGTTCCTTGGATGACCCTCTACCGAAATTGCTAAAATGGTTCCGCTCCGCTGAACAAAATGGCCGCAAGAGCTAAAAATAGAAAACCTTTAAACGACATCTCCTCCTAGCCCTTTGGTCCGATTTCAAAATAATTTCACAGAAATGTTCCTTGGATGACCCTCTACCAAAATTGCTAAAATGGTTCCGCTCCGCAGAACAAAATGGCCACCAGAGCTAAAAATAGAAAAACCTTTAAACGACATCTCCTCCTAGCCCTTTGGCCTGATTTCAAAATAATTTCACAGAGATGTTCCTTGGATGACCCTCTACCAAAATTACTAAAATGGTTCCGCTCCGCTGAACAAAATGGCCGCCAGAGCTAAAAATAGAAAAACCTTTAAACGACATCTCCTCCTAGCCCTTTGGCCCGATTTCAAAATAATTTCACAGAAATGTTCCTTGGATGACCCTCTACTGAAATTGCTAAAATGGTTCCTCTCCACTGAACAAAATGGCCGCCAGAGCTAAAAATAGAAAAACCTTTAAACGACATCTCCTCCTAGCCCTTTGGCCCGATTTCAACATAATTTCACTGAAATGTTTCTTGGATGACCCTCTACCGAAATTGCTAAAATGGTTCCGCTCCGCTGAACAAAATGGCCGCCAGAGCTAAAAATAGAAAAACCTTTAAACGACATCTCCTCCTAGCCCTTTGGTCTTATTTCAAAATAATTTCACAGAAATGTTCCTTGGATGACCCTCTACCGAAATTGCTAAAATGGTTCTGCTCCGCTGAACAAAATGGCCGCCAGAGCTAAAAATAGAAAAACCTTTAAACGACATCTCCTCCTAGCCCTTTGGCCCGATTTCAAAATAATTTCACAGAAATGTTCCTTGGATGACCCTCTACCGAAATTGCTAAAATGGTTCCTCTCCACTGAACAAAATGGCCACCAGAGCTAAAAATAGAAAAACCTTTAAACGACATCTCCTCCTAGCCCTTTGGCCCGATTTCAACATAATTTCACTGAAATGTTTCTTGGATGACCCTCTACCGAAATTGCTAAATGGTTCCGCTCCGCTGAACAAAATGGCCGCAAGAGCTAAAAATAGAAAAACCTTTAAACGACATCTCCTCCTAGCCCTTTGGTCTGATTTCAAAATAATTTCACAGAAATGTTCCTTGGATGACCCTCTACCAAAATTGCTAAAATGGTTCCACTCCGCTGAAAAAAATGGCCGCCAGAGCTAAAAATAGAAAAACCTTTAAACGACATCTCCTCCTAGCCCTTTGGCCTGATTTCAAAATTATTTCACTTAAATGTTCCTTGGATGACCCTTTACAGAAATTGCTAAAATGGTTCCACCCTGCTGAACAAAATGGCCGCCAGAGCTAAAAATAGAAAAACCTTTAAACGACATCTCCTCCTAGCCCTTTGGCCCGATTTCAAAATAATTTCACTGAAATGTTTCTTGGATGACCCTCTACCGAAATTGATAAAATGGTTCTGCTCCGCTGAACAAAATGGCCACCAGAGCTAAAAATAGAAATACCTTTAAGCAACATCTCCTCCTAGCCCTTTGGCCCGATTTCATATTATAGCCTGGGCCAATAATGGCTCTCCCAGGGGCCCACTTGATACCCTATGGATCAGGTGAGCGATCCAGGGCCATCATGGCCCTCTTGTTTGGATATAAAAGGATTGTTTAACTAACCTGGTTCTGCATTGGACCTCAGCCGTAGTGTTATTAACCCTTACCCCGCTGTTCACGATAACCCCTACCTTTGCAAACAGTGTAGATTCAGATCAGATGGCTGATTCAGATCAGATGGCTTCTGAGAAGCCATCTGATCAGGATCTACATTGTCATGTAATTTGTGAACTGAACAAAAACATTAAATCAAGTAATTTGATTGGTTGATAATTAATAATGGGTGCGGCTAAATTAATTTATTCAGCGGGTTAAGGGTTAAAAGGCTATGGCCTATGCATGTATTTACAGGTTGTGCTAGGTACTGAAGTTCACGATACTTATTCCACTCGTGCCAAATATCTTTTGCATGCTGATGGCAAGTCTATATGGTTTGACAAGTCTCTCACCGTTCTCATCTCCCCGAATGGGCGTTCCGGCCTGCATTGTGAGCATTCCTATGCTGATGCCCCTGTCATTGCTCATGTCTTGGAGTATAATCTGACATCTGAGTAAGTATTCTAAGAAAACTACACTATTTGACCTTTATTCTGTTATATTTGCTTATAATTGTTTAATTCTAGAGAAATTAGCCATTGTCTAGAACAGTTAGCTATTGTTCTGTAATTCTAGAACAATTGTCCATTGTCTAGAACAGGTAGCCATTGTCTGTAATTCTAGAACAATTTTCCATTATCTAGAACAATTAACCATTCTTAACAATTCTAGAAAAAAATTTGGTAAGCTAGCTAGTATTCTGTGATTCTAGACCACTTGTCCATTGTCTAGAACAGTAAGCATTCTTTTTTTAATGCAAGAACAAATTTTCCATTTTCTAGAACAAATTATCATTGCTCCATAATTCTAGAACAATTATCCATTGTCTAGAACAATTATATATTGTTCTGTAATTCTAGAACAATTGTCCATTGTCTAGATCGGTTGTCTATTGTTCTTTTATTCTAGAACAATTGTCCATTCTCTAGAACCATTAGCCATTGTTCTGTAATTGTAGAACAATTATACATTGTCTAGAACAGTTATTTCTACCATTGCTTTAATTCTCATACTATCTTTCAATTTCTAAAACAGCCACTGTTCTGTAATTCCAGAACAATTTTCAATTTCTGTAATTATCGAACCATTATCTAGAACAGTTATTTCTAACATATTTTGCACATAAAATATTTTTACAGTATGCATACAATGTACAACCCTTCAGACACTGCAAAAAAGTAGACAACAAACTTTTATAAGCTGACCTGCAAGAACGTTCAGAAGAGATATTGTTCTTCTTTTTTTCCAGAGAAAAAAAAAAGCTTAGTATTTTATGGGAATCAGTTTGCGCAGCAGACGATTCACGTGTAATGTCAAGCCTTATTTTCTCTGAGAAGTGAAAAAAAGAAGCTTTAAAAATGCCGTCTACTAGTTCAATATTAGAGCTTAAAGGGTTGAATATCAGAAACTCTATAGATGGTCAACTTATTTAATGATGTTGGGACAGACAGGCCTAAGCAAACAGTGCAGACCCAGATCAGACTGCTCCTGAAGGATCAGACTGCTCCTGAAGGGTCAGCTGTGCAAACACTTGAACAGTCTACTAGTTCATTATTAGAGCTTGAAGGGTTGAATATCAGAAACTCTATAGATGGTCAACTTACTTAATGATGTTGGGACAGACAGGCCTAAGCAAACAGTGCAGACCCAGATCAGACTGCTCCTGTAGGAGCAGTCTGATCAGGGTCTACACTGTTTGCTATTCAGTCTCCACTTTTTGGACTCCTTGCTGGATCACGAAACAAATTTGTTAAAATTTTAGGAGAATTACATCAAGTCGTCAAGGTGTCCAAAATTTTAGGATTTTTAAGATAACCATTGGCTGTAAATTCTATTCTAGTATGCTTGTGAATGTAATACAGTTCTCTTCAGGATAACATAAAACATATGCAACAGTATATTCAGTGAACCCTGTAGCATCTAACTCATGACTGGGATGTCGTGGGTTTGATCCTCACTCTGTTCGCCAATATTCTTTCGTAGAGTGAGTGAGTGAGTGTTTGAGTTTAACGTCCCACCAACAGCTAAGGTCATACTGAGACGGGACCCCAGTTTAAAGACACATCCGAAAGTCTGGAGAAGCCTGGGATCGAGCCTGCGACCCCTGGTTTACAAGGCAAGTAGCATGTCCACTACACCATGGAGGCTTCTATTCTTTCGTAGATATATGGGCCTTAGTGGGTAAGAGTGCTGACTCTTAATCATTTTGTCTCTTACTGCTGCGGGTTTGAGCCTTTCAGGGGTCACAGATGAGACAGAATGGATGGTCAGGTGGTTTTTCGTGGGTACTCAGTTTTTCACCCACCCCTGCATAACCAGCAGCTGGATATTAGTGAAATAATCTTGGAAGGGTTATAAAACCAAAATCAAAGATTCAGAATCTTTTGTGGAGTTTCTCTCCTTCCTTTTTATGCCCCCGGAATCTTAGAGATTTTGGGGCATATAGTTTTTGGTCTGTCTGTCCATCCATCCGTTTGTCTGTCTACAAAAACCTTAACATTGGGCATAACTTTTGAATGGTAATAGACAGAGCTTTCATATTTCACATGTGTATACCTTATCACAAGACCTTTCCAATGGTACCATAATTTTTTGATCTCGTGACCTTGACCTTGACCTTTGACCTACTTTTTTTCAAAATTTTTAGAAACTTTAACATTGGTCATAACTTTGATTGGTAATAGATAGAGCTTTCATATTTCACATGTGCATTCCTTGTCACAAGACCTTTCTAGCGGTACCATAATTTTTGACCTCGTGATCTTGACCTTGACGTTTGACCTACTTTTTATAAACTTTAACAGTGGCCATAACTTTTGATTGGTAAGTGGTAGGGCTTTCATATTTCACATGTGCATTCCTTGTCAAAAGACCTTTCTAGTGGTACCATAATTTTTGACCTCGTGACCTTGATGTTTGACCTGCTTTTTAAAAACTTTTACATAGTCTATAACTTTTGATTGGTAAGTGATAGGGCTTTCATATTTCACATATGCATTCTTTATCACAAGACCTTTCCAGTGGTATCATAATTTTTGACCTCGTGGCCTTGACCTTTGACTTACTTTTTAAAAACTTTAACATTGGCCATAACTTTCGATTGGTAAGTGTTAGGGCTTTCATATTTCACATGTGCATTCTGTGTCACAAGACCTTTCAAATGATTCCATAATTTTTGACCTTGTGACCTTGACCTACTTTCTAAGACTTGAACATTGGCCATACCTTTCGATTGCTTAGTGATACTGCTTTCATATTTAACATGCGCTGTCCGGGGGCATTGGTGTTTCACAAACACATCTTGTTTACAGTAGAACTTCAGTGGCTCGAACCCTGATGGCTTGTTTACCATGGATGAGTCAAACCCATTCTTAAGTTCGCAGGGAATTCCTCCAAATAAGATATAGGAATAATTTCGGGAGATTTTCGTCGTTTAGGTTGCAAAGGTTTGCTATGTGTTTTCAGCATAATCGCCACAATGAGGCGATTCTAATGAGAACACACAACATACATTTATAAGATAGAACACCGAAAATATGTCTAGCAATTACCTCCATTATGCCTTCTGGTATGGCACTAATAGTAACCCTCCGTGCCTTGAACTACTGCTCACTCGAACAAATTTTTATGGTCCCAAAGGGGTTCGAGGCATCAAAGTCATCTGTATTTAACTATTTAGATGCCGAGGAAAAGTGTTGCTAGGTTTCTGACCAGCTTGCCATAACCTACTTGGTGTTGAAAAATAAGGCTTGACATTTCATACATTTCCGTTTAATCGTCTGCTCAGCACATGATTCACATGTAATGTCAAGCATTATTTTCTCTGAAAAATAAGAAAAAAGTACTTTGAAAATGCCGTCTGCTTAGTGATTGAAGGTTTCAGGCTCTGCAGATGCAATTCTATGAAGCAAAACTGGGAATTGTTGGTTCACAGTCATAGTCCTAAATATTTGGACACCCCTTACTGTACTTATTCTAACATTTGAACAAGTACAATTTACTACCCAGTGTTTCGTCTAAAAATAGCTGGATGAGTGGCAAACAATGTAGATCCTGATGAGATGCCGCATTTCTGCTGCATCTCATCTGGGTCTACACTGTTTGTTCAGGCCTATCTGTTGGATTACATAGGTAAACATATAAACATGGTTGGGTTCTGCTGATACAACATCATAAAAATGTGACTGTAAAAGCAAAGATTTATCTCACCAGGGGACAGTTTTGAAAACAAACATCCTCTTAGTATAACATAGCATGATGGTGACAGGGCCTAACAATAAAGTGTATCAGTCTATCCTTCGCTGTATCATTCTACATACTGTAGTTGGATGGTTGAGGGGGTTGTTCTTATACGTACCCATAGTCTATGCTTTTTTCAGCAAGAATAAGAAATGTGACTTATGCCCTCATAAACAACACTTTGTTCTGCCTGCCTTAACACGATGCATGCTGGGTATTTTTTTATAGCCCCGGTATACGAAGTATACTATTTTATACCCCCGGTATACAAAGTATACTATGGGGGTATATAGTTTTCGTCCTGCCGCTCGTCCGTCCGTCTGTCTGTTCGCGTGTCCATCTGTCCGTCCATCGTCCATCCATCCGCCTGTCCGTCCGTTAACATTTTTGTTAAAGTTTTGCGTCAAAGTTTCTAGGAGATTGTATCTTCTGAACCCTTTGATAGATTTAGTTGATACTTACACTGAAGTTACATACTGGTCTAAAGATTTCATTGATGCATGTCCCACCCCCCACAGTGACCTTGATGTCAAGGTCACAGACTTAGAAATTTTACATTTGGTTATAGTTTCACCTCAAATTTTCTGAGATTATATCTTCTGAACCCTTTGATAGATTTAGTTGATACTTACACTGAAGTTACATGCTGGTCTTAAGATTTCATTGATGCATGTCCTACCCCCCACAGTGACCTTGAGGTCAAGGACACAGACTTTGAAATTTTACATTTGGTTAAAGTTTTATGACTAAGTTTATAGATGCCTATTATGTTCTAAACTCTAAGAAAAATTCAGTTGATACTTGCATCAATGTACCAGTCTCAACAGTTTGTGATGTATGTCCCTTCCCCCACCAACGGCGACCTGGACCTCAAGGTCATGGACTTAGAAATTTTACATTTGTTTAAAGTTTTATGACAAAGTTTATAGATGCCTGTATGTTCTAAACTCGACAAATTCAATTCATACTTGCATCGATGTTGCATACCAGTCCAAAGATTTTATTGATGCATAACCCACCCTGCTGCTTCAGTAACATTGATACCCCCACTCTACCCCCACTCCTTCAGTAACTTTGATGCCCTCACTCCCTTGGTCCATTTAGAAATTTTATGTTTAGTATAGCTTTTACAAGCACATTTATAGATTCTTATAGCTTCTTGACATCTTCATTCATATTACATACAAGCTTAAAAGCTATATCAGAGTATGGCACTGGCCGGGGGTATACATGACCCACTGGTCGCTTTCTCTAGTTGTTTTTTGCAGCAGACAACATTTTGAAATATTTTTTCTAATTTTCACAGAAAACAGGATTATTGTCTTATTGTCTCCTGTTCAGCAAGATAAGGGTTAAGATATCAGTCATCACAATTGCTGTCTGTTTTGTCATCTGCTGGTTACTTTAAAAGTCATTGTTGCAAACAGTTTGCAGTCTGATCAGGGTCCACACTGTTTGCTTGCACTCCAAAAATGTTTGAAAAGTTTGCAAGAAGAGTAAGCAGCCGACATAAAAAGACAACATTTTAAGATGCAGTTTATCTCGGCAGATTAAGAGTTAAGAAAGGCCTATGTTTATACGAAAGAACTCGCTACTCTGGGAGCAAATTCTTTCCTTTAAGAGCCCTATGTTTGAAAGAAAGAACTGGCTACTCCAGGCACAAATTCATTCCTTTAAAAGGCCTATGTTAGAAAGAACTGTCCACTCTAGGTCTGGGAGCAAATTCTTTTCTTTTAGAGGCCTATGTTTATTAGAAAGAACTGGCTACTCTGGGAACAAATTCTTCCCTTTAAGAGGCCTATGTTTATAAGAAAGGACTGGATACTCTGGGGGCAAATTCTTTCCTTTAAGAGCCCTATGTTTGAAAGAAAGAACTGGCTACTCTAGGAACAAATTCTTTCCTTTAAGAGGCGTATGTTTATTAGAAAGAACTGGCTATTCTGGGAACAAATTCTTCCCTTTAAGAGGCCTATTTTTCAAAGAAAGAACTGGCTACTCTGGGAGCAAATTCTTTCCTTTAAGAGGCATATGTTAAAAAAAAAAAGAACTGGGGTCTCTGGGAGCAAATTCTTTCCTTTAAGCGACCTATGTTAGAAAGAACTGGCTACTCCAGGAACAAATTCTTTCCTTTAAGTGGCCTATGTTTATAAGAAAGAACTGCTACTCTGGGAGCAAATTCTTTCCTTTTAAGAGGCATATGTTAAAAAAGAACTGGCTACTCTGGTAGCAAATTCTTTCCTTTAAGAGGCCTATGTTTATTAGAAAGAACTGGCTACTCTAGGAACAAATTCTTTCCTTTAAGAGGCCTATGTTTATTAGAAAGAACTGGCTACTCTAGATCTGGGAGCAAATTCTTTATTAAGAGGCCTATGTTTAAAAGAAAGAACTGGCTTCTCTGGGAGCAAATTCATTTCTTTAAGTGGCCTATGTTTAAAAGAAAGTACTGGCTACTCTGGGAGCAAATTCTTTCTTTTAAGAGGCATATGTTAAAAAGAAAGAATTGGCTACTCCGGGAGCAAATACTTCCCTTTAAGAGGCCTATAATAATTAGAAAGAACTGGCTACTCTAGATCTGGAAGCAAATTCTTTCCTCGAAGAGACCTATGTTTATTAGAAAGAACTGGCTACTCTGGGAACAAATTCTTTCCTTTAAGAGCCCTATGTTTGAAAGAAAGAACTGGCTACTGTAGGAACAAATTCTTCCCTTTAAGAGGCCTATGTTTATTATACCCCCGGCATACGAAGTATGCAATGGGGGTATATAGTTTTTGTCTTTTCCGTCTGTCTGTCTGTCCGTAAACAATTATTTTGTGTCAAAGATATCTCAGGAACTGCTTCACATAGAAACTTGAAATTTTGCACACATGATCAGTATGACTACTTGTATTGTGGAGAAGAAAATAAGGGCCAAGGGGTCAGGCCTTTTAGAGTTATTTCCCTTTGTAGTTCTTGTTTCAGCTGAGGCGATGGCCCTGGCCGGGGGTATACGTGCCCCACTGGGCACTTTGTCTAGTTAGAAAGCACTGGCTACTCTGGGAACACATTCTTTCCTTTAAGAGGTCTATGTTTGTAAGAAAGAACTGGCTACTCTTGGAGCAACTTCTCTATGTTTATAAGAAAGAACTGGCTACTCTGGGAGCAAATACTTTCCTTTAATTGGCCTTTGTTTAACAGAAAGAACTAGCTACTCTGGGAACAAATTCTTCTTTCCTTTAAGAACAGTTCTGACATAATGACCTTAATTGTAGGCAGAACATAAAACATACACAGACAACTACCTCACTTGTAATGGGTTAACTGTACTGTTGATGCACTAACATACATGTATAACAAGCTTAATGGATTGACTTGTGTTATCTTAAAATCTGAAATCTCAAACTACAAAGTTGGAATAATAGTAAGAAAGACATAGTACAGCTTTCTGAATTCTGGGCCCAGTTGTTCAAAACTAACGATGTTGTTGGTAAGCATATTGTTAAAACTCTGAACATTTACTATGGCAAACATCCTAATATTTTTGCTGGAAAATTGTGAGCAGCTTTTGCAGATGCAAAAGCTGCTCTCATTTTTTTCAGCAGAATTTCAATTCTTTAGATACTGTACTTGCTAGAACAGTTAACAGTTTCACCAGTAATGATCTCGTTAAGCTAGAAATGCTTTGAACGACTGGGCCCTGGTGATTCTCATTATTTCAAACTCTGATATCTCAAGGTACTGCTTATGTCAAAGTTTAATTTTATATCAGTTTGGCTTATTTTGCTGTATGTTTCATACATTCTAGCTCCCTGTTTCATTCATTTTAGCTCCCTTTATCTCAAACTGATGTTCTCTCAAAGCAAAAAAAAAATTCCAGTTCCTTGGACTTTGAGGTATTGAGGGCAACCTGCATTTTAAATTGTATACCCATTTTATACAGGAAATCCCAAAATGGATCATTGGCAAACAGTACAGGCCCAGATCAGACGCTGCAGAATGTGGTGTCTGAACAGCACCTTCACTGTTAGCAGTAAATTTAACCATTGTATAAATAAATTTATCACATGACATCATTGATATGCAGTGGATAACGTCATGTCATAAATATCGTATGCCACACGTGTAATAACACTTTTGGCAGGATTAAGTAACGTCATGACGACGTCCCTGTCAACCATGCATTTTTTGTGGTAGAATTATCTTGTTTAATGTGGTCATATGATAAACAGAATCTTACACTCGTCATTTCATATGATATTTATGAAACTCGCCTAAGGCTCGTTTCATAAATATCATATGAAATGACCACTCGTGTAAGATCCTCTATTTCTAAAAATAATTGAACCTGACACCCCTAAATTTTGAAATGGACTCTTGCTGATAAGGGAGAAGATTCCATTCAGTACAAAATGGGTTAAACAGCTCCTTAAACTGAAAACGTTTTCAGTTACTTAAAAGGATCAATGTTGCAGACAGTGTGGACTCAGATCAGACTGCTCCTAAAGGAGCAGTCTTATCTATGTCCACACTGTTTGCCTGAATGCAAAAATATGTCTGAAAAGTTTGCAAAAAGATTCAGCAGACGACATAAACAAACAACATTTTTCTGCATTTTTTTCTCTGCATCTTAATAATTGATTGAAAATCATTTGCAGCATGCTCTCAACATTTAATCAACATTGAAACAACATTGAAAACATTGTTTCATTGTTGATTAAGTTTTGAGTCAACATTGTGTGTGTGCAGGGTTGGGTTAGCTGGCATCTAAATAGTGAAAAACACAGACACTGATTAGACTGGGTGATTGCACAGGCTGATCTGTGTCTTTGCTGACCGCACATGTTTGAAAAGGTCTTTTCATTTAGTGCCATCTATTTGTCTTTAAAGGCATTTATTCTTGTTACAGTAGGACACACCGTGTGTTCATAATTGTATTATTACCCGCTGTGGTATACTGCCTATAGCAGATCAAAGGCGGCCCTTAATAGGGTGATTAGTAACTCATGTTGAATCCCCTGACTGAGGCACTTAAGGGGAAAATCAATAATGTACACTCCAGTCAACAGTTAGTAAATTATTGATTTTCCCCAAGGAGACCTCTTACCTGTTGAAGACAGAGGACTTCTCTTCAGTCAGCACTGAGGGCTTCATAATATTATGCAATGGAATGATAGTCCTCAATAATCAAGAATAAATGCTTTTAACAGGACATGTTGCTCTCTTGGAGTTTTTGAATTCAAGATAATGAGAAGCAACTTTATCATATGACGTCACATCTGAGAATGTAATAACGCCATATAAAAAATTCAATAATCCACTAGTTGATTAAATATACAAATTAGTTTGATACATCCCGTAACGTTACAGGTACGAATTCCTTAACAACGTCGCATTTACTAATGGTGGAATATTGACATTTTTATGCCCCAGCATCATATGATGCAGGGGTCATTTATTTTTTCAGTTTTCAGTACGTGCGTACGTGCATACGTGCGTACATGTGTACATCCGTCTGTATGTGTGTACGTACGTACGTGATCCTGTAACCTCAGGTTAAAGTTTTTGTAACAGGTAGAACCTGAACTTTTAGAACTCATATTTTCCTAACCATTTGATGGAACTGGTTCATCTTTGGTATGATGATAGATATAGGTCCACAGTTTTATTAAGCAATACCCCCATCCATGCCTGTGACCTCAAGGTCAAGGTCACAGACTTAGAAATTTTCACTGTTAAAGACTCAGGTTAAGGTTTTTGTAACAGGTAGACTTGAACATTTTAGAACTCATATTTTCCAAACCATTTGATGGAATTGGTTCATATTTGTTATGATTATAGATATAGGTCCAAAGTTTTATTCAGCGATACCCCCTCCCATGTCCATGGGCTCAAGGTCAAGGTCATGGACTTAGAAATTTTCCATGTTAAAGACTCCAGTTAAGGTATTTGTACCTGGTAGAACCTGAACTTTTATGATGGCTTTGGTTCATCTGATGATTGATATAGGTACAATGTTTTATTCAGCAATACCCCCACCCATGCCTATGACCTCAAGGTCAAGGTCACAGACTTAGACAATTTTAATGTGAAAGATTTTAAAGAGCTCAAATTTTCCAAACTATATTATGGATTTGGCTTATGTATGCTATGATGATAGATACAGGTCCAAATGTTTATTTGGCAATACCCCCACTCATGCCTATGGCTTCAAGGTCAAGGTCACAGACAAACAGAAAACATATACCCTCCATATTTTTCAGTTCTGTGGTGTATTCCTTGCTTCCAAAGGATAACCCTTTTATAGAACATATTAGAAATTTTTAATTAGATATTTTAAGAGTTGATATTTTCCAAATCATGCGATGGATTGAGTTGATATTTAGTATGATGTTAGATACCTGTCCATTTTATACAGCGATACCCCCACCCATGCCCATGAGCTCAAGGTCAAGGTAACAGACTTAAAGATTTTTAATTATCCCCTCGCACAACATAGCTCTAGCGTCTATATTTCTTCACTGATTTCAATATAACTTCACACAAATGTTCCTTATGACAATATCTCGAGCGAGTTTGACTTTCAAAGTCATGACCTCAAGATCAAGGTCACTGGCTATTTTTAGAAAAACTTTGTCATCGCTCTAGCCCCTACATTTCTTCACCAATTTCAATATAACTTCACACAAATGTTCCTTATAAAAATATTTCGAGCAAGTTCCATTTTCAAGGTCATGGCCTCAAGGTCAAGGTCACTGTGGCTATTCTTAGAAAAACTTTGTCATCCCTCTAGTGCCTACATTTCTTCACTGAATTCAATATAACTTCACACAAATGTTCCTTATGACAATATCTCGAGCGAGTTCGACTTTCAAGGTCATGACCTCAAGGTTAGGGTCACTGTGGCTATTTTTAGAAAAACTTTGTCATCGCTCTAGCGCCTACATTTCTTCACCAATTTCAATATAACTTCACACAAATGTTCCTTATAAATATAGCTTGAGCTATTTCAACTTTCAAGGTCATGGCCTCAAGGTCAAGGTCCCTATGGCTTTTTTTAGAAAAACTTTGTTATCGCTCTAGTGCTTACATTTCTTCACCGATTTCAATATAACTCCACACAAATGTTCCTTATGACAATATCTCTAGCGAGTTCCACTTTCAAGGTCAAGGTCACTGTGGCTATCTTTAGAAAAACTTTGTCATCGCTCTAGTGCTTACATTTCTTCACCGATTTCAATATAACTTCACCCAAATGTTCCTTATGACAATATCTCAAGCCATTTCGACTTTCAAGGTCAAGGTCACTGTGGCTATTTTTAGAAAAACTTTGTCATCGCTCTAGCGCCTGCATTTCTTCACTGGTTTCAAAATAACTTCACACAAATGTTCCTTATGACAGTACCTCGAACGAGTTTGACTTTCAAGGTCAAGGTCACTGGCTATTTTAAGAAAAACTTTGTCATTGCTCTAGCACTTACATTTTTTCACCAATTTCAATATTACTTCACACAAATGTTCCTTATGACAATATCTCTAGCAAGTTCCACTTTCAAGGTCAAGGTCGAAGTGGCTATTTTTTAGAAAAACTTCCTCATCGCTCTAGCGCTTACATCTCTTCACCGATTTCAATATAACTTCACACAAATGTTCCTTGTGACAATATCTTGAGCGAGTTTGACTTTCAAGGTCAAGGTCACTGTGGCTATTTTTAGAAAAACTTTGTCATTGCTCTAGGGCTTACATTTTTTCACCAATTTCAATATAACTTCTCACAAATGTTCCTGATGACAATATCTCGAGCTATTTTGACTTTCAAGGTCAAGGTCACTGTGGCTATTTTTAGAAAAACATTTGTCATCCCTCTAGCGCCTACATTTATTGATGGATTTTAATAGAACTTCACACAAATGTTTCTTATGATAATATCTCTAGTTGCTTTGACTTTCAAGGTCATGACCTCAAGGTCAAGGTCACTATGGCTATTTTTAGAAAAAAATTGTCATCGCTCTACCGCCTACATTTATTAACAGATTTCAATATAACTTCACACAAAAGATGCTTAGGATAATATCTTGAGCAAGATCTACTTTCGCGGTCATGGCCTCAAGTCAAGGTCACTATGGCTATTTTTAGAGAAACATTGTCGTCACTCTAGAACCTACATTTATTGATGGATTTTTAAACAAACTTTATACAAATGTTGCATATGATAATATCTCAAGCAAGTTGGACTTTTGCCATTTCAGTGTTTTCCACACACGAAGTTGTCTTGTGCAAGGGGATTTGTATCGCATGCGATGCCTTGTTAGATATATTAAGAGTTTATATTTTCCAAATCATATGATGAATTAAGTTTATGTTTGGTATGATGATTGATACTGGTCCAATACCCCCACTCATGCACTTGCCCTAAAGGTCAAGGTCACAGACAAAGAAATTGCACGACCCGCAGAAAAAGAAACCGACTGAAGTCGGTTGATTTCTAAGAGTGCCCTAAAATCACCGTGTCATTCTGTCATTCTGTCAGTCTGTCCGTCCGTTCGCAACCTGTTTGTGAAAACTGGTGATAGTGACTTAACCGCTTGGAATATTTAAACAATTTTTGGCATACTGATAGATATCAATGAGATCTAACCAATGAGCTTGCGAAATATTACATTCCATTTAGTATAGCCTCGCCGAGGCAAAAAATGTGAAAATTTTTGAACTGCTTCTCCTTGGAAACCGTTGGGCCGATTAAAGTCAAATTTCATATGGAGCCTCTATGGGATAGGGAAAACAAAATTTGTTCATGTGGTCCAGGTCACATGACCAAAATGGCCGCCAAGCCATATATGGTAAAAACCCTTCAAAAATAGTCTGCTCCAGAACCACTGGGCAGATTTCCACGAAACTTGATAAATAGCATCTTGGACGTAGGCCCATCATAAATTGCTAAAATGGTGACCCTGGCTTGACCTTGACCTTCTTTGGGTCCGTCCGTAACCCGTTTGTGAAAATTGGTGATAGTGACTTAACCGCTTGGAATATTTAAACAATTTTTGGCATACTGATAGATATCAATGAGATCTAACCAATGAACTTGCGGAATATTACATTCCATTTAGTATAGCCTCGCCGAGGCGAAAAATGTGAAAATTTTCGAACCGCTTCTCCTTGGAAACCGTTGGGCCGATTGAAATCAAATTTCATATGAAGCCTCTATGGGCCTGGGGAAACCAAAATTTGCTCATGGGGTCAAGGTCACATGACCAAAATGGCCGCCAAGCCATATATGGTCTGTCTGCCCGTCCGTAACCCGTTTGTGAAAAATGGTGATAGTGACTTAACCGCTTGGATTATTTAAACAGTTTTTGGTATACTGATAGATATCAATGAGATCTTACCAATGAACTTGCGAAATATTACATTCCATTTAGTATAGCTTCGCCGAGGCAAAAAATGTGAAAATTTTTGAACTGCTTCTCCTCGGAAACCGTTGGGCCGATTGAAGTCAAATTTCATATGGAGCCTCTATGGGATTGGGGAAACCAAAATTTGCTCATGGGGTCCAGGTCACATTACCAAAATGGCCGCCAAGCCATATATGGTCTGTCTGTCTGTCCGTCCGTAACCTGTTTGTGAAAACTGGTGATTGTGGCTTAACCGCTTGGAATATTTAAACATTTTTTGGCATACTGATATATATCAATGAGATCTAACCAATGAGCTTGCGAAATATTACATTCCATTTAGTATAGCCTCGCCGAGGCAAAAAATGTGAAACTTGTTGAACTGCTTCTCCTCGGAAACCGTTGGGCCGATTTAAGTCAAATTTCATATGGAGCCTCTATGGGATTGGGAAACCAAAATTTGCTCATGGGGTCAAGGTCACATGACCAAAATGGCCGCCAAGCCATACATGGTAAAAACCCTTCATAAATAGTCTTCTCCAGAACCACTGGGCAGATTTCCACGAAACTTGATAAATAGCATCTGGGACGTAGGTCCATCATAAATTGCTAAAATGGTGACCCTGGGTTGACCTTGACCTTCTTTGGGTTCGTCCGTAACCCGTTTGTGAAAATTGGTGATAGTGACTTAACCGCTTGGAATATTTAAACATTTTGGCATACTGATAGATATCAATGAGATCTAACCAATGAACTTGCGAAATATTACATTCCATTTAGTATAGCCTCGCAGAGGCGAAAAATGTGAAAATTTTCGAACTGCTTCTCCTTGGAAACCGTTGGGCCGATTGAAATCAAATTTCATATGAAGCCTCTATGGGCTGGGGGAAACCAAAATTTGCTCATGGGGTCCAGGTCACATGACCAAAATGGCCGCCAAGCCATATATGGTCTGTCTGTCTGTCCGTCCGTAACCCGTTTGTGAAAATTGGTGATAGTGACTTAACCGCTTGGAATATTTAAACAATTTTTGGCATACTGATAGATATCAATGAGATCTTACAAATGAACTTGCGAAATATTATATTCCATTTAGTATAACTTCGCCGAGACGAAAATGTGAAAATTTTCGAAACGCTTCTCCTCGGAAACCATTGGGCCGTTTGAAGTCAAATTGCATATGGAACCTCTATGGGGTGGGGGAAACCAAAATTTGCTCATGGGGTCCAGGTCACATGACCAAAATGGCCGCCAAGCCATATATGGTAAAAACCCTTCAAAAATAGTCTTCTCCAGAACCACTGGGCAGATTTCCAAGAAACTTGATAAATAGCATCTGGGACGTAGGCCCATCATAAATTGCTAAAATGGTGACCCTGGGTTGACCTTGACCTTCTTTGTGCCTAGGTCAAACTTTGACACATATGCTTTTGTATTGGAAAAGTGAGAATGCATTTTATCCTGCAACGATTCAGAATACAGTACTAAAGTATAAGATATATTTACGATAAGGCGCATTTATTGGGGGAACCGTTTTAGGTCCAGGTCACATGAACAAAATGGACGCCATACCCACATATGGTAACACTCATAAAGCTAAAAGCATCTGGGGGGTCGTGCACTTCAGCTGAAGCACTGGTTTTTTATCTAAATTCAATATAATATCTCATACTCACCAAACCATATATATTTGCTTCATATTTGGTATGATGATAGTTACAGGTCCAAAGTTGTATATACCCCCACCCCTGACCTCAAGGTCAAGGTCACAGACTTAGTCTTATTATGCTTTTAAAGTTTTATGGCTCATATTTATAGATTGGCTTCATATTTGGCATGATGATAGATATAGGTCCCAAGTCTCATTCACCCATACCAACGACCCTGCCCATGACCTGAAGGTCAAGGTCACACACTTAGAAGATTTTGTTTCAACATGGATTTTTGGGGTGAGGCGGGGCCCTTGGCGGGGGCATCTGTGTTGTCTGGACACATTTCTAGTTGTTAAACAATCATGAATAAAATCCATTTTTAATGTCATATGATAAACAGAATCTTGCATTCGTGCTCATGTATTATTGAATTTGTTAAACTCGTTGAAGAAAATGGATAAAATGCTCGGCTCAGCCTCGCATTTCATTTCCCAAACATGCCTGTATAATTTTGACCTCCTTGAACCCCACTTTTATATAGTAAAACTGTGGTTTACAGGGGTAAACCTTATTTTTAGCTCACCTTAGCATGAAGTGCTCAAGGTGAGCTATTGTGATCGCCCTTTGTCCGGCGTCCGTCGTGCGTCGTGCATCATCAACAATTCACTTAAATGACATCTCCTCCTAGCCCTTTGGTCCGATTTCAAAATACTTTCACAGAAATGTTCCTTGGGTGACCCTCTACCAAAATTGCTAAAATGGTTCCGCTCTGCTGAACAAAATGGCCGCCAGAGCTAAAAATAGAAAAAACTTTAAACAACATCTCCTCCTAGCCCTTTGGCCCTATTTCAAAATAATTTCACAGAAATGTTCCTTGGATGACCCTCTACCAAAATTACTAAAATGGTTCCGCTCCGCTGAACAAAATGGCCGCTAAAGCTAAAAATAGAAAAAACCTTTAAATGACATCTCCTCCAAGCCCTTTGGCCTGATTTTGAAATAATTTCACAGAAATGTTCCTAAGTTGACCCTCTACTAAAATTGCTAAAATTGTTCCGCTCCGATGAACAAAATGGCCACCAGAGCTAAAAATGGAAAAAACCTTTAAACGACATCTCCTCCTAGCCCTTTGGCCTGATTTTGAAATAATTTCACAGAAATGTTCCTTTTGATGACCCTCTACTAAAATTGCTAAAATTGTTTGCCTCGGCTGAACAAAATGGCCGCCAGAGCTAAAAATAGAAAAACCTTTAAACGACATCTCCTCCTAGCCCTTTGGCCCGATTTCAAAATAATTTCACTGAAATGTTCCTTGGGTGACCCTCTACCAAAATTGCTAAAATGGTTCCGCTCCGCTGAACAAAATGGCTGCCAGAGCTAAAAATAGAAAAACCTTTAAACGACATCTCCTAGCCCTTTGGCCCGATTTCAAAATAATTTCACAGAAATGTTCCTTGGATGACCCTCTACCAAAATTGCTAAAATGGTTCCGCTCCGCTGAACATAATGGCTGCCAGAGCTAAAAATAGAAAAAAACCTTTAAACGACATCTCCACGCCCTTCGGCCTGATTTTTAAATAATTTCACAGAAATGTTCCTTAGTTGACCCTCTACTAAAATTGCTAAAATTGTTCCGCTCGGCTGAACAAAATGGCCGCCAGAGCTAAAAATAGAAAAACCTTTAAACGACATCTCCTCCTAGTCCTTTGGCCTGATTTCAAAATAATTTCACAGAAATGTTCCTTTCGATGACCCTCGACCAAAATTGCTAAAATGGTTCCGCTCCGCTGAACATAATGGCTGCCATAGCTAAAACTAGAAAAACCTTTAAATGACATCTCCTCCTAGCCCTTTGGCCTGATTTCAAAAAAATTTCACAGAAATGTTCCTTGGATGACCCTCTACCAAAATTGCTACAATGGTTCCGCTCCGCTGAACAAAATGGCCACCAGAGCTAAAAATAGAAAAAAACCTTAAAACGACATCTCCTCCACGCCCTTTGGCCTGATTTTGAAATAATTTCACAGAAATGTTCCTAAGTCGACCTATTTCTAAAATTGATAAAATTGTTCGGCTCTGCTGAACAAAATGGCCGCCAGAGCTAAAAATAGAAAAACCTTTAAACGACATCTCCTCCTAGCCCTTTGGCCCGATTTCAAAATAATTTCACAGAAATGTTCCTTGGGTGACCCTCTACCAAAATTGCTACAATGGTTCCGCTCCGCTGAACAAAATGGCTGCCAGAGCTAAAAATAGAAAAACCTTTAAACAACATCTCCTCCAAGCCCTTCGGCCCGATTTCAAAATAATTTCACAGAAATGTTCCTTGGATGACCCTCTACCAAAATTGCTAAAATGGTTCCGCTCCGCTGAACAAAATGGCCGCTAAAGCTAAAAATAGAAAAAACCTTTAAACGACATCTCCTCCAAGCCCTTTGGCCTGATTTTGAAATAATTTCACAGAAATGTTCCTAAGCTGACCCTCTACTAAAATTGCTAAAATTGTTCCGCTCTGCTGAACAAAATGGCCGCCAGAGCTAAAAATAGAAAAACCTTTAAACGACATCTCCTCCTAGCCCTTTGGCCCGATTTCAAAATAATTTCACAGAAATGTTCCTTGGATGACCCTCTACCAAAATTGCTAAAATGGTTTCGCTCCGCTGAACATAATGGCTGCCAGAGCTAAAAATAGAAAAACCTTTAAACGACATCTCCTCCTAGCCCTTTGGCCCGATTTCAAAATAATTTCACAGAAATGTTCCTTGGATGACCCTCTACTGAAATTGCTAAAATGGTTCCGCTCCGCTGAACATAATGGCTGCCAGAGCTAAAAATAGAAAAAAACCTTTAAACGACATCTCCACGCCCTTCGGCCTGATTTTTAAATAATTTCACAGAAATGTTCCTTAGTTGACCCTCTACTAAAATTGCTAAAATTGTTCCGCTCGGCTGAACAAAATGGCCGCCAGAGCTAAAAATAGAAAAACCTTTAAACGACATCTCCTCCTAGTCCTTTGGCCTGATTTCAAAATAATTTCACAGAAATGTTCCTTTCGATGACCCTCGACCAAAATTGCTAAAATGGTTCCGCTCCGCTGAACATAATGGCTGCCAGAGCTAAAACTAGAAAAACCTTTAAATGACATCTCCTCCTAGCCCTTTGGCCTGATTTCAAAAAAATTTCACAGAAATGTTCCTTGGATGACCCTCTACCAAAATTGCTACAATGGTTCCGCTCTGCTGAACAAAATGGCCACCAGAGCTAAAAATAGAAAAAAACCTTAAAACGACATCTCCTCCACGCCCTTTGGCCTGATTTTGAAATAATTTCACAGAAATGTTCCTAAGTCGACCTATTTCTAAAATTGATAAAATTGTTCGGCTCTGCTGAACAAAATGGCCGCCAGAGCTAAAAATAGAAAAACCTTTAAACGACATCTCCTCCTAGCCCTTTGGCCCGATTTCAAAATAATTTCACAGAAATGTTCCTTGGGTGACCCTCTACCAAAATTGCTACAATGGTTCCGCTCCGCTGAACAAAATGGCTGCCAGAGCTAAAAATAGAAAAACCTTTAAACAACATCTCCTCCAAGCCCTTCGGCCCGATTTCAAAATAATTTCACAGAAATGTTCCTTGGATGACCCTCTACCAAAATTGCTAAAATGGTTCCGCTCCGCTGAACAAAATGGCCGCTAAAGCTAAAAATAGAAAAAACCTTTAAACGACATCTCCTCCAAGCCCTTTGGCCTGATTTTGAAATAATTTCACAGAAATGTTCCTAAGCTGACCCTCTACTAAAATTGCTAAAATTGTTCCGCTCTGCTGAACAAAATGGCCGCCAGAGCTAAAAATAGAAAAACCTTTAAACGACATCTCCTCCTAGCCCTTTGGCCCGATTTCAAAATAATTTCACAGAAATGTTCCTTGGATGACCCTCTACCAAAATTGCTAAAATGGTTTCGCTCCGCTGAACATAATGGCTGCCAGAGCTAAAAATAGAAAAACCTTTAAACGACATCTCCTCCTAGCCCTTTGGCCCGATTTCAAAATAATTTCACAGAAATGTTCCTTGGATGACCCTCTACTGAAATTGCTAAAATGGTTCCGCTCCGATGAACAAAATGGCCACCAGAGCTAAAAATGGAAAAAACCTTTAAACGACATCTCCTCCTAGCCCTTTGGCCTGATTTTGAAATAATTTCACAGAAATGTTCCTAAGTTGACCCTCTACTAAAATTGCTAAAATTGTTTGCCTCGGCTGAACAAAATGGCCGCCAGAGCTAAAAATAGAAAAACCTTTAAACGACATCTCCTCCTAGCCCTTTGGCCCGATTCAGAATAATTTCACAGAAATGTTCCTAAGTTGACCATCTACTAAAATTGTTCCGCTCGGCTGAACAAAATGGCCACCAGAGCTAAAAATAGAAAAAACCTTTAAACAACATCTCCTCCAAGCCCTTTGGTCTGATTTCGAAATAATTTCACAGAAATGTTCCTAAGTTGACCCTCTACCAGAATTGTAAGCAAATTAAAGGGCCCTTTTGTTTTACATAGACTTATATATGGAAAATCTTTAAAAATCTTCCTCTCTGAAACCGCAAGGCGTATCTCTTTGATATTTGGTGTGAAGCTTCATCTAGTGGACTTCTATCAAGATTGTTCAAATTATAGCCCTAGGGCCAAAAATGCCCCCGCCCCGGGGCCCTTTGGTTTTACATAGGCTTATATAGGGAAAATCTTCTTCTCTGAAACCACAAGGCCGAGGTCTTTGATATTTGGTGTGAAGCTTCATCTAGTGAACCTCTATCAAAATCGTTGAAATTATAGCCCTGGGGCCAAAAATGCACCCGCCCCGGGGCCCTTTAGTTTTTCATAGGCATATATAGGAAAAATATTTAAAAATCTTCTTCTCTGAAATCACAAGGCCCAGGTCTTTGATATTTGGTATGAGGCTACGTCTAGTGGACCTCCACCAAGATTGTTCATATTATAGCCCAGGGGCAAAAAATGCCCCCACCCTGGGCCCTTTGGTTTACATAGGCTTATACAGGGAAAATCTCTAAAAATATTCTTCTCTGAAACCCCAAGGCCCAGTTCTGTGATATTTGGTATAAAGCTTCATCTAGTGGACCTCTAGCAAGATTGTTCAAATTATAGGCCTGGTGCAAAAAATGCCCCCACTTGCAGGCCCTTTGGTTTAACATTGGCTTATACAGGGAAAATCTTTAAAAATCTTCTCCAAAACCGCATGGCCTGGGTCTTTGATATTGGTGTGTAGCTTCATCTGGTGAACCTCTACCAAGATTGTTCAAATCATAGCCCTTGGGTCAAAAATTCCTTCGCCCCGGGGTCCTTTGGTTTTACATTGACTTATAAAGGGAAATTTAAAAAAATCTTCTACTCTGAAACCGCCAAAAATGCCCCCACTTCGGGGCCCTTTGGTTTTGCATGGGCTTATATAGGGAAAATCTTTAAAAATCTTCTTTTCTGAAACCCCAAGGCCCAGGTCTTTGCTATTTGGTATGAAGTTTCATCTAGTGGACCCCTACCAAGATCATTCAAATTATAGTGCTGGGGCCAAAAATGCCCCCGCCCCGGGGCCCTTTGGTTTAACATGGGCTTATATAGGGAAAATCTTTAAAACTCTTCTTCTCTGGAACCCCAAGGCCCAGGTCTTTGCTATATGGTATGAAGCTTCATCTAGTGGACCCCTACCAAGATTGTTCAAATTATAGTGCTGGGGGCAAAAATGCCCCTGCCCTGGGGCCCTTTGGTTTTAATAGGCTTATATAAGGAAAATCTTTAAAAATTCTTCTTCTCTGAAACCGCAGGGCCCAGGTCTTTGATATTTGCTGTGAAGCTTCATCTTGTGGACCTCTACCAAGATTGTTCAAATTATGACCCTGGGGCCAAAAATACCCCCGCTCCGGGGCCCTTTGGTTTTACATAGACTTATTGTGGGAAAATCTTTAAAAATCTTCTTCTGTGAAACCACTAGGCCTACTGGTCCTTGATATTTGGTGTGAAATTTCATCTAGTGGACCCCTACCAAGATCATTCAAATTATAGTGCTGGGGCCAAAAATGCCCCCGCCCCGGGGCCCTTTGGTTTAACATGGGCTTATATAGGGAAAATCTTTAAAAATCTTCTTCTCTGGAACCCCAAGGCCCAGGTCTTTGCTATATGGTATGAAGCTTCATCTAGTGGACCCCTACCAAGATTGTTCAAATTATAGTGCTGGGGGCAAAAATGCCCCTGCCCTGGGGCCCTTTGGTTTTAATAGGCTTATATAAGGAAAATCTTTAAAAATTCTTCTTCTCTGAAACCGCAGGGCCCAGGTCTTTGATATTTGCTGTGAAGCTTCATCTTGTGGACCTCTACCAAGATTGTTCAAATTATGACCCTGGGGCCAAAAATACCCCCGCTCCGGGGCCCTTTGGTTTTACATAGACTTATTGTGGGAAAATCTTTAAAAATCTTCTTCTGTGAAACCACTAGGCCTACTGGTCCTTGATATTTGGTGTGAAATTTCATCTAGTGGACCCCTACCAAGATCATTCAAATTATAGTGCTGGGGCCAAAAATGCCCCCGCCCCGGGGCCCTTTGGTTTAACATGGGCTTATATAGGGAAAATCTTTAAAAATCTTCTTCTCTGGAACCCCAAGGCCCAGGTCTTTGCTATATGGTATGAAGCTTCATCTAGTGGACCCCTACCAAGATTGTTCAAATTATAGTGCTGGGGGCAAAAATGCCCCTGCCCTGGGGCCCTTTGGTTTTAATAGGCTTATATAAGGAAAATCTTTAAAAATTCTTCTTCTCTGAAACCGCAGGGCCCAGGTCTTTGATATTTGCTGTGAAGCTTCATCTTGTGGACCTCTACCAAGATTGTTCAAATTATGACCCTGGGGCCAAAAATACCCCCGCTCCGGGGCCCTTTGGTTTTACATAGACTTATTGTGGGAAAATCTTTAAAAATCTTCTTCTGTGAAACCACTAGGCCTACTGGTCCTTGATATTTGGTGTGAAATTTCATCTAGTGGACCTATATCAAGATTGTTCAAATTATAGCCGGCCCTGGGGCCAAAAATGCCCCCGCCCTGAGACCCTTTGGTTTAAAAAGACTTATATATGGAAATCTTTAAAAATTTTCTTCTCTGAAACTGCAATGCCCATTTCTGTGATATTTGGTATGAAGCTTCACCTTTTTAGACCTCCCTCAACATTATGCACATTATAACCCTGGGGTCAATAATGGCCCTCCCCGGGGCCCATTTGTTACTCTATGGATCAGGTGAGCGATCCAGGGCCATCATGGCCCTCTTGTTCTTATTTCTTCTTTAAAATATAGATTGTGGGCACTCGTTAGAACCGCTTCATCGAGGCGGTTCTAACAAGTACCCACAATCTGTATGTTGAGCAGAAATAAGAAAAATAGCACAATTTTTCGTCCTAAAACTTTCTTTTTTCGGCGGAAAAATTGACAATGCATTTGCATAGGCATGTTTTCCTGATGATCCCTTTTCTTCAGCTTGTTTAATAAATTCAATAATACATGAACTGTCATGTAAGATCCTCTGTATAGAACCTTTATAAGTGGTGCTATTTGATGCTGTTGTAAATTATCTCTCTGGTCTTTATTTTCTAATGTTCCCTGTCAAAGTTTGCACAAGGGAGCTAACCCAACATCACTTAACCCTTGTCCTGCTAATCCAGGATATGCCTTATCTTTGAAACAATGTAGATCCAGATCAGATGGCTTCTGACGAAGCCATCTGATCAGGATCTACATTGTTTGCCATTCAGATTGTGAATTTGTTGCAATAATTTGCATCAAGCAATCTGATTGGTTGATAATCGGTAGTGGGTGTGGCATATATGAATATTCAGCAGGACAAAGGTGAATGGTGACTAACCTGTTTATGCATGTATATACAGAACTCTAGATGGTCTTATTCCGGGATTGGTTGAGGACTCTACACAGCTTATCTCGAGTGAGAACGGTTTGTCTCCCTCAATACGTAAACCTCAACGGTTGGTATGGGAAGTCGATGAAATGCTAGGCAAATCTATACAAATAGCTTATAGAAACGTCTCACAGGTAGGGTTGTCCCCCCTTGTCTGTGCTTTCTGTGCTATTTTTAGTACTTCCTGGTTTGAGTTATTTTTAGCTTTTCTGTGGTTTGAGTGAACTTTGCTTGGTTTGTGATTAATTTAAGAATGACCTGCTTTTGTGTTTGCACTTTATTTGAGCTGGGGCATAACAAAACCCACAGAAAGACCTGTGTGGCCAGTTAACTCATCCTGCTGAATAAATCAATTTAGCCACACCCTTTTTTGACTTCTAACCAATCAGATTACGATAACTTGATGTCATTTATTCCTACAGATTCATGAACCATTTGTCAGACAGTGCAGTTACAGTAAAATTGGCCCCAGCCCATCGGGGCTTGAAGAAATATATGGGCTGCATGATGCTTCCACGCAGAGCTGAAACCGACCCACACAAGAGTACTGGTAAACCGCTTAGAGGATCTAAGCCTGACCAGGCAAAGCGGTGCGAGTCGGCCCGTCCATACTTATAAACCCTATTGGTTTCATTGGGTGCAGGGCTTGAAATTTCATGTCATCTCAATGTCGGGTAAAAGTCCTACAAAATTGGGAGCGACGTCTCCAAAATGACCTTTACAGTGTTGACGGGGATGTTAAACCTCAAATCAAACAAAACCATAGAATTCCTGTATTAAGGCCACCTTTGGGACTGTTCAAAAGTGGTCTTTAAGACCACTTTTGAACAGTCCCAAATGGGTCCCTGACCAGAGGACATTGTGTGCTGAAAACCGAAGAAAAAATAACTGCACCCTTCTAAATAAGCTTTTTATAGCAGAATTAGTCTGAATTTTAGGTGGTCTTAATAGCAGCATTTTTCTGTACTGATCAGATGATTTCATCAGGAACCAGCTGATCTGTATCTACACTGTTTGCTAAAGCTAGCACACATTCTAGTTCAGCAGAATGAGAGCTAAGATGCAGGTCAAGCTGTGCATCCATGCAGTATGATCTGAGTCTACACCATTCACTTGTCCCTTGTATAGTACACCATATCCTGTTCAAAACACTTTTCCCTATAACACAGGATAAAGATGGTTTCCAAAAATGTATAAAGTATAAATTTTTATCACACAGTTTAAAGATGGATCCGAAAAATTTACAGATTATTATAACATGGTTCAAAGATGGATCCCAGAAGTGTATAGAATAGTGAACATAACTATACAATCTATTCTTTTTTGGTTGGATATAAGCTGGTTGTTTAACTAACACTGTTAGCCCCCACCCATCAGGCTTGAAGTAAAAATTGGGCTGCATGGTGCTTCCACATGGAGCTGAAACTGACCACACATTAGTACTGGTTAACTGCTTAGAAAGACTAAGCTTGCCCAGGCAAAGTGGTGTGAGTCAGACCATACAATGCATATAAGCCTTTTAGTTTCATCGGGCAGCCCAGGGCTTGAGATTCATTTCATCTCAATGTTGAGATGTCATTTCATCTCAATGTCAGGTAAAAGTCCCACAAAATTGGAAGCAGTGTGTTATGAAGGGTATAAATTGTCATTTATCAATACTATACACTTTTGTTTGGATATAACACAGGTGTTTAACTAACAAGTTTTCTGGTTTTGGACCTTAACAATAGTGTTATAAAGAGGTTGTGAAGTACAGAAAAATTCCTACATTAAGACCACCTTTAAGACCACTTTTGAACAGTTACAAAGGTGATCTCCCACAAGAGCATACAGAATATAGAAAACACAAAGAAAATGTGTCTGAAACCACCTAAATACGTATCCTTTTAAAAGCAAAATTTGGCCTGCCTCGGTAGCTCAGTCGGATGTGCGTCTGACTGGTGATCAGGAGGACGTGGGTTCGATACCTGCTGGGGTCTGCAACATTCTTTTGTGGAGATTGATCACGAAATCTTTTCTACGGGCATTCTCTCCCTTCGGCTGATTCAAGAAAGGCAGTTTTCAGTTTCTGGCGAAAGAATGTACACTGTTCTGGTTAACCGCTTACGTATAAGCCTGCCCAGGAAAACTGACCAGCTCAGAATGACCTAAAATAGTGTTGACTGGGCCATTAAACTCCAATACATAAAAACAAACAACAGCAAAATTTGTCTTAATTTTCGGTGGTCTTAATTACGGACTTCCTCTTTTTGGATATCTGGTCTATCCAAAATATATAAACAAAGAATCTAGCCAGACTGTGTGGCTGCCCAGGTTGATCTGAGTCTGCTGGTCACATGCTTGCTCATGCCTCAGCTCAAATGACCTACTTGTGTTTATATTTACCGTAAAAATTAAAAAAATTGGGACACCTTGAGGACTTGCTGTAATTCTCCTAAAATTAAAAAAAAATGTTTCATGATCTAGCAAGGAGTCCAAAAGATGCAGACTGAATGGCAAACAGTGTAGACCCTGATCAGACTGCTCCTTGATGGGCTGTCTGCTCTGAGTTTGCACTATTTGCTTAGGCTTGTCTGTCCCGAAACATAGGATCATTAAGGTACCCTAAATATTCAGACACCTCAACTCCTTACCATATTCTAAAATTTGAACAAGTACGATTAACTAACCGATGCTTTGCTTAAAGATAGCTGAATGAGTGGCAAGCAGTATAGACCCTGATGAGATGCTGCATTCTGTGGCATCCCATCCGGGTTTACACTGTTTGCTCAGGCCTGTCTGTCAGAATACTTACGGTAAATACGGTAGTGTATTCTATTTCTTTTCTCAAACTTTTTACAGTTGGAATTATTTGTTCTTATGTAGATATACAGTTGAGTTTCAGTGGCTCAAACACCTTTGGGACCATGAAAATTTATCCTAGACTGGTAGATTGAGGCACTTTAAATTTATCATATTGCCAGCAACCATCTTTGGGGTCATGAAAATTTATCCAAATCAGGGGTAGATTGAGCCACTTAAGGTTTATCATATTGCCAGCAACCTGCTTTTGGACCATGAAAATTTATCCAAGACGGGTAGATTGACCTACTTAAGGTTTATCATATTGCCAGCGTTGGGACCATGAAGATTTGTCCAAGACACGGATAGATTGAGCCACTTAAGGTTTATCGTGGTGCCAAGAACCACATTTGAGACCATGAAAAAGTGTCCAAGACAGGGGTAGATTCTGATTGAGCCATTTAAAGTTTATCATATTGCCAGGAACCACCTATGATACCATGGAAATTTGTCCAAGGCAGGGGTAGATTGAGCCACTTAAAGTTTATCATATTGCCAGGAACCACCTATGGTACCATGGAAATTTGTCCAAGGCAGGGGTAGATTGAGTCACTTAAAGTTTATCATATTGCCAGGAACCACCTATGGTACCATGGAAATTTGTCCAAGACAGGGGTAGATTGAGCCACTTAAAGTTAATCATATTGCCAGTAAACCACCTATGGTACCATGGAAATTTGTCCAAGACAGGGGTAGATTGAGCCACTTAAAGTTTATCATATTGCCAGGAACCACCTATGGTACCATGGAAATTTGTCCAAGACAGGGGTTGTTTGAGCCACTTAAAATTGATCATATTGCCAGGAACCACCTACATGTATGGTACCATGGATATTTGTCCAAGACAGGGGTAGATTGAGCCACTTAAAGTTTATCATATTGCCAGGAACCACCTATGGTACCATGGAAATTTGTCCAAGACAGGGGTAGATTGAGCCACTTAAAATTTATCATGGTGCCAGGAACCAGCTATGGTACCATGGAAATTTGTCCAAGACAGGGGTAGATTGAGCCACTTAAAATTTATCATGGTACCAGGAACCACCTATGGTACCATGGAAATTTGTCCAAGACAGGGGTAGATTGAGCCACTTAAAATTTATCATGGTGCCAGGAACTTCAGTGGCAATGAAAATTTGTTGGAGGCATGGGTAGTTCAAGCCACTGAAGTGTTACTGCCAGGAGGCATAACGAGATACTTTTGAACATCTTTTCGATGTTCTGTAATGAAAATGTATGCTGTGTGTATTCATTAGAATCGCCTCACCGAGGTGATTCTAATGAGTACACACAGCATACATTTGCAGGATAAAAGACTAAAATCAAAGAAAACTAAAACTGCAGTAAGTCTACTTTGCGGTGCTCGGATGACAACAAAGCAAAGTCCCTATTTTTGCTAGCTCTAACGACCAAATGAACATGCCCTATGAAACAATTTTCATTTTGGTTAGTTGAACTGAAATCCATAAAGGACTTGGATCAATGCTCTCCAGAAGTTTCATTTTAAGATACAAACATAAAATTGAGGAAAAACATCAAATTAATGGCGACAGTAGTCGGAAAATGACTCATGCCAGTACTAGAGTTTTTTTTAAATTCTGTTTCTCAAACTAATGACTCAGTATTTTTTGACGCTTTTGGACGGTCACACTAGCAAGTTTGTATGATGTGTTCCAGAAAACTAATTAACGCTATATTGGCCATGGTGGTTGGCCAATTCTAAAATTGTTTACGGGGTCTTATCCCAAATGTTTGCCCTATACCTTTGAATGTTTCAGATAAGTTGTAAAGATGTCACTTTGAAAAATGTTGCTAAACTTTTGACAGTATATATTTGCAAAATAAAATAAGAAAATCATCTCTAAATTTTTCCAAATATATTTATACCTGCAGTTATGCAAATTTTTTCAGGACAGCTTGCTTGCTTGTCTTGCTATAGATGCTTTCTTTTGCTGAGAAAATAATTTAGGCAGTGTTCTGCTAAAGGAGAACTCCATAAATTGGTAAACATTGATCACACACATAAGCTCAGGGTAATAAAACTTACTTTGTGCTCAGATCAGTTGAGCATGAAAGTTGCCCTGCTCAGAAATATTAACCCTTAAGCTGCCACGAAAAATGCATCCGAAAATGTCCTTTGCTTATGTCGTCTGCTGCGTATTCTTGCAAACTTTTCAGACTGAATTTTGCAAACAGGCAGGCAAACAGTGTGAACCCTGATCAGACTGGTCCAACAGGAGCAGTCCTCCTACAGGAGCAGTCTGATCTTGGCCCACACTGTTTGCAGAAAAAAGACTTTTAAAGTGACCAGCAGACGTAAAAGCAGACGACAATTGTCGTGATTGGCATGTTATGGGTTAAAATGCCAGCCACATCATATGTTTGCTAAACAGTGACTGCACACATTGACTTGATGGCTATACAGCTTATTTCATATTCAGCTCAGTTGAACATGAAAATTTCCCTGCTCAGAAATATTAAAATACAGTAAAATTCCGCTATTGAGACCACCTAAAATTAAGACTAATTCTGCTTTAAAAAGCTTATTTAGAAGGGTGCAGTTATTCTTTCTTCGTGATTTTGGCATACAATGTCCTCTGGTCAGGGACCACCTTTGGGACTGTTCAAAAGTGGTCTTAAGACCACTTTTTAACAGTCCCAAAGGTGGTCTTAATAAAGGATTTTTACTATATGTTGATAAACAGTGATTGCTCATGTTGACTTGATGGTTATACAGCTTATTTCATATTCAGCTCAGTTGAACATGAAAATTTCCCTGCTCACAAGTGTTTAAACTGTTGTTGTCATTTTGATATCTGTGAATAGGACAAATAACATCTTATCCAGGTCAAAACAGTGGGCCAACATCGGCTGACTTCAATACAATGTTGTCACGTATCAATGCCCACTTGATGTTGGCCCAGCATTCCTTGCTGGCTGGGATACTCTGCTTATAATCCAAACATGCAAAATTAATAAAGGGATAGTATTGTCATGCTTAGTTCAGTTGACCGCTCAGTTCAGTTGACCTTGAAAAAAGGTTTTTTAACCTCACGGCCTGGCATATGCAGGCATTTTCTTGAGCCAAAATATCTTTGCTGAGAACCTGCTTATTAAATAGATTTATTAAGGTTATTTTAAAAATACTGAAATTTATTTACAGAAAACAGTGATACAGGAAAATAAGTGACTAAATGTATAAAATATTTAGCAGTAGAATAAGTTATTTACAGGATCAACCGATTAACAATTTACAGCAAAAACTGACTCTAGCACAGATATATACAGTGATAAAAAGAATACAGTGCTCAACAGAATACAATGATTGACAGACTACAATGATCGACAGAATACAATGATCAACAGAATACAATGAACAACAGAATGCAATGGTCAACAGAATTCATTGAACAACAGAATACATTGGTCAACAGAATACAATTATCAGCAGAATACAGTGATCAACGGAATACAGTGATCAGCAGAATACAATGATCCACAGAATACACTGATCCACAGAATACAGTGATCAGCAGAATACAATGATTAACCCAAGATCAACACAATGCAATGGTAAACAGAATACATTGATCAACAGAATACAATGATCAACACAATACAACAAACAGCAGAATACAATGGTCAACAAAATACAATGATACAATGTAAAGGACAACCGAAGGCAATGATCAAAAGAATGCATTGATCAACCAACTGCAATGATCAACAGAATACATTAAGGGAATACAATGCTCATCAAAATACAGTGATCAATAGAATGCATTGGTCATCAGTAAGTGTGATCAACAAAATGCTTTTGTCAACAGAATACAGTGACTAACGGATAAGATTAATCATCAGAAAGCATTTACCATGAGAATGCATTGATCAACAGAATGCAGTAATCATTAGAATATAATGACAGACAGAATACACTGATCAACAGAATTCATTGAACAGCAGAATACATTGGTCAACAGAATACAATTATCAGCAGAATACAGTGGTCTGCAGAATACAGTGATCAACAGAATACAATGGTCAACAAAATAAAATTATCCTCAGAAAACAGTGATCAACAGAAAACAGTGAGCAACAGAATACAGCAATCAACAGAATACAATGTTCAACAAGGATTAACAGAATACAACAACCAGCAATACAGTGGTCATCAGAATACAGAGGTCAGCAGAATACAATGATCAATACAATACAATGAACAACAGAATACAATGAACAACAGAATACAATGGTCAACACAATACAATGATAAACACAATACAATGATCAACAGAATACAATGAACAAGAGAATACAATGGTCAACAGAATCCAATGATCAACAGAATACAATGATAAACAGAATACAATGAACAAAAGAATATAGTGGTTAACAGACTACAGCAATCAACAGAATACAATGATTAGCAGAATACAGTGATCCACAGAATACAGCAATCAACAGAATGCAATGATCAACGGAATACAGTGGTTAACAGACTATAGCAATCAACAGAATACAATGATCAGCAGAATACAATGATCAACAGAATACAATGATCAACAGAATACAGAGATCAATAGAATACAATGAACAACATAATATAATACCATGGTCTACAGAATACAATGATCAACAGAATACAATGATCAACAGATACAGTGGTCAGTAGATTACAATGGTCAACAGAATACAGTGATTCACAGAAAACACTGGTCCACCAATATTATAGAATACAATGATCAACAGAATACAACAATCAACAGAATACAATGGTTTACAGAATACATGTATACAGTGGTTTACAGAATATATGTACAATGATCCCCAGAATACACTGATCAACAGAATACAAAGATCAACAGACTACAATGATCAACGGAATGCAATGATCAACAGAATACATTGCAAACAAAAATCAGCAATTCAATGATCAACAAATTACAGCAATAAAGAAAAATGAAATAATCAGCAGAATCCAATTAATGAAAGAATATAATGAGATAGAATAAACTGATCAACAGAATAAACATTGTCTTTAACCCATCTCATACCAGAAACCCAAAAACGGGTACCTTGGAAAACAGTGCAGGCCCAGATCAAATGCCGCAGACCGTGACGTCTGATCAGGACCTACACTGTTTGCAAAAAGTTAAGCCATTGTCCAAATAAATTTTGAAGAAAACACAACCTGACACCACTTAATTTTGGAATAGACTCCAGGTATATATAAGGTGGAAGTTTCCATTTGGTACAAAAAGGGTTAATTTGGTACAATACACATGTAAGATGATTTCAGTACATTAAAACACATCTATTTAACAGCCACCTCACTTCAATAGCAGTAATACCGTAAAAATCCTAATAATTTGGGCAGTTTATGGACTTGCTATAATTCTCCTAAAATTTCAAAAATTTGTTTCACAATCCAGCAAAGGTTTCAAAAGTGCAGATGGAATGACAAACAGTGGAGACCCTGATCAGACTGCTCCTTCAGGAGCAGTCTGATATTGATCTCCACTGTTTGCTTAGGCCTGTCTGTCCCAACACTAAGGGTCATTATGGTTTGTTTGTTTGATTTGAGGTTTAACGTCCCCGTCAACACTGTATAGGTCATTTTGGAGACGCTGCTTCCAATTTTGTGGGACTTTTGCCCGACACTGAGATGAAATGACATCTCACCCCTGTCGCCCAATGAAACCAATAGGTTTTATAAGCATGGACGATCTGACTCGCACCGCTTTGCCTGGGCAGCCTTAGATCCTTTAAGCGGTTTACCAGTACTTGTGTGCAGCCGGTTTCAGCTCTATGTGGAAGCATCATGCAGCCAGATTATTATGGTAATTTCTGCAAAAATATTTCACTCTATATTTAACATCTGCTGAGCAGCTACCTCTCTTTTCCAGCCAGCAGCCACTTCACTGAATCTAAAGTCACTCTGTTAAACTGCCAGAGTTAACCTCATAGTCAAACAGAAATAGAAATAAGAATAACTTATTTTTGACAATTTCTGGGAGTTTGTTCATCTCAAAATTGCTATTTTGATATCAGTATAAAAGTTTTTGAGTAAATGAAATGAAAAAATAAATGGAGAGTTATTCATCTGACACTTCTACATCATTTATTTTGCTTTGCATACATTCATATTCAGTCTTCATCTGTCACTTATTTGTGCCTGTCTACTGTAAAACACTTATATTTGGCGGTCACTTTATTTTGGAGCTATTAGCGGTTAAGAAAAAAATGCCAAAATAAAAAACGCCAATCAAGATCAAGAGCACAATACAACGTCTCCCACTCAAGGGCATTGTCCGTGACAAAAGAAAAAAGTATACATGTATTTACTGCTTTAGAAGTCAAACATAGTGTTAGGAAGCATAACTCAAGGCTTCTTTCATCCAGCCAGACGGTAATTGTCAAAACAATTGAATGTATAATTGGTAATTGATTGACGGCTTTGCCTGTTAGTAAAATAGAAGTTGGACATTATCAGAACCTTGTCGGACATTATCAGAAGCAAAAGCATGAATGCAAGAAAGAAAACTTCAACACATTATAACTAAGAATTGGTTTTATTGAGTAATTAAATAAATAGAACTGATTTGTGTTCACTCACACACCAGTGTAGTTAAAAATCACAGTGTATGACTTGCTAATCAAAGTGTAGAACTCGCCTGCATAAGAACACAGGGCTAGGTCAGAAATCATGGATATTACTTTTATTTTGGAAATTGAACATCCGCCAAAATATAAATCTGCCAAAAGGTCCACTCAAAAAAACGCCAAAATTTGCTGCGGCCAAATTGAAGTGTTTTACAGTATCTTGTTCCATACATTGTCTTAGATATTTCCCTTTCCTGAATAGCAGTCAATTTTGGAGTTTTCTCTGGGTTTCTCACCGGAAACCCCAAAACGGGTACTCTGGCATATAGTGCAGACCCAGATCAGACGCCGCAGAACGCGGCATCTGATCAGGGTCTCCACTGTTTGCTAAAAGTTCAGCCACTTTCCAAATAAATTTTGAAAACGCAGCCTGACACCCCTAAATTTTGAAATGGACTCCTACTATATATAAGGAGGAAGATTCCATTTGGTACAAAAAGCATTAAAGGCAGTTTCACTGCATTAGAATTATCCAGCTTGCTTAGCTTTTCTGACATTTTGCTTGAAGCATTAAAAATTGAGCTTATGTGCAGGTAAAGTTGCAGGTGACCAGCAAATGTGATGTATAAGAAGGTTTTAGGAATACCTGAAAACGCAATACTGGGCCCCTGCCATCGGGCTTGGAGAAATAGATTGGGCCGCATGGTGCTTTATCACAAAGCTGAAACCGACTACACATGAGTACTGGAAGGTCTAAGCCAGCCCAGGCAAGGTGGTGCGAGTTTGACCGTCCCTGCATATAAACCCTATTGGTTTGTGTAGGTGGTAGGGCTTGAGATGTCATTTCATCTCAGTGTTTGGTAGAAATCCCTTAAAATTGGTAGCTATGCCTCCAAAATGACTTGATTAATGTTGATGTGGATGTAAAAACCTCAGTTCAAACAAACAAGACTGTTTGCTCAGCTCTGTCTTGTCTGAATACATAAGGTAAATATGGCAGTCATCAGTCTGTAAATCCTGAGGCAGGCAAAGGAAGAAAAGTGATGCTGCTAATATGGCTGCATCGGTGCACAGGCTTATCAGTACACATAAAAACTTCTTCTTGAACAGTTCGCAATTTTCAGTTCTCTGGTGTGACAACACGGTAGACCGGCCCCGAGAGCTCAGTTGGTTGAGTGTCCGCGCCGGGGAACGGGAGGTCACGGGTTCGATCCCGGGCAGCGACATACCAAAGTCGTTAATAATGGTACTAGCTGCTCCTGGCTTGGTACTCAGATTTACGGGGTAGAGCTAGGACTGGTCTGGGACATGATACTTCAGTGAGGCAGCACTATAAAAGTGAGCATTGAGCTCCCTGTCTCAACCAGACACCATCGTGAGATGACTGAAAAATTGTTGAAAGCGATGTTAAACCCAAATTCACACACACACACAGAGTTCTCTGGTGTATTGCTTGCTTCTAAAAGAGAACAAACAAATCAAACACATTCAGAGTTGACACAATGATCAAGTATTTGGATTGCATCCTGAAGCAAAAGAAACCATTACACCACAACCTCTTTATAACACTATTAATGGGGTCCAAAGCAGAAACCGTAATTAGTTAAACAACCATGTTATATCCAAACAAAAATGTATAGATTATATAGAAAAATGACCATTTATGGTCATTTTTCTATATAATCTATACATTTTTGGGATCCATCTTGAAACCGGGTTATATCCAAATCCGTGTTATAATGAACCGTGTTATAATGAGGTTGTGGTGTAGTTGGACTCTGATGCGCCTGTCTTCATTGCCCCCTCCTTAAGCAAGCAAACTGTTTTAACCCTTATTCTGCTGAATAGATTAATTTAGACACACTTATTTCTGATATAATGTAGTCGTTCAATTCAAAAACTGCATGATAGTGTAGACCCTGAGTGGTCAACAGCAAGTACTTTCAGAAGGCATCTGATCTGGATGTACACTGTTGAAAAGCTGGGGGTTGTCAAGTTCAGCAGAATAAGGGTTAACCAACATTAAAATTGCAGTTGATAAGCAGAGTTAGCAGATCTAGCCACTCAGAAGTCAGAACACTACCTTTATTCTTTTCTGCAATTCTTTCCTTTAACTCTTTTGGCGCATTATAGATCAACTGATTATGGGAAATAACTAGCTCAGGTATGTTGCAAATCATTAGGTAAGACCTGTTTTTGGCAAAAACAAGCTTTTACTTAAAAAAATGGTTTTGATTGTATCTATACATGGGTCAAGAGTTAGAAAATGCTGGGGGCTGAAAATAAATTTGGTACTGGGAGTTTTGTTTAGAAATCAATTTATCACCAAAAGAGTTTATTAAGAGTGTTTCCTTCTTGGTGTCACTGGTGAGAGCTGTGGGCTAATTGTATCTATTCCTGATCATTGCCTTCACTTCTATTTTGGAGAAAGGTTATGTTTTGTAGATTTTCCTTGCTGCTCAATGTTCATTAGTTTACAGTAATTGTCTGTATATACGTTTTGTTGTTTGTAACCTTAGGATAAATAGCTTCTTTGTGTGGTGTCAAAAATCTTTTTAAATTCTAGTTTGTCATTCTCATATTTTGTGATTTTTTTTTTCCACCTGCTTTAAACATGGCCCTGTAAAGAGGTCGAGTTTTGCATCCATTCATTGTTTTGTCTGTCAGTCTGTCAACATTTGCATCATTCCTAGCATCAAGTGAACAAGTCCATGAAATGAACACCCCCTAAACCCCACTTTATATAGAGAAAACTGAGTTTTATGGGGTATACATTGTTTTTTCTAATTTCTGTTCCAAGACATAGGTTGTGGGTACTCATTAGATCCGCCTCAATGAGGTGGTTCTAACGAGCACCATGAACCTATGTTTGCAGTATAAATTAGAAAGATATCGCAGATTTTCATCAAGAAAGTAACCATTTTGGAAATGTGAAAAAATGCACTATGTCGCATGGGTGTGTTATCGTAATGGTATCAACTCATAAGTTCAAGCCCCCACAGGGGCCACATAGCCTTTGCTAAATTGTTGGTAGTTTAAAGTTTGTTTGAAATGATTTGGAATATATGAACCATCACTGATAACTCTTACCAGATTACATTGGTGCTGAGAGGCTGTTTGGATTCATTATCAGGTCTGAGAGTTATCTTTTTCGTGTAAAGACTGTCCATAAAAATCAAGACAGTCTTTGAATTTATGGACTCACAGTTCCATGGAGAGTAATGCAAATCATAAGAATTTTAAAAAAATTGAAAATCGCAGTACATGTGTTACGCAACCTTCTTTATTACATGATAATCTGCGTGTAGCTGAAAACTGAGTAGGATCTGTTGTCTTGTTGATTAATAATCCAAGAACTGAAATAATTAATTCTGTATAGTTCAGGTTTTCTCCCTTCCTCTATAACAAAGAAACATGTCACCTGAAGTAAATGAAGGGAGAAAACCTAAACAAGAATATCTTTCAGAGCGGTTTTATATAAATACTCAAAAATTAGACAACAGATTTGAGAAAAAACTTCCTATGTATGCAATTCATCATGTAACGAAGAAGCTGGGATAATACATATTCTGCGATTTTCGAATTTTTGAAAATTCTTAAGATTTGCATTGCTTTCTATAGACACGTGAGTCCATAAATTTATAGACTGTCTTTATTTTTATGGACAGTCTTTAGAAATAGCTGAACTCTCAGACCTGATTATTTTCCTTTACCGTTTCTGACTGGATATTACAGGCTATGGATGATCTAGATCTCAATGTTCAGGGATTTACCAGCTATGGGAAAGGTTTCATCAAGACATGTAAGGTAAATATCTTATTATAGGGTGCTCTGTAAAAGTGCAGAAGGCAGCCTGGGTAGCTCAGTTAGATGCACATCTGACTGGTGATCAGGACAACGCAGGTTTGATACCTGCATGGGTCAGCAACATTCTTTCGTGGAGATTGATCATTCTCTCCCGGTGATTCAAGAAGGGCAGTTCTCTGTTTCTGGCAAAAGAATGTCCACTGTACTGTACGTATAAGCCTGCCCAGAAAAAGTGTGGGTAGGTGAACTGACTGGCTCAAAAATGATGTGAAAAGTGTTGACTATGCCATTAAACTCAAATACAAACAAACAAACAAGAGTGCAAAAATCATGCTGTGACATTGTTTCCAAAGTGCAGTCAGACCAAATGACCAGAAAGTGCTGATTTTAATTTGCCTTCCTGCACAATGGGTTGTTAACAAATGAGCAAATGGGTTTTATCTTTTCCTGAGTTTATTAGCTCATTTGAGCAGGAAGTGCTCATGGTGAGGTATTGTGATCAGTGAATGTCCGTCGTCCGTCGTCAACAATTTGCTTTAAATGCGAACTCCTGAACCCTTGGGTCAATTTGATTCAAACTTCACAGGAATCTTGCCTAGGTGGCTCCCTACCAAAATAGCTAAAATTGTTCCGCTCTGATTAACAAGATGTCCGCGAGAGCTAAAAATAGAAAAATCTTTAAACACCAACTTCTCCTGTACACTTAGGCCAATTTCATTCAAACTTCATAGAACTGTTGCTTAGCAGACTCTCAACCAGAATAGCTAAAACGGTTCCGCTCCAATGAGCAAACTGGCCGTCAGAGCTAAAAATAGAAAAACATCCGAAATTTGCCTCAAATGCGAACTCCTCCTAAACCCTTGGGCCAACTTGATTCAAACTTCACAGGAATGTTGCAGGGGTGACTCCCGACCAAAATAACTAAAATCGTTCCCCTCTGACAAACAAGATGGCCACCAGAGCTAAAAATAGAAAATATCTTGAAATGACAACTCCTCTTGTACTCTTTGGCCAATTTCATTCAAGCTTCATAGGATGTTGCTTAGATGACCCTCTACCAAAATTGCTAAAACAGTTCACTTCCGATGAACAAAATGGCCACCGGAGCTAAAAATAGAAAACATCATTAATTTGCTTCAAATGCAAACTCATCCTAAACCCTTGGGCCAATTTGATTAAAACTTCACAGGAATGTTGCCTGGGTGACTCCCGACCAAAATAGCAAAAATCGTTCCGCTCTGACAAACAAGATGGCCGCCAGAGCTAAAAATACAAATATCTTCAAATGACAACTCTTGTACTCTTTGGCCAATATCATTCAAGCTTCATAGAAATGTTGCTTAGATGACCCTCTACCAAAATGGCTAAAACAGTTCACTTCCGATGAACAAAATGACCATCAGAGCTAAAAATAGAAAAACATCATTAATTTGCTTCAAATGTGAACTCCTCTTAAACCCTTGGGCCAATTTGATTCATACTTCACAGGAATGTTGGCTAGGTGACTCCCTACCACAATAGCTAAATTCGTTCCACTCTGATGAACAAGATGGCCACCAGAGCTAAAAATAGAAAAAAATTTCAAACGACAACTCTTCCTGTACCCTTGGCACAATTTCATTCAAACTTCATGGGAATGTTGCTTAGGTAACCCTCTACCAAAATAGCTAAAATGATCCCGCTTCGATGAACAGAATGGCTGCCAGAGCTAAAAATAGAAAAACATTGTAAATTTGCTTCAAATGCAAACTCCTCCTAAAGCCTTGGGCCAATATGATTCAAACTTCAAACAAAATAGCTAAAATTGTTCCACTCTGACAAACAAGATGGCCACCAGAGCTAAAAATAGAAAAGATCTTGAAACAACATCTCTTCCTGTACCCTTGGGCCAATTTCATTCAAACTGCATAGGAATAATCCTTAGATGAACTTCTACCGAAATAGCTAAAACGATTTTGTACGGATGAACAAAATGGCTGCCAGAGATATAAATAGAAAAACATCATAAATTTGCTTCAAAGGCGTACTCCTCCTAATCCCTTGGGCTAATTGGATTCAAACTTCACAAGAATGTTGCCTTCGTGACTCACTACCAAAATAGCTAAAATCATTTTGCTCTGACAAACAAGATGGCCACCAGAGCTAAAAATAGAAACAAATCTTCAAACAACAACTCCTCCTGTACCCTTGGGCCAATTTCATACATTCTTCGTAGGAATATAGATGACCTGCTACCAACCCACTCCGGTGAACAAAATGGCCACCAGAGCTAAAAATAGAAAAAGATTGTAAATTTGCTTCAAACGTGAACTCCTCCTAAACCCTTGGAACAATTTGATTCAAACTTCGCAGGAATGTTGCCTAGGTAACTCCCTTCCAAAAAAGCTAAAATTGTTCCGCTCTGACGAACAAGATGGCCACCAGAGCCAAAAATAGAATGTACTAGAGACAGTGACACTCAGGTGAGCAAATCAGGGCCCTCTAGGCCCTCTTGTATATACCTTTCTTGAGTGAATACTTAGCAGTAAACTGGCAATCAAATGTGAAAATTTGATGTCTGCTTTACCTGAGGATAGCTGAGGTACAAAATACACTGATTACCATAGCAAGCATCATGTGATACCTACCAGAACTATGGGCAGAGTAACTATCACATCAGAAAATGACAAACATTGCCAAACTTCTGCACATTCTGGACTTTTGATTTATTGATCCATGCAAGTGTGAAATGCTGTTATTATACACATAAATACAGCCCTGAGAGTGAAGGCACTTAAGGGGAATTCACCATATTTGCATTATTTGCTGGTGTCTGGTTACCTGTTTTTCCAACACTGATAACCTTCAGACTAGGTACCAGCAGATAATGCAAAAAAGGTGAATGGGAACATCTGGCAGATTTTTCCACCATTTTTCAAAGGGAGATTATTTTCGTGACTTCCTGTTAGCTTTTATATAAGCCCTGTCCCACGGAAAAAGGGGTCTACTCTTAAAGGAAAGAATTTGCTCCTTGGAAGCAAATTTTTTCTTTTAAGAGTTGACCCCTATTGACCTGGGAGACAAAAATACTTTTGCAGGAGTAGCCTCCCCTGAAGGTGTATCCATTCCCTTTAATACAGTGAGCAAACATAGAGGATCTTACATTCGTGTTCATGTTTTATTGAATTTATTAAACGAGTTGAGGAAAAGGGATAAAATGCGAGGCTATGCCGAGCATTTTATCCTTTTTCCTCAACAAGTTTAATAAATTCAATAATACATGAACACAAATGTAAGATTCTATTTATCATATGACTTTTAAAACGCATTTTATTCACCATCTTTTAACAAAATGTCAATATTCCGCCATTAGTAAATGCGACGTCGTTAAGGACATAATACATGTAAGTATGGGGCGTCTCTAATTAATATGCATATTTAATCCACTAGTGGATTATCAAATTTATTACATGGTGTTATTACACTTTCAGAAGAGACGTCATATGATAAATATACTTTATCTCTGTCCATATTGTTGATGCCTCATATCCATGGTTCTGCACTGGAGTGCCAAACAAAAGCAGCTTCCATTAATATGCAAATGAGATGATGATCTGGATCTTCTTTGCATATATGTATTGCTAATAATATCTTGTCATTTTCGATAGCCGTTTAGCCGCTTTGTGGGAAAACAACTGTCCTTTTGGCTTTCCACTTGTGAATTTTCATTTTAGTGAAGTTGTTTCATGTTTGTGTTTCTTTCCCTTTGGTGTCTTGGATGGGAGTTGGGAGGTAATTGCATTGATTCCTGATCATTGCACTCACTTCTATTTTTATAGTTTTCTAAAAGAAAAAGGATATGTCTGGGTTCAGAATGGTGAGGCTTCACCCATTGTATGCTAGTGGACTCTTCCACTGCTATATGTTTGGCCACCGCCCATGGGGGCTTAAAGAAATAGATGGGCTGCATGATCCTTCCACTCAGAGCTGAAACTGACTGCACACGAGTACTGGTAAACCGCTTAGAGAATCTAAGCCTGTTCAGGCAAAGCGGTGTGAGTCAGATCGTCCATGATTATAAACCCTATGGGTTTCATTGGGGGACAGGGCTTGAGATGTTATTTCATCTCAATGTCATGTAAAAGCCCCACAAAATTGGAAGCAACATCTCCACAAACTAAACAAACAAAAAAAACTGCTATATGTTGGACAAGTCTGTCTGTCATATAAGGGGTGTCAGGCATATATTTTCGTTCTTATTTCTTTTTTTGACGGAAAATTCTGTTAGCAAATAGTGCAGGCCCTGATCAGACGCAGCATTCTGCAGCATCTGATCTTGGCCTGCACTGTTTGCCAAGGTACTCCTTCAGGGGTTTCCCTGCATACAATGGGTTAAGATGCCAATCACAACAATTGTCTTCTGCTTGCTGTCTGCTGGTTACTTTAAAAGTCACTGTTGCAAATAGCTTGGACACCGATCACATTGCTCCTAGAAGAGCAGTCTGATCACGGTCCACACTGTTTGCCTGTATGCAAAAAATGTGTTTGAAAAGTTTGCAAAAGATGAAGCAGACGACATAAACAGACGACATTTTCAGATGTAGTTTTTTTTCAGTCTTAACCCATTTTTGTACCAGAAACCCCAAAACGAGTAATTTGCAAACAGTGCAGACCCAGATCAGACGCCGCAGAGTTCTGCGGCGTCTGATCTGGACCTACACTGTTGGCGAAAAGTTAAGCCATTGTCCAAATAAATTTTGAAGAAAACACAACCTGACACCCCTTAATTATACCCCCGGCATACGAAGTATGCTATGGTTATACCCCCGGCATACGAAGTATGCTATGTTCGTATGCTATGGGGGTATAATGTTTTCGTCCTGCCGTTTGTCCATCCGCACCAACGAAATGACATTTAGGGGGCAAAAAATTTGGACAGTTTGACACTTAAGTATATATTCGTGAGTCCAAATGGGGTTTATTCCGTTATTTGGGTACTTAAGTGGCAAAAATTCGCTCTTAGGTGGCTTGCCGCTTAAGAGAATTTGCCGCTTAAGTAGTCAATGTGCCGACGCCTAGCCACTTAAGTATCCGTTCGTGAGAACGTCCGTCTGTCCATCCGTGTGTCTGTCTTTCCATCTGTCCATCCGCACCAACGAAACGACATTTAGGGGGCAAAAAATTTGGACAGTTTGACACTTAAGTATATATTCGTAAGTCCAAATGGACTTTATTCCATGATTTTGGTACTTAAGTGGCAAAAATTGTCTCTTAGGTGGCTTGCTGCTTAAAAGAATTTGCCGCTTAAGTAGTCAATATGCCGACGCCTAGCCACTTAAGTATCCATTCGTGAGAATGTGCGTCCTTCCATCCGTCTGTCCGTCCGTCCGTTAACATTTTGGTTAAAGGTTTGCGTCAAAGTTTGTAAGAGATTATATCTTTTGAACCCTTTGACAGATTTAGTTGATACTTACACTGAAGTTACATACTGGTCTAGAGATTTCATTGATGCATGTCCCACTCCCCACACTTACCTTGAGGTCAAGGTCACATACTTAGAAATTTTACATTTGGTTAAAGTTATATGACAAAGTTTATAGATGCCTGTATGCTCTAAACTCTAAGACAAATTCAGTTGATACTTGCATCAATGTTGCATACCAGTCCAAACATTTCGTTATGTGTATCCCTTCCCCACCCACGGTGACCTTGACCTCAAGGTCACAGACTTAGAAATTTTACATTTGGTTAAAGTTTTATGACAAAGTTTATAGAAACCTGTACATTCTAAACTCTAAGACAAAGTCAGTTGATACTTGCATCGAGTTTGCATACCAGTCCAAAGATTTCATTGATGCATTCCCCACCCTGCTGCTTCAGTAACATTGATGCCCCCACCCCTTCAGTAACTTTTATGCCCTCACTCCCTTGGTCCATTTAGAAATTTTATGTTTGGTTTAGCTTTTGCAAGCACATTTATAGAGTCTTATAGATTCTTGACTTCTTCATTCATATTACATACAAGCTCAAAAGATATATCAGAGGGTGGCACTGGCCGGGGGTATATGTGACCCACTGGTCCCTTTCTCTAGTTTTGAAATGGATTCATGGTATATATAAGGAGGAAGATTCCATTTGGTATGTAAAAGGGTTAAGGGTTAACAGAGTACAGTTCTTCATTTTCATGCATGTACCATTTTTATTTCCATCCTAGGTTAGTCCAGATGCTTACATACAAATGGCACTACAGATCACATACTTCAAGAATGCTGGGAAATTTGCTCTGACCTATGAATCATCCATGACCAGACTTTACCTCCTCGGTCGCACTGAAACTGTACGATCCCTGACAATGGAGTCAGTAGAATTTGTAAGGTAATGTTATAGTGATCTTGCATGAGTGGTCATTGTATATGAAATTTCTGAAACGAGCCTCTGACAAGTTTTGCAGATTTCATATGAAATGACTGAGTGTAAGAGTCTGTTTATCTTAAATGATTTTAAGTACGACCACTGACAATGGGGCATTAGAATTTGTAAAGTGATATTATAGAGAGGATTTTACTCTCATGGTCATTTCATATGAAATTTATGATTTGTTTGTTTGTATTGGTGTTTAACGACCCAGTCAACACTATTTTAGGTCATTTTTGAGCTGGTCAGTTTACCTATCCACACCTTCCCTCGGCAGGCTTACACGTAAGCGGCTAACCAGTACAGTGCACATTCTTTCACCAGAAACTGACAACTGCCCTTCTTGAATCAGGGGAAGGGAGAGAATGACTGTAGAAAAGATTTCATGATCAATCTCCTCAAAAGAATGTTGCCAACCCCGGCAGGTATCGAACCTGCGTCCTCCTGATCACCAGTCAGACGTGCATCCGACTGAGCTACCGAGGCCGGCATGAAATTTATGAAGGTACATGTATATATGGAGAAATAAGAAAAACTGTCCTGCAGTTATCAAAAAATACCAACCTTATCTGTTGCCATGAGTAATGACAAAACTAGTAAAACGGCACTTTTGATGGAACGAGTTGAGACATATTAATGGAGATAGTCATAACTGATAACTGAAGGATAGTTTTTGTCAATTTTCGATAAAAACCTATGTTGTGGGTATTCATTAGAACCGCCTCAGCGAGGTGGTTCTAATGAATAGCTGAGGTGGTTCTAATGAATACCCACAACATAGGTATATATGTAGAAATAAAAAAAAAACTATCCTTCAGTTATCAAAAAATACCAATCTTTCTGTTGCTATGAGTAATGACAAAACTGATGGAACAAGTTGAGACATATTAATGGAGATAGTCATAACTGATAACTGCAGGATAGTTTTTGTCAATTTTCGATAAAAACCTATGTTGTGGGTATTCATTAGAACCGCCTTAGCGAGGTGGTTCTAATGAATAGCTGAGGTGGTTCTAATGAATACCCACAACATAGGTATATATGTAGAAATAAAAAAAAAACTATCCTTCAGTTATCAAAAAATACCAATCTTTCTGTTGCTATGAGTAATGACAAAACTGATGGAACAAGTTGAGACATATTAATGGAGATAGTCATAACTGATAACTGAAGGATAGTTTTTGTCAATTTTCGATAAAAACCTATGTTGTGGGTATTCATTAGAACCGCCTCAGTGAGGCAGTTCTAATGAATCCCCACAACATAGGTATATATGTAGAAATAAGAAAAATTATCCTTCAGTTATCAAAAAATACCAACCTTATCTGTTGCCATGAGTATTGACAAAACTAGTAAAACGGCACTTTTGATGGAACGATTTGAGACATATTAATGGAGATAGTCATAACTAATAACTGAAGGATAGTTTTTGTCAATTTTCGATAAAAACCTGTGTTGTGGGTATTCATTAGAACCACCTCAGCGAGGTGGTTCTAATGAATACCCACAACCAGGGCTCGAGAAACTGAAGAATCAAAATCGGTCCAGCCAGATTTCGCCCACAAATTACGGAAATTGCTGATCGGTTTCGGTAATTTCCGTAAACATCCTTGGTGATTTGCAATTTCAAAATGTGTTATTAGCGTAACGAATGACATACCAATATTGCTCATACACTTTTCAACGAATATAAGCACCAGTATCTCGATTATAAACAGCAATTATTGCTCACATAGTTCAGATTTCATCTACTTTCATTTTCTACGCCAGATTTCATCTACTTTCATTTTCCCAATATCCGGGTCACTCAGCACCTGAAGACCGCTGGCGTGGTACAGTCAAAGATCAGCTCGATGGTTACTATATTTTTTGCCCTTTTTTAAAACCTTTAAAATATTTCTCTTATTTCACGCATCTTTATTTTGCCCAAATTACTTTGTTTACAAATGGCGACCGGTTGCAGCCACGTGGGCGGAAAATGACATCATACCGTTTCCTTTTACACAATACACATTAATGCAGTCACGGACATAACACACACACACACCAGTTTTATGTCACTGATTTTAATAGAGGGGATTTCAAAAAAAAAAATCGTTTTGAACGGGTTAAAAAATCGAAAAAACATTTCTTTACTCTCAAACCAAAACATGGCCGAACGAGAGTCATTGAAAATCTTACGTGGCCGAACCGAGTTCTAAAGAATATAAATACATATTTCACGATCACACAAGCCTGAAAGAAATCGCTTTGTCTACAAACTGCGACCGATATTGATGGCACGTGATCGGAAAATGACATCATGGGGTCTCATTTTAATTCATTCAAGGGCATAATACACACGTGGTTTATGTTATTGGTTTCAATGGAGCGTATTTCTTAAATAGAAATATCGGTAAGAATGGGTGAAAAAAAAGGCATTTTCTCTGGAAGTCTTAACAGACATGACAGGTGTGTATTGAAAATTGCGCCCTGTGAAAAAAAAACAAAAACAATTATATATTTAAATACCGGTTCTATACTAAGCCATAAATTAATGACTTGTGTAAACAAACTAGCGTATGTCCTGCATTGATTGACCTAATTTTCTCACCCTGCTAGCATGCCGATAACGCCTGAGGCCATTGTTCACGGCTGAATAATTTTAACACACAAGTCAAATTTCGTTGCGATAAGATCAAAGTCCCCGACTTGGACTTGTCCGATTTTCACCTAGTTAGATAATGAACCAGTCTAACACCTTATGCTGTAGGCGATTTTTGTATACATGCTTGGATTATCAGTGGCAAACGGTCAGCTTGTTTTTACAATGATGATTTAGCGAAAAATTTTGAACCGATTTTTTGAAAATTTTATTGAATTATGGACCGATTTTTTAAACTTCTTTTTCAGTTAAAATCGGTTCAGTAAACCCGAAATCGGTTCAGAACCGGAAAACCGACATTTTCTCGAGCCCTGCCCACAACATAGGTTTATGTGTAGAAATAAGAAAAACTATCCTTCAGTTATCAAAAAATACCAACCTTTCCTGTTGCCATGAGTAATGACAAAACTGATGTAACAAGTTGAGACAGATTAATGGAGATATTTAAAACTGATAACTGAAGGATAGTTTTTGTCAATTTTCGATAAAACCTATGTTATGGGTATTCATTAGAAACACCTCACCGAGGTGGTTCTAATGAATACCCACAACATAGGTATATATGTAGAAATAAGAAAAACTATCCTTCAGTTATCAAAAAATTCCAACCTTATCTGTTGCCATGGGTAATGACAAAACTGATGTAACAAGTTGAGACATATTAATGGAGATATTCAAAAATAGTTTAGTACTCCAGCAAGAAACATTGTGGAAATTTGGTAGAATCGCCTCGGTGAGGAAACTCTAACAAATGTCTACAGTTTTTGTTTCTTGAGTAATTATTAACAAATTTGCTCTTTATTGCCTGTCATACAGTGTGTAGTCCTTATTGGATTTCTTTATAGGGGCAAATTCTTTATAATGGTAAACTGTTAGCATTATGCTAACACACCCATGCGAGATACTGCATTTTTTCACATCTCCAATTTTTGCCATTTTTCTGATGAAAATCCGTGATATTTTTCCTATAAAAACTGCAAACATAGGTTGTTGGTGCTCGTTAGAACCGCCTCATTGAGGAGGTTCCAACAAGTACCCACAACCTATGTCTCGGAGCAAAAATAAGAAAAATAATGTATACCCCCGTAAACCCCAGTTTTCTCTATATAAAGTAGGGTATAGTGGGTCTTCATTTTACGAACATGTTCACGTGATGGGAACAGATAATGAGGGTCCCCTTTAGCGAAATGCCAATAATTGTTGTCATTTTAATAATTTTATTATTCATTTCATATTTCAGTCTTAACCATAAAGTTGCCAAAAGAAGCTGCATTTGAAAATCTGATCTGTTTATGTCGTCTGTTGCATCTTTTTTGCAAAGTTTTTAAAAAAAATATTTTTGCATACAGGTAAACACTGTGGACTCTGATCAGACTGATCCTAGAGGAGCAGTCTGATCTGGGTCCATACTGCTTGCAACTTAAAGTAACTAGCAGATAATCAAGCAGACGACAAGTGTTGTGATTGGCATTTGAAGGGCTAAATGAGTCGAGCTTAAAAATGAAAATCATAACCTTAGGCTATTTAACCCATTTTGTACTGATAACCCAAGGATGGGTAATTGGCAAACAGTGCAGGCCCAGATCAGGCACCACAGAATGTGGCGTCTGATCAGGGCCTACACTGTTTGCAAAAAGTTCAGCCATTTTCCAAATAACTTTTGAAGAAAAAACAACCGGTCACCCCTAAATTTTGAAAAGGACTTGTACTATATATAAAGAGGAAGATTCGATTTGGTACAAAAAGGGTTAATTAAGAGGTTTTTATTGTAGGGCATTCCTTGATAAGACAGTATCTAGAGACAAGAAGATCTCGCTGTTACGTAAAGCTTGTTCTCTGCACGCCAGATTGTACAAAGATTGTATGAATGGTAAAGGCATTGACCGACACTTATTTGCCTTGTATGTGATTAGCAAGGGCCTTGACTATGTAAGTACCATGTTTTTTCTGTTGTCTTTTTTCCTGTACAAAAATCGCTTCACGTTTGCTTGTTTTCAATAAATGGGCCAAATTGACCTGATGAGGAGGAGTGCTGTCTCTTTATCATATACTAGGGACAAAAATAAGGGAACCCCCAAATTCAAATAGAAAGAACTGAAACTTCAATGTCACAGGGAAGGTTTATATGCAAAGGGGATCAGTATCTGGTACATGCACCACAAGCATTGATGCATGCACGACACCTGGGCATGCTAGTGATTGTGCGATTGATTATCTCCCTTGGTATCCGTCGCCATTTTTCTTGCAATGCTCGGCCAAGCTGTTGCAGATTGTTACAACGCTGCGGTCTGTTGCACACGCGGCGACACAAGACATCCCAAATGTGTTCAATCGGCAACATATCGGGGGATTTGGCTGACCACGTCGGTGTCCTTACACCTTGTTGTCTCAGAAATTTGACACCAACATGGGGCCCTATTTGTTCCCTATTATTGTGCCGTTATAATGAATTTGCCATTATAAAGAATCCCAGTTAGGATTATGATTTCCAGAAACAAATGTTATAGACATTTGTTAGAATCACCATGATGAAGTGATCCTAACAAATATCTATAACATTTATTTCTTGGAGTATTAAATTACAAGAATCTTTCATGACTATGGATATGATTTGGGTATTTCCAACCCAAAGGAAGCCCAAGCTTCTCGGAATCAAGGCTAAACCTTGAGCTAAGAATTCATTCCATTGAAATTGTCATTTTAACAAGTTTTGCCATTATAACGAATGTCGTTATATCCCGGGTCCTCTGTATCACCCATTGGTGTTTGCAAGTCTTATATGTATCTTTTTAATGTAAAGATAAAAAATATGATGCTTTTTCATATGAATTTTGTTTGTAAATATATTTTGGGAAGGCTGCAAATTCAAGAGCAATTGAATAAACTTTTCCACCTCTCCAGAATGAAATAGGAGTGTGTGTTTCAGTTATACGTCACAGCAACAGCTAAGGTCATATGGAGATGGGACCTTTGTTTAAAGACTCATCCGGAAGTCTGGAGAAGCCCGGGATCAAACCCACAACCCCTGCTTTATGAGGCGAGTAGCATAATCTTTACACCACAAAGGCTTCTAAGAATGTAATAGGACAAAGTGGACATAGTATTTCCACAGCTCATCATTTTCCTAGAAATTCAGAATTGTTTTTGCTCCAGGTTGAACAAGTCCCATTCATTATGAAAACACGCCTATACAAATACATTGTTAAGTTTATCGCTGAAAAAACGAACATTTTAAGATGACAAATTGTGATATTTTTCTTATTTCTGCTAAAAACATAGAAAGTGGGTACTCGTTAGAACCGCCTCAGCGAGGCGGTTCTAACAAGTTCCCACAATCTATGTTTATGAGCAGAAATAAGGAAAATAATGTATACCCATGTAAACCCCAGTTTTTCTGTATAAAAGTGGGGTTTAAGGGTTAGTCCAGGCAAACTAGCGATATTTGGCCTAGACCCAAGCAAAATTGCAACACAAATGTTTTTAGCATTTTTGTACTGGAGTACCTTCCCTTAAAGACATATGAAAAGTAGGACGGAATCGGACGATATGAAATTTGTTTTTTTTTTTAGCATTTTGAAAGCACCTAGGTTTGGCAAGCAATTTAGTGTTTAAATTCAATATTTTGCTATCTGACAAGGTATCGTTGAATTTTATTTCTTCAAATCTCATCTTTCTACACCAGAATGGAAACTTTTTCCTGTAAAATGGTTAAACAAGTTTTTTTTATTAATTACATGATGACCTATATGGATAAAACAGGGGTAAAATTACCCCACCCACTTTTTTGCCCTTGTGACTGAACTCTAAACAATTTATATCGACAAATGATGATGTTACTTCTCAAATGCATACCACAAACCAGCAAGACTACTGCATTGAAAGTTAAAGGATAAAAACACCAAGAAACAACACATAATATATTTCTCTACCGATACAAATAGTAGCAAATGTTTGGAAATTCCAAGGTACAACAAAAACGAACTGTCATGATCAATGTTTCTTTACTCGCTGAAATCATATAACACTAAAATTGGACTGAAGTCATAATTAGATCACCAAAATGATAATCTCAAGGTTCTTATCCTTATACTTATGTGTATAATTCACACACATCATGCAATCAAAAGCTAATCAGACTTATTATTTTTAGCTCACCTGTCACGTAGTGACAAGGTGAGCTTTTGGGATCACTTTTTGTCCGTCGTGCGTCCGTGCGTCCGTGCGTGCGTGCGTCCGTGCGTCCGTAAACTTTTCTTCAAACGACATCTCCTCCTAAACCACTGATCGGATTTTGACCAAACTTCACAGGAATGATCCTTAGGTGGTCCCCTTTCAAAGTTGTTCAAATGGTTCCGGTCCGTTGCACATATAGGTCACAGTAGCTAAAAATAGATTTTTTTCACCGAAAACTTAAAAAATCTTCTTCTCTGAAACCGCAAGGCCCAGGTCTTTGATAGTTGGTATGAAGCTTCATCTAGTGGACCCCTACCAAGATTGTTCAAATTATAGTGCTGGGGCCAAAAATGCCCCCGCACGGGGGCCCTTTGGTTTTACATGGGCTTATATAGGGAAAATCTTTAAAAATCTTCTTCTCTGAAACTGCAAGGTCCAGATCTTTGATATTTGGTATGAAGCTTCATCTAGTGGACCCCTACCAAGATTGTTCAAATTATAGTGCTGGAGCTAAAAATGCCCCCGCACGGGGGCCCTTTGGTTTTACATGGGCTTATATAGGGAAAATCTTGAAAAATCTTTTTCTCTGAAACCGCAAGGCCCAGGTCTTTGATATTTGGTATGAAGCTTCATCTAGTGGACCCCTACCAAGATTGTTCAAATTATAGTGCTGGGGCCAAAAATGCCCCCGCACGGGGGCCCTTTGGTTTTACATGGGCTTATATAGGGAAAATCTTTAAAAATCTTCTTCTCTGAAACCGCAAGGCCCAGGTCTTTGATATTAGGTATGAAGCTTTATCTAGTGGACCCCTACCAAGATTGTTCAAATTATAGTGCTGAAGCTAAAAATGCCCCCGCACCGGGGCCCTTTGGTTTTACATTGGCTTATATAGGGAAAATCTTTAAAAATCTTCTTCTCTGAAACCGCTAGGCCCAGGTCTTTGATATTTGGTGTGAAGCTTCATCTAGTGGACCCCTACCAAGATTGTTCAAATTATAGTGCTGGGGCCAAAAATGCCCCCGCACGGGGGTCCTTTGGTTTTACATGGGCTTATATAGGGAAAATCTTTAAAAATTTTCTTCTCTGAAACCGCAAGGCCCAGGTCTTTGATATTAGGTATGAAGCTTTATCTAGAGGACCCCTACCAAGATTGTTCAAATTATAGTGCTGAAGCTAAAATTGCCCCCGCACGGGGGCCCTTTGGTTTTACATGGGGTTATATAGGGAAAATCTTGAAAAATCTTCTTCTCTGAAACCGCTAGGCCCAGGTCTTTGATATTTGGTATGAAGCTTCATCAAGTGGACCCCTACCAAGATTGTTCAAATTATAGTGCTGGGGCCAAAAATGCCCCCGCACCAGGGCCCTTTTGTTTTACATAGGCTCTTCATCTTGTGGACCTCTACCAAGATTGTTCAAATTATAGCCCTGGGGCCAAAAATGCCCCCGCTCCGGGGCCCTTTGGTTTTACATAGACTTATATAGGGAAAATCTTTAAAAATCTTCTTCTCTGAAACCACAAGGCTTAGGTCTTCGATATTTGTTATGACGCTTCAGCTAGTGGACCTCTATAAAGATTGTTCAAATTATAGCCCTGAGACCAAATATGCCCCCGCCATGTGGCCCTTTGGTTTGACATAGACTTATATAGGGAAAATCTTTAAAAATCATCTTCTCTGAAACACAAGGCTTAGGTCTAGCTTCAGCTAGTGGACCTCTACCAAGATTGTTCAAATTATAGCACTGGGGCCAAAAATGCCCCCGCTCCGGGGCCCTTTGGTTTAACATAGACTGACCATTCCAAGGCGGCTCTTCTGTGGTGATTTATTTATGTTGTTGTTTGTTACTTACTGTGTGTATCACTTGTGTCTTTTAATTTTGGATGGCCATATGGCCATTTTGTGGGAAAGTAACTGTCCATATGGCCTTCCTTTGTTTAGGTTTCCATTATGGTCTGGTCGCTTAATGTTTGTATTTCTTTCCCTTTGGTGTCTTTTATGGATGGAGTAAGTTAATTGTATCAATTCCTGATCTTTGTTTTACTTCTACTTTATATAGGGAAAATCTTGTTTTACATAGACTTCTATATGCAGGGTAAACCTTTAAAATCTTTTTCTCTGAAACCAGAAAGCCCAGGTCTTTCATATTCAATATAAAGCTTCATCTTGTGGATCTCTACCAAGATTGTTCAAATTTTAGCCCTGGGGCCAAAATTGACCCTGCCCGGGGCCCACTTGTTATGCTTTGGATCAGGTGAGCGAACCAGGGCCCTCTGGGCCCTCTTGTTTTATTTGCCTTCACTGCAGCTGGTGTTGTGCCGTGCGGCGGCCGTAAAACGTCTCCCCGTACATCAACCATAGTGCAGTTTATATTTTACTTTTGGTCCTTTGAGATCAGCGTGAATATTCTGAGAAATCAGAAATAAATTATTGGTTTAGACGCATATTCTAGACAGGTTTTTAATTATTTGGACTCGATTTTGATTTATATCAGTCTTTGAATCGACTGCCTGTTCGAAATTTGCAAAATTGCAGTATCTTTCCTCTGGCTTTCTTTGCCGGATCATTACAGGGTCACTGATATGGCTTTATTAGCCGAAACTACGTAGTATGACCCATCTTCTTTCTTATGAATGTTTTCATTGCTCTTAAAGGAACTCATTTTTGATTTTTATTTATCTAAGCCTTGTCATCCATCTGGTCTAAACAGCCTTCAGTGTACACTTGATGACCACGCTCATCGGGGCTTGACGAAATATATGGGCTGCATGATGCTTCCACGCAGAGCTGAAACCGACCCGCAAACGAGCACTGGTAAACCGCTTAGAGGATGTAAGCCTGATAAGGCAACGCAGTGCGAGTCGGCCTGTCCATGCTTATAAACCCTAGTTTCATTGGGCGGCAGGGCTTGAGATGTCAATTCATCTCAATGTCGGGTAAAAGTCCCACAAAATTGGAAGCAACGTCTCCAAAATGACATTTACAGTGTTGACGGGGACGTTAACGGGGACGTTAAACCTAAAATCAAACAAAGTCAGTGTACACTTGAAGTAAGCTAGGATCCTCAGCTACCCATTTAGTGCACATCCAAGACTGTGATAAGACTGGCCAGATGCCTGGGGAGATGTCATGCTTTAGTGGGTGCACATACCACATTGTTGGTTTTGCTACATGAATGTTCATATTACTAGACCCTTTATGTCAAATCACAATACAGACATGATGTAGATCTTTTACTTCAATACACTGTTCTGCTAAAGCTTGTTTCTAATCACAGTCTTCAGTGTCATCTGCATTATCCAACTGAATGGAATTCAGACAGCTAGTTCACTTGCATACTGCACACATATGGGAGTATTAAGACCATGCTTGCGACAAGTGCACAGAAGAGTTTTGCAATCGGCCTTCGTACATTTACACCTGACGACCTTGAGCAGCCTCTCAGGTGCTGGTGGTTTATCTGTATGTACCGCCAGCAATTTGTCACCTTTCACTGCCCAACCCCAGTTTTCTGCAGGTGCATATATGTTTCCATAGTCCTATTTCATTGTTGCACTATTGGCAGCTATCAGACCTTCATGATTAGATATAAGTTACTGAGTTTTTGGTGGGTGCTTCTGACAAAGCTTTTATTTATAGCTAAATACGCTATGTAATGTACATTTTTCTCTAGTTTTGTTCCTTCTACTATTAGAAGCTGGAGATGTCGAGAGCAATCCAGACAATGAGCACTGGTTATCCATCCTTCATCTAAATATTAGGAGCATACGAAACAAAACTGCCTATATTCAAGATCATCTTTCGGATTTTAATATCTTATGCTTCTCTGAGACGCATCTCGACGCCAAAGTATCCTATGAACTACTTACTATTTCAAATTAATTTAGTGACCCATACAAGAAAGACAGGAATATGCATGGAGGTGGATTGCTCTTGTATATAAGTTATAGCCTCAGGCGCCGACGTAGACTTAATTTAGAAATATTTTGTGAAGAGTCACTTTGGACAGAAGTCGACGTTAATCAAGATAGCTTATTGATAGGAATATGTATGGAGGTGGATTGCTCGTGTATATAAGTTCTAGCCTCAGGCACCGACGTAGACCTAAGTGAAGAGTAAATTTGGACCGAAGTCGATGTTAATCAAGATAGCTTATTGATAGGTTTATTTTAAAGTCCAACCCCAGCAGATAGTAATTTCTTTAATAATTTTAATGCAAATATCGAAAAAGCCTCGGAAATTAGAATTTCATAAACATCTTGGATTGACTTTAAGTAAAAACGGACACTGGGATGAGCGCATACAAAACATATTAACACGTGCTGCAAAGATTGTAGGTAGGTATAATGAGAAAATTAAAGTTTACGCTCACTTGAGTTGCACTAAACCAAATAGATATTTTATATGTACTACCTATTCTTGAGTATTCTTCAGTCGTCTGGGATGGAGGTTCTCTCCAAGACTCAAATGCTCTCGAAAAGCTTCAAAATGAGGCTGCTAGAATAGTAACTGGTCTCACGAGATCGGTTTCTTTGGTTAGGTTTTACAGGGAATGTGGCTGGCCATCATTAGCACATAGACAAAAACAACAAAAAAATGAATTTCATGTACAGATCAACGAATGCGTTAGTTCCAAGCTACATAACTGATTTAATCCCTCCTGTTATAAGGGAAACCACCAATTATTGTCTGAGAAATCAAAATAATATTATTCAACCATTTTGTCGCACCGAACTATTTAGGAAATCTTGTATTCCGTCAGGAATAACGTTGTGAAATTCTCTGGACGAAAACTTACGCAACAGCCCCTCCTTAAATTCACTTTAAATATCAGACAAAAAGACACCATCTAGATGTTCAAAGAGTACCGCCTCACTATATTAATGGTGACAGATATTTGTCAGTTATGCATTCTAGAATTAGACACAATTGTGGTAAATTATCAAATTATTTGAATATAAACCATTTAACAATGAATGCACTTTGTACCTGTAATCAAGAAAGTGAAAACGCAGAGCACTATTTCCTTCGATGCTCTAAATATAAAAACTAACGGTTGAGATTTCTCCATGAAATGCGCGAGTTTCACCCTTTGAGTATCAACCTGATTTTATTTAGAGATGATCGCATATCCGTCGAAAGTTATACTACACTTTTTAGAGCTGTCAGGAGTTACAATAAAAACACAAAACAATTTTCTGTTTAGTATTTTAGTAGATCCCAATCACTCCATGCTCACCCGAGAAGACACACACTATTTATTTATTTATGTATTTATTTATTTGTTCGTTTTTATCATTTTCATGTGACTATAATTTATTGATGTCATTTTGTAGGGGAAGTGTCGTAACTAATGTTGAGAGAACTTGTGACCCAACCCCATTGTACGCATATATATGTATTAGTTGCAATAAAATATGTTTACACTGAAAGAGAGAAATTGGTTTAAAGAACCTATAATAATCTCTTCACGGTGAAAACGCTGACACTAAAACTGCCCAAGAAACAACGCAAAATCAAAATTGCGTTAGTGGGCGGGGTAAACCAACACAAATATTTAAAAGCATTGGCTTGTAACACATTCCTTTTCATACTAAACATAGACGTAATAGATGGAACATGACATGAAAGTTTTATTATCAACATATATGCAATAGAATCCATTAAATAACTAAATTGTAAGCTATACAAGCTTACAACTCCAGTTATAATAGTTTCACAGTGAAAAAATCACCCATAAATATAAATGAAGGAAAAAATCAAATTTCATATTCTCCAATTCCGTCCTACTTTTTGTATGTTATTAACATATATCAGAGGTGGTCAAAACTAAAAAAGACATTTGTGTTGCAATTTTGTCTAGGTCCCCACACAGTTTGACCGGACTAGGTGTCAAAATTATATAGGTATGTTTTCGTGATGACTGTTTAGAATGATGCCAGTTGCCCATGTGATAAAGAGTCTGTTCCCAAAGTAAAGACTAATAGCTCAATTCTTTCCTCTAGGAACAGATCCCTACTGCTTCTGAAGAGCAAATTCTTTCCTTCAGGAACAGACCCCTACTGCTCATGAGGAGTAAATTCTCTCCATTAGGAATAGATCCCTGTTGTCAAGGGACCAAAAATATTTTTGAGTTACCTCCCCCAAAAATGTATCCGTTTTTCATAAGCCATGAAGTATAACATCTGCAGATTTTGTTTTTGTAGGATTGTGAGTTCCTGAAGAAATGTCTAAGTATACCATGGACTTTGTCCACCAGCCAAGCTCCTCAACAACAACTTAAGTCATCCCCCAGCTGTGATATACCAGAATATAGGGATAAGGTACAGTGTCTGTGTGTGTGTCTGTCTGTCTGTGTTTCTGTCTGTGTAATGAATGATTTCTTCTGTTTCTTCACTTTTACTTATTTTCCTTTTTCTCCCCTGTCCCTCACTTTAATATGGATGGCTTAAAGCCATCTGATCAGGATCGACACTTTTTGTCTTGCGGTTTGTGATTTGAATGAATACATTTCTTCAAGTAATTTGATTTTTGAATAGTCTGGAATGGGTGTGGCTAAATTAATTTATTCAGCAGAATAAGGTTAAGACCCTTTTTGGATTTGTTCAGAATTGGTCTTCAAGACCACTTGCAAACAGTCCTAAAGGTGGTCTCTTTACAGAGGACACTGAGCGTAGAATACACAAAAGAAAGAATAACTGAAACCTATTAAATATTAAAGCTTTTAAAATCATAATTGGTCTTAATTTTAGCTGGTTTTAATAACGGGGTTTCACTGTACGTTGCATATGTCATGCTGATCTCTTAGGGTTTTAGCTCACCCGAGCCGAAGGCTCCTGGGAGCTTATAGGATAGGCAGTTGTCCATTGTAGTATGTCTGGCGTCATCACCATTAAACATCTTCCCTCAGAAGCCACTGGGACAATTGGGTTCTTTATGAAAATTGGCTCTTAAGTATGGTTGCTATGGCAACTTAGACTTATAATGGGGAAAATTGAAAAATGGCATTTACTGCTAAGTCATTGCAGATGTTTTGACAAAATTTTTATAGAAACGTTTGTTGAGTAAACTTCTCAGCCATATGCTTTTATGCCAACCTGAGGATCCCACAGGTTGGGCGATAGCCATGCCCCACCCCCTCCACTTAATAAAAGGTCATATATCCCAAAACCATTCAGATCCCCACCCCTAAACCATATGTATTCTCCTTCCTATTGATAAGACATATTCCACGATACCAACCTGGGGGTCCTCCGAGGCCATGCCCCGCACCCTCCACTTCATAAAAGGCCCAATATCTCGGAAACTTTACAGTTCCCTGCCCCTAAACCATATATATTCTTGTTCCTTATGATAAGACACATTAAGTGACACCAATCTAGGGGTCCCCCGGAATGCGCCAAGACCAAGCCCCACCCCCACCACTTCATAAAAGGCCATTTATCTCAGAAACCATTCAGATTCCCACCCCATAACCATATATATTCTTGTTCATTATGATAGGGTGCATTCAGTGACACCAACTAGAGGGTTCCCCGGGATGGGCCGAGGCCATGCCCCATCCCCTCCACTTCATAAAAGGCCCAATATCTCTGAAACCTTACAGATCCCAGCCCCTAAACTATATATATTCTTGTTCCTTATGATAAGACACATTCAGTGACAGCAGCCTAGGGGTCTGCTGGGGTGCACCTGGGCCATGCTCCATCCCCTCCACTTCAAAACAGGCTGTATTTCTCAGAAACCATTCAGATCTCCACCCCTAAACCATATATATTCTTGTTCCTTATGATAAGGCGTATTCAGGGACACCAACTAGGGGAGTCCCCTGGGATGTGTCGGGGCCATGCCCCACCCTCTCCACTTCATAAAAGGCCACATATCTCGGAAACCATTCAGATCCCCACTCCTAAACCTCCTTATGATAAGACACATTCAGTGACACCAACATGAAGTTCCCCCAGGATGTGCCGGGCCATAACCCACCCCCTCCACTTCATAAAATGCCCAATATCTCAGAAACCATTCAGATCCCCACCCCTAAACCGTACATATTCTTGTTCCTTTTGATAAGACACATTCAACAGTAGCAACCTAGGGGTCTCACCGGGTGCAACTGGGCATGCCCCCACTTCTCAACAGGCCAAATATCTGAGCAACTTTTCAGAGCCCTGCCCCTCAACCATATATATTCATTTTCCTTATGACAAGACTCAGTGACACCAAGGGGTGCCCCGGGTAATGCTCCACCAACTTTGGGTCTTTTTCAGTCACACCTGGGGTTTCTTTGTGCTGGGGTAATGTGCTGGAGCCATGCCCCACCCCTCAACTTCATAAAAGGCCATATATCTCAGAATCCACTCAAATCCCTACCCCATAATCATATATATTGTTGTTCCTTATGATTAGACACAATATATTCAGTCACACCAACTTGGGTGGTGGGGGGTCCACAGGAGCCGTTTCCAGTCCCTCCAGTTCTTAAACGGGCCTCGTATAAGACTTTATGATTGATAGATAAAAATCATACCATGTTAAAATACATTGCTGCCTGTCTTCAGTGTCCACCTGAGCTCTTGTGTGCATAGTGGCCCATGGGCCTTTTGTTGTTATGGCCTCTTTCTATTTGCCCTTTCATTTTGGCAGGTTAGCCCAGGTGGTGGTTTTGGACCCGTGTCTGATGATGGCTATGGTGTTGCTTACATGATCCCCGGTGATTTTAAGATTTTCTTCCATGTATCATCCAAGAAGTCATCAAAGGAGACGGACTCAACCCGCTTCATGAATCAGCTGTTTGAAACCCTAGAAGAAATGAGAGCTCTGTTTGAACATAACTCATAAACATCTTGGGCCAGTTGTTCAAAACTAACAACTTTGTTAGTTAACGTATTGTTAAAACTTTGATCTTTTTATCTGGCAAATATGCTAATATTTTTGCTGAAAAAATGTGAGCAGCTTTTGCATCTGCAAAAGCTGCTCACATTTTTTCAGCAAAAATACCACTGTAGTAGACATGGTACTAACTAGAACAATTAACAATTTTACCACTAACGAGCTCGTTAAGCTAACGATGCTTTGTGCAGTTGGGCTCTGGTGAAAAAGATGTATATTCTGCATAAGTTAATTTTAGCATTGATATGCAGGAATATAAGAATCTTATAAGGGTGTAAGGGGTGGATGGAAAAATCCGTCCCGAGGGTCACTGTCCGGAATCACGAGGCTTGCTGAGTGATGCCGGATAGTAATCCCCAGGGACGGATTTTCCATCCACCCCTCACACCCATATAGGATTCTTTTTCTTGCATACCTTCCATTTCTTAGCACAGACTTTTAATGCTGCAGTCACTTCGGTTACTGACGTCAGTAACCGAAGTGACTGCAGCTTTAAAAATCCAAAGTGACTGCAGCATTAAAAATTGTGATGACACTACAGGAATGTTTCGTGACATTCAGAATATTCTGTGTTTAACATCTTCGTAAACATGCGGCCTGTGCCATGAGAAAACAGTAATGGTCTGTGTCATAAGAAAGTGGATATGGCCTGAGCCATGAGAAAACAGATATGACCTGAGCCATGAAAAAACAGATATGGCCTGAGCCATGAGAAAACAGATTTGGCCTGTGCCATGAGAAAATGGATATGACCTGAGCCATGTGAAAAGAGATATGGCCTGAGCCATGAGAAAACAGATATGGTATGTGCCATGAGAAAAGAGATATGAGATATGGCCCGTGCCATGGGAATAGAGATATGGCCTGAGCCATGAGAAAACAGATATGGTATGTGCCATGAGAAAAGAGATATGAGATATGGCCCGTGCCATGTGAATAGAGATATGGCCTGAGCCATGTGAAAACGGATATGGTATGTGCCATGAGAAAAGAGATATGAGATATGGCCCGTGCCATGTGAATAGAGATATGGCCTGAGCCATGTGAAAACGGATATGGCCTGAGCCATGTGAATAGAGATATGGCCCGTGCCATGTGAATAGAGATATGGCCTGAGCCATGTGAAAACGGATATGGCCTGAGCCATGTGAAAACGGATATGGCCTGAGCCATGTGAAAACAGATATGGCCTGTGTCATGAGAAAACAGATATGACCTGTGTCATGAGAAAACAGATATGACCTGTGTCATGAGAAAACAGATATGACCTGTGTCATGAGAAAACAGATATGGCCTGTGCCATGTGAAAACAGATATGACCTGTGCCATGAGAAAACAGATATGGCCTGTGTCATGAGAAAACAGATATGGCCTGTGTCATGAGAAAACAGATATGACCTGTGCCATGAGAAAACAGATATGGCCTGTGCCATGTGAAAACAGATATGACCTGTGCCATGAGAAAACAGATATGACCTGTGTCATGAGAAAACAGATATGACCTGTGCCATGAGAAAACAGATATGGCCTGTGCCATGTGAAAACAGATATGGCCTGTGCCATGAGAAAACAGATATGGCCTGTGCCATGTGAAAACAGATATGACCTGTGTCATGAGAAAACAGATATGGCCTGTGTCATGTGAAAACAGATATGACCTGTGTCATGAGAAAACAGATATGACCTGTGTCATGAGAAAACAGATATGACCTGTGTCATGAGAAAACAGATATGGCCTGTGTCATGTGAAAAAACAGATATGGCCTGTGTCATGAGAAAACAGATATGGCCTGTGCAATGAGAAACAGAATATGGCCTGGGCCATAAGAAACTTCTGTACTTAACCTTGACATATATTTTGAGGTCATCTAAGCCAAATGTTTGACCTCTTCTAAGCAGAATGTTTAGACTTGACCTTGACTTCCATTTTTAGGCATCTTAGCAGAATGTTTGACCTTGACCTTGACTTACATTTTGAGGTCATCATACTTTGATGAAATAGACTATCCCTGAATAATATGATAAAAAAAAATGTTTGGGGCATCTACAAACAGCAATGGTAATGATCAGCCTGCACATCAGCACAGACTGATAGGCACATTTGTTCATCACGTGAACAAGTCCGTGAAATGAAGACCCCACTAAACCCCACTTTATATAGAGAAAACTGGGGTTTATGGGGGTATTCATTATTTTTCTTATTTCTGCTCCAAGACATAGGTTGTGGGTACTCGTTAGAACCGCCTCAATGAGGCGGTTCTAACGAGCACACACAACCTATGATATGAGCATTTATAAGAAAAATATTAAGGATTTTCATCAGAAAAGTAGCCATTTTGGAGACGTGAAAAATGCACTATATCGTACGGGTGAGTTATCGTGATGTGTCTTTCAATTACTGGGCTTTTGTGTACACAAGCCAAAGTCTCTGATAGGCTTCTTAGACTTAGAAGTCTAGTTTCAGTCTTGTTTTTGGAATCAATGCATTTCAATAGCATTCCAGTTGTTGTGAGTGTTGTAGGGTTATTGCTATGATATTGTGGAATATTGTCAAGATGCCAGTGACAACAATTGTCGTCTGCTTTGTTGTCTTCTTGCTGCTTTGTTGTCGGCTGGTATATTTAAAAGTCATTGTTGTAAACAGTATAGACCTGAATCAGGAGCAGTCTGATCAGGGTCTACATTGTTAGCATGTATATGAAAATATTTGAAAAAAAAAAGATGATTGCAAGAAGCAGTTGCAATTATTGCTTTGATATTGTGGAATATTGGCACGATGCCAATGACAACCATTGTCGTCTGCTTCGTTTTCTGCTGGTATATTTAAAAGTCATTGCTGCAAACAGAGTAGACCCAGATCAGACTGCTCCTAGATGAGCAGTCTGATCAGGGTCTACAATGTTTGCCTGTATGCAAAAATATTTAAAAAAAAATAAATGTTTGCAAGAAGCAGTAGCACTTATTGCTTTGATATTGTGGAATATTGTCACGATGCCAATGACAACCATTGTCGTCTGCTTTGTTGTCTGCTGGTATATTTAAAAGTCATTGTTGCAAACAGTGTAGACACTGATCAGACTGCTCCCAGAGGAGCAGCCTGATCAGGGTCTACACTGTTTGCCTGTATGCAAAAATATTAGAAAACAATAAATGTTTGCAAGAAGCAATAGCTCTTATTGCTTTGATATTGTGGAATATTGGCACGATGCCAATGACAACCATTGTCGTCTGCTTTGTTGTCTGCTGGTACATTTTGAAGTTATTGTTGCAAACAGAGTAGATCCAGATCAGACTGCCCCTAGAGGAGCAGTCAGACTGCTCCTAGAGGAGCAGTCTGATCAGGGTCTACACTGTTTGCCTGTATGCAAAAATATTTTTTTCAAAAAGTTTGTAAGAAGATGTAGCAGACGACATGAACAGACGACATTTCCAGATGCAGATATACTTGGCATCTTAAGGGTGAGAATCTTGACGAACATGAGCTTGGGAATATCCTTCTACATCCCAATATCCTTCTACATCCCAATGAGGACACTCTTTCCTTTTAACCCTTAAGAAGCTGAAAAAATCTGCATCTGAAAATGTCGTCTGCTAACTCTTCTTGCTAACTTTTAAAAAAGATTTTTGCATACAGGTAAACGGTGTGGATCCAGATCAGACTGCTCCTAGAGGAATAGTCTGATCTTGATAGACAATGTTTGCATGGACATGGACTCAGATCAGACTAGAAAATGTCGTCTGTTTATGTCGTCTGCTGAATCTTCTTGCAAACTTATAAAAAAAATTTTGCATACAGGCAAACCATGTAGACCCAGATCAGACTGCTCATAGAGGAGCAGTCTAATCTGGGCCTACACTGTTTGCAACAGTGACTTTTAAAGTAACGGGCAGAGGAAAAAGCAGACAGCAATTGTTGTGATTTTTTATGGGCATTTTATGGGTTGAAGATATATTCTGTGACAATTTGAGATCCAACGAGAGACAATGTTCAACAACAACAGTGCAATAATCATTTTATCCTATAGCTGTCGTCACCAGTAGTTTTAGCCTTTTTTCTTTAAACTTGCATTTTTAATGTCATAATATGTATGAGTGGGTAACAAACTTTTCATGTGATGTCACTGTGGTAAGATGTTGTCATGTGCAGTGCCACTTAATGATAAAATTCAAAGGCATCCAAGTAAAGGTGCAGTATCAAGTAAGTTTGCAGATATTGAGTGACATCAGCACTATTGTTCCTCGTATTTTATTGGGCGTTTCTAATTTCAGTTTTTGTACTTATACAGTAACAATGTATTATTGAATTGTTAAGTTTTTGTCATGTTCAGCATTATTTTAAAGGTAGTATTATTGAAGCCATCACACAGCAAAGCCTACAAGAGCATACCATAACATCTTACTCTTAAAGGCCAGGGGTCAGTGGCCAGTTGTTCAAAACGAATGACATCGTTAGTTAACATACCGTTAAAACATTGATCATTTAATGTGGCAAATATGTTAATATTTTTGCTGAAAAAATGTGAGCCGCTTTTGCATCTGCAAAAGCTGCTCACATTATTTTAGCAAAAATACCAGAATTTTAGATTTTCAGATTTTACTTGCTAGAACAGTTAAAAATTTGACCACTAACAGGCCCATTAACCCTTTCCCACTCAGATACTTGTTTTGACCCCCCCCCCCCCCTCCATTTTAAGCCCCAGAAGCACCTAAAATCTGCATTTCTTCCCCTGGATAGTTATGTTTGCTTTAGGATTTGTTGGGCAAAAAAGTATCCCCTTTTTTCGCTCGCCTCCCCACTAAAATTATTCTGGGGGGATTGAAGGTGGGGGGAGACACCCCTCCCCCTCACAGGCAACGCCCCTCCCCTCACATCCCGAAAAATTTTGGGTGTATGGCCCAACCAGCCGCTAAAATTTATATCTGAGGGTGTCTGGGGTCAAAAATGCCTGAAAATTGATGCTGATAAAACATGCTGCAAACAGTGAAAATGGCCAGTGCCAAACACCTTAATTGTTGCCTTGACAGCTGTGTGAAGATTAAAATGTGGTCAAAAATTCATGTGAAAACACACTTTTTGCCAACTTTGAGATGCCCCCTCTTTACCATGACAACATTGATCAAGTCATGAAAGGTTGAATTTGAAACTCTACTGCCCAATGAACATTCATACCGAGTTTGATGTAAAACAGACCATCCATTATGAAACAATGGCTAGTTGAAGTTGCTGTCAGGTGCAACACTGTGAATATCTGCAAAATTCACAAAATCCCTGAGTGGTAAAGGGTTAAGCTACCAATGCTTTGAACAACTGGACCCTGGTTTTGGTGCTAAGCAGTTAATAATCTGGATATCGTAATGATCTTTAGTATTGGGACAGACAGGCCTAATCATACAGTGCAGACTCAGATCATACCGCTCAGTCTGATCAGGGTCTTTACTGTGCCTGATTTTTTAGGATTTTTACGGTAAATTCCGATATGACATACACCATCAATGCAGAGTTACCAAAGGGATAGCACTTGGAGTAATCAATTGAAAACAGTGTTTTTTCGGAATTTTAACCTGGGATATTGAATTAATGAGAAATCTTTCATGACTTGTCATTTTCTATTCAATTTTATATCCGGTCAATGATTTCTTATAACATTTTATGATTTCTGACATTTAAAAAAAAATAAGTAATTCAACAATTGTATTTGCTAGGTACATGAATAAAACAATCATTAATCTCGGTATTTATCAAAATACAGTCGAACTTCAATGGCTCGAACACCTTTGGGACCATTAAAATCTGTTCGAGACAGGGGTAGTTCGAGCCACAGAGGGCTAATGCCAGGTCATAAGGACATACGTTAGGACATCTTTTTCGGTGTTCTATAATGAAAAATGTATGCTGTTTGTACTCATTAGAATCGCCTCATTGAGGCGATTCTAATGAGTACACACAGCATACATTTGCAAGATAAAATACGAAAATATCCTAATTTTTACTCTCCCTATTTCTTATATACAGAAATTCCCTAGGGACACAAGAACGGGGTAAACGAGCCATCGGTGTTCGAGCCATCGAAGTTCTACTGTAAAATACTTAATAAATTATTGGATTCAACTTTTTAAGCAGTACAGACTCTGATCAAACATTGTGCATGCATATACTATTACTTAGCTAAATTTACGCTGGCCCCACAGGCAATCTTATAGTTTCTGCTGTGTTCTGGCTGACTTGTTGTTTTTGATAGCTCACCCGTAATACAGATGACCCTCGTTAAAATGACAGTATTTGTTCCCTCACTTTAGCCATCATAATTTTGCCGCTATAAAAATCCCAGTAAGCCATACTATAATAAGGAAATAATGTACCTTCCGTCCTTAATGGTGCTTTTACACCAAGGCGAATGCGCTAACGAATGTGAAAGAATATGAAAAAAAAGACAAATTTGAAATTTGCGGCAAAACTGACGAATTTGATACGATTGGTGAGAAGAAAATCTGAGAAAAAGTTAAACCTTGTGAATGCTTGCAAAAATGTTAAGAATCGTTACCAATCCTCAAGAATTTCTTATGAATCATATGAATAAGTAGTGACAATTTTTCTGAATTCTTACGAATCCTTTCCGAATGTTACAAATACTTACAAACGCTGTTGCAAATATTGCCAATGCTTATGAATGTCTTATGAATAAAACGATTGCAAATATTGTCCTTTCGGCAATTATTCGTCTGCATCCGTAGAGTAAAGAGCTTCGGTTTAATTAGTCAAAGAAAACTTACTTTCATTATGACTTGAGGCACGAGGCAGGGGCAAAGCAAAGTCCAGTCCGCCCCTTGTTGACCAGAAGGAGCCTGCGTCCGATGATAGTGATGACCAGACTAACACGCCCGCGGATTCAAACATGAAAGCGAGTGAAAGTAAGGGCAAGTCTGCCAAGGCTACCAAGAAGTCAAGGCCCGAAAACACAGAGCCGCAGCAGGATGAGGCGTCTGATGGTCAGTCAGATGCTGCTGAGTCCCCCATTCCCCCCCCCCCCCCCCCCCCCCTCGTTCTCCTTCAAAGGCCAAGAAGACAGCGAAGAAGGCCGAAAGGCGTAGTGCCAAGCTGACTGATGCCCAGCAGGACATAATGTTTGAATGGTTAGAACAGACACCTGTCATATATGACACCAACCATCTGGACTACAAGAAGCGCATCCAGCTATTTGGGGAGCAGGCCTTGGCAATGGGCGAAGGACTTGATGGTGCAACCCTTGAGCTTTGGTTAAAATCCTGACGAACCGTCATAAGTAATTGCAAGAAAAGGACCATAAAATCTGGCTCCAACTGGTGTCCTCTCACACATACCATTGTGATGAACCTGCCATTTGCAAATGAGTCATAATCGCGATTTAATCGCTAGGACACGCAAATCATTTGTAATGCAATCTTAATATTTGAAAGCCATTCTGAAGCATTTGCAAGTCGTTGGCAAGCGGATCGCATACAATCGCAATTTATTCTCATAAAACTACAAAAACACTCTACTTTCATTCGCTTTGTTCTCAATGGATTTGCAAGTATTCATAACTGTACGTTAACATTTTGCAAAGTATTCGTTGGGAAAACCTCCACGAATTCTTGCAAATGTCTTACAATCAATGCAAATGCCTTGCCATCAATAAGAATGGCTTCTATTTGCTTATGATTTTTTTTGGCGAAAACAAGAAGAATATACTTTTATGCGAATATTAGGAGCATGTTTCTAATATATGTAACGCCCCAAAAAAGTCGGCGAATGCCTACGAACTCTTACCAATATTTGGTGATTACGTTTCAATGTTTATGAATTGGTGGAGAATGGCATTCTCGGCTCATTCGCAAGCGCATTCGGCTTGGTGTAAAAGCACTATGAGGGGAATGGGAAGACCTTCAGGGGAGGCAACTCCTGCAAAAGTATTTTTGTCTCCCATGTCAATAGAGGTCAACTCTTGGGTCAACTCTTAAAGTTAAAGGAAAGAATTTGCTCCTGAGGAGAAAATTCTTTCCTTTTAAGAGTAGACCCCTTTTTCAGTGGGACAGGACTTACAGAAAAGCGAACAGTAAGTCTCAAATGTTGTCCCCCTTTAAAAAATGGCAGAAAAATCTGTCAGGTGTTCCCATTCTCCTTAATTTCTCCGAGAAACAAATGTTTTGGACATTTGTTAGAATTGCCTCACAAATGTTGTAGACATATGTTAGAATTGCCTCACAAATGTTGTGGACATTTGTTAGAATTGCCTCACAGAGGCGATTCTAACAAATATCCAAAATGTTTGTTTCTTGGAGCATAAAATATAATATTCTTGAGTATCTCCAGAATAAACATTATTATAATCTATCTAATCTTGAGCAAAGGATTCGTTCTATTGAAATAGTCGTTATAACGAGTTTTGTCGCTATATCAAATGTCGGTATAAAGAGGGTTGACCGTAGATGTAGATTTGTTGTACTCTCTGCTTATCATGTCTGATTTCATTGCTAGTTCTCTGCTAGGTACCGCAACACATCCGATGAAAATCTGTGATATTTTCCTTATATCTACTCCAAACATAGGTTGGCGGTACTTGTTAGAACCGCCTCAACGAGTACCCACAACCTATGTCTAGGAGCACAAATAAGCAAAATAATGTAAAAAAATCTAACGCTATCATTACTTAACCAATCTTAAAATTTTGATCATTTAATATGGCAAATATACATGTACTAATATTTTTGCTGAAAAAAATTGAGCAGCTTTTGCAAATGCAAAAGCTGCTCACATTTTTTCAGCAAAAATAACAAAATTTTAGATATTGTACTTGCTAGAATGTTTTACAATTTGGCCACTAATGAGCTTGCTAAGCTAACAATGCTTTGAACAACTGGCCCCTGATCCTTAATTCATAGAGATTGACCATGGAATATATTCTACAGTTATTCTCCTTGTGCTGATTTTATAAGGGCAGTTGTCAGTTTCTGGCAAATGTATGTTCACGTTTCTGGCTAAACACTTAAGGGGAATGGGTACACCTTCAGGGGAGGCAACTCCTGCAAAAGTGTTTTTGTCTCCCGTGTCAATAGGGGTCAACTCTTTAAAGGAAAGAATTTGCTCCTCAGGAGCAAATTCTTTCCTTTAAGAGTAGACCCCTTTTTCAGTGGGAAAGAGTCTATTGAAAAGTGAACAGCAAGTCCCGAAAGTTGTCTCCCTTTGAAAAATGGCAGAAAAATCTGCCAGGTGTTCCCATTCCCCTTTAATTAAATTGTTAGCAACTTGATTGTGTTTCCATTATGTAAACATTTTAACTTTTTCCCCAATAGTGTGAACTTGTGTCCCCTGCTGATAACCTTCGCTCATAGTTTGGACCCAGGTTGGGTGCAACAAAACATCGGGCCTGATCTGGATCCAGACCCTGAATTTTAATTCATGGAGATTTATCATGGATGGCCCTGCCCATTGGGGTTTGAAGAAATAGATGGGCTGCATGATGCTTCCACGCAGAGCTGAAACCGACTGCACACAAGTACTGGTTAACCGCTTAGAGGATCTAAGCCAGCCCAGGCGAAACTGTGCAAGATGGACCATCCATGCTTCATTGGGCGACAGGGTTTGAGATTTCCTTTCATCTAAATTATACCCCCAGCATACGAAGTATGCAATGGGGGTATATAGTTTTTGTCTTTTCCGTCTGTCTGTCTGTCTGTGTGTCCGTAAACAATTATTTTGTGTCAAAGATATCTCAGGAACTGCTTCACATAGAAACTTGAAATTTTGCACACATGATCAGTATGACTACTTGTACTGTGGGAAAGAAAATAAGGGCCAAGGGGTCAGGCCTTTTAGAGTTATTTCCCTTTGTAGTTCTTGCTGTTTAATAGTGTATATTTTTATTTTGTGTCAAAGATTTCTCAATAACTACTGTACATAGAAACTTGAAATTTTGCAAACATGATCAGTATGACTAGTTGTATTGTGGGAAAGAAAATAAGGGCCAAGGGGTCAGGCCTTTTAGAGTTATTTCCCTTTGTAGTTCTTGTTTCAGCTGAGGTGAGGGCACTGGCTGGGGGTATACGTGCCCCACTGGGCACTTTTGTCTAGTTTTCCCTGTGCTGATTTTACCTTACGATGATAACACACCCATGTGACAGTGACATAGTGCATTTTTTCACACCTCCAAAATGGCTACATTTCAGATGAAAATCTGTGATATTTCCCTTATTTATACTCCAAACCCAGGTTGTGGGTACTCGTTAGAACCGCCTCAATGAGGCGGTTCTGACGAGTACCCACAGCCTATGTCTAGGAGCACAAATAAGCAAAATAATGTATACCCCTGTAAACCCCAGTTTTCTCTATACAAAGTGGGGTGTAGATGGGTGTTCATTTCACAGACTTGTTAACGTGATGAGAAGGGCAGTTGTCAGTTTCTGCCAAATGTATATTCACGTTTCTGGTTTAACGCTTAAGTTAAATTGTTAGCAACTTGATTGTGTTTTCATTATGTAAACTTTTTCCTAATCAGTGTCATTACGTTAACACACCCGTGCAAATTGGTGCATTTTTACTTATCTCCAAAATGGCCATTTTTCTGATGAAAATCTGTGATATTTTTCTAATAAATACTGCAAACATAGGTTATGGGTGCAAGTTAGAACCGCCTCATTGAGGCGGTTCTAACGAGTACCCACAACATATGTCTTGGAGCAAGAATAAGAAAAAATAATATATACCCCTGTAAACCCCAGTTTTCCCTATACAAAGTGGGGGGTGTGTGTGTGTGGGGGGGGGGGGGGGGGGGGCTGTTCATTTCACGGACGTGTTAACTTAATGAGAAGGGCAGTTGTCAGTTTCTGCCAAATGTATGTTTACGTTTCTGGTTTAACGCTTAAGTTAAATTGTTAGCAACTTGTGTTTTCATTTGGTAAACTTTTTCCCAATGAGTGTGAATGTTTGTCGCCTGTTGATAACCATTGCTTACAGTTTCGACCCAGGTTGAGCGCAGCAAAACATCAGCCTGATCCGGACACGCTTGTGGTATTCCCAACAGGCCTTTGCAAACACTTTGGACACAGATGAGGCCCGACAAAACGTTGGGTCTCATCTGGACCCAAACTGTTTGACACTGTGATGGTATTTCCAAAAATTTTTTGGAAAAGTTTATATGAAAAAAAAAAAAATAAATAAATTACCCAGGATGCACAGAGTTAAGCCTTATCCTGCTGAATATATTAATTAAGCCACACCCATTTCTAGCTATCAGCCAATCAGATTACTTGATATGTTATATTCATTCAGTTCACAAACTGCATGGCAAACAGTGTAGATCCTGATCAGATGGCTTCTTCAGAAGCCATAGGATCTGGATCTACACTGTTTGCAAAGTTAGGGGTTGTCATGAACAGCAGGATAAGAGTTAACTCAGATATGTTACATAAAATCTTCGACACTAGTTTTTGGCAGAGCCATTTTCTTTTTTATGTTTGTTTTACTTGCTGTAAGTTTAACAAAAATTCTTGTATACTACATAAATAGTGTAGAACATGATTAGCTGCTGCACTGTGTGGCAACTGATCTGAGACAACACTGTTTGCCAATATCCTTTTAATACCTGTTATTGTTGCCACCTCTATTAAGCAAGCCACCTGTCTTAAGCAAGCATACATTCCCATAGGTGCTTGCTTGATACAGGTTGTACTGTACATGAAAATTGTCTTAGGAGACTACAAACAAATATCATTGGATGATGATGCTGGCCCACCTCAGAGTCTTGTAAATTTGGCCCTGGCTGATTTTAAGGTTTCTCATGTTTTCAGGGGAATGGGTACACCTTCAGGGGAGGCAACTCCTGTAAAAAGTATATTTGTCTTTCATGTTGTTAGGGATCAACTCTTAAAGGAAAGAACTTGCTCCTAAGGAGCAAATTCTTTCCTTTAAGAGTAGACCCCTTTTTCAGTGGGGCTGAGCCTATAGGAAAGCGAAAAGGAAGTCCCGAAAGTTGTCTCCCTTTGAAAAATGGCAGAAAAGTGTTCTAGGTGTTCCATTCCCCTTAAGTGATTTTGTTGTTATTTTTTTGTGATTTTTTTATGACAATCAAGGATCCTAACATGTGTTCTTTTTACTCACTGTAGTCAGCTTTCAGTGATTTTTACTTATGAAAAAGTGATTTTTACTGATGATGAAGTGATTTTTATGATGATTCTACCTGAAATTTGTATATTTTTTTAGTGTCATTTCCAGGAAAATTACAAACACTGCAGGAATCTTATCTTTTGTTTTTATTATGACATGGAAGGCTTTCCTTCCAAAAATGGCAGATATGTTATTTTATGCTATTTGGTTCTTTTAGTTTAGATCATTTTTAGATTATGTTTTATGTTTACATGCCATGAAATTAGAGGGAAAGATACTCCTGGCCCATTTTTCTGCCACGGAAAAAGTTTGATTCCCATAAACAGATCCCCACGGAAAAAGCGGTCTGCTCTCAAAGGAAGGAAGGCAAAACTCGTTGTAACGGCAATTTCAATTGAATGAATTCTTAGCTCAAGGTTTAGCCTCGATTCCAAGCGGCTTGGGCTTTCCTCAGGTTGGAAATGCCCAAATCGAATCCATAGTCATGAAAGGTTCTTGTAATTTAATACTCCAAAAAACGAGTGCTATAGACATTTGTTAGAATCACCTCATCGAGGCGATTCTCTTGGAATAATTATGTGGAAAAAACCTTATAACCTATCATAGTCCTAACTGGGATTCTTTTAATGGCAAATTCATTATAAAGGCACAAAAAATGCTGTCGTTTTAACTCTGTGTATGGATAAATTTTGTGAATAAAGGTAATCCTTTGGCGGCAAGGATTACAACATAGAACTGAAAGCTGTGGAGTGTTGAAGTTTTTTTCTGGGCCAGACTTGCTACTTTCTGCCAATTAGGCCTCATCCTCTTCAGTGACCCTCAGATATTTTCAAAGTTTTGCAGTAATATCAATGATCCCAAATGACTAGAAAATAAAACCGACACTGTGATGAAGGGCACGGGAAGTTTTTATGGACCCCACTATTTAAGCATTATATGGATAAGCATGATGTGGATAAACATTGTATGGATAAGCATTATATAGTAAGCGTTATGTGGATAAGCATTACAGTATATGGATAAGCACTGAGTGGCAAACAAACAAGTTACAGTAGAACTTCAATGGCTCAAAAAGCGATGGCTCGTTTACCATAGCCAAGTCAAACCCATTTTTGAGTCCCTAGGAAATTCCTCTACATAAGAATTAGTGTGGGATAATTACGGAGATTTTCAAATTTATCTTGCAAATGTATGCTGTGTGTACTCAGTAGAATCGCCTCAATGAGGCGATTCTAATGAGTATACACAGCTTAGTGTGTACTCATTAGAATCGCCACGATGAGGCAATTCTAATGACTATACACAGCATACATTTTTATAATAGAACACCCAAATGATGTTCCAAATTTAACCCCCGTTATGCTTCCTGGCAATTGCCTTCAGTGGCTCGAACTGACCCTGTCTCTAATTGATTTTCGTTGCGCCACAGGTGTTCGACTGTATGTTGTTCTGCAGCAGCCCATATATTGTTTTGTTGGCCTCAGTAGCTAAGTCGAATGCACATCTTAGTTTAGAAGGTTGCAGACTCAGTACCTGCCCGGTCCGCAACATCCATTGTGGAGAGTTATCATGTAATATTTCTAACAGGCATTTTCTCCCTTCTGGTGCTTCAAGAAGGGCAGTTGTCAGTTTCTTATGAAAGCGTATGCACTGTACTGATTGACTGCTTGTGTATAAGCCTGGCCAGGAAAAGTATGGTTAGGTCAATTGGCTGGCTTGATATGACCTATATAGTGTTGACTGGGCTGTTAAACTCTAAAAAAAAGATCTAACCCATTGTATACTGGTGGACTCTTCTGCTGCTGTATGTTGGACAAGTCCATTTGTCATTTAAGCGGTGGTAGGCCTATGTTTTTGTTTTTATTCTATTTTTGATGGAAAATTCTGTTAACAAATAGTGCAGGCCCTGATCAGACGCCGCGTTCTGCGGCGTCTGATCTGGGACGCACTGTTTGCCAAAGTACCCCTTTAGGGGCTTCCCGCATACAGTGGGTTAAGTCACATTTTTATTTCCTTGTTTATAGTTTTATTGCATGCATGCTTTTGTATCCTTTCTTTCTACATTTACTGTGATTGGTCATTTTTGACCATTACTTGCAGGTGTATGTTGCATACACTCCAGATTAAAAGGATAAAAGTCTTCACAGTAATGATATAATTTACAGAAGGGAAGCCTGCCCAGGCAAAGTTGTGGTTTCTTTGGGCGATAGGACTTGAGATGTCATTTCATCTCAATGTCTGGTAAAAGCCCAAAAAAGTTGGAAACAATGTCTCCAAATGATCTAAATAGTGTTGACGCGGGATGTAAAGCCTCGACACAAACAGATTGCAGAAGAGATCTTTAATCTGCAAATTGGATGACTCTTCCTCCATTCAACATCCACACACTTAGAATACCATAAATAATGATCCTAAGTATTGGACAGATAGGCCTAAGCCAACAGTGCAGACCCAGATCAGACTGCTTCTCAAGAAGCAGTCTGATCAGGGTCTACACCATTTGTCATTTTGTCTGCACCTTTTGGACTTGCTGGACCATAAAACAAATTTGTTAAAATTTCAGGCGAATTACAGCAAGTCCTCAAGGTGTCCAAATTTTTGGGATTTTTCGGTAAGGAAACTTATGATTACGTTTGTTCACTCCACTTTTCACTGTATAAAGTGGGGTTTTCTTGGGTGTACAACAAGTTTGTAATTGTTATGCTTGTCATTCAGCCAGTCAAATATTATGAATACTCATACAGTCACGGTATGATCTTGCACCTATATGAAATAAAATCATGTGAAATTCCCATATTTACTTTTGTATTTGGACAGACAGGCCTGAGTAAACAGTGTACACCCAGAGAACACGGTGTCTCATCTTCCTCTCATTGAGCTATATTTATAGGAACCCAGGAATTTTATTTTTAATATGTTGTGCAGACAAGATGGACAACAAAGTTTTTCTTGTGGGGACAACATAATATCTTGTTTGCACTACATAGATCTTGTGCGGTCAACATAATATCTTGTTTGCACTACATAGAGCTTGTGCGGACAACATAATATCTTACGCATCTGATTAAATTGTGCTAACCAAATAATATGTTGTGCGAACAAGATATTATCTTGTGGGCATTATGTGCACAAGATATTATGTTGTCCACACAAGATATTAAGTTGTGCGAACTAGAAAGTATCTTGTGTGCACAAGATATTATGTTGTCTGCACAAGATCTATTTTGTGCAAACAAGATATGTTGTGTGAACAAGATAATAACTTGTGAGCACAAGATAATAAGTTGTGTGCACAAGATATTATGTTGTCTGCACAAGATCTATGTTGTGCAAACAAGATAATATTTTGTGTGCACAATGTATTAAGTTGTGTGAACAAGATATTAAGCATGGCACAGTATATGAGTATGGTTTTCGGTCCATCTATCTGTTACTTCATCCATTTGTCAATCCGTCAAAATTTGCATCAAATATGCTGAAGAAAAGGGCCATTGTTTGGAAACAAGGAATTCACCACAGAACTGAAAAGTATAATGGAATGTACATGTTTTCTGGGCCAGACTATAGCTAGTTTCGTCCAATTAGGCCTCATTGACCTCACAACAAACCTTCAGATGGATTTGATTGATTGATGGATGGATTATATCAATTATTTCACAAGCTCTTCACTGATCTGTGTTGATATTCAAGGTGTGTGTATGTGCATGTGTGGATGGATGGATGGATGGGTGGATGGTCGGATTATAGCTTTAAATTTTTTAACTAGCTCTTTTACTGTTTTCAAGGTGAAATTTTTTTTTTTCTCTACTGACATTAGGAACTCATTACCTTAAGCTCTTCTTATATTTCCGATTTATAATTTTCAGTTTGGTCACTAGCATTTTCAATGAATCTATGTCTGATAAAATATTATGTATTGAAGTACATGCATTATGTTTAATTTTTCTTCACCTGTCAGTCTCAAGTGATATTATATACTGATATATAGAGAACTTCAATGGCTCAAATACATTTGGGACCTCGAAAAACTGTTCGAGACAGGGGTAGTTTGAGCCACTGAGGGTGACTGCCTGGAGGCATAATGAGATACTTTTCGACATCTTTTTAGTGTTCTATAATGAAAATTTATGCTGTGTGTACTTATCAGAATCGCCTCATTGAAGCAATTCTGATGAGTACACACAATATACATTATGAAAATGTATGCTGTGTGAACTCATTAGAATCGCCTCATTGAGGCGATTCTAATGAGTACACACAGCATACATTTGCAAGATGAGGCGATTCTAATGAAATCACACAGCATACATTTTCAAGATAAAAGATGAAAATCTCCTTAATTATCCCCACTATTTCTTATGTAGAACTAAAGAACTAGTTCAACACAGCCTTGATAAACGAGCCAACAGTGTTCAATCCATCGAAGTTCTACTTTATATTTTACAGGAGAACTCCAATGGCTCAAACACTAATGACTTGTTTACTATGACTGATTCAAACACATTTTATCAGTTACCCCACTAAATATAGTGCATTGTAACACAGTGACCTGATAAAGATATGCAATCTAGGCCACGCTATCACGTGATGACTTTCGGAACATTCCATTCATAAAACTGTCCGAGTCGAGTATATAAAAAAATAAACAAAATCTTTCTTCACACTTCTGCAAAAACATAAATTTTTAGAGCAAACATGAGCAGCCCGGACTTTTAAATGTGGTATCGTTATTATACATAGAGCGTAGACCCAAATCGGATAGACAGTCCATTACATCCGATCAGGGCGGCACTGTTCGCCAATATATATACAGCAACAGTTTTGAACATGGTTCAGGCCCGTAAACCCTGAAATGGGGAGGGGGAGAGGGGTGAGAATTTCAGGTATTTTGCAGTGGGTGAAAGTAGAAGTGGAGGCAATGATCAGGAATCGATTCAATTAACCCACAGCTCCCATCAGAGACACCGAAGGGAAAGAAACACAAACATGAAACAACCAACCCTAATGGAAACATCGCTAGCGGAAAGACAAACGGACAGTTACTTTCCCACAAAATGGCCAATAGGCTATCCAAAATAAAATAATATAAGCGACGCAAACAGCCAAAGACAAACCATAACAAAAATAAACCGCGACAGAAGAACCGCCTTGGAACGGTCAGCGGAAACGAATTCCACTGGGGGGCTTAAATCGATTTTACGTGGCCACAATCCTCGCCCTTACTTTCTTCGCGATTAAGACAAATAATTTTTTCAGTCCGCATGATTAGTGCAACATCTCCATGAACACAAAAATCAAACAACCACAGAGATGAAGCGACGGTGAGCACTCGACAGCAAGAAACCACTGAAATGCTGGAGCAAAAGAAAACCAAGTTAGACTCCGATGGGTCCGACCAGGGAACAGATCATCAGGTACCAACCAACATAAGCCTTTACGTTGGAACCGTCATAAAATCTGAGGCCTGGCCCACCGGCGTGCAATTAAAGAGGGAAGCAAAGATTTCAACTGTGATTGGGTTAACTGCCATGCATGCAGTCTGTCGTATAACATTTATGTTGTACCCAATCTTTTTATATTGAAGAATGATTTTACGAAATTGGGTGCCGAAGTCATTGCGGTTATATATTTTTCTGAATTTATTTACTAAGTCACCATAAAATTCGGGTTCCGATAGACCTTTTTGCAGAAGAGATTTAAGTCCAATACTGAATTTTGAAATTAAATCAGAATGACATCTATAAAATTTTGAAAAGGCTTTCCGTAGTTTATGGTACCGATAATCCTGATTAAGAAGTTTAGTCGTTAACAATTTATTACGAGTGTTGAAGTCAGTTACATGACTACACACTCTAGCAAATCGAATTAATTGCAAAATATAAACGCCATAGGATGGCGCACGAGGAACATCACCAACGGAAAGTAAAGGAAAATTTACAATCTCAAAATCAAAATCATCACGTTTATCATAAATTTTGCAAGAAACAAACCCATCTACAATAGATAGATGTAAATCCAAAAACAGGCAATCTGCATGGGTTTTCCATCCCCCCCCCCCCCCCACCTCCCACAAAAAGGGGCGTTGGGGCCTGGGTGGGGTGCGTCTGAAGGGGCTCTGTTTTTGATCACTGTTATTCAGGAGCTGGGATGCAGTGGTGGGACTGAGCGAAGAGAAGAGAGAGAGTTGAAACTAGGATAAACATCGTAGGTTCTGATCAGAGGCCATCGACGGATCTACACTGTTTGCAGCTGGATAAAATGTTATACACGTAATAACTTTTCCAGCACTGATTGTGTTGCACATGAGGTTAAGCATTATCAATGAAATATTAAAAATTCAGAAAGATGAATCTGTTGCCCTAGGTGGGACGGCTCTTGCGAGCACCCACAACCTAGGATTGAAGTATAAATAAGAAAAGTATCACAAACTTTCATCACATAGAATTCAAAACCATTCCAGAAAAAAAATACCATATCATCTGGAATGTTGCATATTTATTGTGAAAATACTTCTGTTATCTGGGTTAAGAAAAATTTTGTCAGTGTAATGAAACAATGCATTCTAATGGTTAGATCAAACATTGGTTTTCTGAGAGGAAATCCATCCAGGTAAACACTGTAAGAGTCCCTGAAATGCACCCTAAACTCTTCTGAATAATTTCCTCTTTCCCTTAAATGCCCTCTTTTAACTTATTTCGTTTTTCTTTATCAATAATGTATATTTTTATGTCCCCGGTAGCGATAGCGGGGACATATTGTTTTTGCCCTGTCTGTTTGTTTGTTATACCCCCGGCATACTATGTATGCCGAAGGGGTATATAGTTTTTGTCTTTTCTGTGTGTGTGTAAACTTTTCTGTGTGTGTGTGTGTAAACTTTTTTTGTGTCAAAGATTTCTCAGGAACTACTATACCTAGAAACTTGAAATTTGGTACAAACAACATGCATAACTAGATGTATTGTGGGAAAGAAAATTGGGGCTGTGGGGCCAGGTTCTTTTGAGTTATTCCCCTTTGTTATATTTGCTACTGAGATGTGTATTTTGTGAGTTACCTTAAATTTTGTGTCAAAGATTTCTCAGGAACTACTGTACCTAGACACTCGAAATTTGGTACAAACAACATGCATAACTAGTTGTATTGTGGGAAAGAAAATTGGGGCTGTGGGTCCAGGTTCTTTAGAGTTATTCCCGTTTGTTATATTTGCTACTGAGATGTGTATTTTGTGAGTTACCTTAAATTTTGTGTCAAAGATTTCTCAGGAACTACTCTAACTAGAAAATTAAAATTTGGTACAAACGACATGCATTTCTAGTTGTATTGTGGGAAAGAAAATTGGGGCTGTGGGGCCAGGTTCTTTAGAGTTATTCCCCTTTGTTATATTTGCTTCTGAGATGTGTATTTTATGAGTTACCTTAAATTTTGTGTCAAAGATTTCTCAGGAACTACTGTACCTAGAAACTTGAAATTTGGTACAAACAACATGCATAACTAGTTGTATTGTGGGAAAGAAAATTGGGGCTATTAGGCCAGGTTCTTTAGAGTTATTCCCCTTTGTTATATTTGCTACTGAGATGTGTATTTTGTGAGTTACCTTAAATTTTGTGTCAAAGATTTCTCAGGAACTACTGTACCTAGACACTCGAAATTTGGTACTAACAACATGCATAACTAGTTGTATTCTGGGAAAGAAAATTGGGGCTGTGGGGCCAGGTTCTTTAGAGTAATTCCCCTTTGTTATATTTGCTACTGAGATGTGTATTTTGTGAGTTACCTTAAATTTTGTGTCAAAGATTTCTCAGGAACTACTGCACCTAGAAACTTGAAATTTGGTACAAACAACATGCATAACAAGTTGTATTGTGGGAAAGAAAATTTGGGCTGTGGGGCCAGGTGCTTTAGAGTTATTCCTCTTTGTTATATTTGCTACTGAGATGTGTATTTTGTGAGTTACCTTAAATTTTGTGAAGATTTTTCAGGAACTAAGCTACCGATGGCTTTGGCCGGGGGTATTAGTGAGCATATGCTCACTTCATAGTCTAGTTTGTTTGTTTGTACGTGGACAACTTTAACGTTGGTCATAACTTTTGAACCGTTGGAGGTAGAGTATTCATATTTGGCATGAAGGTTCCTTGTGACAAGAGCTTCACATTCATGCAAAAAAGTTGACCTGTGACATTGGCCTTGACCTTTGACCTACTTAAAAGAAAAAAATAACATTAGTCATAACTTTTGAACCGCTTCAGATACAGCCTTCATATTTGGCATGTATCTTCCTTGTGATAAAAGATTTACATTCATGCAAACAAATTTGACATGTGACCTTGACTTTTGATCTACTTAAAATAAAAAATAACATTTTGATCATAACTTTTGAACCATTTGAGACAGAGCCTTCATATTTTGCTTGTAGGTACCTTGAGACAAGAGCTTTACATCCACACAAAAAAATTCACCTGTGACCTTGCCCTTTGACCTACATAAAAGAAAAAGTTAACATTGGTCATAACTTTTGAACCGTTTAAGATACAGCCTTCATATATGGTATGTAGGTTCCTTGTAACAAGAGCTTTACATTCATGCAAAAATTTTTGACCTGTGACCTTGACCTTTGACCAACTTAAAAGAAAAAAATTAACATTTTGGTCATAATTTTCGAACCGTTTAGGATAGGGCCATCATATTTGGCATGTAGGTTCCTTGTGATAAGAGCTTTACATTCATGCAATTTTTTTACCATGACCTTGACCTTTGACCTACTTAAAAAAAACAAATAAAATTGTTCATAACTTTTGAATCGTTTAAGATAGAGTTTTCATATTTGGCATGTAGGTTCCTTGTGACAAGAGCTTTACATTCATGCAATTTTTAGCTCACCTGAGCCGAAGGCTCATGTGAGGTATTAGTATACCACGAGCCGGCGTCCGTCGTCCGTCGTCGTCGTCCGTCGTCCACACTTTCAAAGAAGTATATCTCAGGAACCAGTGGGCCAATCTTGATCAAATTTCATGTGAAGCATTATCAGGTAGGGGGAAAGGCTGCATACTGTTTTCGGGCAGATCGGATTGGAACTCTGGTTGCCATGGCAACAAATAGCTCCCATAGACTTAACATAGGAAAAAGTTTGTCATCACTCTAGCTCCGTCAATTTTTTTCTGATTGTCTTCATTCTTGCAGATAACGAGGACAGGCATGAAATCTCGATCAAGTTCGATTTTGGGCTGAATCGGATTATTCACTCAGGAGTTACGTGCCCTTGAGCGTTGAAAAAATTGCCTATTGACTTAACATGGGGAGAATGTTGTCATCACCGTAGCTGCTTCAATTATTTTCAGATTGGCTTTATTCTTGCAGATAACCAGCACAGCCATGAAATCTCGGTCAAGTTCGATGACTGGCAGAATCGGATCATTCACTTAGGAGTTACCTGCCCTTGTGTGTTTTTGCATTAGGGTTAATGGGAATTAGGAAAAAGCTTGTCATCACTCTAGCTCCGTCAATTTTTTTCTGATCGACTTCATTCTTGCAGATAACGAGGACAGGCATGAAAATTCGATCAAGTTCGATTTTGGGCTGAATCGGATTATTCACTCAGGAGTTACGCGCCCTTGAGCGTTGAAAAAATTGCCTATTGACTTAACATGGGGAGAATGTTGTCATCACCGCAGCTGCTTCAATTATTTTCAGATTGGCTTTATTCTTGCAGATAACCAGCACAGCCATGAAATCTGGGTCAAGTTCTATAACTGGCAGAATCGGATCATTCACTTTGGAGTTACCTGCCCTTGTGTGTTTTTGCATTAGGGTTAATGGGAATTTCAAAAATGTATATCTTAAAGACTACTTGGCCAACTTTGATCAAATTTCATGTGTCGCATTATTGGGCAAGTGGAAAGGCTTCATTAGGTTTTCAGGCAGATCTGAGTGGAACTCTGGTTGCCATGGCAACATCTAGCTCCCATAGACTTCACATAGGAAAAAGCTTGTCATCACTCTAGCTCCGTCAATTTTTTTCTGATCGACTTCATTCTTGCAGATAACCAGTACAGGCATAAAATCTCGGTCAAGTTCGATTTTTGGCCGAATCAGATAATTCACTCAAGAGTTCGGTCCCCTTGAGCGCCCGAAAAATTGCCTATCGACTTAACATGGGGAAAATGTTGTCATCACTGTAGCTGCTTCAATTTTGTTCGGATTGGCTTCATTCTTATTTTCAGATCAGCTTCAAACTTGCAGGTAACGAGGACAGACATAAAATCTCGGTTAAGTTCGATTTTGGGCCGAATCGGAATATTTCCCTTGGAGTTACCTGCCCTTGAGCATAAAAAAATACGTTGTGACCACGATAGCAACTTTATTTTTATTCATATCAGCTTCAAACTTGCAGGTAACGAGGACAGGCATAAAATCTCGGTTAAGTTCGTTTTTGGGCCGAATCGGAATATTGACCTCGGAGTTACGTGACCTTGAGAGACAAAAAAATTTGCCCATAGACTTAACGTAGGGAAAATGTTGTGACAGAAATAGCGACTTGAATTTTTAGCTCACCTGAGCCAAAGGCTCCAGTGAGCTGATAGTACACCAAGGCTCCGGAGTCCGTCGTCTGTCGTCCGTCCATCCGTCGTCCACACTTTCAATGAAGCATATCTCAGAAGGCAGTCGACCAATCTTGTTTAAATTTTATGCGTAGCACCATTGGGCAAGGGGAAAAGCTGCATTAGGTTTTGGAGCTAGTCTGGTTCATTTGTTCCTTCATTCTTCTTTCTCTCCATATAGAGATAATAGACCAATGTTAAATTTTTAATCAAAGATTTCTCAGGAACTATAAAAGCTAGAAGCATCAAATTTGGTATTCAATAGAATAATGATGACTTATTTTGTGTAAGAGACATTGGGCTTTCTCAGCTTATTTGTTCATCTGTTCTTTCATTCTTCTTTCTCTCCATTTTGACCAATGTTAAATTTTCGTCAAAGATTTCTCAGGAACTATAGAAGCTAGAAGTCTCAAACTTGGAATGCAATGCAATAATGATGACTTATATCCTGTAAGGGTCAATGGGCTGGATTCTATTAGCAGATTTAGTTGTCAAGTCTGTGAATTGTTAAAACTTAAGTTCCTCAGGTGAGCGGTTTAGGCTCATTGAGCCTCTTGTTTTTTGACCTGTGACCTTGACCTATGACCTACTTTAAAGAAAAATATTATTGTTCATAACTTTCGAACCGTTTAACATAGAGCCTTCATATTTGGCATGTAAGTTCCTTGTGCCGAGGGCTTCCCACTCAAACCAAAACTCTTGACCTGTGACCTTGACTTTGTCAGCCTCGATAGCGCAGTGGTTAACGTGTTCGACTTATGATCGAGAGGTTGTGCGGTCGAATCCGGCCACCGGTATCGAGGTGTGTCCTTGGGCAAGACACGTAATGACACTGCTCCACTCCACCCAGGTGTAAATGGGTAGCAGTGGTGTAAAAGCCACTGCCTCTTTCTCTCGCGCGCGTGAAAACACCCGGAATGAGTGATCGAGAGCGATTCAATAAGCTTGAAGCTTTCATCGCAATCGAACTAAAATAAATTAGAATAAACAAAACTAACCTTGACTTTGAACTTGACCAACTTTGAAAAAAAATGACTATGCCCGGGGACATGTTCGTGTTTCACAAACACATCTTGTTTCTTTTTTTGAGCCATTTTCCAAACAAGCCTGCTGCTGCACTGAAATGTCAGGTATCTTTGATGAAAATCAACAAACTAATGGTTCTATAAAACAGCCGAGTTTTATCTGATTTTAATGAGGTGCAACATTTCTGTCTGATTAAATTAGATAAGGGCCTGAAAAAACTGAAGAACTGACCGATCAGCTGTATATTATGCCCTACAAGACCAGACCACATACCTGATAGTTCTATTTTTTTCAGACAAAAAATGTACTGAATACTTTTCTTGTAATGAAGTGTTTAACGAGTACACACAGTCTATGTTATAAAGCTTGCTTTTGTCCGCGTGACTATCACTGACCATCTGACTGCCGCCGACCCTGATCAAAATCCTGTTTATAGCGTCGATAGTCGCCTCCCTAAGATGCCAAAGCGCTGCGAAAAAGTAAATTCTGGGACTGTGCTCTTGCACTTTGGCTTTGTATACCTAATCAGACGCCACATAACTGTCAGATCAGGGCTACTGTGCTTACTTGAAGGGTTTAACGAACAGTTTGATTCTCAGTTCAGGACTATTTTCTCAATATTCACTCAGAGACAATCGACCCCCCACTACCACAAGCTCGCAGGGTAAGGAACAAACGCACGGGACAAGAAATTTTTTCCTCCCGGGATAAGGAAGAAAATGGCGGAATCGGCATCAAATGTGCAGGTTTGTTTTTGTTCTAGATCTCGTGTTATGGTTACTAATCAATACGGCTGCTCACATTAGCTTCACGGAAGACATATTATTCACGAATTTATCTTCGATGGTCCGAATTTGACAGCTACAGCCAGTCAAACGGCGAACCGGACACTGTGGAGGTACTCAACCACGAAATCTCATTATTTTACATGGAACGCTCTTCTGGGAAGATGGCATCCACTTTTTGGAGCGTAGCTCCAATGAAATAAGAAGTGATTTCGGCACTACTTTTGGAATTACTGCGTATGAACTAATCACCAGTGAGAACATAGAGCCCCGTGTTAACATAGTAGATTATTACGCCATGCGGTATCTTCTTCTAGACTGCTTCACAGAGCACCTGTTTCAAACGGAATAGGTGAATATTTTTAATAGATGAACTGTGTAGCAGTCTTATCTTTTTATAGTTCAGTTCATATTTCCCAGTTTACAGCCCATTTTGTACCATAAAATCCCAAACCTGGCAACTGGCAAACAGGACAAACCCAGATCAGATACCACATAACGCAGAGTCTCATTATGACCCACACTGCATACTTACAAAAGGTTCTGCCATTTTTGCCAAATATTTCGTGGAAGCGACAACCTGACATCCCTGATTTTAAAATGAACTTATTCCATACTGATATAAGGTTGAGGATTCCATTCGTTTAAAAAGCGTTAAAAGTATAATGCAATTCTTTGTTTCATTTACCAAAATAAAACAGTTGAAATCATCCAGTCAATGAGTTTGGACAGGTGCATGTCAAATTTTAAGGAGCAAGGCTTATAATGTAAGCAGTAAATTTTGCAGTTTAGACGAGACTTGTTGTAGCGTCTGATCTGGGTCTGCTATGTTTGTCCCCTAAAAAGGCTGCTAGACATATACTCAGAGTATGGGTTAATTAATGGGTGTGTGTGTGGGGGGGGGGGGGGGGACAATGTTTCTTTGTTTAAAGCGACTTGTCTGCGTCCTAGGCATGTGACCATAAAGAAAGCAAATTATCAGCTTAGACGCAAGTTCGATACCCGCCGGGTTCGGCAACATTCTTTCCAGGAGATTGATCGTGAAATCTGTTCCACGGTGATTCTATCCCTTTCGCTGATTCAAGAAGGGCAGTTGTTGGTTTCCGGTAAAAGACTGTGCACTGTGCTGTATTAACAATACCTAACCAAAGAAATTGCCTTCATGCCAGATCATTTCATAAAATGACCTCGTCGAGGCAATTTACTTTTATATAATGATAACGGAGTATAATGTCTAAACCACTTCAAATATTGATATTGATACTAACTAACCGAAGAAGCTGACGTATGCAAGATTACTTCATAAATGGCCTCGCCGATGCAATATATATTTAGAAAAAAATGTTAACAGAGTATAATGTTCAAGCCTCTCTGAATATTCCGATCATTTTTTGGCATTCGGATTGATATTGACAATACCTAACCCATGAGGCTGTTATATGCAAGATTACTTTATGAATGGCCTCGCCGAGGCAAAATAATAATAATAATAATAAATGAATACAGAGTATAACATCTAAACCCGGCTTTGATCATTGTCGGCATACAGGGGTATATTGACAATACGTAACCCGCAAAATTGCCTTATGCCAAATTACTTTACAAACGGCCTCGCCTAGGCAAACTGTTTAAAAAATTATATCGCAGTGTAACTTCTAATCTACTTGGAATATTTTGACAACGGTTAGCATGCAGATAGATAATGTACAGATCTATCCAACGAGATTCCTGAATGCCCAATTTCTTTATTTTAGCCTCGGCAAGGTAAAAAATTCAACCGATGACACGGTCGTATAACTTTCAAACCGACGGGTATATTTTTATAGTGTTTTGCATGCAGATGTAAATTGACAAGATCAAGCTTATTATATTGTCTAAAGCCAGATTTATAAACAACATCACCGAGGCAATTTTTAAAGACTGATTACGGATGTATAACTTATAAACTGCTGGGAAAAATTATGATAATTTTTCTCATGGAGATAAACATCATCAAGACGTAACCAAGGAGAATGTCTAATGCAAGATAAATGACCTCCCCAAGGTATTTTTTTTCAAAAGCTGATTACATAAAATAACTTTAAAGCCGCCAAACAATTGCGCAAGCCGCAGTTATTGCACGAGCTATAGCTCAGCAGAAATCTTCAAGTAAACTGGAGAACTGCATGGTTGCTATATTGCTCAAAAACATTGATTGTGGGTACTTGATAAAACTGCCTCGTCAATGCGGTTCAATCAAGTCCACGCAATCAATGTTTTAAGCAGAGATAAGAAAATATCACAATTTTGTATCTTAAAATTTCCATTTTTTTTTTGCCGAAAAATTGACAGTTATTGTACAGGTGTGTTTTCGTGATGGTTGTTGCGGGGTCTACACCTTAGCTTGAGTTAATTTCAATATAGGTCTTGTTGCTTTAACACGACTTCTGGCCCAGAATAGCTTCAAACAGCTATGTTCATTGGATCTGTATGAGCCTGATTTAAAATATCAATCAGACGCTAAATTTGCTTAACGCTGTCAAATTATAAAAGCTAAGCTCCATCAGCACTCTCAGTGCTTTGATTGTTCGTTGTAGACATATACATGATAAATCGGACTGTTGCAAATACGATATAAGAAAAATTTGAAATTGGAAGGCCGACAGTGAGAAATCCTAGTTCCATTTTCAATACAACGCCCACGGGCAAGGAAATGGGTACAACGCATATGATAAGACACAACATTTTCCGGGTAAAATGGTAATTTTATGGTCGTAGCACTAGTAAATTTCCATCTCAGATTAGGTTTTCCGATATTAATACCGTAATTAGTCTTACATAGTTTAAAGCACCAGTTGTGACCTTTAGGAAACGTTCAAAGTTTGTGTGCCGCGTCTTGCCGTGTGCATTGCTCTGGTTCTAGCAATATAATACCAGCCCCCCACCCCCCCACTATGAATCTAGGACGAGTTGGCCGGGACGATTTGACCCAGGACAATTCGGCCTAGGACAATTTGGCCAGCAAAATATATTGGGTAGGAAAATTTGGTCGGGTTAATATAATGTCAAGTGCAATTTGACAATTTATTGTTCTGGGTTTGTTTTCTGTAATGCTTGTGGAAGGAACATTTTAAAGACGATTTTAATTAAAATCAATTACAAATTTTATTTTGTTTTTAAACTATATCAGTTTAAGCCTGTGATATTATGACTGGCATAAAATCGTTAGTAGCAAAGACATAATAGTTGATAACTATACAAATAAAAGCACCGCAGACACTGCATAATACCCCGCCACTGCTAAGCAATGTAACTTATTTGAAAATATATCAAGGCTAAATAACTAGAAAGGGGATAGCAGAGATATGATCCGCAAGTGTAATGTCTTAATGTGAGTGGATGAAGTTGTTAGAAGATGTAGGAAGCATATGTAAAAATCCATTTTTCAGACATTTGATGTGAAGGCAACTCAATAAGTTGACATTATTAGAAAATTATGGAGGCAAGTATTTACCTTTATGGCTGTGGAACATGTATCTTTATGTGGTACATGTAAGAATTTCATGGCCTTGGCCACAATATGTACCCTTTACTCCTCTATATGGTCCTTGGTCACAATATGTACCCTTTAGTCCTCTATATATCTGTAAAGTTTAATCCAAATATTTCATATAGTAAGAGAACTAGAGGCCAAAAACTGTTTTTCAGATACTGAAAAGGGACAGACAGACATATGGACAGACATACAAATGGATGGACAGACAGACAGACAGACAGCAGAGGGTGTAGAAGTTTTATCCATATATTTCAAATAATAAATGAACTATAGGCCAAAATCCCTTTTTTATATATTTCAAGGGCAGATAACTCAATTGCTGGGAAAGCCAGAGTCATGTTCCTTTGCCACAGTATGTAACATTTAATCTACTACATATCTATGAAGTTTCAGCAAGATATTGTAAATAATAAAGGAACTACGGTCTAAAATGCATTTTAAATACTTCAAGGGCAGATACATCAAGAACTGGTATAGCCAGAGTAGCGGTCCTTGGCCACGATATTGTGCGTTCGAATCCGGCCACCGGTATCGAGGTGTGTCCTTGGGCAAGACACGTAATGACACTGCTCCACTCCACCCAGGTGTAAATGGGTAGCAGTGGTGTAAAAGCCACTGCCTCTTTCTCTCGCGCGCGTGAAAACACCCGGAATGAGTGATCGAGAGCGATTCAATAAGCTTGAAGCTTTCATCGCAATCGAACTAAAATAAATTAGTATAAACAAAACTAACCTTGACTTTGAACTTGACCAACTTTGAAAAAAAAATGACTATGCCCGGGGACATGTTCGTGTTTCACAAACACATCTTGTTTCTTTTTTTGAGCCATTTTCCAAACAAGCCTGCTGCTGCACTGAAATGTCAGGTATCTTTGATGAAAATCAACAAACTAATGGTTCTATAAAACAGCCGAGTTTTATCTGATTTTAATGAGGTGCAACATTTCTGTCTGATTAAATTAGATAAGGGCCTGAAAAAACTGAAGAACTGACCGATCAGCTGTATATTATGCCATACAAGACCAGACCACATACCTGATAGTTCTATTTTTTTCAGACAAAAAATGTACTGAATACTTTTCTTGTAATGAAGTGTTTAACGAGTACACACAGTCTATGTTATAAAGCTTGCTTTTGTCCGCGTGACTATCACTGACCATCTGACTGCCGCCGACCCTGATCAAAATCCTGTTTATAGCGTCGATAGTCGCCTCCCTAAGATGCCAAAGCGCTGCGAAAAAGTAAATTCTGGGACTGTGCTCTTGCACTTTGGCTTTGTATACCTAATCAGACGCCACATAACTGTCTGATCAGGGCTACTGTGCTTACTTGAAGGGTTTAACGAACAGTTTGATTCTCAGTTCAGGACTATTTTCTCAATATTCACTCTGATACAATCGACCCACCACTACCACAAGCTCGCAGGGTAAGGAACAAACGCACGGGACAAGAAAATTTTTCCCCTCAGGATAAGGAAGAAAATGGCGGAATCGGCATTAAATGTGCAGGTTTGTTGTTGTTCTAGATCTCGTGTTATGGTTACTAATCAATACGGCTGCTCACATTAGCTTCACGGAAGACATATTATTCACGAATTTATCTTCGATGGTCCGAATTCGACAGCTACAGCCAGTCAAACGGCGAACCGGACACTGTGGAGGTACTCAACCACGAAATCTCATTATTTTACATGGAACGCTCTTCTGGGAAGATGGCATTCACTTTTTGGAGCGTAGCTCCAGTGAAATAAGAAGTGATTTCGGCACTACTTTTGGAATTACTGCGTATGACCTAATCACCAGTGAGAACATAGAGCCCCGTGTTAACATAGTAGATTATTACGCCATGCGGTATCTTCTTCTAGACTGCTTCACAGAGCACCTGTTTCAAACGGAATAGGTGAATATTTTTAATAGATGAACTGTGTAGCAGTCTTATCTTTTTATAGTTCAGTTCATATTTCCCAGTTTACAGCCCATTTTGTACCATAAAATCCCAAACCTGGCAACTGGCAAACAGGACAAACCCAGATCAGATACCACATAACGCAGAGTCTCATTATGACCCACACTGCATACTTACAAAAGGTTCTGCCATTTTTGCCAAATATTTCGTGGAAGCGACAACCTGACATCCCTGATTTTAAAATGAACTTATTCCATACTGATATAAGGTTGAGGATTCCATTCGTTTAAAAAGCGTTAAAAGTATAATGCAATTCTTTGTTTCATTTACCAAAATAAAACAGTTGAAATCATCCAGTCAATGAGTTTGGACAGGTGCATGTCAAATTTTAAGGAGCAAGGCTTATAATGTAAGCAGTAAATTTTGCAGTTTAGACGAGACTTGTAGCGTCTGATCTGGGTCTGCTATGTTTGTCCCCTAAAAAGGCTGCTAGACATATACTCAGAGTATGGGTTAATTAATGGGGGTGTGGGGGGGGGACAATGTTTCTTTGTTTAAAGCGACTTGTCTGCGTCCTAGGCATGTGACCATAAAGAAAGCAAATTATCAGCTTAGACGCAAGTTCGATACCCGCCGGGTTCGGCAACATTCTTTCCAGGAGATTGATCGTGAAATCTGTTCCACGGTGATTCTATCCCTTTCGCTGATTCAAGAAGGGCAGTTGTTGTTTTCCGGTAAAAGACTGTGCACTGTGCTGTATTAACAATACCTAACCAAAGAAATTGCCTTCATGCCAGATCATTTCATAAAATGACCTCGTCGAGGCAATTTACTTTTATATAATGATAACGGAGTATAATGTCTAAACCACTTCAAATATTGATATTGATACTAACTAACCGAAGAAGCTGACGTATGCAAGATTACTCATAAATGGCCTCGCCGATGCAATATATATTTAGAAAAAAATGTTAACAGAGTATAATGTTCAAGTCTCTCTGAATATTCCGATCATTTTTTTGGCATTCGGATTGATATTGACAATACCTAACCCATGAGGCTGTTATATGCAAGATTACTTTTTGAATGGCCTCGCCGAGGCAAAATAATAATAATAATAATAAATGAATACAGAGTATAACATCTAAACCCGGCTTTGATCATTGTCGGCATACAGGGGTATATTGACAATACATAACCCACAAAATTGCCTTATGCCAAATTACTTTACAAACGGCCTCGCCTAGGCAAACTGTTTAAAAAATTATATCGCAGTGTAACTTCTAATCTACTTGGAATATTTTGACAACGGTTAGTATGCAGATAGATAATGTACAGATCTATCCAACGAGATTCCTGAATGCCAAATTTCTTTATTTTAGCCTCGGCAAGGTAAAAAATTCAACCGATGACACGGTCGTATAACTTTCAAACCGACGGGTATATTTTTATAGTGTTTTGCATGCAGATGTAAATTGACAAGATCAAGCTTATTATATTGTCTAAAGCCAGCTTTATAAACAACATCACCGAGGCAATTTTTAAAGACTGATTACGGATGTATAACTTATAAACTGCTGGGAAAAATTATGATAATTTTTCTCATGGAGATAAACATCATCAAGACGTAACCAAGGAGAATGTCTAATGCAAGATAAATGACCTCCCCAAGGTATTTTTTTTCAAAAGCTGATTACATAAAATAACTTTAAAGCCGCCAAACAATTGCGCAAGCCGCAGTTATTGCACGAGCTATAGCTCAGCAGAAATCTTCAAGTAAACTGGAGAACTGCATTGTTGCTATATTGCTCAAAAACATTGATTGTGGGTACTTGATAAAACTGCCTCGTCAATGCGGTTCAATCAAGTCCACGCAATCACTGTTTTAAGCAGAGATAAGAAAATATCACAATTTTGTATCTTAATATTTCCATTTTTTTTTTTGCCGAAAAATTGACAGTTATTGTACAGGTGTGTTTTCGTGATGGTTGTTGCGGGGTCTACACCTTAGCTTGAGTTAATTTCAATATAGGTCTTGTTGCTTTAACACGACTTCTGGCCCAGAATAGCTTCAAACAGCTATGTTCATTGGATCTGTATGAGCCTGTCAGACGCTAAATTTGCTTAACGCTGTCAAATTATAAAAGCTACGCTCCATCAGCACTCTCAGTGCTTTGATTGTTCGTTGTAGACATATACATGATAAATCGGACTGTTGCAAATACGATATAAGAAAAATTTGAAATTGGAAGGCCCACAGTGAGAAATCCTAGTTCCATTTTCAATACAACGCCCACGGGCAAGGAAATGGGTACAACGCATATGATAAGACACAACATTTTCCGGGGAAAATGGTAATTTTATGGTCGTAGCACTAGTAAATTTCCATCTCAGATTAGGTTTTCCGATATTAATACCGTAATTAGTCTTACATAGTTTAAAGCACCAGTTGTGACCTTTAGGAAACGTTCAAAGTTTGTGTGCCGCGTCTTGCCGTGTGCATTGCTCTGGTTCTAGCAATATAATACCAGCCCCCACCCCCCACTATGAATCTAGGACGAGTTGGCCGGGACGATTTGACCCAGGACAATTCGGCCTAGGACAATTTGGCCAGCAAAATATATTGGGTAGGAAAATTTGGTCGGGTTAATATAATGTCAAGTGCAATTTGACAATTTATTGTTCTGGGTTTGTTTTCTGTCATGCTTGTGGAAGGAACATTTTAAAGACGATTTTAATTAAAATCAATTACAAATTTTATTTTGTTTTTAAACTATATCAGTTTAAGCCTGTGATATTATGACTGGCATAAAATCGTTAGTAGCAAAGACATAATAGTTGATAACTATACAAATAAAAGCACCGCAGACACTGCATAATACCCCGCCACTGCTAAGCAATGTAACTTATTTGAAAATATATCAAGGCTAAATAACTAGAAAGGGGATAGCAGAGATATGATCCGCAAGTGTAATGTCTTAATGTGAGTGGATGAAGTTGTTAGAAGATGTAGGAAGCATATGTAAAAATCCATTTTTCAGACATTTGATGTGAAGGCAACTCAATAAGTTGACATTATTAGAAAATTATGGAGGCAAGTATTTACCTTTATGGCTGTGGAACATGTATCTTTATGTGGTACATGTAAGAATTTCATGGCCTTGGCCACAATATGTACCCTTTACTCCTCTATATGGTCCTTGGTCACAATATGTACCCTTTAGTCCTCTATATATCTGTAAAGTTTAATCCAAATATTTCATATAGTAAGGGAACTAGAGGCCAAAAACTGTTTTTCAGATACTGAAAAGGGACAGACAGACATATGGACAGACATACAAATGGATGGACAGACAGACAGACAGACAGCAGAGGGTGTAGAAGTTTTATCCATATATTTCAAATAATAAATGAACTATAGGTCAAAATCCCTTTTTTATATATTTCAAGGGCAGATAACTCAATTGCTGGGAAAGCCAGAGTCATGTTCCTTTGCCACAGTATGTAACATTTAATCTACTACATATCTATGAAGTTTCAGCAAGATATTGTAAATAATAAAGGAACTACGGTCTAAAATGCATTTTAAATAATTCAAGGGCAGATAACTCAAGAACTGGTATAGCCAGAGTAGCGGTCCTTGGCCACGATATGAACCATTAAGTCCTCTATATATCTGTGAAGTTTCATCGAGATATTCCATATAGTAAGGGAACTAGAGGCCAAAATCCATTTTGCAGATATTTCAAAGGCAGATAACTCAATCGCTGTGAAAGCCAGAGTCATGTTCCTTTGCCACAGTATATAACAATTCATCTACTACATATCTATGAAGTTTCAGCAAGAAATTGTAAATGATAAACGAACTACAGTCTAAAATGCATTTTTAAATACGTCAAGGGCAGATAACTCAAGAACTGGAACAGCCAGAGTAGCAGTCCTTGGCCACAATATGAACCGTTTAGTCCTCTATATATCTGTGAAGTTTCATCCAGATATTCCAATTAGTAAGGGAATTAGAGGCCAAAAACCATTTTTCAGATACTGAAAAGGGCAATTACTCTGCAAAAAAATTAACGGATTTTGTCCATTAACAATCCCAAACCACTCATCCCCGATACCAATATGTATGCAAAATTTGAACAAAATCCGTGAAAAAATACTCAAGTTATCGATCGGAAACGAAGTGCGGACGGACGGACGGACGGACAGACATACGGACGGACACCGGAGGGTATAACATAATACCCCGCCACTATCGTGTGGCGGGGTATAAAAATAGATAAATTAAATGATTTTGTTTAAACTTGGAAGACAAGATCAATCAGCACTTGGTTAACTGGCTGGCTGATTTGTTGACTGGTCATGTTTCCTAGCTTTCTTAATTTCCTTTTTCACACTTATATTGTTGGTTTTGTTTGTTTGTGTATACATTGTGATATTTTTCATTAACTCAACATTGGCCCACAACATATTTTAGGATTTTGTAAAACAAAACCTTGTTAGGATGTGTTCCAAAGATAATTTGGGATAAACTTCCTTATTTCTTGTCAGAAGTATATGTTGTGACTGCACTTTATACTCGCCTCGGATGAGGCAACAGTTTACTCTGTACCCACAACAATGTTTTGAATAATGTTTGCAAACAGTGTGGATCAAGATCACTCTGCACACACAAGTTTGAATAAAATAGACACAATTTAGTTTGACTGTATATTAAATGAATCGAAGGTATCTGAGTATTTTCTGCTTTATTTTATTTTTGTCTCCCCTATCTCTCTACCTCGGTAGCTCAGTCGGGTGCGCGTCTGACTGGACGTGGGTTCGATACCTACCGGGGTCGGCAACATTCTTTCGTGGAGATTGATCAAGAATGTGCACCATTCCGGTTATCCGCATACATTTAGGTAAAGTGTCCTGCTCATGTTTTAGTCGGTCAGTTTACCTATCCACATTTTTCCTGGGCAAGCGTATACGTAAGCGATTAGCCAGTACAATGCTCAATATTTACATTTCCAGTGTAAAGTCTAATGTGAACCTATAGAAAACAATTGCGTTTATACTTCCATGAACGCATCGAATCACGTGATTTTCAGTGACGTTAAGTGACGTCATTCTAAACCATTGTTTTCTACGGGCGTTGATGACGTCAACGCTGCTCCGCTCTTTGTAGAAAAACAGCGTGTAAATGTTTTTCAGCTTTAAACGTTTGCACTAAAAGCATATTTTTTCGCCCAGTGATGAGGGGCAAATAATGTAAATATAAAAAATAAACTTAATTTTTCTGCTTTTCATGAAAGTATGAACGACAGTGGGTCGCTAGCAAAGTTTACATGAACCTTGCACGCGACCCACTGCGTTCATACTTCCATGAACTGAGGAAAAATAAATTTCATTTCTTAATTATTTCGCCAGAAATTGACAACTGCCCTTCTTGAATCAGCGGAAGGTAGAGAATGGCCGTAGAAAAGGTTTCATGATCAATCTCCACGAAAGAATGTTGCCGATCCCGGCATGTGTCGAACCACCAGTCAGACGCGCATCCGACTGAGCTACCGAGGTCGGCATAAAAATTCAGTTACCAATACATGTACATACTTTTATATTTTCCTTATATCCGACGACGAAGTGCGTACAAAAGGCCTGGTAAGCTTTCCAATTATATCTGCATCCCATCCCGTCCTGAATATTTGTTTCATAAATGTTTTATGTTGATAGCGAAATTAAGTTGAATGAAAAGATACAACTTCACAGAAAAAACAAATCAATAAAAAAGGTATTTTTTTTACAATGACTTTACCCCTACCCCCAGCTGATTTTGACCAAAATTGAAAATTTTGCCATCTTTGTGGCTTTCAAAATATACCAGCCTAGCCTTGCTTGTGCATATTTTATATTTTTGTATACAGATATAGTTTTGATATGTTAACATGTGGTGAAAAAAAAAAAAAAATGAAAGGTGGACTCTGTGTTTATTTTTTAATTTTTCATAACTTAATTTTTGGTCATTCTCAGAAATTTCAACATAAAAATTGCCATAACTCCGTTCATAGTCAAGATAAATATACGTTGTTATCACTCATTTTCTTAGTTAGAACCCAAGTAATAATTTGGTACCTGTTTCACATTGATCCTGTAATGTTTCATTTTTCGTATATCTCCATGATAATGCAAGTGGGTGGGGGTAACTAGATATGACTCACTTAGTGTAAAAATGGTTAGCAGTGCTACCTGATATATTAATGCGCCAATTGAAAACTATATAATCAGGTGCTTCCAAAGGCACTTTCTATTGTCTTTTTCTTTCGACGGGATATACTTTTATCACACTTATCTTACTATTTTCGTCATACTTGATTAACTCAATACAGACACATCAAAAGTCAAGTTATTCGAATATACATGAAGACGAAACAATTTGTTTTTATATGTTTTTATTAAGTAAGCCTGTTAGCAAGTGAAACGATGCACACTGAAGAGGATTTGAGGGGGGGGGGGGGGGGGGGTGTGCAAAAATGAGCCAAATCATATAAGGCCCTTTAATGACCATGCAATAGGTATGTCTCACGAATTTGGCGAAGTTATTTACCTTATTTTCAGCCAAAAGAACAAACATATAATTTTCTACCAGAAATACTGCATGGACATATATATCATTTCTCTAATTCATGATCGCGATGAACCCATTCCATATATCCCCCATAGGGGATGATTATATTGCTATATAGAACCAGAGCAATGCGCATGCCAAGACAATGCACACAAACTTTGAACGTTTCCTAAAGGTCACAATTGGTGCTTTAAACTATGTAGGACTGATTATTAATATCGGAAAACCTAATCTGAGATGAAATTTACTAGTGCTACGACCATACAACTACCATTTTCCGCGGAAAATTTTGTGTCTTATCATATGCGTTGTACCCATTTCCTTGCCCGTGGGCGTTGTATTGAAAATGGAACTAGGATTTCTCAATCTGGGCCTTCCAATTTCAAATTTTCCTTAAATCGTATTTGCAACAGTCCGATTTATCATGTGTATGTCTACAACCAACAAAAAAGGGCATGCCATCTTCCCAGAAGAGCGTTTCGCTTAAAATAATGAGATTTCGTGGTTGAGTACCTCCACTGTGTCGGGTTCTCCGTTTGACTTGCTGTAACTGTCGAATTCGGACCATCGAAGATAAATTCGTGAATAATATGTGTCTTCCGCGAAGCTTCTTCTGACTGTCTTATTCTACAAGATGACCTGAATCAACTAGCACAGTGGAAGGCCGATTGGCAGATGAAGTTCAATGTGGCCAAATGTCATTCAATGAGGTTGTCGCGACACCCTCCGGACAAACAAATTAAGTTTGACTATACACTTCACCAGTAAATCTTGGAGCAGGTTCAATCCGCCAAATATCTTGGTATCACCATCACTGATGATCTTGATTGGGGTCAACACGTTTCAGAAATAACATCAAAAGCAACTTGGACTTTAGGATTTCTTAGACGAAACTTGGCTTTTGCACCTATGCAGACAAAGGATGTTGCATATAAAACATTGGTTCGCCCTCAACTTGAATATGCATCACCCATTTGGCATCCCTATGTTAAAACTCAGATTCAGCAGGTGGAGAAGGTGCAAACGACAGCTGCTCGATGGACCTGCCGACGATGGCACAATAGAAGTAGTGTCGGTGACATGCTTAACGAGCTAGAATGGCCGTCCCTAGAGGCCCGTCGTGAGCAGTCCTCTTTAACCTTCTTCTATAAGATACATTCGGGTACAGTGGCCGTTAATAAAGACAAATACTTGACCCCTGTGACAGTTTCAACCCGAACAAGGGCATCAAAAGTAAAACAACTCACAGTATCACAGGTACCAGTCCTACAGTGATGCCCTGAAAAATTCCTTTTTTCCTAGGGAATAGTCTTCCCTCTTCTGTGGTGAATGCTTAGACTGCATAGGAGTTCAAAGCCCGTACAGTGTAAGATTGAGGCTCAGAGGTATGCGTTTTAGTATACCTCTGTTATTCAGATTGTAAATAGTTTTAAGGACTCATCCAGCGACTTTATTTTTTTTTAGCTAAATTTAGCTACGCACCCAACTGAGGTAATGGCCAAATATGACCGACTCAGTATAAGAAGATAGATAGCTAATGTGAGCAGCCGTATTGATTCGTAACCATAACACTTGATCTAGAACAACAACAAACCTGCACATTTGATGCCGATTCCGCCATTTTCTTCCTTATCATGTGTGTTTGTTTCTTACCTTTACCAGTGTGAATACTCTCAGAGCTTTGATATGCTTCACCGCCTAACGAGTGATTTACCCTCATCCGTCCAGTGCAGAATAAATACTTAGAGGACATTTACTTTTTTGAGGTGGATACCAAAAATATTTCATCGAGTGTGTTGAAAACATCCCAATTTTCACGAGTGCGAAGCATGAGTGAAAAGTGGGATGTTTTCAACACACGAAATAAATACTTTTGCTATCCGCCTCAAAAAAGTAAATTTTCTTTTTTATTTTATATTTTTATAAGCATATTTACGACAACTTATCAATCGTATTGTGCGTCACAATAATATTTTGACCTGGCTATGACGTCACAACTGTCAGTTTTAAAACATAAACATACCGCCATTTGGAATAGAGAATTTTTACAGTTCGAGAGTGCTTTTCAAGGTATTTTACAGAATTAATTTATCGATAACATATGGATTTTTTTGCGAGAAAAAGTAGTCCGGGCTGCTACTGTGAAAATAACAAGGTTATGTTATTTTTCACACTTTGTGAAAATATCATTTTATTTGTTTCAGATATGCATTGATTTCACTGCAGAGTATAAAATAAATCAGTTGGCTAGAATTTAAGTAATGGTTTCAACGAAAGTGCCCGGTCCCCGCCCATCGGGGCTTCAAGAAATATATGGGCTTCACGATGCTTCCACGCAGAACTGAATCCGGCCCGCACACTAGTACTGGTAAACCACTTAGAGGATCTAAGCCTGCCCAGGAACCGCGGTGCGAGGCGGACCGTCCATGCTAATAAACCCTATTGGTTTCATTGGGCGACAGGGCTTGAGATGTTATTTCATCTCAATGTCGGGTAAAAGTCCCACAAAATTGGAAGCAACGTCTCCAAAATGACCTTTACAGTGTTGACGGGGACGTTAAACCTCAAATCAACCAACCAACCAACCAACCACGCAGAGCTGAGGCAAAGCGGTGCAAGTTTCCATGCTTTTAAACCCTATTGGTTTCATTGGGCGACAGGGCTCGAGATATCATTTCATCTCAATGTCGGAAAATTGGAAGCAACGTCTCCAAAATGATCTTTACAGGAGCTTTTTTCGTGACGTACTTCCGGTTCTAAAAATAGAACGGGAAAACACTGGCCGTCAACTGGTCGTATTGCTTCAAGGCAGTTGTACAAATAAAGTGTTAATTACAGCGTAAAACAGTGGAATTCTTTTAAACTTTTGGCGATATGCTGCCAGGTGTGAAATTTCGCATTACGAAAACATGCCTATACAAATACATCATCAATTTTTCGGCCAAAATATGGAATCTTAAAGATGAAAAATTATGATGGTTTTCTTATTTCTGCTCAAAACATAGATTGCGTTGACTCGATAGAACGCCTCGTCGAGGCGGTTCTATCGAGTACCCACAATCTTTTTTTTTTTTGAGCAGAAATAAGAAAAATAATGTTTACCCCTGTAAACCCCAGGTTACTACATAAAAATGAGGTTCTATGGGGTCAAAATCGCAAAGGCGTGTTTTTTCATGATGGCAAATCCGAAGTGTTATTTTTTTTTAGTTAACTGCTCTTAAAGATATATTGTACGTATGACCCGACGTGGTCCTTTCTCTCTCTCTCTCTCTCTCTCTCTCTCTCTCTCTCTCTCTCTCTCTCTCTCTCTCTCTCTCTCTCTCTTAACGTACCAGCAATTAGCGAGCGTACACTGTAAAAAATTAGTGTTTATTATACCTAGAGATAGAGTAAAGTTCACACTAAAGCTCGTGTGAATTCAAACCATACACCATTTTGGGTGTAAAATGTAACTTTGAGTAACAATACACTGAAAACTTGTATAGTTTACTCAAAATTTGGTGTAGCGCTGCAAATTTGGTGTTTGGTGTATCGATTCTGTAAAACAAGTTTTACGTTTCGTATCAATTGGTGTTTGAAATAATTACACTATTTATGGTGTAAGGTTTTCTACTAAATAGGGTTATTTTAGTCACACTACAGGGTAACATTTTTGAAGGCCGGTATAACTGTGAACATTACACTCTTTTCAGTGTAACTAAGTATCGGTGTAATATTTCTTCAAATAATGGATAATATTTTGTTATGTTCAGTGTAAAAAGTAATTACACTCTGAAAGCGTTATCTCTCCAGCTTATTGGTGCTTTGTTGCACCAATACTGGTGTTTTGTTTCATCGTTACGTAAGTTAACGTTTCTTGTCGAATGGTGTAACTAGCAGTATAAGATGCGTTATATGTACGACATTATGTTATTTTGTTCCTCGTTCGTGTCATATAGCTCAAAACGGCATAAATATCATACACATTTTATAATTATTAATATTGATTATGGGGTTGTTTCATTTGTAATGAAAATCCTGCTAAATAAGATTAAAATGAGGTAAACTCCATTTCAGTATAAACACAATTTCTGTTTAATAAAGAATTTCTACAAAAGCTAATAGAAAAAGCAGATTTTTAAAGCTCTTAACATTACCATTGAAAAATGGTAACTGATACCCTATAAGAAGTGTATCAAAGGTACCCTAAGAAAGGGGTATTAGAGTATGATAAGTTCTATACCAATAAAAAACAGAAATAAATAAGTAATTTCACTATACAAATGTAAGCTTTGGTGTAGCCAGTCTTAATTATTGGTGTAATGTTACACCGACTGAATGAAGGAAATATTACACCCGGAAACGTTTCCTTCTAAATATGACGGCACATTTACACCTGTAATGTAGATCAGTTACGCTATGGTGTAAACTTTCTGTCGATTGTCATGTGCGTAATTACACCATTTATCTGGATCAATAGCCGGCTATTCGGTGGAAAGTTACCGAGTATTCAATGGTTGATGATGATGATGATTTCGTGTTTAACGACGCGTCAACCCTCTTGGTGGGTCATAAGCGTCAGTCGGTTAATGGTTAAACGGCATGAATAATTATGACGATATTAAAAGTAACAAGTCAGAATGATAATGTATAAAAATCTGAAACAGTTAAGTATTCAATGGAGATAAGCTCAGCTGCCACCAGTTTTGGTGTAATGTTTCCATTATTTTTTTACAGTGTAGGTAAATGTAATTACAGTTTGTCATTAAATAACCCCACGTCAACCGACATGTAACGTGTCAACATCAAACCAACATTAAAGCGATGCACGGAATTTGACTTTGCAACGTCGATGAAACGTCAGAACGTTGCGTTGGCGATAATACGGCGTTGCTTAATAAAATGTCATTTGCCCAGTGCTCTGACCCATCAAGGCTCAGTGGGATTCTAAACATACGTAGAACACCCTTTCAGTGCATGAGAACACTACAGTAAAATCTGGTAGATTTGTAGATTTGATCAACCTGCCCAACCCTTACATTAACCCATTTGGTACCAGAACGCCTAAAACGGGTACCCTGGCAAACAGTACAGGCCCAGAACTCGGTGTCTAATCAGGGCCTACACTGTTTTCAAAAAGTCAAGCCAATTTCCAAACAAATTGTGAAGAAAACACATGCTGGCGACCCTAAATTTTGAAATGGCCTCAGTCAAACATCTCTCTCTCTCTTTGTCTCTCTCTCTCTCTCTCTCTCTCTCTCTCTCTCTCTCTCTCTCTCTCTATGTCTGTCTCTCTCTCTCTCTCTCTCTCTCTCTCTCTCTCATCCAAACGGTCATGTGACACTGAAGTTAGTTGGAGTGGGTGTCGACGGCATGACGTCGAACCAACATTGACTCGACGCCCGTCCGTCAGATAGATAGATAGATAGATAGATAGATAGATAGATAGATAGATAGATAGATAGATAGATAGATAGATAGATAGATAGATAGATAGATAGATAGATAGATAGATAGATCTAAATTCTGTCCGTATGTGATAGCTATACTTAGCGAATAAAACGAAACTCAAGCCACTGACATGGGTCATTCACGAAGAGATGTCGTCAATTAAAAACGGATCCAGGATCAGTAATAAAAGCAAAATATCATTCTTTCCTACTCGAGGCATTATTTCAATGTAAACGGGTATATTTTCTCTCAAAATGTCTGAATATTGTTAGCATTTTAAGTTCCGTCCGTATGTGATAGCTATACTTAGCGAATAAAACGAAACTCAAGCCACTGACATGGGTCATTCACGAAGAGATGTCGTCAATTAAAAACGGAT